>JAOQGH010000001.1:45256513-45277336 GCA_025769975.1 Gallinago jamesoni
TTTTTTTAATGTGGTTGGACTCGATGATCTCAAAGGTCCCTTCCAACCACTAAGATTCTGTGGTTCTGTGATTCTGTGATCTCACTAGTATTACGAATGTTGAGATCTTACTTCATAAAGATTGAGAGTGGATTGCTTTTTTCCATCAATTCACATAATAGTGCAAGGAAAACAATAAATTATTTAAAAATTCTTTTTAAATTTATTTTTTTTCTCAGTGCTTTGTTGCATATTATTCCAACCTCACCAGTATAGTCAGTGTTTTTCTGAATAATGAAAGAAATTTGTAAAATAACAAATGGAGGTAGTATGAGAATGTCTCACAAATCTATCCCTAAACTATTTCAACAAATAAGTTTTCTCAGGAAATATGTCATCTTTATAGAAATATATAATACAGAGGAGAGCAAATGATAAGATTTAAACTAGTTCTTGGACTAGAATGGAAGTGGTTATACTATTAATTATTAAACTGCCTTTGATTTCTGCATTTGAAAATCTGAATTTGAAAAAATCTCCAAGTACACTTAAACAAATAACAATAACGGCTTCATGGACAAATTCTGATTTTCAAGATGTAAAAACCCGTGTAATATCTATTGTATTCTGAAAATGGTATTAGATATAATATACAAAGTAGGCTTTTTTTTTCAGAGTACTGGCTGACAAATTACTGCATAACTGAAATTAAAATTAGGTCTAATCTGTTATCCCCAGTTCTTTGAAAATGCTAGTGATGTTAAAATTTGATTAATTCATACTGGCAAAACTGTTCCATTAGCTCACACATCAGTGGAATAGCATTTTGTGTAACAGTCCATCATATGCCAACCATGAAGTAGATTAATATGCTACCTGAGGAAAAAGTTATTTTAACAGAATTTTAACTACTTTTCAAAATACTTCTTAAAGTGTATTATTCTATTTCTGTATGTTTACTGCATTTGACAGATAATAGTAAATGGTCTTATAACAGTTATTTTCAATGAAACAAAAAGAAATAAAACATCTGCATTAAATTTCTGCATTAAATTTCCTCCTTTTTCAGATATTCAGTAATACACAATGAAATAAACAAAGTATTTTAAAAGCTTTTTTTTTTCATTAGGTTGAAACTAAACTTTTCAGGATGCATAAGTGAAAGATCTCTTGAAGACTGTAATCAGAATTTCTCTATTTCTTTTGTGCATAAAACCTGGTGTCAGAAGAGTTTTGAGAAAAAGTTTTGATTCACCATTTTGATTCTTTGTTCTCTATGACACTATTACATTTTCAAAATAGCCTGAGAAGTAAGTAAAAAAAAAAACAAAAAAACAACAAAAAAACCCAAAAAACTTTAGTACTTTCAAAAACTTTTTAAATAAAAGAGTGATTCACCTTAAGTTCATGAATAATGTAATTTTATAAAATTAAACACAATCTGCTGTTAGAGTTACTGATTTCAAAGAACTTTTACTCTTTTCTCATTGAGCTCTGTTGCAGAGTCCCCTTTAATTCAATGGGAATATAAAAAAAAATAAATTTATATTCTGTACGTCCCTGAAAAACCCAGGTAATAGAAAGAAAAAAGAGATTCATAAACCTGCATTATGATGACATTACACAACGAAAGAGAATATGGTCCTTATAATTTGCAAAAAGACTTGGCCATGCCAACATATAATTCTACCCAGATCCTACTTATAGTTTGAATTTAATCCTTTCCTGATTTGAATTCATGCTTATGAAAGAAAAATCTCTTCAGACACCTCTTGTTCATGCATTCTCTAATACCTAATTTAGGTTTTGTTATATCTGAGTTCACATCTCGTGTTGCTCCAGATATATTTCCTGAATTACCTAGGAAAGAGGAGAGAAAAAAAATACTTTGCAAACATATATATTATATTGTATTGCATTCTACTGTATGATATGTACTTACTTTTTATTAAGCTCTTTCTAATGCAATGGAAACTTACAAGATATATTACTATTAGTCTTTGTGTCTTTTCAGGTGACCTTTTTCCGGTTGGAGGGTACATACTGGTGGAATTTTCAAAACCTGTGAATGAAAAAAAAAGGAAGTCCCTCCATGGCAGAGACTGACTGTTTTGATATGGCAGTGAAAAGGAATCATGTGTATTACTGGATAGCTTAGCAATGATATCACACTTCTCTTTCGAAGTTCACTGAATTGGGCTTTTCCACATGGACAGTATTACAGTCAGTTTTCCAATGAAAAGTACATATTAAGAGAATGCTTGATTATCTATATCCTCCATATCCTCCTGTATATGGATTTCCTAAGGATTTCATTTATTCCAAGTCGCTTTCTTTTGGGATTATATAGCCACAATCTCATTCCACCCTCACAACTTGGAAGTAGTTTCCATAGTCTTGCAGAGAAATTTGCATTTCTACTCAAATTGTTGGGTAGAATAGAAAACCAATATGTTTTCAATTACTTATTGAAAACACTTGGTACATATGTCAAATATTTCAGTACTTACTTGCTAAATACTATATTCAAGAGTTATGAAATTTAGACATCACTCCAAAAAGCAGCTTAGAAAAGTGATGCCTACTACATTTCTCTAAAGATCCAATATCCAGTCAAACATGGTAATGTGCACATTGATACAGTATACAAAACTAAGTGTCAAATTGTCCATATATTTTCATATTCTAAGTTCTGATTAAATAATATAACTATTTAAAACAAAAGTTCACATTTTAAATATTTTCAATAAGTTCCTGCAGAAATATAAAAATATTAGGCTTTATTGCTTGTTGTTTATATGCACAAAACATATTTATGTTGTAATAATTTTTTTCTGACTTAAAAATAAAATAATACAGTTGATTATGTTTATAATAGTTAACTATATATCTAATTTCTTGCTTATTTTGGGAGTCAGAATAAATTAATCTGAAAAACAACTGTAAACTAAAGGAAAGGAGAATAGCAGTCAGCAAAAATGCTAAATACTCATTCTCAGTTTTGTCATATGTGGTATCATGTTTGGTTTTTATATGGTGCTCACAAAAGGAAATGATAGTCAATCTAACAAGACTGCATTTAATATTTCACATAGAATCATAAAATCATAGAATGGTTAGAGTTGGAAGGGACATTAGAGATCATTGAGTTCCAACCCCCCTGCCATGGGCAGGGACACCTCCCACTAGAGCAGGTTGCTCAAAGCCTCCAGGCATGGGGCATCCACGACTTCCCTGGGCAACCTGGTCCAGTGCCTCACCATCCTCATTGTAAAGAATTTCTTTCTAGTATCTAATCTAAATCTCCCCTCCTCCAATTTAAAACCATTCCCCCTTGTCCTTTCACTACACTTCCTGACAAGGAGACCCTCCCTGGCTCTCCTATAGGCTCCATTCAGATATTGAAATGCCACTATAAGGTCTCCACGGAGCCTTCTCTTCTCTAGACTGAAAAATCCCAGCTCTCTCAGCCTGTCCTCAGAGGGGAGGTGCTCCATCCCTCTGATCATCTTTGTGGCCCTCCATTGCACCTGTTCCAACAGAACCCTGTCCTTCCTGTGTTGAGGACTACAAAGCTAGACACAGTACTCCAGGTGGGGTCTCACGAGTACAGAGTAGAGGGGTAGAGTCCCTTCCCGAGACCTACTGGCCACACTTCTCTTGATGCAGCTATAAAATGCAGTACAAGTGGATGGGAAGAAATCAAGCATTTGTAGTATTTCAGAACCTAATAACAACAACGAACGAGTAACTAACTTTGTGTAAGAGGTAAATATTGAAGACTAGTGTACTCCACCCCAGAATGATGGAAGGTTTGCTAATATTGTTTTATTAATATTTTTTTTTTATTTTTTTGCCTCCTCTATAGATAAGAAAGCAAAATCTACTTTCTTGGGAAAGTCATTTTGGGAGAATAAAGACTTTATATTGGCCCAGTATTCCAGTCAGAGGCCGTGAATTTGGAGCTATTTGTGAAAGCATGCAAGATGCTGGCTCAGTTATTAGCTGTTAAAGGAGGATCATCCACATCATGATCCATATCCAACTATTTATGAGTTGCAATTAACTGGATAAAAAAGTTTGCAAATAAAGTATATGGTTTTAGAGTCAAAAGTTGGCATTGGTGCAGTTTATCAACAGCTAATCATCCTGATCTCTTAATGGTGAGAACATTTGTGCTATGTATACATCAGTAAACAGATGTTAAAAACTGAAAGTGCTCAGGATTGATATTGACAGAACCAGAATTTGATCTTGATTACAGGCAGATAGTGGTGACTATAGGAACCTGAACCAGTGTTATGGAGTCTTTGAAACCTGCTTGATTTGGAGTTAAAGTCAGGTTAGTAATGCCATGATATGTTATTTAATAAGGAGGTAGTTAATCTGAGGACTGGGAGCTATAAAGTGTTGTCATAGAATTCTGAAAAAGGGGAAAGTTTGTTTCAGGGTTTGATCTATGACTGAAAAGAAGATACTGTTAGTTCCTGCAGTTATTGAGAGTAAGGATTGTCACATTTGCCATGCTCAGTCATTTATCAAATGCTACGTGGTGTAGGAGAACAGTTGATTTTTTTGAGGTTCCAAACATTATATATTGATACAGAAAAATGCATGGAGAAGTCATTGAACAGTCATCTAATCCAATATTTTACAATGGTTAAGATCAATGTAGTTAAAAATACCAACACTGTTAAAGAACAACATTACTCGTATTTTTACATATTTAGTGCAAGTTCTGCACATATGCAGTTTTAATTCAGGATTATGTAAACCTGTATATCCATAACATATAAAAGAACTTGGAAAAAAGAAACTGGCACCTTGAATATGGAGAGGTTTTTCTGAGAAGAGTTTCAGAGTTTAGGGAGATAAAGGAAGATTAAGCTATTGATCATTTTGATCCTGTGTGTACAAAAAGGCTAGAAAAGATCAGGGCAAGATAAAGCTATGATGACATAAAAGGAAGAAAAAAACCTCAGTTTTCCTCACACATGATAAGTTACATGACATATGATATAGGAGGATCTTGTAGAATATGAATCATTGCGAGTGTGAAAAAATAATTTTAAAAGATAAGGTTTTCTGATAAATAATTTCAATTTATTCTTCCAAGAATGGATCAATAACACCATTGGAGGATCTGGAAATAAGGATTGAAAAGGCATAGGTAATTAGCCCTTCAGTCAAATCTGTAAGGAATTTGTGAATGTCTTTTGGCAATATAGTATCACAACCCCAAATTAAATGTCCAATACTACTTAATAGGTTGAAAATGAAGGAGTCATCTAAATGAACATATGGATTTACTGGGGCAGCGTAATGTACTCAGGTGGCTGTGACATGAAGGTCAGACACAGGCACTGATAATGAGACAAGTTCTAAAACACATAATAAGAGAAGCAAAATTTTAGATAAACTGATAACCCTCTTGGATTATTTGCTAGTATGTTGTGAAATATTTATTTCATATTTGAAAATACATTAGCTACTATGTAGACACAGAATCTGAGAATATTATTTTTATCAAGTGCATTTGCAATAAGGGCTATTATATTCTATTAAGTCATGTTGGTAATTAGTATGTCTTTTTGTATGGTCTCCACTGGTTTTATCTAACAACTCACTTAAAAGGTAGTGTTGCCAAAAAGAAAAGTTATTCATCTCTTGTGAGCTAGTTCCTAAGAACATTTATCCTACTTGGAAGTTATCACCAGAGAAGAGATTTATGGTCAGGTCATGATCGATATCCTTAATTTAACTAATGGAGACAAACTCTGGCTCCTCAGTGTCTTCTTGTCTGTCAAGGAACTTATCCTGGGAGAAAGAGATAAACCTTACTTTCTCAGTCTTTTTCAATTCTAAAATGGTTTAAAAAGGCTTTAAGTGAGAGGGAGGGCTGAGGGAAACAAGGTGTTTTGCATTAAGATGTAGAATTTTCAAGGTGTAGGTAAGCATAATCACAATCGTAATGAACCGATCTTTTTACATATATGTGTGTACATGTGTATAGTAAGTAGTTAGGAGACCTGAGAAGGAACTGAGAAATTATAATAAAAGATAGATTACTTAGTAGCCCTTCCACTCTGAAGATTTGCTTATTGTGTTTGAGTTTAGTCAATGAAATGAGGGTTGATATGCCCTGAGTTTTTGTTAAATTTAATGGTAAGTTGAGCAGGATCTTTTAATATTTTCCACTCCATTTTCATTTGTACTTTCTAGTACCTCACTATAAAGTATTTCTTCACTTTGATTTTTCTTTTGCTGAATGTCTTTGTAAAAATAAATAGGAGATGAAGGCTACAGTGAATAATTAGAGAGCCATGAATGTATTTAATACAGTACAAAAATACCCTTTTCTACCAGAATAAATACTATGGACTTAAATAAGACTAGTACTTCCACTGTTTGAAAAAGTTATGTGTAATTAATCAGAAAATAAATACTAATGGGGATGACACAGAAAACATTGCTAAGTGTAACTTCAGATGTGAACACTTTCTCAGCAATGAATAGTAGCTTAGAAAAGTAGCTGATGGAAATATTAAAGAGTCTGACAATTTTTGGTTTTATCCCTTTCATGGCCAGTCTAAATACAGAATTTACTGTAATAACCCTGATTGTAGGGCTATATAGACAGACATCTATATTGCTTTTGGTCTCTTTATCTTTAGAGGAACTACCTGTGAGTTGGGCAGAAAAGTGTAGCTTAAATTGTTCCATTTTCCCCTCTTCAGTAGATTACAGAGAGGGGATTTGGGCAATTGCTCATCTGCACCCAGAGCCCTCTGCTATGTGATTCTCTTTTGAATTGCTCTTCAGTATATACGTGGTGCTGCAAAGAAAGGAGAAACAAAGACTATTTGGATAGTAGTGTCAGCAAAGACATGAAAGAGAAGAGCTTTGGCACTTTTTTAGACTAAGATGTCTTTTGTTTATGAGTGTATTGCCAAGAGTGTTTGACGGAGGGGGATAGTTTCTAGAGCTATCAGTAGAAAAGGGAATTGTAATGTAAATACACCAAGAGAAACCTTTAGAAGAATAAGTAGGGATTGAGAGGGTGAAGTTATTTCTTCATCATTTATAGTAACCACTCATTTCAAACAGAAGATTTTATTATGATGCTGAATATCCACTGAACATCCAATTAGTTATCTATTACTTTTACTAACATTAGCCCCAAGTACCCCTTTTAATTTCTACCTCATTTTAGCTTTGTAAGGTTTCTGAAAGTCTCATGCTCAGCAGAAGACTCATAAAATGCATTTTTGGAATTGACATAACTCACCTATAACATTTTTTTTCTACATTCTTTAACAACCTGCTATGTAACTTGGATGAGGGCATGCAACACAAAAATCTTTAATTCTTCTATTCATTTATTTTTAAAATGAATCAACTCTGAATATCAGATTGATGTTTAATGGCTCCTCCTGTGAGGTATTATGGTGAGAAGAATCAGACATTTTGATTACGATCTTGACTTCTTTGAGTCATGCTGGAGTTATTGCAATTTATTTTATAGTGAGAAGCTAACCTCTTGAAGCAAACTTCCAGGAGAGTATTATTTTCAATAATTAGTTTAAAAGAAAATAAAGGATTCATTTCAAATAAAATTATATGCATAATTAATATATTTTTATGTATAATAAATAATAATACTGAATTCATTGTCATGTAATGAAATATATTGCATATCAACAATGGTCAGACACATAAAAAGTGGCGTTAAAGAGAATGGGCCGCTAGTTATCGGTGGCATTGAAATTCAACTCACTGTTCACCAGTCAGCAATGTGAAGTGGTTTTGAATGAGGGCTTGAATTAATGAAATATCAAAAATAAAGAGGTGCATACAGTTAGTCACATGAGACCAGTTATTTTGCATATTAGAATAACACAGAATTCTAGCAATTCATCCAACTCACAAGCACTGCGATCCCTCTCTTCAGTATATTTGCTTATTATTTTATATCAACATGCAATTGCCTTACTGGATGGAATGGCAAAATAATGCATTTCTCCTTATTTATACATCAAATCAGAATGTTTCTTTAGCATCTTATAAAAAAATGTTCATCGCAAAAATAACTAATACACAATAAATGTATTAATAGTTCACATCATCCACACATTAATGTAATGCTTCTTCCCTGTATTGTTAGGATTATTCCTTGTGACATTTTGCATTGTCAAACAGTATGTTCCAGGTCAGAAACACTGCTGCTAATTTTAATAATCTAATCTACATAGATATCTGCAGTGCCTGTACTGTAAATGACTCCCTGGAGAAGATGGTGTTATCAGTGATGATAATAGATATGGCAAAACTATATCTTTCACTAGTCTGGCAATAGGCATAGTATAGAATTTGCATATTAATGATTTTCAATATTTGTTTAGCTTTCATGCAGGGCTTGTGCTACCAAATGAATATAAGTTTTAAAATTACTTATTTGAAGTTCTTTTTTATGGTTTCTCCAGCATTACATGAACATTTTCATCACCTTTATGAACTGTACTTACATATACAGAAGTGATACTAATGACCTGTAAGTATGAGTCACTAAGTCAATCTATAAACACGATACAAAAAAAATGAAGTCACCTCCAAGTAAAAAAACTGATTTGTAGTTTTCATTTATTTTGATAAATTAGGGAGAAAATGTTCACAATTCACACACACAAAAAAATATTTACAACTTAAATAAGAATTGAAACAACTGCTAGGTTGAGTCTATAAGTATTGGTTGTGTGTGAGAATCTGTTTACTGATTGTAAACTTTTAGCAGGTAGGCAGAAAGTAAAATCCTTTATTTGGTAATTCAAAAAGTAACCACAAGAAATAGATTTGTTTCATTTTGAAATTGAATTCTAGTCACTCACAAAATTCTGCTCTGAAAATATGTTTGGGGATTACACTACTTTGACACTCAATGCATTTCAGGACATATCATCTTTACAAGAAGTTCATTTTGAGTGACCCTGAAATTTGAATTTAACAGCATATTCATAGCTCGCTGCTTTGCCACCACCAACAACTAAAATTTATCTTACAATAACTTTAAAAAAATGCTTAAATATCTAAATAAATACTGATGTGTTAGTGTATTTTGATAAACAAAGATGGTAAATTTGTCTAAAACATATTAATATAAATTAATGAATATGTAAGTCAAAGGTGTCAATAAACATAGTTTTGGAAGTGCATTCTGGCCCAATTTATGTAGACGCTCTTCTAATAAGTTGTATAGTTGCCTAATTGAAATTGAGCCTTTCTAAAGTGAAGGCTATAGGACATTAAGCATGTGCTACTGTCTTACTCAGCAACTGGTTAAAGAAGAACAAACCAAGAACAGGAATAACTGGTTGCTTTAGCAATGGAAGTTTACTGTAGAAATCTCTTGGTGACCTGTGAGAGAACTTGTGTTTTTTACTATATTTATTTGGAAAAAGTATTAAACAATGAAGGAATATATGATAATACCAAAACTAGTCAGAATAGTCAAAATTAAAGTTGCAGAAGGGCTTTATGGTACTAAGTAACTGGACTATAAAATGATAGGAGAAATTCAGTACAATCAGTGTAAAGCAGAAATTATGGAAAAAAGATAAGGGTATATATGTATATAGATAACAATGGATTCTAAACTGACACAGATAAAGCATTAGAGTCATTGTGGTGTTTACAAAACCAGCAGTTTTTAGCAGCAGTCGCAGTCTTACAAGTGGGGTTTTAGAAAAGAGGAAAAACTATAAAACAAAATCATAAAATATTACTGTGATATTTCATAATTACATAATTCATATGTATTTTGAATGCTGAACATCTTTCAAGTCTCCCCAACTCCAAGGAAAAATTACAAGTAAAAATGAAGTATGAAAAGACTTGTATATGAGGAGAGGTTAAATCAACTGGGATTCTTCACCTGGCAAAAGAAATGATTGGAGAAGAATATATTATTGCAATAGAGAAAGATATGAATAATGCAGAGAAAGTGAAAAAAAGGAAGTTATTCACCTTTTCATAAAATACAGTACCCAAAAATAATCAAATGAAATAGTCAAGAATTCTTGAACTGAACTGAAAGTAGGGCTTTTTCCACTCAATGTGCAAATGAATTGTGAAACTTAGTGACAATATGCTGTGCCAATGTATCTGCTGTTACAGTTATTAAAATGATATCAAACACAAGAATGTAGAGAAAAACTCCATTTCAGAAGGTCCTAAGCTACAGGATGTCAGAAGCTGTGAGGTTAAACTGATTGAAGTACTAATTTACTCTTGCATCCACAATTGGTCACTGTCTAACACAAGATCTTGGAGTAGATGAGTCTTTTATCTTGCCCATTATCATTGCTTTTACAAGCATTTCACAGTCTGATGCTTTCTTGAAGTTAACTGAAGAGAATGTTGCTGCATTTTTCATATGGGCCTGTATATGAGTAAAATTAATCAACTGAAAACCATGAAATTTGGATTGCTTTATCTGCAGACATGGGCAAAGATCTTTTATATATTTATAGCTATTCTTAATTGGCTGACAATGTTAAATAGTCACAGTGTTGCAGTCTGTTGTAGAGAGTGATAAATAGAGATGAGAATGAAAGACAAGGCCTACATAAATTGTAAGCAAAACCGTTCACTTTGACCTAAAGTTACATTCTCAGCAAAACTCCTTGGTATTCTTATTACTTGCAATTTAAATAGATGTGTACATTGCCATAGTACATACCATAATCTGCTATACATTTTAAGATGATCACTGAAACTCAGACACTACAAAACAGAACAGGCCAAGTGTGTATATATATATACACATACATTTATATATATATGTTATCATTAGGGTTATGTAAAGAATCATGAGGTATTCTCGTGAGAAGAGGACATGTTACAGGAATTGGAAAAAAATGAATGGTGTGAAGAACACAGAAATTGAAGTGGTTGTCCGTTGCCATTTCCAGTTACTGCAGTGAGGAATTGTATTGTACACAAACATAGGAAACCATGTGTTGAGCATAAAATACTCTGTTCTGTTTACTTTCTTCTTTTGAGAAATGAAGCAATGGAATAACGGTATATGTAACCCGGCTCTAGTTGATCATAAAGAGTGCTTCTGCAGGAAGAAAGTTATTCTGAGGAAATGGGATGAAGCTGTGTCACAGGAAGTTCAGACAGGACATTAAGAGAAGGTTCTTCACTAAGTAGGTGGCTGGTCATGGGGACAGGATTCCCAGGGAAGTGGTCACAGCACTAAGCCTGTCAGTTCAAGAAGCATCTGGTTGATGCTCTTAGTTCTATGACTTGGTTTTAGGTAGTCCTGTGTGGACTTGATGATCCTTATGGCTCCCTTGAAATATGCCGCAATTCTATGCTCTGGTCAAATCCCACTGCTCAAGCAGGGACACCTGGAGTTGGGTGCACAGGAATATGTCCAGATGGCTTTTGAATATCTTCAAGGAGGGAGACACCACACCTGCTCTGGGTAGTGCATGCCAGTGCTCAGTTGCCGTCATGGTAAAAATGTGTTTCTTGATGTTCATAGGGAATCTCCTGTGTTTCAGTTTGTGCCTATTGCATCTTGTTCTGTTACTAGGCAACACTGAAAGGAACCTGTCTCCATCCTCTTTGCACCTTCCCTTCAGCTATTCAGATACACTAGTAAGATCCTCCCTGAGACTTCTACTTCTCTAGGCTAAACAGCCCCCAGCTCTCTCAGCCTTTCCTCAGAGAAGAAATGCTTCAGTCCCTTCATCATCTCAGTGCCCATTCTCTGGACTCTCCCATATCTCCATATCTGTCTTGCACTGGGGGGGGAGCCAAGAACCGGTCACACTGCTCCAGGTGTAGCCTCACCAGTGCTGAATAGATGGGAAGGATCCTCTTCCTTGACTTACTGTCAATACTTTTTCTAGTGCAGGTGACACCATTTGCCATCTTTACAGCAAGGGCACTTCTCTGGCTCATGTTCAACCTAGTGTCCAGTAGGACCCCCAAATCCTTTTCTGTCAAGCTGCTTTCCAGCTGAGTAGCCCCCTGCATGTACTGGTGCATGGGTTGTTCCTCCTAAGATACAGGATTTTGAACTTCCCCTTGTCGAACTTCATGAGGTTAAATTTCAAACATTCTTGCTTTATATATGAATATGTAGGTTTAAATAGCAGAGAAAAAAAACTTTCAAATGCTGCCTGAAGAACAATGTCAAAAATTAACCCAGAAAGATTTATCGCTGTACTTCGAGAGTTAAGCAAGGGTCATAGCATAAGTACTCAATAAAATGAATAGTAACAAAAGTCAAACTAGATCGGAGTATCAGACATTGCAGAGAAGCACAGTTTTGTACTTAGAGAACACTATAACTGAAAAACAGTTATGGAAGTCAGATAGATATAGAAGATTACAACTCAAAGATTAGTTTAGATATCTTTGGTTGCCATTTCTAGTAAAGATGACACCAAAAAACAGATTGCCCAGTAGAAGTTGCTCACTGAATAAGTGGAACAGAAATATGTCACGTGACTGACACTGAGCAAAAGAATTTGGTTTCCTGTTTTTCTTATTCAGTCACAATAATTACATCCCAACTACTAAAACTCTTGAAAGGGAATTTAAGCCATCTAAAATAGATGTTATTTAACATACTAGGCTGATTCATGTTTTCTGTTTATAAAGAAAAATAAGATTTTATAAAGAAATAATACTTTTCAGTGTCTGTAAGCTGATTAAAAAATATTGTCATCTTTTAAAATATTTGATATACCAATGTAGTAAGCTTAAAGATAGCATACTAAACTGAGTTTTCGAAGTTTTATTACTTTGTCCCTTTTCCACTCCTCAGACATGTAGAGAGAAGTGTAATAAGGGAGTTAAAACAGAAAATCAACCAATCCAGTTATTTGCTCCAAACATCTCAACCATAGAATCTCACTGAAAAGAAATTAACTCACACATTCTCAGCTGTAGAGAGACATTTCAAGTCTTCCAGTGCTCCAAAGCCAGTGTAGTGATTCCAAATGACTTACACATAATTGCTGGGGCTGGCATCAGGTTTGTAAAGTTTAATTTTATAAAAGGATTTGCTTTAAAAAATCTTGTGCATGTTCATAATATCTCTTGTTTTCCATCTTCCTTTCTAATGAAAATGTGAAAATTTCCTCCAATAGAAATATGTGACAGTGGTGAATCTCTTCTTCTATTTAACACTGCACCCCTTCAGAAAGTTAAATTACCATTTAATTTTAAAACACACTTTACTGCAGTTGTAATTCAGTTTATCTCAAGTCTATGATGTAACCTGTGTCTCAGACAACAAATGGATTTCAAGAAAAACCTTAAGAGCTTTCTAAAAGAAGATTTCTGGGGTTCAGTTTGCATAGAGAAGCAATACAAGGGAGTTCTTTTTACACTGACACATCGTTAAAGATCGGTTAAATGATTCATTGATTTTTCAATATGTTGTAGAATGGTTATACATACAGAATATTTTTACAATGTAAACATCAAACTAATAAAAAAATTACACTGCAATAGAAAATAATATATTAGCTCAGAGGCAGTCATAGAATAAGTAGTCATTAAATTATATATTTTAAAGACAACTGCATGGCAATAAGTTTTGCAAAAGATAATACTGAATTGAGATATATGTACACAGTACATTTGTACATACACAGGAGTATCACATGTACATTATTAAACATAATTCTGGTATTCACAGTAGCCCATTAGACTTAGATACTTTTTTCCTTGATCTAAGTTCCCTGCCAAGGGTCAGAAAATGTAACTGTTGTGTACTGTTTTTATTATTTCTTCAACACATGCATAGCCTGTCAGCTAGTGTTGTTCATTGCACTGTGCTATTTTCATTTAGAATATCTATAGTATTTAATAATTAATGAGTTCAGGCACAGGCATTTTCTGCAGTTTTCACCCTAGGCTCAGACTTTACAATTTTCTGCCAAGTTTTCATGAAGCTCACAAAAAATAAAAAAGTTCAATGTGCTCTCAGATGCTGAATACAGTAATCCTTATTTAGGCAGATATATTGAATAAAATGTCCAACAGAGGTATACAAAATCTAGCCTTTACTTATTGGAAGCATGATTTATGCACACCTGACAATGCAATATACAAACACTTGGTACATGCACAATTCTTCAGAGAATTATTAAATTGACAGACTGTGCATGATATATTTTTGTCTATACAAAACCAGATTTTCAGATCATAGGGAAGGGAGAAAATTTTTTTAAGCTGCCTTTATTGCCATTCCAAAACCCTGGTCTCCAAGGCCTTGTATAAAGCTGAACTAGTCAATTTGTAATTAAACCTTATAGGATACAGCAGTGATACTCGTTACAGAAAAGGCATTTTATGGTCAGCAATCTTATTTGCAACTAACAGGATGATACAAAAGTCACAGTTCACAGAAGCTTTATGTCTGTTATTTTATGCTGGAATAAAGCTGCACAAACCAATTATCCAGTATAGTAGTGTCACTGTGTATTTCAAGAAAAAACTGGATCTGGCAAAATGTTTCTGCCTTTTTCATATTTATAATATCCTGTGTATTACTAGAGCAGTATTTTTACATTTGAAGGGTCAGTCTTGTGGTGTGCTAAGCATTAAATCTCATAAAAGTACTTAGCTTATATATAATTAATATAGGATGGCATAACTCCCATTCCATAAATAAGTTGTTTCCTACAGTTGCAAACACCAGCCACAGTTCCAGAAAATCCAAAACTGGATAAAAATTATTAAAATTAAAGAAAAAAAAATTGCAGCCTAACAGATTCAGTTAATGCATTCATTAAAGTGAATGGGATGAGAGAGTGATATGTTTTTGATAGACTGCTGAATTAAGTCAGCAATGCACTGACCATCGCATGATGGTTTGTCACAACTATGAGTGAGGGTAAGGATGGCCTTTTTCTTTTGTTACTTGGTTTGAAACAAAATGATTCAGGAGTATCACAGAAAGAGGGGAAAACAGGAGAGGAAGAAGACTGAAACACTAATGAAAGATTTGAAGGGTGATAAATTCACTATCTTAAATTAAGCAAAAAGTTCTAATATCCAGAAAACGCCTGTCATCAAATTCTTGTAGATTTCCAGTTAACAGATCTATATAAAGTTTTATAGAGGTTTCGGTGATTGTTTGTAAAGCAGACGTAGTATTTAACTCAGTAAAGATGTCACTGAATTCTCAGAAAACCACAGATTATTGCAAGTTCTACTAAAATTAAATCATGATATTCAGTAATAGTTTTATTACAATGGGAAGTGGATTTGACAAGACTATAAAACTATAAAACCAACATTTGTAGGAAACATTTATATGCATATCTTTGTCCAATGACTACATGGCTTTTCTAGGAAGATGCAAAGATCTTCATGTTGTTGCATCCCTGTAACTAACTTCAGTATGGATGTGGATGTATGAATGGAAGAAAATGTTTCATCACAGATCCTAACTACTAGTTTCCCTTCCTAATCAGTATGGAGGACAGTATCAGTCTAAATCTTTAAATAAACCTCATCTGGATATTCAGATTGCCTCTCATTTCTTATCAGGACAAGGGATTTACTTCAGGCTTCTACCAAAATACCAACGTATTTACATGACAATTTCTAATTATGTTCTGCTATGATAGAACAGTGGCAATTCTTTTCCCTTTTAACTATTCAGTACTGTTTTAATTGGCTGACCATTTCAGCTTCATATTTAAGCAAAACAGTAATTTTTATAGGTTTACAAAAGATATCTAGGTATATTAAAGGATACTAAAAAAGCTTTACAGCAGGATATATATAAGCTTGTCACCACAAGCCAACAAAACAAGAACAACTCAGAAATGAAAAATTAAAGAGGTTTTTGAACATGGTATTATGGAGGAGTAATTCTACTTCATTCAGTAGGAGGTTTGTACCTTCATCTCTTTCTTTCCTTTAAAGAAAAATAAAAATATCAGACTTAAAGAAATAACAGAATGAAAATATTGCTGTGGAATTATCAGACAACCCATCTTCTTTCTGGTAGCTTATGGACCACACGAAGAGAATGGAAATCAAACAGCGATGCATGAGTTTCTACAACTAGGAATAAAAACTGTAATTTCCTAGACTACTGCTGGTGTTCTGAAGAGCTAAGAAAACTATGCGCTCTTTTTTTCCTTAAGTAGTAATATTGTTACGACAGATTGACTTTTTTTGTCTTGTGCTTAGTTTTCTTTTGCTTTCCATGCATTACCTAGAAATAAACACAGCTGGAATAAGAAAATTTAACTAAGAAAATAAATAAAAAAACCCATTGAATGAATGACACAAGCATTGAAAGAACATCTACGGTATTTATGGCACTTCCTAGATTTAAAATGTACTTTAAAAAGTTAACCAAAACTATTTTCATCTAAAGAAGAAAATTGTTGTACAAAGTTCTAAGTACAGATTTTTTAGTATTCAGAAAGTTTAACATTTTTAGCACTACATGATCAAAAGTCAACTCACACAAAATATTTTACCTCTCTAAAGGAGGAAAAATGTTGGATTTTCATGTGATGTCATTTCCTGTTCAGTATTTGAAACTCACAGTTGTCTTGCAATAACGTTTATTTTAACATAAGTTTTAGTTTTGTGTTCTTGATAAAGAAGAATTATTAATTTCAATAATTTAAGAAGAATTATGTCTCCATAAATACTTTTAAATGTATGTACTCTATTTGTCACCACTGCTTTTTAGATATACACAGAAGGTTGAAGTTCATTGTTTAATTTACAGATTAGAATGTGTGGAGGAGTTTTCATTTAAATACTGTGAATCCTACATGATTGATGTAATAAGCTGTCTTTCACAAAACCTTAGTAAGTAATGATATAATAAAAAATATCATTCAAGAAGACTTTAGGACAGTCTTAGGCTTGAATAAAACTCCACAGAAATAAGTCTGAGATTTATCTGTGTCCAACAGCACTTTCCCCTGACCCCAAAAAGAGAATGTAGTGACAAAACAAGAAATGTAATCTATCTTTAATATAGAGTAATTACAACAAAATTCTTTAGTAACAGAAATTAAAAGACTCATTATGAATCTTTACACAGCAATCAGCAGCCATTCATTTAATCTTACAGAAGCTACACGTAAACTCTCCACAGAATGATAGTTATCTACATTATATTAATCAGTTTTTCCAGAAAAAAAAAATAAAAAAATCAAATGTAAAATCTCTAATTAGATGGAGATTTCAGCTGCCAAGATCTTGATAGAAACAGCCAGTATGAATCAAGCATGTTCCATCCAGTAGCATGGCTCTGATGACCCCTGAATATGACCTGCTCCCAGTGGAAAGCAATTTAATGCTCTACTGCACATAGAACAGTATATGTGAATACAAAAAAACCCAGATAAATTACTGACAGGTATATCTGAATAGGACTGCTTCTTACCCACTTATCTGTAACCAGGCAAGCTTGTTTCACCTCACTTTAAAAGATAAAGACACGTGGCAGGCTGCCTCTGCAAGTTCTCATTAGGCAAACAGCCTCCATTGTCCATTAGTGGAAAAGTCTCCCTATTATTTAAGGAAATGTGACAGCAATGGAGGTGAAGTGAAAACTATCTGATGGCAGGAAATTCATCAGTGCATTACAAAGCTTTTTGCTTGCTACAGCTTTTACCAGCCTCTTTCTCTTTCTCCTTTTTTATCTGACAGCTCAAATGCCCCAGGGTTGTAGTCATGGCAAAGGTCAAGAACATAACAGCAGGGCTATAAAATGAGTCTGTTTCAGGGGGAGAAGCTGCCAAACTCAAAGAAGTTTATTGAGCACTAGACAAGGAGATGAGAGTCCACATTTAAACAAATTTATCTTAGTAGCTTTTGAAAAACTTTAACAACCTTAAAAAAGGTTTAGAATGTCTACATATTCTCTGAAACCTAATAAAACTAAGCAATATTAAAATATCTGTTATAATATAAATATTACAAAGGTTTCATTTATGTTGGGTACCATTTTAAATATGCTTAACTAATAGCCATTTCACAAACTATTAATTTAAAATATTCATAAAATTATATATGGCTTATACCAGGCTCACTTAATGCATATACAAACATGCACTTTACTAAAGACTAAATCACTTCACTATGATACTCAATTAAAAATAAACAGAAAATGAACCATCTTCTTGCTTCCTTTATTAAAGAGAAGGTTTGCAATGCTACAAATGTCAAGATGAAAGGCAAGAGTTTGGCTTAGATTGATTTATTCCTGGGAATTTATGGGTTTAATTTTTCACAATCAGTGGCAGTAATAAGATAAAATTGAATTACCTTTCACAATGTCCACTACTACACTTATCAAATCAAAGAACAGGTTAGTTGTCTGATTAGAAATTCCACAATACAAATTCCTACCAAAACAAAGAAGACAAAGACAGAATCTTAGCTTCCTATTCTGTCAAAATGTTAATCTTTACTTGTATACATGTTCAGTATGTGCAAGGAATAATATAATTTTAAAAGGGTGAAATAGCTTCTACATAGTGCCCATTCAGATATGATTTTAACAATTGTCAAAAGACTGTCTATTGTAAAGAAGGGGCTATTATTATTGATGCACACATCATATAAAAACATATTCTAAAGCAAGTTACCATTATACATTTTTAGGCTCAAACACGGCTGGTTTTAGACAGATATATAGCTGTATCAATATTTTGCATTCTCCTGATTGTATATCAATATCTATGATTCAAGTGAGAATAGCTGTGGTGGGTTGACCTTGGCTGGATAGATACTTTTTATTTTTAAACTGTTTGCGTGTGACTAATTTTTCCATCTAGTTCCCACCCATACAGATACCAATGCAATATGTTGCTGGATCAGATAAATAGCATCATGTTTACAGACCTAGGATAATTTTGTTGTGGTTTTCATCTTTAGATTTCACGTATTCAAGACTGAGTTAGATGCTTAACGTGGAAAGCTTGGATAAAAAAATTTGTATCTTCTGTTTTGAACATACATCTATATTGTTCTGTATTGTTATAACTGCTAGTTAAGGGCAGTGTCTAAGGAAGTTTATGCCATCATTCCATTTTTATTTATTCCACACTAAGAAAATAATAATAGAAAATATTGCGTGATTATTTCTTTTTAAATTTGATTTTTTTCCAGGCAAAATAGCTAATTTTTCTGAGAGAAATTGAATTAATTTATCTCAAACTTAATTAACATGCATTAATTTCTACTGTATTATCTGCCAAACTGTTTATAATTTGTAACCTTAACTTTTGTATATATATAATTCTATGGAATCCACATGGAAATTTTGGAATAGCTAAAAAGGATCAGAAATAATTTAACCAGAGTGACCATTTTACTGCTAGAAATTGTTGAAGTAATGCTTATCAACAAATAAGGGCCTTAGACTTTACAATTATTAATAGCACTATGCAGATTGGTTGGACCTATCTAGTTGTAAAACTCTTTTTTGCTAATGCACTTTGCTTTCAATGCCTTTATCTCATCTGCAATAGCTTAAGTGAACTATTTTTCTTTTTCTTTTTTTTCTCATGTGGAATTGATCCATTTTAAGAAATACACTTGAATAAAACAATTTTAAATGTATGCTTAGAGGTTCTTAGCGGATATTTCAATGTTCTAAAATGAAAACATTCATCATGAAACTTCTTGAGTTTCATGAATGCACTTTGACAGTGTGTATTTTATGTTAAGGGTAAAGTGAAATGTGTTTAAAGAAAGGTAGATTATAAACGTATATATTTGTTTGTGTTTGTACACATACATGTATATACAGATATTTATATGTCCCTTAAAAAGATTAGACTTCAAATCCGTCACATAACACACCTTCTCCCATTATATAGTCAAGATCCATTGTACTATGTTAAGAAATATTTTGGGAACATTCGACAATAATAAAAGTAGGAAATTTTGCTCCAGAAGTTATTTGTTGTATATCTATATCTGTATCTATGCCTAGTTCTACCTCTATTTTTCTATCCATCTATATATTTATACATATAAATATATATGTCCATATGTATAAATATTATGTCCATAATTAATTTCAACAGAATATGGAAGAAGAGAGGTAGTACTACCCCTTTCTTTTTCCTGTCATCATTAACACATCTCTGGATGGCATACTGCTTCCTCATCTGTAGTATATGTACACTTAACCCAGTCATTGCAAATACTATTGCATACTTTGGAGATGTCTCACAATAATCTCTTTGGGCCCCACTAGTCACTAATATAGGTTAAGTTAATATGTCCTAATCACTCTCTCATGTGTCCAATGTAAAATAAATAGTACGCAATATCACTACCAGATAACTTTACTTACAAGGATTCAAACACTTCCTCTAAAATCTTGGGCAGCCAGAAACTAAGAGAACAGCAGATCATAGAATCATAGAATAGAATCATGGAATGCTTAGAGTTGGAAGTGACCTTAAAGATCATTGAGTTCCAACTCCCTGCCATAGGTAGGGACACCTCTCATTAGACCAGGTTGCTCAAAGACCCCTCCAGCCTGGCCTTGAACACCTCCAGGGATGGGGCATCCATGACTTCCCTGGACAACCTGTTCCAGTGCCTTACCACCCTCACACTAAAGAATTTCATAGAATCATAGAATCATATGGGGTTGGAAGGGACCTCTGGAGATCATCTAGTTCAATCCCCCCCGCCGAAGAGGGTCTACCTAGAACACATTGCACAGGAACTTGTCCAGGCAGGTTTTAAATGTCTCCAGAGAAGGAGACTCCACCACCTCTCTGGGCAGCCTGTTCCAGTGCTCTACCACTCTCACAG
>JAOQGH010000001.1:45277436-45298315 GCA_025769975.1 Gallinago jamesoni
CTCAGCACTCTTGGGTGTATCCCATCTGGACCCATGGACTTGTGGATGTCCAGCCTTCTTAACTGATCTCTAACTTGCTCCTCCTCCACCAAGGCAAGATCTTCCTTAGTCCAGACTATCTCTGTTTCATCCAAAGTCCATGGCTCCTGGGGGTTGGCACAAGCAGTAAAGACTGAGGTAAAGAAGGCATTCAGCAACTCAGCCTTCCCTGCATCCTCTGTTACCATGGCACCTGACTCATTCAACAGTGGGCCCACATTTTCTCTAGTTTTCCTTTTGCCTCCAATATAACTGAAGAACCCTTTCTTGTTGTCTTTGACATCTCTTGCCAATTTTAATTCCAATGAGGTCTTGGATTTCCTTGTTTTTTTCCCTACATAGTCTAACAACATCTCTGTAAACCTCCCAAGTGGTCAGTCCTTTCTTCTACTTGGTGTAAACCTCCTTCTTCCACTTTAGTTTTTTCAGAAGGTCCCTGCTTACCCATCCAGGTCTCCTGCTTCCCTTGCCTGATTTGGTGCTCTTGTGCTGGTCCTGAGCTTGAAGAAGACAATGTTTGAATATTGCCCAACTCTTGTGAACCTCCTTGCCTTCCAGGGCCCTAGCCCATGGGATTTCACCTAGCAGTTTCCTGAAAAGGACAAAGTTAGCCCTCTTGAAATCCAAGGTTTCAGTCCTACTTGTTTTTTGTATGTTACCCACAATCCTGAACTCTATCTTTCCATGGTCACTGCAGCCAAGTTTGCCCTCAGCCTTGATATCCTCCACCAGTCCCTCTTTGTTCGTCAATACTAGGTCCAGTAGTGCCTCTTCCCTTGTTGGCTTTTCCACCAGCTGGGTTAAGAAGTTATCATCAATACTTTGGAGAAATCTAGAAATCTCTTAGGCTGTATATTCCTGGCTGCATGGCCTTTCCAGCAGATATCTGGGTGACTGAAGTCCCCCACAAGAACCAAGACCTGCGATTGTGAGGCTACTTGGAGCTGGTTGTAAAAGGCCTCATCCACTTCTCTATCCTGATCAGGTGGTCTGTAATAAATACCCACAATAGTGTCCCACATATTGACCTGCCCCTTAAGCCTCACCCACAGGCTTTCAACTCTCTCATCTGACACCAGGGAGGGTTTTAGGGAAATCTCCTCACTCTCTATCCATTCCTTGACATAAAGGGCAACAACTCCACCCCTCCTTCCTCTCCTGTCTCTTCTGAAAAACCTGTAGCCTTCAATAGCCACACTCCAGTCATGGGATTCATCCCACCAGGTTTCAGTGATGGTCACTATATCACATCTTTCCAGCAGCACAGTAGCTTCCAAATTCTCCCTAAAAGATGAAGGTTGCAATACCAAGACACCTTTTTCAAAGGTAGTCAGCCAAATAAGAACATTACCAAGCTAAGAACTGAGAACCAAGCAAGGTTTGTAATTGGAAAGGGAATGTAATAAAAAAAACGGGTGGCAGGGAGAAGAGCTGCCATGGTACCTGGTCCTACCATCATTCCCAATGATGGAGTGGAGGAAAAAGAAGCAAATGGTCTATACAAAAAAAGCAATGAGACTGATGTACTGAACAGTCTTCAGAAGAAAAAGGAAATCTATTAAAGAGGACTAGCAGAATAAGTAAAGGTATTTACTGGAACGAAATTGGTTTTAAAGAAAGTAAGTCTTGAAAAGTGATATCTAAAGTGGTACAGGGTGAAGAAAATCATGTTTGTATAATCATCTAAGAACTATGTGTAGAGTAACCAAATCTAACCAGAGATAAATATAGAAGACATAGCATATTAAATAGATTCATATCTCTAGAATAATTACAAAAATTTTCATTAATCAAAATCAAGGAAAAAGAGAATTCATACACAGAATTTCTTAAAATATGTAACAGCAAGTTGATAAACTGTAAAAATATTAAAAAAACAGAATACATAAAATAATACAAAATATAATCTAGTTGTATTGGCCATATGAACCTAGATATAAAATTAAAGCATTTTAAGTGTGCTTATTAATATTTTAATGTTAGCCTTTTTTTTTTTTCTTTCATTTGCAGATACCTTTACACTTCACTTTCAGTATTGTTATTTAGATCATTTGGAGTGCAATGTAGATCAATTAATATCTTTGAGTAGGTGATGAACAGCTTTATCTAATACTCCATGACAAACACTTTCCTAGGTTGCAGCATGTAGAGAAGAGATACGCAACTGTGATCATTGGCTGAAAAATCAACTTCTCAGCTAACTGGTTCAAGAATCAATGCACAATTGATTTATATCAAGAAGACTCTCAGTTTCACTGTATACCTTGATAGGGAAAGATGAAATGAATGCTTAGAAACATGACCTGGAACTTTTCCAATTAAATTGAGTGTTCTTGTGACATACACAATTTAGAATGAAGAAAAGCATTATTAGAATGAGTTCTCAGCAGCACTGTCATTGCTGCATGCGTCTTTCAGTAAGGCCAGTTCTCTCTGTTCAAGTGTTTATGAAAGGAGGATCCTCAGCTCCTTTCATACTCCATCTTACCCCTAAATAAAAATAAAAAAAATTAGTTATTGACAAATTTCATAGTCAAAACACGTCACACCGAGCTAGCCTTCCAAAAATAGAATTACATTTTGATAATAGGGATGTAAGTCACTCTTTCCCATTGGCACTGCCTGCTGTGAGACAGCTTTTCTTGTGACCAGAAGCCACAGCTATACTTGGCCCATTCAGCTTCAGCTACTCAGCACAGCAGAAGTATTCAGCCTGCTTCAGTGCATACCATAGCCTAACATAGAAAAATTAGGTGTAGTGCTTTAAAAAGGATGTCTTCAGAATCCTGGAGTTGTAAAACATAAGCACATTTTAGAATTCCTATGTATATCACCAGTTCAGAAAAAATACTCAGACTGTGTATTGTAGGCATTTAGAGAACCATGTTACAATAATTACATAAATTATATCCCTTATAGTCTTATGGTCTGATACGTATCTGATGGGATGACCCTGGATGGCTGCCAGATGGCCACCCAGCTGCTCTCTCACTCCCTTTCCTCAACAGGACTGGGGGAGAAAATAATATGGAAAAACTCATGAGTCGAGATAAAGATACGAAGCTCACACATCCATTACCATTGTGGGCAAAACAAACTCAACTCACAGAAAATAAATTTGATGCATTGCCAATTAAAGTTAGAGTATGATGGTGCGAAGCAAAGGTAAAACCTAAAATGCCTCCCCCCTGCATTCTTCTTTTTCCCAGGCTCAACTTCACTCGGTCATTCCCAACCCTGCAGTGGAGCAGGGGGAAGGGCAATGGGAAATCAGTCCACAACAGCTCCTCTCTGCTTCTCCTTCCCTTTCACACTTTTCCATGCTCTGGTATGGGGTCCTCCATGGGCTGCAGTGGGGATATCACTTATATCAACACATATAAATCTTAGATAGAGGAAAACTATTCACTGAAGTGGAAATTAAGATCAGATTTAAGAAATCTGTATTATTGTGCTGCATAAGGTAAATGTAAGTAATTTTTCCTTTCTACCTAAAGAACTTTAATCTATTAGAAAGGCTGGACTCCTTGCTTGTCTTCTTCCTGCATAACTAACTTTTGTCTGCTTTCATAATTTCTCTCTCACTTCATATACTAATCTTCCTATGTTCCTTTCCAGTTGATTTTCTGTAAATTATGATTTCACATATTTGAGGAAATGAAATAGCAGCATACCTAAGTGGGCAATACTAAGCATTAAATGACCTCAGACATGAATAACAGATATAGTGTCTCTCATCTAAGGCTGACAGAAGTATCTTGTCAATTACATTTTTATTTAGTTCCAAATTAGGGAAACATTTTCAGAAAAGTATGCTAAAGTCGCTGTGAAGCAAATTATATTTTCAAAAGCATTTCTTTCACTTTAAAGTCAAAATTTCACTGAATTTGCACAGATTTTTACCTCCATATGACCAACAGCTCCATATTCAACCCTGTTTTTCATATTGCCAACCTGATTTCTATGAGCATAAATGGCTACCTCCAGCACAAATGCAAGGAGAACTGGTCTTTTCACATCTTGAAGAGAACACTTTCTGATATCTTACACGACTGCTATAGTTAATTATAATTCATTTTCAATATATTGACCAAAAGAAAAAGTAAAATATAAAATATAACAAATAAAAGCCCCACACACTTCAGTCCCAGTGAAGGGAAAACATACCTAAAACTATAAAACTGAGAATGTATATCTTAATTTTCTAGCCAAGCACTATGCAGTAGAGAAGCATTTCCAATTTGTATAGCACTGTCATTGCAAGCAAAGAAAGTGATTTTTTAATACAGAAAAACATAGTCAGTAATATTTACAATTTTATGCTTTAGTGATTAATACTGAAAGCATGACTAATTGTATTACATACAACAGAAAATGATTAATGCAAACTTAAAAATCAGTTGGGGAATATTATTTCAATCAAAATTAAGACCTGAAGAATAAATCATCATTAAAGTAACAACAAAAATAAGATATAGTGAGGTAACTCTTCAGGTTCTAAAAAGTGATTTTAATATGTCTGATAGGATGAAATTAAAAATATCATAAGCTTCAAAATTATCTAAAGAACTAATTTTTGTGGTGAAACTTTGACCTTATTTGAAGAAATTTTAGTACAATTTGTAGAATAAATTAAAGATGACAGAGTCATAAAATACATAGGTTCCAGCAGTTTGTTAGAGGAACTGCAATATTTTATAATTGTCAAATCTTTAACTAAATCTGTGGCAATAGCATCAATAATAAATATTCAGTCAGGTATTTTTGCAAACGGATAGTACCTTTTATCACAGTTTTATTCCATTTTACATTAACTATTACAAATTAATTTCAGATTAGGGTTGTATGAAACATGTATAACAATACATTAAACCGAAGAGAAATCTAACTTATATGAATTTAAGGTATTGCAGGAAGTCACATAATGTTCTCTTTAACAGAACTGCATTTCATACCTAGTAAGACGACCTTTAATTTTCCTATAAAAATGAAAACATAATTTTGTAATTGAAAAACATAAATCAGTGGCAAAAAAAAGTTTATTTTTTTTTCAAGGATCCATATAAGGGAGTAACATACACATCATGTTGAGTAACTTCAATAGTTTGTTCAAAACTAACTTGCATGAGATAATAATCAATGAATGCGTGTCACTGTCAATGATAACATGCTTGTTATGATAAATACAGCATACCTCTGCAAGAGGGAGTTATCTCAGGAAATTGTTTTTAATATCAAATAAGCAGCTGGTCATATTTCAAAAGTCTATCTCTTACATAGAATCATAGAATCATTTAGGTTGGAAAAGAGCCTTAAGATCATCAAGTTCAACTGTTAACCTAAAACTGCCAAGTCCACTGCTAAACCATGTCCCTAAGCTCCACATCTACATGTCTTCTAAATTCTTCCAGGGGCGGTGACTCAACCACTTCCCTTGGGAGCATGTTCCAAAACCTGACAACCCTTTTGGTGAAGACATTTATCCTAATACCCAAACTGAACCACCCCTGGCACAACATTTCCTCTTGTTCTGTCCCTTGTTACCTAGGAAAGAGACCAACCCCGACCCTTCTACAACCTCCTTTCAGGCAGTTGTAGAAAGCAATAAAGTCTCCTCTCGACCTCCTTTACTCCAGAGTAAACAACTCCAGTTCTGTCAGTTTTTCTTCATAAGACACATGCTCTAGATCCTTCACCAGCTTTTTTTGCCCTTCTCTGGACACAGTCTAGCACCATAATGTCTTTGTCGTACTGAGGGGTTCAAAACTGAAGACAGTATTCCAGGTAGAACCTCACCAGCGCTTAGTACAGCACTTTCGCTAATCCTGCTGGGCACACTATTTCTGATACAGACCAGGATGCTATTTGCCTTCTTGGCCACCTGGGCACACTGCTGGCTCATATTAACTGCCTGTTGACCAAGATCCCCAGGTCTTTTTTGCCACCAGGCAGCTTTCCAGCCACTATTCCCCAAGCCTGTAGCATTGCTTGGGGTTGTTGTGACCCTCTTAAGGAAAAACATACCAAAACTCTGTGACAACAGATCAAACAAGCTCTCTGATGAAACTATGCTGTGCCTCAGGAACCACCAACAACAGAAATTTCTGCATATGTATATGTTAAGAAACATTACTGTGGCCTTCATCTTTAATACAAGATACCCTATAGTATATTGTAAAACGTTGAAAGTGCTAAAAGAGCTGAGAAGGCACCCTGGGAGGTGTTACAAAGCATAAGTAGGTTTCTCATTCACATGAAAAAAAATTCTAATACAAATTTAAAACATCACAATTTCAAGGCTCAAAATTTTATCAGACAATTCCAAGAAATCAAATCAAAAAGCAGCAAATTAGTTAAACTATATAACCCTTACTGTTTTAGGCAACTTATGCTGTTGTTACCTTAATGAGGGAGATATTTCATATTCAGCTAAAACTCAGTCAGAATGATGCTTATTGTCATATCATTTTTTTTCAGTTTTCCACATCTGAATATAAGATTGGGAAGAATGACTGAAGAATAGCATTTCACACACAAGAAAGTAGATTAAATATAGACCTTCCTTTCCTGATTTCATCGTTTGAATTTGAAAGATGTAGAACAGAACAATGGGTCATTCATTTTCTCTAAAATCACAGTTCAAAGATAAGCTGGTCTAATCAGTCTAAGTCTATGACAAGAAACTTGATAGGCTTAAAAAGGTAGAGAAATTTCTTCTGGTTGAAGATATCAAAGCGGGCGATTAGCCTAACAATAGTTAGCATAGTTCTTTCTTTAGACTTACCTGTAAATCAAATTATCAGTTTCTTTGATGTAATGCTGTAATAACCAAATATCTGTTAAAACCCCCTTTTTCTTCCCTATTTTACATAATAGAGATTTTCTAAAAATGCAGTCTACAGCAATTTCCAATCTCTGTTAAGGAGAATTCCCCAATGTGCCCTCATAGGAAATAGTAATGCATATATACCCATTTGAACTTTCATGATTATGCAGTGATCCTCTTATTTAATACTATACACAATAGGGATTAGATGCTTTCTCCCTAAAGTTTTAAAACACATTTCTGATTCTTTAGCTACTTTCACAGGTGGTGTGATGATTACAAGTGGATTGGAGGTCAAGGCAATGAAGTCCCTACAGCTATATTATGCACACTTGGATGGGAAGGTTTATATGACACTACAGTTAGTCTGACCCTCTCAACTAAACTATCAGTGCCAGAGTGCTGCAAGGGCCAGCAGCTCCCTCCAGGCTGAGGTCTGAGAGCAGTGGAGGGACCCTATGGGGGACAGCAGGGCAGATTCTGGCAGACAGAGCCTGACCAAATGCCCCTGCCAGGCACCAGGGCAGTCCCAGCCCCAGGCATGAGGCAGCTCCATAGGGACCAGGCTGAGACATCAGTCCAGAGGTGGAGGCTCAGGATCTGGCTCCGGGAGGGGAACCAATGTCTAATACAACCCTAGAATGGCTGAACAGTGCTGTAGGGACCCAGGCTGAAGGTGAGACAGGAAGTCAGCCCTCAGGTGGACTGATGCGAAACATTTTTTTCTCATGACCACAGATAAAAACTACACTGAACCTTTGGTGAGCCCAACAGAGACAAGCTGGCAAAGAAAGAAATAACAAGGAAAAATTAAAAAAAAATAATAACGAAAGGGGTTCAGTAACAAGATACAGCAACCAAGGAAAAGGGAAAGACAACAGGAAATTATATCAAACCAAAAAAATGTCTCTATGGAAGACAAAAGCATGAGCTGTAAAACCTGAAGGCTTGTGGTGTTAAAGCACAAATTAATTTTGTCTTTTTATACAGTCTTTCAGATAAGATGAGAGTTCTCAGTGGTTTGAAAATCTTCTCTTACTGTGAGTGCTTGGTAGGCACTGAAGGAAGTGGCACAACTCTCGTGGAGTCTCGTATCTGTATTATGAGAAGGCATGTGGTGCTCAGCTTGATTGGGTTTTCCAGTTTACTTTCATCTGAAAGACATCTTGTTTATATACACTTTGCAGTCAAAACCAATCACAATAAACAAGGAGGATCAGGAGGTTTGTTTCAGAAGTGCATTACTCTTCCAAACTAAAATGTTAATGAAGATTCATCTTCTGTCAAATATAAATGTGGGGAAAACTGCTAGAAACATCGCCTCATCAAGATTACTTTTCTCTGCCTTTCTGTTGAAGGTCAGTCCCTAGAGAAGCTGTGAACTCTATTCATCTTCTAACAGTGTGGAACTTCCAAACTATATTCAAACATTGGCAACAAATATTGGCTCAAAGTAATGAAATTTAGAGAGCACAGGCAAAGCATATTGAAAAACATCAAACCTTAAAGCAATTTACCAGTCACTGACTTATCAGATACCATTCAACTAGATCATTTATGTTCAGAAAGAAGAGTACAAAGAGACATAAGTTACCTCAGATATATTAAAGAAGAAGTAACTGATCAACCACATAGGAAAACTGCAAAATCTACCCACTAAATGCAGTAACTTTAAAATAAACTGACTTACCCAAATAGTGAGATATATTTCTTACTCTCCAGTTCTGCTATTATTCAGTTCAATGTCAGCAGCATATTATTTATGAAGAAATATGTCATGATGAACAGCATACATAGTTGTATTGCCAGATACCAAAACAATGAAGAAAAATTACTGTTTTCTCTTTCCTTTCTTTTTCTTTCAACTCCCTGTTAACTGACCAAAACTTTTACAAGGATAGTAATTTTTAAAATGTCAGTTGGTGAAACAAAAAACCACTAGTGATGATTGAACTCCAGCCATTTTCATTTTGTAGTGATTTAGTAAGAAAAAACCCCTTCTGTATGTTTTATATCAATTCAGAAAAATGTGGTTAGGTGAATGTGAGACATTCTCTTTTCCTGAAAAAAAATCAGGTAGTTATCTAAGGAAGTAGAAAAACATTACTCTCTATGAGTGAACTAAAGTTTGTGACCTCAGCTAAACAAGATCACACAAAAATAACTGCATTTTTGTGACAAATTAGGAGCAATATTATAAATAACGAAGACAGTGGAGGTTTCTTAAGTTTATCATTCACATAGTTCTGTTAGAGACACTATAGCTTGAACAATCATATGTTGGGTATTATTGAGGTTACTTTAGTTCCTGTCTGCAAACCTTCTGTTATGTTCCTCTGCACAATTGTTGAGCATATTTTGCATTTTGTTCCAAAGGTGGGTACATTTCAGAAGTGGATTAAACAATAACCAATATTCTTCTTTATATACATTTGGAAAGTATTTTGCAATGAAAGGTGCTTTGAAAATGTGAAATAATATACAAGTGACTGTCTAAAATGAGTTTTGGAAGATAAGAGAAAAGAAATTACAAAGATTGTTACATATTTCCTAATCAGAAACAGAAAACAGAACATGCTTTCTGTCAGTCTCAATTATTCCTTATTATGACTTACTAATAACTACCTGATTTATTAGTTGTGAAGTTGAACAAAAGCTTAGCAAAATTTAAAAGTGTAATGTTGAGTGAAAACTGATCCTCAAGTGTCTTTTATGACATCATCACAAATACATTTAAAAATAATTTTTTTCATGGAACGTAATCCTTACAATAATTCTTGGTGTCCCGAAGGGAACAATAGTGGTGCTTTCTGCTTTCTGCTGCATCTGTGAGGACCTTTAGTAAGCCTTGTCACTGTAACAAGCGAATGCTCCACAAACTTCAGTTAGTTTATTTGTACCAAACTCTGTCAAATTAGATAATAATTATATTCCTATTTTATATCTTAGGAAAGGAATTGTTCAGATCATGGTAAAATTTGAAACAAACCCTTATTTTTCTGAATCTCAAAAATATTTTCTTTGTTGCTTACCTGCAAAATACAAGGAATTTTTTATAATACAGGGATTATATGTGGCTATGTGCACTGTCCATGGTCAGTACTATATTTTCTGTTCAGATTTCCAATGGCCAATGCAAGATGTAGTTCTAGAAGTGCTACTGAGGAAATTATTTCAGCCAGTTACATGCAAGGGGGGGGAGTGAAAAATGACAATAATTACACTTTTACAGATACCAAGAAAGCTTACCAGTTCAGTTCAACTGTTCAGCTAAAAATATCTATATGTATATTTAGATACACTCCAAGTATTCTAAAGGCATGCATTTCACTTTGTCTATCAATAAACTAAGCATCTGTCTTTTCCTTAAATTTGGAATAGCTTTACATTTTTAATTTTTTTAAAATATTTAAATTGTGTTAGATTATATTTAGATCACAAATAAATAAAACATTATAAACATATGATATTTTTCTGTTCTTCCCTAGAACTGTCAGCAAACTGATATTTACTAGATATCAGCAGAACCAACCTCAAAAAATCAAGAAAAGTAGCTACTTGTAAAGCTCTATCAAGCAGAAAGCTTTATACCTTGTAAGGTGTTCTTTTAAGGGTTAGAAATAATTATCTTTACGCCACCCAACAATTCAGCTTTCTCCTAACTTTTTTAACTTCTGGAAAGGAATAGGGCAAAAAAATTATAATGGCTAAAGCATATGGGTTTCAGCTGTAAAACAGGTTATGCATTGCACAAAATATGAAGAGATACTTCTGCTAGTCTTACTCATGTTCAGTACTTTTTTAACTTTTTGTAATGTTGGTAAGATCACACACTAAATAAATTATATGCATAGAATTTCTTCAGTGATTGCATGAATTACAGAATTCAGGAAAAATTCCCTATACAAAGATCTTTCTTTTAAGTTGTGACAGGCAAAAAATAAGATGACTCATACACAGACGAATTAGGCAAAACATAAATTTAGGATCATTTTATCAGCACTATTTTCATTTTTACATGTGGAAGAAATGAAATTGAAATGATCTGAACAGCCAAAACACCTGGATAAAACCTAAGTTCTAATGTGATTTTAGAATAACGAGGAAGTGTCTAAACGCAGATTTAGACCTCAAAGTTCCTATTTAATGTACTTGGAGTGTATGAAATTTAATAAAAAATACATTTTAAAGTTGTGGTTGAAAGGGAAAATTATAACAAGAAGAGATGAACAAGTGTTAAGATTTGGGGTAGGCATTTGCTTGTTTCCTGTTTTTTTTTTCTGTTTTTAACAACACCCCAGTTTAAAGCATACACCCAAGAAATAGGAACCCAGCTTCCCAACCCTCCTCTGCCTGAGGCATTCTATTTCTCCTTCCAGGAAGTGCCCTAATAACATATTGACCTAATATCTTTTGCCTTAAAAAAATCATCGGATTAAGTTGGGATACTTTTATAGTAACTAGAAAGTATGTGTTTGAAACCACTGTAATCTAACACGAGGGGAATTTCATAAGTCTTTCTGTGCAGGTGCTCAGAAGTGATTTCAAGTGAGATATTGTTCAAATTTTTGAAAACTACTCCTTTCCAAGTAAGGGAATACTTACTTTGCAGCCTGGGGTTAACCACATCTTTAGACAAACTCTTGTGCTTAATGTCTCTCACTAATTAACTCCAGGTAGATCCTAATGGGAATATTAAGTACCTAGACTCTCATTATTCAACAGAGAGAGGTAGAGTATTTGGTCTTCAAACTGTTTCACCAGGGAGGTTATTTCTCTTCACAGAGAGAGGCTATTGGCTGCCTTCAATGAACACTGGCTTGCTAACAGAGTATATAGTTCCCAAACATCCAAGTTTTGGAGCCTAGAATATGACATAGCCAACTTTATAATCTACATTGAGAAAATGTAACATTTTCATACTAAATCGGCTGTACTTTTAAAACCCATCAAAAATCTTTGCGCACACAAATCAGATTCATTCCAGAAATGCAATGGATACATAAAAAGATTTCTGGACATTCAATTCCAGTCAAATTTACTTGCAGAATTTCAGCCAAGCTGATAGAATATGCAAATTTTTCTATATTATAAACGATTGTTCAAAACCCTCAAAAATTATCTAAACTAGATTTACAGATACTAAGAGAAAATATGTGCAGGTAATTCAGAGATGATGATTGTAGTTTTGTACATCATTGGCACATTGTGAGAAAAAGAACTCCTTTTCTGAAAAATGTGAATGCCATAAATTAAAGGCAAATTATATTAGTTTTAATTCTGTTTGATAATTTTTTTTAATTCTGCTTATATATTCTCAATTGGAAGAGAATGAATTCTAAAATGTCAAAGCTTACTGACATGCAGATAAAACGTATTTCACATGATCAACTATAATGGTGTGGAATTATTTATGTATATGCACAGAGACTATTAAAGGTAATTATTTACCTTGTCATCAGCTTCATCTCACAGAATTCCAGCATTTTAATTGGGATTAAGACACATGAGAGTGTGCTTTACTGATTCATTAACAGTTGTATCAGTGTACTGTCAAGCATAAGGTTAAAGTTTGCATACCTCCAGCCTCCTGGGAAATTTATTAATAAATCACTTCTAAAAATCTCACTGTAGATTATTGTTACTATTTGGCACTGAAATATTGCATACGTAAAAATAATACATAACAACAACTTTGGAAAAGTTCCCAATTATTAAAAACAATTCTCAAGTGAGGAAGATGATAAGTGAAAGAAAAAGATGTGGAGTTTAAAAAAAAAGAAAAAAGAAAGACCTGAATAATACTTCAGAACACTGATGCAATAATGAAACATGCATTAAATATGATGAGATACTGAGATGCTGCAAGTAAAAATATTGGTGCTTGGCAAAGATGGTCTTTTTTCTTTAAATTGAAAAAAAATAATTAGTTTTTTAATTCAGTATAATGTAGAGAAAAAAATAGACCTTATAGTCATATGCCATATATCACATGTGAACCCAGATGTAAGTAATATTCTGCAAATATAAACTTTGGATATTATGATGAAAGAGTACACACTAATAAGACTAAATGCTTAGACTGAATTACCACACAGAGAATGCTGTGGCCAGGTTGAAAGGAAACTTTTCCATTCACCTGCAGTTCAGCTTTCTAGCATGCCTTTAGTTGTGACATTGTAACAGACAAAGACCTTCCTTAAGAGATGTTATAAGGGGCCAACATCCCCTGTGCATCTGGGCCACTATCCCCTGTGCAGTTGGGTCTGAGGGTTCCTCCTTCCCGGCTTCTGGTGCCCCCCCAAGGCCTGGGGGTCTCTGCCTCAGGTCAACAGATAACACTACCAGGACTCAACTAAATATAAGTGTCGGCAACCAAGTCCCCTTCTCCTCCTCAGCATGATGCTCAACAAGGACCCATTAAAAGAATTTTTTTTATTATTTTTTTTTTGCAGCTGAAGAGCCAATTGCACCTGTCTCTTTTTGAACAAGTAGCTTTTTTCCCCTCCTATTCTTGCTCCTGTTTTATAGGCTCTCCACATTTTATTTTTGCTTTCCTTGTTCTTATACCACACAGTCATACATGTTTCTATCTGTAATGCAAACACTGGCATTCTTCATTGGCTGACTTCTTTGAAAAACAAAAAGCAATGACATTTTTCTGCTTCTATAGGAATTTTCTTATACCTCATTAACTAGATAACACCTATTGGGTGCCAAAGGGTCGAACTTAACAATTTCATATTTAAGACCTTTTTCTCACCAGAAAGGTTTTAAACAAGCCAGTTTCTGCCTACAGTTCCTTTGTGCTTTTTTCTTTTCACATGTGCCAACAACGTTCTCACTTAATGAACTCCTTCTTTACCTTATGTCACCTGGACATTGTATCCCCTTTCTAAATCTAACACTTCAGCTTGAAATTTCCTTCACTGCTTGTTGGAGATATTTTTTATCCAATACAGTCTCAAATTACCTTAGCCTTCTTTTTTGAAGTTTCAACAGAAAATACCATATTCAGTCCATAAGCTCATGCAACAAAACACGCTTTGCAGAAGAGACATCTTGATTTGGTTATTCTCAGCAGACTCTATTATTTCTTCTTTTAATGCCACCTTTGTACCCCAATCTCATTCTACAGGAAATATATTTCCCTCATTGATTTGACAAATCAGTCCTGAAACAATGCTTTTCATTACTCTGTTTGAAAGAACAAAAAAAGAGAATTTCTTCATCTCATAACACTGTAGAAGCCACACAATGGATTGTAGCAAAGAAAAGCAAAATCACCGAGACATTGTTTATATGACGTAACTGTACAGCTAGCAAGAATGTCAATTTCTATCAGTAATTGTAAAAATGTCCCTGAGTAAGGTATTTTGAAATTCATATCTTAAGTTACAATAAAGGATTTCTTTTGTTGACATGCCCCAATTACATATTTTTACTTAAGGAGAGTTCCAGAGCCTTTTGTGCTTTATTTTGTTTTAATATCAAGACAGCTACTGCAAGAATGATAGCCCAATGTGTCATGATGAGGCCGCAAACATTTATGTAAAGTTTTAGTCACCTAGCTGGAATTAAGGCATAAATGAGGCCAGATGTTGAAAACTCACCAAAACAATTTATTTAAAAACAATTTGAGTGCTCACAAAGGAAAGTTAGGAAGAAAGGTAAGGGAGAGAACGAGTTCCTTGCACAAAGAGTAGGGTCTGAGGCAAAATTCCAATTTAGAGTCCCACACAATGGAACATCCACCTTAGTTCATTTTTAGGTCTGGGAAAAGGAAAAAAAAATGTACACCCTGATCATTTTTGTTGCTTCCTGCAATCCTGGTCCTATCCATCCCATCTGACTTCTGTTAATAAACCACAACACTCATGTAGGGATTATACCCTATTGCATTGCAAGTGTAAAAGTAAGACATCATGGGTATGCTTACTCATTGCAGAATGAAAACAGCAACCAACTCAACCTATGTGAACTGAAAGTTAAAAATAATAACAAATCCTGCAACTCAGTGTAGTTTTAGATTTTTTCTTCAGCTAAATTCTTTAGCTGAAAAATGGCTTGAATAGCATTTTCCTCTTTAACATTATTTTTTTATGAATGCATAAATGTTGTATGATATTTATTTAAGAAGAGATTGAGGGAGTTGAACACATATTTTAGATACTGTTTTAAGGACCTTAAATTATCAAAGAAATTCATGTTAAGTTGGCACATAGGACATCCCTGCAAGAGTTTTGTTCTTCTGTAATAACTGAGGAAGATCAGACCAGGAAAGGCATTTAAGGTGTTGTCAGATATCTACATTCAGTCATGGAAATTTCACCCAACATCTCATGGGTTACAGGTCATTTCCCTTTAAATCTATGCCAGTAATTACATATTAGCTACTGCAGTTTGCTTATTTAAAGTTGGTTGTTTTAAATGTTGCATGCTGCTTAATATGAATAGCAGATAGTTTATATAACTCAAACTTTTTATAATCCTATTTCCAAATGAAAACTATATATCTATCTCTTTATTGATCCCTTTGTAACTTGAATAAGTTTTTAAATCATAACATAGTCTCAGGTTAGTGATTTTTGTATTACAAAAACTGTGTGTTTGACAAAGCCTGTTCTTGACTCTTTCACAGCTTAAGTGTGTGAATCTCAAGAAACTTCTAAAGACTATCAATTTTAATGTCAAGCACCGGTCTCCTATTATTTGTGACAGTACAAAGTTACAAGAATCAAAATTCTACCTTCTATTCACATACTCAGTCAGGAATTTGAATCATAGAAACAATAGTTACCATTTAATCTGATTAACTCCTGTTATATTTTTAAATTTTCAATTTAAAGATTTGGAAGAATACACTGATCTTTATTTACAGGTAATCCATGAACAAAAAAACACAGTAATGAGAGATGTAGTAAAAATCCATTTAGCTAATCCTTTCACAATTTTGACATTGTTAATAAAAGCCACCAATTGCTTATCTAAATTACCAACTGAGTAACAATAAAGTTCAGCATTTGGAAACAGTGCTCTATTACCATAACAATTGTCTCCAGCCATGAAAAAAAAAGATAATTCACCAGAATAATGGAAATCCATCCATTAGATGGAGACAAATAGAGTTAATCCTGCCATACTAGTTCATCACATACTACAAATAACTGTCCCAAATCTGGATTGACTTTACATGGACTGACTACTGACTAGAAAACCACTGGGCTCACAACACTGTCTAAGTATGCAGAAACTCACCTGCTTTAAATAAACAAGAAGATCAACAGCAGTTCTTTAATTTACTGAACTGCTTTTAACCAAATGTATTTATAGAACTTACAATGTTTATTAATTTTTATTTTTTTTTATTTGTGCTTCCTATTTCTATTTCCCATTTGTTCTTGTATATTTATTTAATGAAATACGTATACACTCTATGTGATATTAGTTCTAGGAAAACATAACATCCTTCTGTTTATTCAGCATAAGATTAAAAAGATGAAAAAAAGCTTACTAAAAGTCTATATACTTTAAGACAAATTTTGTTTGGAATTGTTTGCTTTTGAAATAAAATGATTATATATGTCTATAAAACCATAAATACTTTAGTATCGTTGCTGTAAATGAAGTTGTATGCGAACAAATAACAAGATTTAAAAGAGTCAAAAATTGGGAACCCTGAAAGCATTTCTTGATGTAATACTAAAACAAAATTATAAAAAGTTAGAATTAAAAACATTTGTCCTGATATGTACCATTTTTAACTCTTACTGGCATTTTAGTGATTTAATTATTTAAATTATTGAAAATTTAAAATAAAAAATAGTCTGAATAAAATAATCTCTATATAAAATGGGACATTTAGACAATGCATGTTAATAGATAAAGGAGGTAGTGTTATGTGTCAAATAGAAGAAGTCAAATAGAAAATTTATTTATAAAGTGTGACTGAAATTTTTAATATAGAGGAGAATATTTAAATGCATAAATCACATTATCTTTAAAGTACAGCTCTCCTAAATTACTGTGTACTACTTCATGGGCAAAGCAAAGTATAGTACAAAAGCTAGCTAAGGAAAGAAAATGTTTTATATTCCTGTTTGTTCATTGATCAAAATGAAAACGCAGGCAAGCTGAGGAAATTGGGATACCTTGTGTAGAAGGTGAGAAGCAACTTTTGATAACCTGATTTCTATAATCTCTTGCAAAGATGGCTTACAGAAGAGATAAAAGTTTATAACCTTGACTTAAGCATAAGGGCAACAAGGACTTTTTCTGTCCTCTTTCTAAGATTACAGCAGAAGAAAATGCACACCAGTGCCAAGCCTAGCAGGACCTCATTTTAGTCTGAGTTATTCTTGATCATATTGTAAGAAGGCTACTCAACACAGATATGTTGTTTTTATCCTGCTCTGTCTTTAGGGGTCTGGAACAAATACCTACTTTTCTTTCTTCCAAGTGGCCAACCTCTAACAGGTCTGATAGTAAGGGAAACATTTGTACCTGCTCCAAAATGCTAAAATAATATGTTGTGGCACAAAAATTTAAGTGGAATTTAGATGCTTCCCAGGGAAGTGGTATAATCATCATCCCTAGAGGTATTTAAAAGACAAGTAGACGTAGTGCTTAGCAATATGGTTTAATGATGATTTTTGTCAGTGTTAGGTTGATGGTTGGACTAAATGATCTGGAAGTTCCCTTCCAACCTAGACAATTCTATGATTCTATGCATAACTTTGAACTTCTGATATTTGAAAAGTGCACTGGGCTTTTTGTTTTATTCAGAGCATGGCAACTATAAAATCTCTATAAAGAAAGTATTTGGATTTTTTTTTTCCACCTTGATAGATATCATAATTGTAAATAGGTACCTCCATACCTGAGACAAGTGAAGTAAGACATACTAGGATTCGGTATTTATGCTTTTGCATTACGCTATAATCACTCTGGTTATTTGCAAAGATTTACAATGGTAATTTAAAGTCTACAATGGAGTCAACACTCTAGGTGCTTAGGAGTCATAATGGAAACAAGTACCTCTAGTTAACACAGTCATGAGCAAGATTGTGTGCAATCACATTTATATGTTGCCAGATAGATAGGTTTAGACAATTTTTTTACTAAAATAAAAATAAAAATGTAATACATTTTCTCTGTATATTACAAAAGCAAATATGCCAATTTTAGTGAAACTTAATATCTGAGAAAAACTCTAGAGAAGAAAAATGATTGAATACAATATGGATTTTAAATTAAGAAACTTTAATTCTGAAAATAATTTAGAGCTGTTTTAATTCATCAGTGCTATAAATCCCTGGACTAGATAAAACTCTGAAGGCAAAGCTATGTGGGGCATCTGAATCTTACTGCTGTGAGTTAACCACTATAAGTACTGTTTCCTACTTCCTCCTAACTCCCATTTTTTATGCCCCAGCCTCATGCTGAGCTGAGCAGTTGTACTCATAACAACTGCACTGATGACAGCACATGCAATGAGATGGAGATATTTTACTTGCCTCAGTACTTTGGAAACACATGTTTACCTCTGTGTTTTATTCATTCATTTATTCTTCTAAAAAAAAATGGATGTATTATTGCCTTTTATTTCACACATGGAAAGCTGAGTTAATCCAACTTTCTGAAGATTTAGTGTTTTTACAGATTCAATAAGCAAAAAAATAGCAGTTTTGATAGGCCTGTAACCAGTGGTGTCCCCCAAGGGTCAATAATCAGCCCAGTCCTGTTCAACATAGTCATCTATGACCTGGACAGGGGGACAGAGTGTATCCTCAGCAAGTTTGCTGATGATACCCAACTGTGAGGGCTGGCTGACACTCCAGAGGGCTGTGCTGCCATCCAGCTTGACCTGAACAACCTGGAGAGATGCGCAGAGAAGAACCTAATGAGGTTCAACGAGGACAAATGTAGGGTCCTGCACCTGGGGAGGAAAAACCCTAGGCACCAATAGAGGTTAGGGATGGATCTTCTGGGAAGCACTACTGAGGAGAAGGATCTGGAAGTCCTGGTAGATAGCACACTTTCCATGAGCCAGCAGTGTGCCCTGGTTGCCAAGAGGGCCAATGGAACCCTGGGCTGCATAAGGAAGAGTGTGGCCAGTAGGTTGAGGGAGGTCATTCTTCCCCTCTGCTCTGCACTGGTGAGGCCACAACTGGAATACTGTGTCCAGTTCTGGGCTCCCAAGTTCAAGAGAGACAGGGAACTACTGGAGAGAGTCCAGTGTAGGGCAACTAAAATGATTAAGGGATTGAAGCACCTCCTTTATAAGGAAAGGCTCAAAGAACTAGGGCTCTTCAGCCTGGAGACCTTATCTACATTTATAAGTACCTAAAGGGGGGTTTGAAGGATGCTGGAGCCAGACTGTTTTCAGCGGTTTCCAGCGATAGGACAAGGGCTAAAGGGCACAAGCTGGAACATAGGAAGTTCCATTCAAATATGAGGAAAAACTTCTTTACGGTGAGGGTGACAGAGCACTGGAACAGGCTGCCCAGGGAGGTCATGGAGTCCCCTTCCCTGGCAATTTTCAAGACCCTCCTGGATGCAGTCCTGAGTGATGTGCTCTGGGCATTCCTGCTTTAGCAGGGGAGTTGGCCTAGATGATCTTTAGAGGTCCCTTACAACTCTGACAGTTCCATGATTCTGTGATTCTGTGAATTGAATCACTGAATCCCAATCCAAGGATACATATATATTTTAATAACAAAGGTAATTCTGTCTTTGGAAATGAAACACTATGCTATGTGGTAACATAGAGTTGTCTGCAATAATGCAGAAATGGAAAATTTAAATATACCTGGAAAAGCTATAGACTTTATGTAAATGTAGATGGTGAAGTGTTCATATTACACAATTAAAAGGTAACTTCATAATAAATCAGGAAAAGACTGTTGACATCTCATTAATTATATTAAACATTATTCTTACAAATAGTAAATTAGAAAATTACTTGGAATTTCATGGTAATTCTGGCTGGTATAGCAAAAAAGAACAGGCAGTAACCAGACTGTAGGCTGGAAACATGCACCTAAGTCAGTGCAGGAAGCTGATAAAAAGGTTATTTCAACCCTATAATACAATATGACCAAATACTTTGAGAATGAAACTAGACAGAACCTCAAGAGTTAAGATTTTTTTAAAAGGTATAAATAACTGATGCATCAGCTAACCAAACCTTAGGAGAATTCTTGAACACTATACTTCCCCACAGATATATTTTCATTTAGAACTAGGATTAATTAAATTAAATCCATTGGACTGGGATTTAGATATGTAAGGATGTTCTTAGCTTATTGCTTATGGATTAATAATTCATAAATCAGTAAATCTTTACTTTCTGGAAACTGGCTACAAAATAGAAAACAAGCTCATAAGATTATATTTTCCTGAAGATTAGAAAAATTGAATGTTCCTATTAGTCTTTCCCAACTGATTCCTTAGTTCTCTCAACTTTATTTACTTGCTCAAGACATTTCCCTTAAATAATTAGCCCATTGCATTCTAGGTAACATTTCAAAATCGTGGTCTTTTTTCTTACAAGAAGAAATAGGATGTTTACAATACAGGTATCTTTGTTAGGTCTGTATGAGTTGCCCAAAGTGCTGAATTCATCAGACAGGAATGTTCTGTTTTTTAGAAGTGTGATTCACATCACCAAGCTCATACTAGTACTTGAGTTTTATTTGTAAAAAGCCAATACTGTTGTAGTTACACAATGTTGTCAGAATCAGTAAGGACTGTATGGGGTTTTGTTGGGTTTGTGTTTTTTTTTTTGTCTTCTTGTAAGCCTACTGACTACTTTACATAATATCATGAAGTTGATTTGCCCAGACTTTTAGCTGAGTCAAACATAAGAACATGTGAACTTTTATTTTTGTATAGCTATTTATTAAGACATGTAGATGTAGTATTTTAAGATGGATGGAAAGGAAGGAAGGAAGGAAGGAAGGAAGGAAGGAAGGAAGGAAGGAAGGAAGGAAGGAAGGAAGGAAGGAAGGAA
>JAOQGH010000001.1:45302121-45319564 GCA_025769975.1 Gallinago jamesoni
TTTAGATTAGATACTAGAAAGAAATTCTTTACAGTGAGGGTGGTGAGGCACTGGAACAGGTTTCCCAGAGAAGCTGTCACTGCCGCATCCCTGGAGGTGTTCAAGGTCAGGCTGGAGGGGGCTTTGAGCAACCTGCTCTAGTGGGAGGTGTCCCTGCTCGTGGCAGGGGGGGTTGGAACTAGATGATCTTTAAGGTCACTTCCAACCCAAAACCATTCTATGATTCTATCATGCTGAAGATGCCAGGACCTTGTTTCTCAATTTTATACAACCCAGACACAGTCTTTCAGTTTTCCTCACAGCTAATACTTAGATAGATAATTGGGGATATTCTGTTATGGTAGCCTCCAGATCAAGCAATGGTATCACCTGCAATTATATTTTCAAGAACCTTGAAGCCAAAATTGAGATTAAGTATTCAAGTAATAAATTTTTTTTAATTCATTGTTTTAACCATTGCTTGACATCATTTTGACTACTGAACAAATAATAGGACTACCAACATTTTTTAAAAAAATAAACACTATACAAAGGTTTTTTCAGTGCTGCATAGAATATTGGATAGATGAATATGTAGAACTTCCTGTAACTTATGTTCATGGTTACGCATAGTGATATGGCTCTCTAAACAAGCTAAAATTTTTCCATTTCTAATACAAAAGATAGAGGGTTCACTAATTTTTTTCTATGAATTTTTTATTCTTTTTACATCTGGCTTGAAAATGTATTTAGTAATATTACCGTAACCTTTGCTACATTCTACTCTAATGTGATACTTGGCAATGTCCTTAATAACATGTTTTAACTTTGCCGACCCTGTGATGGGCAGGCAGTTGGACTAGATGATCATTGTAAGTCCCTTCCAACTGGAACTACTCTATTCTATTTAAACAAGATGAATTGAAAAGCCTTATATTCTGCTTCATTCTTATATTCTGCTGAAGGAGAAGATGGGGAAAACATGGCACATAGTATTAACTCTCCTATGTAGCAAGTTGCATGTGCTTCTTTCCTTCCTCCACTACTGTTTAATGGAATTCTTACTGCCCTACTTAGGAGTTACTCAGAGAACTAAGACATATGAGTTGCTGTTGGTTCCCTCCCTGCCAGTGAATGGAGGAGAATTATGCCACTTTGTTTTGGTGGGACATGGTCTTTTTTGTGGTCAGATGTGTTCTTTTGTTTTACTCCGCTATATACATTGCAAAAAAGTACATCTCAACGGAGTTTTCTGTTGCTTTTTGTTAAGGACCATGTAAGGAATATTTAGTGTTTTTCCAGAATCTCAGTTTTCACACCTGAGAATATGTCTAAACATAGCAAAAAATGCAAGATGGGTGTTGTGGTTTAACCTCATTCAGCAGTTAGAACCACACAGCCGCTCGCTTGCCTCCCTTTTCCCCCACCTCCCCCAAGAAAGCTGGGGGAAGGGGGGAAAAAATGGAGCAAAAAGGGAGGAAAAAAACCTCTTGTGCATTGAGATAAAGGCAGAATAATAGAAACAGTAATAACAGAAGAGGAAAAATAACAATAACAATAATAATAACAATAATGGCACAGGTCACTTTCACTGCCTGGTGAATTGGCGCCGACCCAAGCAATGATCATGGATTCCTGCCCACTGGTTAACCCCACATTTATATACTGACCATGATGTCTATGGTATGGAATATTTAATTGGCCATTCCATCATTCTGTCTATTCTATGGGAAGCTGAAGAAAATCCTTGAATAATGTAAATACCACTTAGCAAAAAGTAAAACTAATAGGTACTTTTGACATTCCTTTCACAGGAATGGCTAGAAAGAAAATTAATTCTTTTCCAGCTGAAAACAGGACGGTATGCAAAGGTAAAGAGCAAAGAGGAGGATCACTTACCTGCACCCAGTGAAGAGCTTTTTCAACTTGAAACAAAGGAAATAGGACTTCTAGTCCTGTCTCTCTAGACTTAAAATGATTATTTTATTTAATGGTTACTGGATAAAATACAAGCAAAGTGTTCTATAAGGAATGCATTTTTCTCAGACATATGCAGTGATATTAATTTGCTCAAGCTTTCCCTAGCCTTTTGATTTTATCTTTATAAAGCATGTTGGTGAAATTTAGGTTGGAAATTTCAAACAGTAGGGTACAGACTTCATTGTATGATAATCTTTTCTTTCTAATACATTTTGATCATCAATGAGATAGTGAATGTTAAAATCATTATTATTACTTCAACATAAGTGGACACCGCTGAGATCAAAGGACAGGATTTTTGAATTATATTTTACTACAAATAATTTCAGAATCTGTCAAAACATTCAGTAATATTTATAGTTTGCTCAAGCTCACAAAGGCTTTCTTTTATCTGTTTTGCAATCTTAAAGGCTAGAGGTTTAATTTTATATTTAATGAAATATAAAATATTCAAATACAGAATCGCAATCTGAAAGAAGAAATAAGCCATCAGCTTAACCTCAGCACTTCTTGGTATGTATGTAAATGGATGTAAAGCTACAGTGAAGGAAAGTCCAACTTCTTGATGTAATCAATATGTATATGATCATTTTTATATATTATATGATTTCTCCACAATTCTTTTCTGTGTATGTTTTTGTGCCAATTTAGAGGTATAAAGACTGAATTTTGGAGGAGATTAGTCAGACTATTTACAGTTTTCTGTTTTCTCATTTTGCCACAGTATGAACACATCTATAAAATGTTTATAAGCTTTTTTGAAAGTAGGGCATCTGTGTGAAAGATGAAGATTCATAGAATAAAGCTGCGTTAGGAGAAAATAATCCTCAGTAAATTTTTTGTCTCTTTATAAAAGACTTCCATAAGCCTAACAGTTATTTCATAGAGAATGGAGGAGACAAAACCTAGAGAGACACCTAAGTATCTGAAATAAGAAACTAAGCTCATCTTCAGAACAAAAATAATTGTGAAAAGACCTGAAGATGAACATAGCTATGACAATCATAGATATTTGAGATCACACAGAAAGAAAGAAAGTGCCTTGACTAACAAAAGTCCTCCATAGGATGTACATTTATAAATTCTGCTTTTAGATCCATAAATACAGCATTCACTGAATTCAAGGATCCGAGGGGTTACCTAAAAATTAATAAAATTCTGTCTTGTGAAATAATTACATCAACACTGGAGTTGTCTTAAGGGATGAACTTTTTATTGACACTTTTATATTTAAACAAAAGCAGATGAAATAAAAAAGAAATAAATAACTAATTCTTATTAGGATTCCAATTTTATAAGGTGCATGTTTTATGAAAGTTTAAGAATCCAGTTTAAAACTGCTTTTCTTCAGAACCTGCTTTCTTTTGCCAGGTAACTTAACAGTAAAATATGAATTAGGAAGAGATACTTAGATGTGAAGTGATTAGAGAGTCATTTAAATAAAGTTTTTGTGCTTATTTAAATGTTTCAATACAGTTGTGGTATTTGGGACAGGTTTTAGCTTATGTTAATGAGGAATATTCACATATACCTATGCTTTCAAGATTAACATGAACTGTAGCACATCATGTTAGTGGTATTTAAGCATTGAACAGTTGCATGAAACAAAGGTTGCATAAAAGCTGACACTATCTTTAAATTTAGAATTAGGTTTTGTGGTGTTAGGCTGATTCAAATTTTAATACCAGACAATTTATTCTTTCTGTAATAAGAAATAGCAAAAGGAATCATATGAAAGGTATTTTTAACATTTATATTGCTGAGCCAAGTTGGCGACACAGTTATCTCCAGCAATACAACAGTACTTTGGAGAAAAGATTCTGTGAAAGAACTGCTTCATTTCAGTAATTAGGTACAGTAGGAGTCCTCTGGAAGCTACCACTTTAAGCGTAACAAGAGATTCAACACATATAAACTCATAACAAGGCAGATAGATAGACCTAATCCATGACTTTTAGAAAATACCTCCAATATAATATATTTTCTGGAAGGCTGTGTTCAGTTTATTTTATAGATGCTAGTGGTGGAGGGATGTAATTTATATTTGTGTATATTTATTTTTTCATATGTGTTATTGTACCTAATCTAAAATTTGCTAAAAGTTATATTATTGTAGTAGTTATAAATATTCCAAAATGCAAATTCTATCATTCAGTATCATAATTTCATTATAATCATTTGTGGGAATGAGAAAGTTGGAGATGTGCTGCTGCGTGAGAGCTCGGCAGGTGTTCTTGTGTTGATGGGACGGAGGCCTTGAGATCAGTAAAACAATGTCCTTATATGTTGATGTGTGTGTGTTTTGAAACAGATAGCAGTGCACCGAAATAGTAATATTTTTGTTAGCTAGGCGGGATAAACATTTAGATGTAGCCAATTGTGTTGCTCACTATTGTGTATGGACTTCCACTTGTAACTTATCTGTGTAAAGGACACAGCGCGTGATTAAAAGACAGAAACTATAGATGCTGGAAAAGTGAAACAATAAACATCTTCACTTCACCACCTAATGGAGGCCGTGCCTTCAGTGTCACAATCATTTTGCTTTAATTTACTTCTTTAATTTTTTTGATCAAAATAATAAAGGAATAAATGTACATTCACATTATTTATTGACTGATGTCTGGAGTTCTTTCCTCTTAATATTTATAATTATTTTCCTTATATGATATTATTTTGAATTACATATTTTGTTAATTTTCTGATTCTCTATCGTTGGTATCCTGGTTTCAGCTGTGAAAAATTTCATTTTATTTCTAATCGTTGTCATCTTTCAGATTTGGTATGAAAGGAATGTCAATACTGCATACCGTTTTAGTTGTTGCAAGATTATGTTTATTATATATATATATGTATATATATGCTAAGAAGAATAGTCAGAACAATGGAATGGCCAGTGGAATATCCTGTATAATAGATGTCACACGTCATATATTAATTAGGGTTAGCAGGGGTGGTGGGAATCTGTAATCATTGCTTCGGACGGGCAGGGAAACCAATTCACTGGGTGGTGAGAGTGACTTATGCTCTATTACTTTATCTTGTATATTCTTTTACCATTATTATTATTAATAATAATAATTATTAATATTGCTATTTTACTTTTCTTTTATTGTTCTATTAAACAGTCTTTATATCAACTGATTAAGTTGTTTTTTTCCTCTCCTTTCGCCTTCTCTTCTCCCTACCCTTTGGGGGGGCGAAGATAGAGAACTGCATGAGCAGCTCTGTGTTCCTAGCTACATGCTGGGATTATACCAGAATAGTTGTTTTGCCTGTTATTCTTAATATTCTGTTTATTCTATAACAGTTTCCTTTCTATAGCTGTATGAGTCAAGGAAACTAAAGAGATCTAGAATGATAACACGGATATTTAGAAACATAACATAATCTGAGACCAGGCGGATGAAGGATGTGGATCACATCCAGAGATGATATGACAGGTAGTTGGATGGGATTCATTACAGAATTAAGAAAACTAGTTTTAGGTATATATGTGAACTTGGTGTCTAATATTCTATTACAGACAATAAAGAGTCAGAAAATGCAGTCGACGGAAGCAGGATAGTGATTTGCCTGTCTAGCTATTACACATGGAATAATTTTGAAATGTCAAGTACCACTTGCAGCACTGGGTGGTTTCTCACTCGTACAATGTTGGCGGATGTGACATGGAGCCTATGGGACCACGTGACATGGTTTATGTTGGATAAACCCAGGTTTAGATAGGTGAACTATGCTTTAAGCATCAGAGTTCTCTAGGATCCACTGGTAGTGTTAGCTGTCAGGAAGCTTATATGTTGATATCTGGTTGTGCATACCTAAATTTAAGTGTCAGTCTTAACTAAATTCTACATTGCAGTCACATTCTCCACATAAATTCCAAAGTATTTTCTTAATGTAAATTTCAGTTTAAAAATCCAGTTTAAAATAATAAAAATAGCATATCTCTAAAATACCAAACGGATATAAATATAACAAATTTCTTTGCACAAGAGTTTTAGCTTCATAAACATGGCTAACAAGCTCTTGATAAAAACAGTCTATGAATAATCAACAGGAAAAGAGACAAATCTATTTTATTGCCAAAGATACTGTTCTTTGGTTAGAATATATGGTTAGAATACTATATAATAACAAGTATAATGATTAATTAATGGATAAATAAATAAATAAAATAATAAAATAAATAAATAAAATCAGTACCCTCCTAGAGGGCAAATGAATTGTGCCCAATTCTGCACAGAAAAAAAATAATCAGTAACAATACATTATTTAGAATAAGGCTATATAAACTCATTCCTTATTCATATCTTTATTCCAAATATCTGTTATGTCAAACAATAAGGGGAATAGACTACCTGACAGAGAATCTTTCTTTTGCTGCTAGAAAGGAAAGATTTAATTAATATGAAAATATATTCTGTATTTATATTTCTTTTCAAGTCAAAATTTTATTCCCTAGGATTTCCTTTCCTGAAGAAACTGTTTAACATGCATTTCTCACTACTAAAGCAGAATCCATGGGATAAAAAGAAAAAGCAACAAAGAAGCATTCATATTTTTATACTGATGAAAACAAATAGATCATAGATTAAACAGAGTGATTAGAATCCTGTTTATATGTGTGCATGTATACACACACATTTCAGGGTGGGTTTTTTTTGTTGTTTATCCTGATTACCTACAAGGATGTGTTTTGACTTTTGTATTGAGCTTTTTGAAACAAAGAGATACTGTGCATTAGATTGTAGTCATGTTTTCTTCAAGTTTTTTCAGATATTTCTTAAGAAACCACTGTATTAGTTATAAATGCAAAATTCAGCTAGTCTCAAACAATATCTAGAGCACTATAAAATGCGACAATTTTAGTTCTGGATTTCTTTCATAAAACATATTTTTAAAAAAATACACACACATGGAACACACTTAAGAACAGAGGTAAAGAAAATAAAAGCAGTAATTTAAAATGTGAATTAGCGTCTTTGCTGTTGCTAGTGTCAATGTAGAAGATGTTCAACTAATAGTTGCCAAAATACTTCAGTCAGTAACAGAAGCAACTTCCTTGCAAAACTTTAGAAGTCCAATCTAATTGCAACTAAAATTACAGAAGTGTTGGTAATTATAGATTCAAGGTTACTTCCTAGGGAACAAGAACAGTATTAAAAATCCCCACCCCAATATCAGCTGCATTGTTTTGTTCTTATTGTCGAGTTACTTTTGCCATTCTAATTTGTTTCTGTATGATGGATTATTTAGCTAGAAACAAACCCCTAACACAATCCTTTGTCTTTATCAGAAAGTACTAATTTTTAGGTATATTAATCCATCTTGTACATTGGCACATGTTTCTGTGTATGGCTTTCAGGTACATTAACAAGTAAATCACAGGTGGCCTTACAATACCTGAGTATTGTTTTAACTGTTAATGAAAGTTTATCTCACTAGTATTCAGACTTCTAAATTTGATTCTCTTAAAGGCAATTTAACTTGGATGATGATATGCAGTATTCAAAATTTAATTTTTCATATGAAAATTAATAGTTCATATGAAGTCCATATCAACATTTACACTACATCTATTTCTATATACATTCTACTCAATTGAAACAGTATTCATAATGTAGTGACATTCTGCAGATTCATTTAAAAATAATTTTTAAAAACTTGGAGAAAAAATGTTACTTGTTCCTCTGTCTCATATTGTGGCTGTTCCCAGTAAAACAATGATAATCTGCTTTGCAGATTACTTTTCTCATACTGTACATCTTTTTCCTTTTACTTCACTGAGTAATAGATGTTTGCATTCCTGGTTTTGACATTGTATGGAAAGATTAGTGGAGGTGTTGACTTTCACAAATCATACATATGCTTTTGCTAAAAGGATCCACTGTAAAATGCCTTTCTGCAACATTTCCATCCAGAACTCTGTTTAAAGATTTTTGGAGACAGAAACTACTCTATAAAGTGACTTCAAGAAAAACTTAATCACCTGTCCACTTGTATTTTCTAATTGTTTTCCAGACTGTTCTTTTCAATTCCATGTCAATCTCCAAAAAGACTATTTCTGTCAACCACTCATAGTGTAAAAGACAGTATGTAGGAATTTCACACTTCATTTGGAAATTGATGGACTTGTGGTATCAAAAGCTGATTTAAAATATCAGATCTTTATCAGAGATTGTCAAAAAAGCAGTAGAGTCTTGCTGGTATCATAAAGAGGCGCAGACTACTATGCATATAAATAGTTTTATCGTAATTTTTATTAAAATAGTTTCTGGTACAGTTGTAAGGTCTTAACAGATGTTTAGCCACTGAAACTTGTAACATAATTTACAATTCCTATAGGCAATTATGTATTTTTGCTTTATTGAAAGCTCAAATGAAAAGTTTATTTGATATCCTTTCCCCTTTTTGTACGCTCTGTCCCTGCCCCCAACACCCGCATGACATACACCCCATCCCCACCTCCCATGCCATTAAGCCACACTCTGTGTCTTCATGTCTTTCAAGAATTGCCTCTGGCAGGAAAAACAAAATTGAAAAATCTATTGGACCATAGTTTAAGAAGGAGGACTGTTTATGACACAGTAAGAGATGCCTCCTAAAACTGCCTCTATAATGCTCCAAAACAGTCCAAGTGACGTTACAAAATATAAAGCTTTGGAACACACTTCCACAATTGCAATTGCCTCTGTCTTATAATTCACAAAAATGTAATTTTAGAGACAGATACATGAACTAATTTGGACATAAAAACAAATAAGCTATTTCAAGAATTTTACCAAAAAGGGAACTGAGGTCAACAAGTAATAACATACTTGCCATTCAATTACAACCAGATATACGTATGCCAATGGCAGTATCAATGCTGCATTTAAAAATGTCTCCTAAATCACCCAACTAAATTCGAAAGAGATGATTCTTTTATGTGGTGGTTTTGAGGCTTGAGAGAAAGCACTGGTCTGACTCCATATATCCTCAATTCCATTTTTTGAGATGACAATAATTTTATTAGGTTATGTTTACTTGCTTTTATGTTTTAATTGGAAGAGAATGGTTAAACTAAGACTATTTACAAAACTTTTTCTTGAAAGAATGCAGTCTTCCTTCTCTACAGAATACTAGAAAATTATTGATTTGTTGTTTCCTAAAGTGGGCTACATATCATTGATACTATATGAATTGCCTCATGGAATGATTCAAATATAGCACTTAGAGTACAGAACTGAGTCTTTAACAATCTGGAAAATTAAAGAACTAGAACTGGAAGACCTTCAGATGGAATATTTGTGCGAAAATCTGTATCACCAGGGGGTTTGCTGCAATTCTATGTTCATAATCTAAGATCTGCAGTAAACTAAATTGCCTTTTAGTTTATTCATTGTTTCCCCTGCTTGTCCCCCTGTTTATATGATTTGTTTTCCCCTCATCAAAGTTTATGTGACAGAGATCCTTCACTGATGCATGCTGTGTAGATATACTCGAGAGTTTATATCTGGATATCTCAAAATAATGCAATTGCAATCTGCTGTTGAATCCCACCATGTCATTGTCCATATCTTCCTTTAAACTGTTGCCAGGATTAAGATTTCCTACTCTGATGAGGGTGTGGAAATCTGCGTTATCAGACATATTGCCAGTGAACAGACTCATTGGAACACTTCCACCTGCCCAGTAATCACAGACCCCTGAGCACAGAAAAAAACTGCAGTTTTCTTTGCCTCTATCATAGCCACTGAATATATGATATCTTCCTGATGCAATTGGCTGGACTTGGAAAACTTCCTGTTGATGATACTCTAACCTTTTTCACTGCAGCCTCATTTGTAACCATCCTAGTTAAACAATAATGAGAATGAATTTTGCCCGTAATTAATACTGATACTTGTCAGCCACAGGAGATATTGCAGAGTCAAGAATAATCTGAAACATATAGTTTAACAATTAGATACAGTAATTACAATGTTTCAGATGCTCACACAGAATATATTCTAGCTTTATTAAACCTCAAACTTTTTATGCTCCGTGTTTTTAATGCTTGAATTTGAAGTACCGTTGGATAGCAGAACATTATGCAAATACTGTTCTGCAATATATATTACAACCTTCCATCTGTCTAAAGATGACATTGCCGCATATTTCAAAAGACAATTCATCATACTGACACTTACTAGGACATTAAAAATGCAAAAACTACTCTATGGCTCACCAGTGTAATGCATGGTCAACTGATGGTTTTGCAAGAGCTGCAAAGTCACATTCTTTGTTGTGATGTTAATGTAAAATAGCAAAAAAGTTTTGCCATCAATAACTAATTGAATCGGTCTGAAAAAAAAGGTCTTACATATTTTGTTAAAAATTTTACAGCATTATTTACTACAGAATGTTAAAAAAATTACAGCATACTAAAGAATGCTGTAAAATTCATTGTTTTATAAATTATAATTTTTCTATTGCATTCTATGTCTGTTCATATATAGCATTCAAAATTTCATTTATTCACATTACTCTGATCTTGGATTTACTAATTTTTTAACCTGTTAAAACAAAATAACACTCTGGCAATTGCATTAGAAGAAGCAAAATTTTTAGGTGTCTTTAAAATAAATTATCTGTTTGCCTAGTGTGATAACAGTTTACATCACATGCAGGCCTATAGAAAATGTTTAAATCACATGATAATGACAATATAAAACTTTCATGTCATTAAGTAAAATACATTCTAAACCCAAAACATTAATTAGAACCAATAAACAACTGAGTAACTTTAGCTATAATTTATAATGTCTTGAACGAGAACTATGGAGAGTACAGGAAATCTACTTCAGTGGATTACCCTTTCTCTGTGAAACCTAGAGAACAGTTATGTGTTTCTGTTCTTTCTTCTACAGAGCTCCTGCTTTATTTCCACACAGTATTGCTTACTATGTACAAGAATTACTAAATATTCCATATTGCACTGTCATTAGTATGACACAGTTAAGTCAAGATAATTCAATACATGATTTAAGTACCTCCTCCATTTCCCAGGACCTACATTGTTCTTTTCAACTACTTCTACTAGCTTTTTTTTCTACTTCTCCCTAGTTCATTCTTAAGCTTCTGCAATCAACACTCCTGTGGGTGCCTGAGACAATTAATTCCAAATGGCTATTACTTCTCACACAGAACAAAAAGGGAGCTAGTCTACAGGGGAAAGATTTTCAGAGTTGAAGAACTTCTGTATAGTCAAAACATATGACTGATCTATAAAGTTAGTCTTAGGCATTGCCTATATACATATGCAATAATTTTCACAAATAGACAAATACTGTAAATATCAGTTTCCATGGAATCAAACTATTTTTTTATGATGAAAGAAAAAACAATTTGACAAATATTTGCATACAAGAAGTGGAAAATGGTAGGAAACCAAAAGGCAATTCTGAGAATATTATGAATGTTTTAATAACGAAGACCTGCCATAACAATAACAATAGCTGGTATACATGGGATAAAGACATTGCAGAGGTGTCGGGCTGATAACCTAGAGCAGATAGGTACTAACAAAATCTGTTGAACAACCATTTTTTAAATTGCTTCAAAAAATTACCATTCATATTTTCATAGTTGCTGCCTTCACAAAACAAGGCAGTGTATAAAATTTACTAGATATGTGAAATGAGAGTCAATGACATACCTTATCTGCACATTTCTTATTTTTAAGTTTAATCCACATAATTATTAAGATCATTGTACAAAACAATTCCCACCACCCTCTGGAAGAATGGAAGGACAGGTTTCAGCACTGCAATAGTGTGTTTCACAGCTTTTCATTAAACCCTTGTAAATACTGAGCAACATTTTACGATCATAGTTGTCATGCATAAACAACATTTAGTTAATGTGCTCAGAGTGTCCATATTGACCTTTATATAAAAACACACAGTTGTATGTATTACTACTTCTGATATTTTCTTACTTATTTTCTTCAAGGGAAAGAAAGATATTAACAATGTATGACTGTTAATTGTTTGAGGCAATAATGACATCTGCTAAGAGTCCACTTGCAGTATCTCAGTATTTTAGAATTCATGAACAATCTCTTATTTTCAACTTATTATTGCTTATGCAACAGTCCACCCATTAAATCCATATCTCTTTCATTTAAGGAGGAGGATGTTGTGGGGGACCGTGCCAAAGACCTTAAAGCTCTTCCCTTGTCCAATGATGTAGTCACTCCATCATAGAAGACCAAGAGTTTTGTCAGGCAGGACTTGCCCTTGGTGAAGCCATGTTAGTTATCTCGAATCACCTCCCTGTTCTCCATGTGCCTTAGCATGGCTTCCAGGAGGATCTGTTCCATGATCTTCTCTGGCACAGAGGTGAGGCTGACAGGTCAGTAGTTCCCAGTGTCCTGCTTTCTACCCTTTTTAAAAATGGGTGCAATGTTTCCTTGTTTCCAGTCACCAGGGACTTCACCTGTCTGCCATGACTTTTCAAATATTGTGGAGAGTATCTTGGTAACTACATCAGCCAATTCCTTCAGGACCCTGGGATGCATCTCATCAGGCCCCATAGACTTCTGGATGTTCATGTTCCTCAGGTGGTCACAAAACTGATCTTCTCTTACTGTGGGAGGGACTTTGCTGAACCAGTCACTGCTTTGAGGTCCATCCACTTGAGAGGTGTGGGGAGAGAAGTTGCCAGTGAAGACTGAGGCAAAAATGTTGCTGAGTACCTCAGCCTTCTCCATGCTTGTTTTAACCAGTTTTCAAGCCTTGCTCATCAGGGCAGGGTATGCTTTCTTTGACCTTCCTTTTCTGACTGACATACCTGTAGAAGCCCTTATTTCAACAGGTTTGTTTGGTGTAGATTCTAAGAATTACCTTTCACAGAATTATAGAATCAGAGTTCAGCTAAATTTGAATTAAACCTTTTTTTTCTTTATTCATTTCATTACTTTGAAATTTTATCACTAAAGAATTTATTCTAAATTACAGTGCTTTTATACTGAAGTAGGAGTTTACACTTGAGTGGTATATGAAATAATAGACTCAATCACAGCCATATAAGTAAGGACTAATTCCATTACTTAGAAACTTGTCCAGAAATGTTTCACTTACTTGGATAAATCTAGTGTTATGAAGAATTCACAGAATACTTTTGGTAACTTATTCTTGGTAATTTGGTAACTCTGAAATGTTATCCTCACAGTTATAGAAGTTAATAAAACAACCTCTCCTTTTAATTTAATATAATTAACTGTTTCTCTAGTTTGATATTCTAGACTATATTAATTTATTTTCTGCATTGTTAGCACTTCTTTCTAGCTATATTTTAAACAAATCTGAAAGAAGCACACAGAGAATGAAAAAATTAAAGCCTTTTCGTTGTTTCCTTTAAGAGTTACCAAACCTGAAAGCAATATATAAGCAAGATTCTGGAGAATATCATGCTGACAATGGAATCTGGAAACTTCATCACTTTAAAATTCTCTGGACTTCACTGCATGGCTGGGATTTTTTAATTTGACTGTCTCTCAAAGACTCCAAGGTATCAGCTGCAAAATAAGTTTTGAAGAAGACTGAACTCTGTAAAATTGCAGTTTAGGTAATTTCAAAATTACTAGCAAGTTCAAATCATATTCTCTAGATAGTTATCTTGGAATTAATTTAATTTGTTCCAAGGTGCTACAAGAGCAACAATTATTGAACTGGAAGATCAGGGGGAAAACGTGAGATCAGAGAAGAAAATGTATAAGATGTGAAAGACTTTCATCTTCTAGGACAGAAAAGAAAACTGAAGCCAGGTTTTCCCCATGCTAGATAATTAAGATATAAGAAAGATGACAAAGTCTCTATCAGCAATGATCGTAGCTCTAGCATTCTACTTTTCATTTCCTACAGTGTTTTATTTTGGGTTTTCTACTGGATCCATGGTAAGAGAGGGGAAATAGAACAAGACAGATTTCTTTTACTAAAACAGACTTTCCCCCTCTCTTTTTAGGTAAACTCAGTCATCAAGGAATAAAAAAGACCTTAAAAATATTAAAAGTTCAACTAAAATTAAATGCTGAAATGTATCTCACATTCTTTAAGCACAAATTAATACCGCTTTTACACATAGGGACGATATAATCTTGTCATCTGAGTTTATATAGATACCTTCACTTTGTCATGAATCCAGATTCTGTAAAGAATCAAATATAAGCAGTATTACACCTCTGTCTTTAAACTGTATAAAACTCTCAACATTAGTTTCTCATATTTGAAATATCTTTATACTCAATAAGTTATTTACTAAGGAAATGTGTTCTTGGGATATATATAATCTACTGCTAGTGCACTTTAAAAATGATATGTCTCATGCCTTATGTCTTTCAGTATAATTTCCATTTTAAATTTTCTTACCTAAAAGTAGGGGTGTATATTATGTACTGTGATCATGAAACATCTTTACAGGCATTATCAACAGAGACAGACCCTTTTATATATATATGACAATGTAGAGTTCTTTTTCAAGAAATAACTATAATTTCAAGTGAAAGTGGATAATAAAGTGGATAAGAGTTACTTGTGTTTCCTGGGACCACAATGTATATTGAGACACCAATCAGTTTGCTATGACAAAGAAAATCCTCCATCTCTTGATTCAGTATAATAACCACCATGATTTGGAAGATGTTTTCCTATAACATAATTTAGCCTCATCTGGGTCAGTATACTTTTGATTTTCAGAAGTTTTAAAGAAAGCATGTAGGATAGAATAGAAAAACCCCCAAATAATATAAACTAATACTTTTTCTTATCACACCTAATAAGGGCTGCTTAATGTGCTTAACTTAAATCCAGTCATCTTTCCTCCCATAAACTCACTCACTGACCACCAATGCCTCACTGATAATTTATCTATGCCACAACGACTGCAACAGTCTGGCAGTTTTCTAGCTGAAGACATGAGAATGTGATGGATACTTCATCATCAATCAAAACAAGATCTTTCTAGGTTCTCCCAAATAAAGCAATTCTATTCCAAAATTTGTCATGCCTCTTAACCATGACAGCCCTTCATGAAAACATTCCAGTCTTCTAATACAAAATGGAAAGCTGACATAAATTTTTCATTTATTTAGTAGCCTTGTTAAAGGTTTTGTAAGCCTTATGATGAAACTCCCTCTCTCCACCAATGTGTCTTAAAGTTTTAATCATCAATTTGACCCTTCACACACCAAAACCAAGACTTTCCCATTTCCAGACAATATTTGACTAGAATCAGAACACTTACAGTTAAAACAGAGAATCAAAAAGAAAAGTAAAAGGATCCATATACAAACTACAAAGAAAAGAGTGTGACTCATCATCCTAATATAACATTGATGATTGAGGTACAAAAGCCATAAAGATATAAAAAGATATAAAGATGGAAATAACTGAATCTCTTCCTGATCTCTGTGAGGTATTCAGCTTAATTTAAAGCCATGCTACCAGAAAGAGTTATTTATCTAAAACTAACCTGTATTTCAACTGCAGTCAGAGAAATAGGCACCTTCAGAGATGAATCAGCTCATTTAGACAATGCTGGAGATGACTGACTGGAAGCACTGAATGTGTAAATGTCTGTCTCTGTCTACTAACAAAAGAAAGTCAGAATGGGTAGTTTAGACAAGAAAACCAGCTATTAGATGCCAGTTTCCTCTCTGAGTTGCACAGGACAAGGTGCAACAGGCATGAGTTGCCAGAAGGAAAATTATGATTAGATATAAAGAAAAGCCTCTTCACACTGTGAATGATTAACTGTGGAACAGCTTGTCCAGAGATGCAGCGGAATCTTGTCCTAAAGACATATAAAACTCAGCCTGAAAATTAAAAGGGAAACTTGGCTCTAGCTTTGAATTTAGCCCTTCTTCAAGCAGGACATTGGTCTAGATGATCTCCTGAATAAAACAGATAGTCTGCCAGTCATAGTCTTTTTATGGCTCTAGATCTAAAGCCCTAAAAGAAATTCTATCTTCGTAAGATTTTTGTTCCAAATGTAAAGCTATTGTTTATTTCAGAAAACCTGATTTTCATAAAATGACAGATAACCTAATAAAACCCCTAAAACTCACGGTTGACAGATAAACTGGTGAGATTATTAACCTAACTGTTACAATGATTTGTGAATGCTGCTTATGGGAATAACAAAAATTGGAAGGACAAGAGTGGGTACAGAAGAACAACCAAGCATGATGAAAACACCACATTTTAAAAAGGGAAAAAATGTTTATTAATAATTTATGAATTTCAAAAGAGATTTATGAGGTTCAAAAATTTTAACCCCATCTGCATTTAACTTTGATCATATACTAGAAAAAAATAAATTTACTTGTATCTGTATCTCCATCAAATCATAGCAATGTGCCAGTGCACATCAAGCATACTTTCACCTTTAGCTCCTTTGCATTTTCTACAGACCAGACTGCTTTGTAGCAGCTTACAGTTCTGAAATTTTATTTTCAAAGGTTCCAACAGGGCTGTATGTGCTGAAGAAAGACAGGCAGACAGATATGTGAGTATAGGATACAAAAGGTATACTTTATTAAACATTTATTGTAAAAATTAGAACTCCAATGTCTAAATTCATTGCTTATTCATTTCTGCCATCAGAACTAGATATATTCTCAGAGGTGCGAACAGAGGTTCAGAATGTAAAAATGTCTTTCAAGTAAGAAATCTGTGTGCATGTGTTTATAGCAACTCTTAGAAAATCTAGTGTGATTTCAGGTTTTAAATGCAGTGATGAAACAGAGATGTTAATTTCAGCTACTAAGTCACCTCTCACTATCATACATAAAAGTTCGATTACATTCTTGCATTACATTTTATTGTACCTGGACACCTTAAATAATCATAACACTCTTGAATTTACTAGTATTTATTCCTTATCAAGTTCTAAGGAGCTCCCAAGGGTCACTTCTTTTTCAATATTTTCACAAAAGTATTTACAAAAGTGGAAAGTTAAAAAGCAACTATGATTTGTCACATTCTTTTTAGTGAACAATGAAACTAACTAAATCAGTTTCCCAGAGATTTGTGTTGATTTCCCACAGTAGTACATCACCTTTGCCTATGACACCTCTGCTTTGTGACATCTTCAGTTTGACACTTTGCTCCTTGCCTACCTTATGAATATTTCTGGTTTCCTCCATGCCCCTTTTCCCACCTATCACCTGGGCAGGAATAAAGAGGAACCACCAAGGTCCCAGTCAACCCAACTCACCCCTCAACAAGACAGTTCAGAAACAACAGGTAACTCTTAAGTTCTTGATGTAACTTTTCTCTTAGTATAACGTATACTTCTCTTTCACTGAATTTTACTGAATTTTTAGAGTTCGAAGGGACCATAAAGATCATCTAGTCCAACTCCCCTGCTGAATGTTCCAGCTTGTGCCCATTGCCCCTCGTCCTCTCACTGGCAACCGCTGAAAAGAGTCTGGCTCCCTCCTCCTTCAACCCACCCT
>JAOQGH010000001.1:45319664-45365942 GCA_025769975.1 Gallinago jamesoni
AACCGCTGAAAAGAGTCTGGCTCCCTCCTCCTTCAACCCACCCTTTAGATACTTATAATTATTGATAAGGTCTCCCCTCAGCCTTCCCTTCTCCAGGCTAAAGAGTCCTAGCTCTTTCAGCCTTTCTTCATAAGGGAGATGCTCCAGTCCTTAAATCATCTTCGTTTCCCTTTCTATCCACCTGTGAATTTTATAAAATCAGAACCATATACTGTTTTTGAGCTCTCTCAAAATTGGTTTAAGTTGGCCAGTAGGTAAGGATTATTAGGGAAAAGGGAGTGACAGATGGAACAAGTGATTACATAAAGCTTTCTTCATGAGACTGGGCTAAAATTGAGAAGAAGATATAAACCCCATAAATTTTGTGGATATTCAAAATAATATCTTTGACATTCAAGCTCCTAGATACTTTGTAAATTGTCTTTCTAAATCATCTTTGAATAATTAATAAGACCCTTCAAACCATAACACATAGTCTCAGGGGACTGAATTCAGTTTCATGAATTCCTTCTGTCTGAGAAAGTCAAGCATGGTTTGTCTGTAATTGCTCTGAGAAAAGGGTTCTTCTTTTAAATCATTTTTTTTAAAGTAAGAAAAACAAAGAACAGGAAAAAATATTAACTATAAAATATTTTTAATACATGTGGAATTGGTTTTGAATTACAATTGCTTTTTGAGGGTAAAATTCAGTGATATTTTTCTGCAAATATTTAATTTCTCAATAGAAGAAAAACCAAAATATGTAAAATTAGATAATGAGCTGAATTTAAACCTGATATTAAAGCTGAATTAGAACTAGATAAAAGCTGACTTTGAACACAAAATAATCCATTTTCTAATATAAAGAAAAATCCAAGTAAAAATCTCAAGTTGTCATAAATTTAAGTCATCACTGGGATAAATTATGTTCTTGCCTGGAATCAGGCAATTTTCAATCTCCAAGAACCACCTTTCTTATTGTTTGTAGAGGAAGATAATATTAAATGCTTCCATGAATTTGTGAAATGATATCTACTAACCAAGGATGGATTGTCTTAAGCTCAGAAGCTAAGGACACAGACAGGACTTTCAGGCAATAATTTTATGCAACAGTTATTCCTATTCCAAAATGGGAATCAGCTGGCACTGAATTTTGGAACTGAGACATTTCTCTGAAACAAGGTAATTCCACACATCTGCACCCAATACAGAGGAACTTCTTCAACTAGTACAGATCTCCAGTTTAAGATACATAAATGTCATGAGTATACCTGGAAGCTTGTTAGCAGGACTAACATGAAACTAGATGGCGTGACAGGTAAAGCACAGTGTTAAATGTATTTATTACTCTTCCACAAAGATAATGGCACTACCCCAAATATAGGGCTGATATCCCTGCAAACAACTCCAGCAATAAGAGATCATTGAATGCCATAGTTACTTTGAAAAAAATGCTGTTTTAGAAAAAGTTTTGTGTTGCTTATCTACTGTTTTTATAAATTGAATGTGAAAATGACCTTGACAGAAGGAGAAAAATCTTCCTGACTAATTGCTGCACCTACCTTTTTAGGTCATACTCTAGAGAATATAGACATCTTCTCATTTTGTTACACTTAAGTTCTTTTCAATCATATTTAGCTAAAATAACTTCAAAGAAAAAAAAATCATATGTTAATTTATTCTATCACAGGCACAGTGGACAGAGGTTTCAGACTCTAGAGACTCTTGCCTGTGATGAAGCTGTCAAAAAATTGGTAGACTTTCTCCACCCCTAAAGGAATGATGATGTCTCTGATGAAATCGAAACATATTTGCACTGTATAAATTTTGTTAAGGAAGCAGAAAGGCTTGGTGGTATTTTCCTTTCCACCTTGTCATTCTTTGTGAAGAGGTATGCAATTATTTATTTGAATTTATTAGATCCCAAAATAATTGAAAGACAGTCCAAATTGGATATTGAAGAAAAATCCAGCTTTGAAAAGTTGGAAATAGAAAAATAGGTCTGCCAATCACAGTCTCTAATTTCTTTTAAAATACAGTATAAAAGCCAACAGTGGTTGCTTTTCATCTAAGACATGCTTTTCCAAGAAGCTAACTGAGTCTGAATATCTAGCCATAAAATTAACTCAATACCAGAAATATTTCTTAGGTTTTCTTTGATTCAGAATGTCTGGCAAGGAGCACAACCGTGGCCAGAAGAAAAAAAAGAACCAAACCAAACCAAACCAAGCAACCCAGAACCCCAAACCAAAACCAAACTGACAGCAAAACCAGAAAAAGAAAACAACTCCAGCTTTTTGTAGGAAGAAATTGCTGAGTTAGAGTTTCAGTCGCGAGCAAGTACTGATACATTGGTCAAGCATCTGACAATAAATTGCATGAAGTCTATATCTTACGCAGCCCACTACTGGTTTAGTATTTGCACTCATTGCACAGCTCCTGTCACTCTGTTTAGAAAATAGAATGCATCCAATATTTAACCTGTAAATATCATGGTTTTGCTGATCCAGTTCTCAGGCTGTGAGAGCTCGTCAATGTTCATCATATTAAGATATATACATATATAATATGGTTAAGCGGTTATCAGTCAATCAGATAAACAAAAAAGACAGTGATGCAGCAAGAAACACTATAGTTATAGCTTTAATCTAAGCTTTTAAATACTTTCATATTAAGACAAAAATTTTTAGGATAGAGAGGTACTAATCAAAAGACCAGTGAAGTCTTATGAGCACATCAATCTATCAATCAGTTGTTTCTTTGCATGCAAACACATTTTCCTGTGACTAACTCATGTAACTCTTGTATTCCAAGATGGTTTAACATAAAGCTATATTTAAGTAATTTATACCTTACTCCTTAAGGCTCTTTCACATTCAGAATAAGTATTTAGAACAGATGGTGAAAAACTTAGATTAATATAATGTTGGCTTAAAAATGACCTATATTAGCTGTAATTTTCAGTTTAACAGCAGTTTAGTTTACTAGAAAAGGAATTTATGTTGTATTGGAATTAATTGTTAGATATACAGACTTGAGTAATGTATTCCTGTATCCAGAAAATTTCTGTAGATTTTTTTTTTCCTTAAGTGCAAATTATGAGGATTTTAGGTATCCAAATTAATGAGAGTGATTCAGAAAAAGGCACTAATGTATTCTGTTGCCTGAGGCATGGCTTCACATTTTGAAGTGAATGGCCAAGGTTCCAGCTTAATGTATTCTTGCTCCTCTCTGTTATTACAAGCCTCCGCTCCCTGTCTGAGAAGCACTGCCCCCACAGTTTTTTCAGTCTGCTTTTTATGGAATTCAGTTGTGAACTTGCTTAAAAAACAAGTATCCCTCTAGGGGGACAAAAAACCCCCAAACCAAGTGCTCTTAATTAGGTGTCTACAGTTTTATAACAGTATATGTTCACAGATAGAGTAATTTTAGTTGACTTCTCACACAAAGCTGCTTCAACTCTCAACAGTGCTATGTAGCGTGGAAAGCAAGTAAGGAGGCTGAAAGGAAACAAGAAAGGACTTGACTATCCATATTTATGGTTATAATGTGGAGAAGGGATTCAAGTGGGGGTGGAGGAGATATAAGGTTCTGTGTCCTTCCCTATGGGGAATCCCATAGAATAATTCTGCATTTTTTATTAGGCAACCACTGGAAAAAAAAAATAGGAACCAAAAAATTGGTCTAAGAATTGAATCTTGTATTGCTAGTTTCAGAGCAGTAATTTATTTTAACAAAATCATAGCTTCTGGGAGTGGCAGTTTTTAATTTGAGAGTAGCAGGGTTCCTCCCCACTAGAACTTCACACTTAAATATTGTGTTGTACTACTACTAAGTGTAGAGAAAACAGATACTGGCACCATGCCTGACACCACAACACTCTGAAAAAAGAAGCTTGCATTGAAATATAAAATCTGCTGCACCTGCCTGTTGAGATTCTCATCAGATAAGAGAAATCAGTAGTTTCTGGCTTGATTGTTGGGATGCTCATTTGGGAATAGGAGGTATACATTTCAGTCCCTCAAGCTAAACTCCTGAGCAATTTGTTTAACAACACAGTATTACAAAGAAAGGACTTTTGTGCACAGTGTCACAATAAACAGTTGTTCTTTCAAAATAAGCAGTAGGTCATCCAGCTGTACCACACAAACTATAGTGATACTTGAGCACATGGAAATATTCTCAGTCTCTGCATGTACACTGGACAACAGCCTTATGTTTGCATTGAGATACCAGAGTCTGGTCAAGGTGGAATTGTGAAATACATACTTCTCTTCACTCCAAAACTATTTCTAAAGAAAATAATTAAGAAAGGGAAAATCATAATAAAACTAACACAAAACAAGCTTGTTGTTTTAAATATGCAAAACCAGCAATGACAGATATGTGATGTATTTAATAAGAGCAAACAGCTGTTTTTAGTGAAATACTATATATACTGTATGTATTTTCATAAGTAGGATAACTACATCACCAGTTAATGAATAAAAAATGAGAAATCTCTTCTAAAATTCTTCCTGTTAATGACAGTATAATGACATTTACACTAATAATGTTTCATAATCTGGATATAAGGATTCCATGTAAAACATGTTCCTCTGGTACTTCCCTTGAAGTGGGAAGGCTATATTTTTCTTCAAGGTGTGCTGTACCAAAAACTTTGAAAAGAGTTTATGTTTAGGCTTAAATGAAGGTCTGAAAGAGCTGATTTCTGGAAAAAATAAATGTCATTGGTGGTGGAAAATAACATTTAAAAAAGCCTATTTAATCATTAGCAAAATCATTAGTGGTTTTTGCCTCTGTATAAGAATTGAGACCACTCAGCAACTAATTTAAGATGTTTCCATTCTACTTTCAGGGTTAATACTGAATTTTTTACTTTTCTAATCCTGTGGCTGATGTGCAGCAGCCTGCAATAAGAGAAAAGTATATTGTATTTAAAACAGAAAAATATATATTTTTTGAATTCTCATACTTCAGATCCATATTGCAAAATGATTAAACATAATTTACATGCAGAAGATTACACAACTGCTGTGAAAAGAACATTTTTGTTCAGAGTTGGATTACATACAAATTTGAAACAGTAAAATTATTTCAAAGAAACAAGCAATATTGCAAAACCTATCATAGCTGTTCTTTATCCTGAGTTCTCTTTGTACCTTGTATTGAACTCCATATGATTCCAGTAAACTTTCTTCTCTCTTGAAATCTCCCAAGCATCCTGTTCCATTCCTTATACTTGCTATTTAGAGCAATAATAAAATCAGTAACATTTAATATAAAATGAGAGTTGTAATTCTTACCCATGGTTGTAAAGGTTCTCAACAGAATTTTATTGACCCAAACAGTAAGAATCATGAAATTACTCTGAGAATTTGAGTAGGAATTGTTTCTTCCCATGGTTCACTTTTTTCTCAAACTGTCCTCCTTTACTCCATTAGTTAAAAAAACAGAAGCAAAGAAATGTTCACTGCTTGTTACTAGAATGATATTCAAAACTCCAGTTTATTATCTGTAATCTGCTATCATAGATAGTACAAATAGCATAAGAGTACTGTATAATATCCTTTGAATGCTGTCTCTAGGAGGCCATTAAAAAATAAGAGCAGATCAGAAAAAAAAAAAACCCAAACCCTAGTAGACTACAGGAAGAAAAGCTAGAGCCGACAAAAAAGAACGAAGAGGTTGAGGCAGTGAATACAAGCATATTTTTACTTGAAAAGGTATGGTTTTAACACAGAGACAATAACCAGAAATGAGAACTTCAGAATTTAATGTCAGTTGAAATGCAGCAGAAAACTCTATAGAATCAAAGTCCTAAATAAATTCGTAGCAGATGAGTGGCAAAAAAAGAGTGAGAAGCTAAAATATCTGACCTCAGCAGGATTTCTGTATCAAGAACTAGTTTAATATAAGAAACACCACACTGGTGTCACATAAAGATGCCAGAACAGGAACTAGTAAGAAGACCTGAGTCTACCTCTTAACTATAAACTTTTGTCCTAAATATGGAGCATCTTTTAAAAACACTGCTTAACTTGATTTAAATTTAATATACATTAATATTTTGTGAAATTCATGAAGGTTACAGAATACCTGATGTTAGAATTAAACATTCTCATTTTACCTGTTTTTCAGAAAGACAGTGAGTGAACACAAGTCATCTTAATGAAAGACAGATCTAAAATGCAGAAAGTAGCAAAGTGCCAGGATTTTCAACTTGAAATGCTCGGTACTTCTGAGATAGGATCTCTGAAAAAACACAAACATTAACTGTAGGAAGGGGAACACATTTTTATTTCTTAATGCTGTAAATAAGATCACTATTTCCTCCTTTTTTTTTTATTATGCTTTTGGCTCAAGAACTCATAAAGCCTCTGCCAGCAACTAACACATACTAGTTTACTTTAGGGCAGACTGAAATAATTTGATATGTTTCTTTAGTAAACAAAACAGGACAGAGAGATAAAGATATTTCCCGCTTGGTTAGAAGTAATTAAGAATCCAAGTTGTAGATATGCAGACATTTATCTGGGGAGATTTAAAATGATTTCCAAGGCACATGAAAGACAAAAGTTCTTCCTCTTGGTACAGAGGGTGAATGTTGCTGTGGCTCACATTTGCTCATGTCTGAAGGCCAGTTGCTGCATAGATAAGAACTGCTAGGAAAAATGCAAATGCATAAATTGTATTATGACAGTAAAGGTACTTCAGAGGACTTGTGTTCCCATGTTCAAGAGAATTTTCTGACTAGCATGGAAAATCCTAATCTTCTTAATCCTTAGTATGAAAGTGTGTATTCCAGTATGTCCTCTCTGTGTCATGTACAGAAAGGTATACATTTGAGAATTTATATCATTCAGTGAGTAAGAAGAGGGAAGAAAATTATTATCTATTATAATGTTTCTTGCTGGTTTGTGTTAGAGAAATGCTGAGAGACAAATGGAATGCAATATTTGTAAATAACTCTTCAACACTTATTACTTTTATGGTAGATATTCTAAGACATTCCAGGCAGAACTGAGCTACATAATGATAGGTATTAGACAGATTTATGACAAAGAACCTTCCCTGTTGAAATTTACAATATAATTATAAGAGAAAATAGATAAGTACACAGTCTTGGAACAAGTAAATTGTGGATACATAGATATGCATCTTGCTTTATTCTGCCACACTTCATAATTGGTGGCATATTTTTTCCCAACTACATGTCTTAAAGGAAATAAAATTGTAATTACCCTGGCACCAAAGCTACTATTTAAGAGAGAGGACAGACTTTTAATATACTGTTTCTTGTTTTGCTTTGTTCTGCTTTACCATAAAATTTAATAATAAAAAGTAAAGAATTGGGAAAGGCAAAGGGCAATATAGGGAAAGGAAGAGAAAAATAAATCCTCTGAATTCTCTGAATGAATATTCAAATGAGTGAAAATGAAAGAGCATGATAAGAAATAGAAATGCTTCACTAATTTCTACTGGGAGAAAAAAAGACACATAAAACCTTGGTCTGGATCAGAACTAGATCTAATATTTCTTTCCTTTATAGAATGATAAATCTTCAATAATCCTCTTCACGTACAATTTCAGCATAGATTGTTCAGCAGTCACTGACTTAAAAATGATAAACCTAAATCCAAAACAATCCTTTATTCTTAACAAGAGACACAATGACTTTGTAAAAGATAATTATGGACTAGCCAAAATATTAGCATCTTCGCTCTTCTTGCTTACAAACTGCAGATTCAAGTGAATACATCAGATGAACTTAGGTAAAGATTTTGTGTTGCAGGTTATCATTCCTGTCTTCCAGGGTAGGGAACAAAAAGAGGAGCACCAAAATTCTTACATCTCATTTTAAACGAACAGTTGTACAGCTGCTCAAGTAAGTTATTGGCCTTGGGAATAAGAATGGTAGTGAAAGTGTGAGTGTAACACCAGAAAAGAAGGGATAGACTGTTAGGAAGTGAGTATAAAACTCTTGCATCCTTATTGAAGGATTTCTGTAATAATTTTACTTCCTTTTTCTCTATTAATTTATCTGGAATGATAACAATTTTTTTTTTGTTGTAGATTTCAGTTAGACTAATCATTTGCTTTGTGTGTAAAATATGTTCCACTGGTCCAGGTAAGCTACAGAAGTTGTAGCTAAAAAAAACCCAAACAACCTCATGGAAGAATATGCATACCTAGGCTGTAATTTAAATGCATCATAACAACAAAGTAAAAAAGAGAATTTAATATTTTCTTTGTAGTTATGCTATATTAGAGGGTTAACTTTCTAAAACAATGACAGGAAAACCAAGCAGCCCATATTTGCTGAAACTATCAAGAAAATTAAGGGACTATGACTTTCAGAAGATGTAGGCCACATTCTAGTTTACTAAAGGATGACTGAATTTATAATTGCAGTCCATATATGTTTTGTAAAACAACAGTTTTTGCTTCTGTATCCGTACTGAAAAAACATAGTCAATATAAATACAGAAAGACAAATAGAACACAACACATCAAACACCGCTGGTGAACAGCCAGTCCTCAGAGAAATGGAGAAAGGAACAAAAGTACTGAATTAAAATGGAATCAGAGATCAATCAAAACTTTATGCAATAAAGTTGTATGTTAGCAACTTGCTAAAAGACTCAACAACCAAAATGGAAGTAGAAAAAAGAAGGAAAAAAAATTGCTACCAAGAAAGAAAGATATTTAAATTTCATTCAATTTCAATTAGCATTCAATTTCATTAAATGTTGCCAAGTAATTGTAATTGAAAAGAGAGTACAAATGGTCTTCTTCCCTATATTTGCAATATATTATTAGGTGTTTTTACTGGTAAAATAACAAATACAGAACGGCTAGTTTCAATGAGTTTTTAACTTAAATTTCAGGATTTAACGTAGTGTTGATCCAGTGATGACTCTTTAATGAAGGACACTGAGAGTGGTGATGTTGTCATTTTGTGAAGTGATACCTTTCTCTACAAAAAGTCTAATAGAAATTCACTAATTTTTCTATTAAGACAGTGATTTTTGACTAAGAAGTTAAGAATTACCCCATGCAGGCTCTTGTATACCAACATTATTTCTACATTATAAAGTTTGCAGAACCTTTCAGGTTTTCTTTTTTTTTCTTAATTTATTTTATAATAACTCTTCTAATTAAAAAATACTCACAAGACTCCTGTTTTGTGGCATAAGTAAATTTTCTTTCTAGTTATTTTAAGTTATACTAATTAGACACAGTTCAACCTGCTTTGTACAACATTATGGGTGACATTCAGAGAACATCAGCTGGGACAGCTAAATTTGCACACAAAAGATGAAGAAATATGGGAAGGAAAGGTACTTAAGAGTTTTAGTGGAAAGACCAATATGCAATCAAAGTACAGGATAGATTCTCCTGAAAAAGAAGAATATGAAGGGGTTTATATCAAGAGCAACAAAATCAGAAATATTTGGTGTTCTATTACTGAATAACCAATTTATCCTAGTTATTTAACCTGCACCAGAACTGGATTATCACCAAATGGAAGAGTAAAATTACTTATCACATTCCTTAACAACCCAGTGACATGTATTTTTATAAAACAGACCATCAGAGGCAATGTAGTTTCAGACATGGAGAGTAATCTTATATTACTAGTGCTCTTTAGATGTTTATAAAAGTACTTTGGAATTGGAAAAGATTAGCAGCCTGAGAACACACGATTTAAAATTACTTATCTTTATATTATTAGGAGTAAGACTATTTGCAGATAATTAGGTACTCTGAACTTCAAAGAAAAATCTATCAAGCAAAGATGTGAAATTTGCAGTCCTCACTAAGATTAAAAATTTTAAAATCCACTCTATGACTGCTTAATAGAAAAAATCCTTGGTAATATCAATAATTGGTTCTTCTAAAGCAGAGACAACGACGACAGCAACAGAAACAAAGGTAATCCATTTTCCAAATCACATAATTGCAAAGAATATCAGTGCTTGAGATTTAAATTTATCAATGACTACACTTTGTCTCTCATTCATGTATAAATAAATGCAGAGAATATATAACTGGGAAAACTATTAAACTAGCTTGCAGCTAGTTTACAATAGAAAGCACATACCAGTACAGTTTTTCTAATCTTAAAAGCACTCAGGTTGTATTATTTGATCATCCTTGTCAATGAATGGAAAATTAGACATAAATTTCAAATTTTTTCATATACTAGGTAATTCCATGCTTTATGAACTCTGGAATTCGTAATCTTAGCTTTTAGTATTCAGAACTATTCTGAGATCTAGATCTATAAATCAGAGCTTGTTGATCCATCACCACATGGCTCCCTCCAGACATGCATTACCTGCCTTGCTGACAGCAATGCACCATTGCCTTTCTGGCGTTCCATTGAGAGATTTCATAAACTGCAGGGAAAATTTTCTCCTTAATCTAAAACTGATTATAAAATAAAGATGATATAAAACCAGTTGAATTATTTTTTACAAGAATCACGGAGAGAGATTAAATGATCCTTAGACCTGCAGCAGAAGCACAGGGCTCCTTGCAAGACAGAAATTTCTAAGCTAGCTTTCTTTTTCATATCATCTTTCATCTTACCTTTCTGACTCCCTCTACTTTTCACTAATCTAACAAAGACTATATGCTTCAGATGGGATTTTTTTCTATAATATGTTTGTGATGTAGTCATTAAAGTAAGATCTTTCTAAATGTTAAAAACTTTTGAAAAACTTTGAATTTGAAACCTCTATACTTTCTCTGCCTTCTGAAACATGAAAGAAAGCTTGACAAGAGACCATCACCAACAATTTTTTTCCTTGCTATCGGGAATGAGTCTACATGAGTGTTTTTTTTCATACCAGGAGTGTGCTTTGGAAGTGGTTATGCCCACTTACTGCATTTTGTCAGACAGGAACATAAAAACTGGATTTGGTTGTTTGATTTTTTGGGGTTTTTTTGATGATCACAGAATCACAGAATCACCTAGGTTGGAAGGGACCTTTCAAGATCATCTAGTCCAACCAATGAAAAAAAAAACCCACAAAAATCCCAAAAACCAAACAACAAAAAAAGCACAGACGAAAACCCCCACACAAACCACACACCACACCCAAAACACCACCAACCCAACGCTAATCCATATCCCTGAGCACCATGTCAACTCGTCTCTTGAATACCTCCACGGATGGTGCCTCAACCACTTCCCTGGGCAGCCCATTCCAATGCCTGACAACCCTTTCAGTAAAGAATTATTTCCTAATATCTAACCTGAACCTCCCCTGGCACAACTTGAAGCCATTACGCCTTGTCCTATCATCTGTGACCTGGGAGAAGAGACCAACCCCTGCCTCTCTAGACCTTCATTTCAGGTAGTTGTAGAGAGCGATAAGGTCTCCCCCCTCAGTCTCCTCATCCCCAAACTGAACAATCCCAGCTTCCTCAGCCTCTCCTCATAAAACTTGTACTCCAGACCCCTCACCAGCTTTGTTGCCCTTCCCTGGACACACTCCAGCACCTCAATGTCTTTCTTGTGGTAAGGGGCCCAAAACTGCTAGTGGCCTCCAACCTCTCATTTGGTCCAGTGGAGCAAATAAAACACAGTATGAAGTAAAATCACCCAACATGTTTGTAGTGATGAGCTCATCTCCTTTTTCTTCTGAAAAGCCATGAATTTGGGCTGACGTGGACCACCTTGCAAGTAGTTTGTGGAATAGGAATCATCTTGGACTGAACTGTAATTCAAAATCTCTCCTGGTTGAAGAAATATTTCTGAATCATTTTTAGCAAAAGCAGTATTTCTCTTCATTTAAAAATATTTTTTCAAGGTTTTTTTTTTTTTTATAGGATATATTGGAATATAAAGCAAGGTATTAATTTACAACTTACTGTTTTAAGAGGAGCAGAAAAGAAATTTCTCAGTTTGCCTATTGGATAGTGTCAAGATGTGACATAAAGTATCAAGTTATGGCAACTGTAGATGTAATTTTCAATTTTACTTTCTCTAAAATCCTAAATACTCCGAATCTTTAAAAAAAAGATGAGCACATGAGCAAAGAAAAAATCAACGTTTAATTTCTTCAGTAGTCTATGCTTTGCACTTGGCAGAGAATTAGCAAAGGGAAAGGAAGTTAATTAACAAGAGTTTGTCCCAGAGCTCTGCTGATATAATTAATAATATAGGTATACACCAACGCAAATGATGAAGAGGAATACTGATTTGTCTCATATGCAAAAATAAGCTGTAGAATTCTCTAATAATAGAAGTCTTGACAGACAGTATCCTACCCCATGAAAAAACCTGTTAACATTTTTGCACCAAGGGGAAAACATATAGTGATGTATATATATATATATATATATACTCACAGACATATATATATATATATATGAAAATTATTCTGACACAGTTCAAAAAACAACAACACTTTTTCTAAGGTGACAGTTTTTAACATCAGGTTTTAACTCTTTGTATTAGGTAACCTATAGGATAGTTGTTTATTCTTGGGTAGTTATTGATATAGCTATTAAATCTTGGATAATTATGGATAGTTATTGTGTAGTTCTTTTCCACAAACAGAATTCTACTGTCTTTTGTCATTTCAGGATTGTATTAAATAAAGAAGGTTGAGACATTTCAACTGCAATCCAGACGTTTCTTTCTCTTTGAGTCACTCATTATTCCCTGTAAGAAATCTGAAACACTGGATCACTCCAGATATTTCTTGTGAGGTACCTTTTGGCATCACTTGCAATACATCATGCTGTTTCCGAATGTTTAAAGATTGAAAATGTGTGGAGTTTTTTGTTTTTCTTGAACATCATAACTGGTGGTGTATTAAGTAGGTCTAGTATTTCAAATTCATTCAAAATAGCAGGAAAGGCAATTTAAAATATGTGGTAGTTGCAGGCAACTACCCATGAAGGTTGAATTAGTGAATGGGAACAGAACGTGTTCCCAGAAAGGGACAAACTGTCACACATTTGCTGACATCATAGAAAAGATCCGTAGCTTGAAATATGGAGATAAAAGGAAAGCCAGTCATATAAGAGATGATTATTTAATAAGTGACATAAGGACAATCTCTTCAGGACAGTCAGGTCAGGTCGTTAAGGTAACAGGAGTGACCCTGTGGAGTAACAGATTGATGAGAGGTTATAGCTGTAGATATAATAGGAGGAAGATATGGGACTGTTGACGCTCCAGCCTGCTCAGTTTTGAAGGGTATTTATTGTCCAAAAGAAGCAATGGCCGTTCTGAAGAGAGAAAGCTAGAGTAAGATATCAGGGAAGGAGAAATATAATGATTCCTTGTCAACAGGAAACCGCACCCAAGAGATGGATCTGAGGAATCTGTATGTTAGCAATCTTGAAAAAATTGTAACTTTTATCCTTTTTATCCAGCTTATATAGAGGCTGATTCCATTGATTTATTTCTAAAATTATTTCATGTAGCCTGAACAAATAAGGAGGTGGCAGATAAAAATTAAAACCAAGCATTTTTAATGATTTAATTTTAAGACATTTTTAATACTGAATCAGAAGGAATTTTAAAAATATGGAATAAAGTCTAAATTCTTAATGTCCAAGCTTCTTAGATTTATTCCTCAATATTACAGAAAGAAAACTGAATAATTTGTTAAAGGATAAAGATCTGTAGAAAGAACTTAATAGGAGCCATGTGTGAAGTAGAAAATATAGTTTTATCTTTGGTCTGTGACAAAGAACTTTATATTTATGCACCAAAGGTAAAAATTTATATATGGTTGAAGTAATGTAATGGCCAAGCCACCGAACAGATATTCAAGTCACGTCAAAGATACCAGAGAGGTAGGACATTAAGGATGATTACATGAAATAAAGAACATACAGGCAAAATATTTATGTAAGTATGTTTCCATCAGGAGCCAGAAAAGAAAATATCTTGACTACAGGTAATAATAATAAAAAAAAAAAAAACAAGCCACAATAAAAAGAAAGCTACAGGAATAAGTTGAGTTACTACCATAGCTATTGAGAAGCAGGTATCACCTTGAGCTAGCTTTGCCACACAGGTGAAGTTCACTCTATGAGTTTCCAAGTGCCTTGTAGCTCATCATTCCTCTCACATTAAATAAGTACTGCCCTTTGGAACATTTATTTCCTCATTCTAATCACAGCAGCGGCATCATCATGACAAGTTTGAAACAACTCTCCAGTCTCTAATGATGGGATAAGGACCATAATAAGGAAATAAGGCCATTAAGGCTTGTACAGTCTCGGTTTCAGTTCTAGAAGGACTGTTGCATAGGAGAGCTAAAGGATACATGGTTCATGATGACAGATATGACAGGGTCTAAGAGAGTTCTTGCTGAAAGGATATGGAAATAAGAATCAGGGATAATCTATGCCTTAAATTGAGTCTGGTTTAATTTGAAGCAAGGAAAATACTTCTGAGAAAAATGATTTTCTCAATTGTACTACAGGCAAAATGAGGTCCAAGTTTGCAAAAATTATAAAAAGTGGTAATTATACTTCTATAGCCATGCACAATGGTCACGTACAATATACAAGACCAACATAACTACAAAGCAGTCCAAACCCAAGCTACACCAAGTTACACCCAAAAGCGAAGAGGAATCAGACCTCATGTACCAAAGTGGTATTCATACATGTACCAAAGAGAATCATGGCATACGAAGCCATATAAACACCATACAATAAAGTTTGATATAATAATTTATACATAATACAGACATTATATAATAGGTCTTATAAACATCCCAAAACATATGACCTAAAGAGACTCTTTATCTGCAAAACTGAATAAAATTCTAGAAAATAGAGGGGACTTAAGAATAAGAACAGCTGAATGTGCTTTGTCAGGTTGGGTGTAATAAACATCACCAAGCTTCAGGAATAACAGGGTGACTGTGAATAAAACTAGCTTGGTCAAGAACTCATGCTCTCAGGATTGAAGTTAAACTCATACTGTTTGTTCTAGACACTATGGTACTCATTTCCTGTAGAATAATAAATAATGAAATACACAGTAACAACAGAAATATGAAAAGGTGTAATAGCTCAAGGTAAAAAAAGTAATTCATATGATGGACTGATGGTAAAACACAAATAAGTCTAGCAGTTCTTTAGGGAAGGTTAAAAAGTTCAGATGTGGTAAGATACATAAAAGGGACATACAGCAGTGAGGAGTACAAGGGACTAAGTCTGGCAAAAGATGGATAGAAACAGATTGAAGCTCTCAATGCTGAGAGGATGATGGCAAAAATCACACAAAACATTCACTAGGAAACTACTGAGTTCTGCCCCACTCTCTCTAACACTTAATTGTTTTCTCTGATACATGAAGCAGCTTTATAGTAACTACCTCTGAGTTAAAGCTTTGTTATGAAAATGTCACAACAGAATCACATTTTTATTTCACTCCGCCCAAGACTGATTCTTGTTTTCTCCAGACGTTGAGATATATTGAAGATTAGGTTGTGTGCGGTGCAAAACCCAGTGTTTTAAATGTAATTTAAGTTTTAAACAAAATTAAAAATATTTTTACTGATTATATAAAAACATGTTTTACAAAGTGTGAGCTACATTTTGCAGTCTTCTCTGCACTAATGACTATTTATGAAATTTTGAAGGTCAAAGTCTAAACAAACAAACAAAATACCTGTAAATGTGGCTAAGTCATCTCATCTATGAGGTTTTCAGGATGAGAGTGTCTTTGCCAGATCCAAGCATAGGAATAAGAATTTCTTAAATACTGCAAACGTGTCTTCCAAAATTTTACTAATTCTTCAGAGGACGTCCATTGGTCTGTGTTAGATCCTGCTTTGGCTTTCCACAGTAATAGTATTATATGCTGCTGTTCTATCATGCTATTTCATATTTAGAAATTTAATCCAACAGGAATCAGCGAAGAGTCATCACCATAAAATTAGAGTGAAATCTTATTGCTCAAAATAGTTCATAATGTATGTTTTACTTTAGTATGGATAAGTACAAGAATATTATAATGTGCTTTCTATAATGTTTCTGAATGAGGTAGTACAGGAGATATTTTTTAATGTGAATACTCAGAAAAAACGAGATATTAAAACATAGTTATAGATAGGCACTTTGAGGAGAGAGAGGGAAACGAAGAGAGATGAAGTGAGATCAGGAATCAGTGTGTAACTGGCAGAAAGCCAGTTATTGGTGTAATGCAAATTCAATGGAGGGAAAATCTCTGAAAAACAGAGGAAGAAGCACAATTCTACCAATAGAAATTGTGATGTACTGAAAGATATCAGTGAAGGAAAGGTCAGAATTAGAAAAAAAATCAGAAACTGTCTTAGAGAAGTGGATCTCTGGGAAAGGTGAAAGATGTTAAAGGAGGCAGAAATACGCAATAATAAGCGTGAAACAGAGCTGACAGAAAAATCAGATATTTATTTTGCCTAGGGCACTTTAGTTAGCCTAAAGACATTTAGCATTCTAATGTAATGTGATGCATGACAGCAACAACAAAATAAAATGTCATTGACCCATATCAGTTGACATAATCCAGTACAGCTCTTCTGTAAGCAATGTAACCACCATGATTCATACTGCATGAGTGTCGGGTGGACAAAATGAAAGCAAGAAAGGTTGAGACTACTTGTTACAGTATTCAAAAAGTAAGAATTTCTACTTTGCCTTCTTTATTTTTCCCACTATCCCTCACAGAAAAACAGATGTTCCAGGATTTGATTAATTCATTTGGTAACAGATAACTCTCTTCCTGTCATCCAAATATTATGAAATAAACAGAAAAAATATACTAGGATACATATAAATCATGTACCAATCTAGATAACAGATATTTTTTTGTGGTATTTAGAAATGAACCTTTTCTGGGAATACTTTTCAGAAGACAAAGTTCATTCAAATGCATTTATAGAAGGAGCATAGATATGTACTTTGTTCAAAAACAGTCGTGTCTGCTGTGCTACCCACTGTAGGCCAGATGACAGAAAATAACAGAAACTTCAATGACTGTAACTAAGGAGGTTTTTGTAATACAGAAATGTATCTTTAACAACATCATGCTTATGTCTCCCTAACAAGCCGTGAATAGATCAGATAAATTTCTAAAATCTTGTAGAATAATCTTTCAGCTGTTTACATCTTGAAGTTTAGACACCTGGTCACACATGCACCCATGTCAGTATTATGCTCAAGAATTTCTGATTTTTTTAAAATTATATTCTATATTTCTTTTTATTTTATTATATTTTAGGGCTATTATCATGTGAATGATTCTCAAAATAAAAACAAACTCATATCAGAAGAAACAAACTGGGGAAAAAACCTCAAAAAACCAAATGATTTTTGCCTCTTTTGAACGACGGCACAAGAAGAATAGTAGGCAATTGTATCACACACACACAAGATGAAAATTATGGCTGCAATTCAAACATGTTCTTGGACACCCAGTGAAGGACTTTGGGATGACTTAAAGCTTAATTAAAATTTCCAAAATTTAAACCTTTTCTTTTAATTATTATTTTTATTGTAAAAAATAAATAATACAGATTTCACAATTACAGCGTTTCATTCCTTTCAGCTGACTTCTCTTCTCTGGATGAAAAAAAAGAAAAAAATTACCTCATAATAAAAGAGCAGCCTTTGCAGTATCATTTTATTAAGCTTCAAATAACAGTGCCACAAGCTGAAGTTACAGGGATTTTCTTATTTGCAAACTTTTCGTATTTAAGTACAAAATCAATCAGTAATGAAAAAGTGTCATAAGAACAGCAAATTCCTTCTTTTCAAATATCCTTGACTACAAGACATTAGTATAAAGGAGATTAAATTAGTGCATTTAAATTATTCACATTAGTTTCACTGAATATACTGGATACAATCTAAGAGAAAAGAAAACTTTCAGTAGGATAGCGCAATAAAAGAAGACTATGTGTTGAAGTCTGATGTTAAAATTCCAATAATTATTCCAAAAATTATGCCTGGTAGAGAGTAGTCATGATGGATTTTCTGAGGTGCTAAGTAACTTACTTTTGAGTCAATCAAATCAAGATATCGATTGTCAAAGCTTTGAAGACCCCAGGTGAAGCCCCAAAGTATATTCTGTCTAGAAAAAAATGTTTAACTATAGTTACACATTGTTTTGTGTGTCATTTATGTCTGTTTTAAGTCTGTTAATAGTACATCTTTTCTCATTTGTTAAAAATACTGAAGTAAAAATCTATCTATCTCAGTGATGTACACCAAAAATCACTATGGTTAGACTGAGAAGTACCTCTACATTTACATCTACACTTATGTTTACATCTACACCTACATACAAATAGAGCAGCCACCTACTTCATATTCTTTATCTGAACCTTCCACAATAGCTTACATATACAAACACAGAGCAGGATTCCATCAAGAAAAGGTATGTGCTTTGGGATATATCACACTGCAAGTTTTGCTTTCTTTATTTCATTATAGAAACAAAATAAAATAACTGCAAGATTGCAAAGACCTTCATAATTTATTCTGGGAACTGTCAGATGCAAAGGCTCTCATACCTGTTTCAAGAACATACCTTGCTTTACTAGCTTCAAGTAGTCATTTAACTAACACTAGCTCTGAATAATTGCATTTCAAATACTTTTAAGTATCAAAGGTAGTAAAGTCACCAAAAAATTTCACAGCTCCTTCACTCATCTCTCATATCTCACATATTTGTAACTTAAATTCACTTTAATTTTAAAAATATATAGACTTTAATTTCTACTTCTGATCTCAAGAATTATTAGTAAAATGCCTGAAAAAATGAAAAAAAATCCCAAGACAAAATACTGAAAATAATCTCATTGACCGTAACCATCCATTAAGACCAGTCACATATTACTTCTATTTAGGGCTCCTTGTGAATGTTTTAAGATTGCTTATTTTTGTAATAAATCATTTATTTCATTAACATAAAGATGTATTCTACTAAAAATACATTCTATTCTATGAAAAACTTATAATATGAGAAATTGTATGGTAACTCATCACACACAAATTCAGATGGCAACAAACAAGCATTTAAAATGCATTCTAATTTCAGTACATCTTATTCTATTTCTTTAGAAGAACCAAATGAAAAGGATGCCTTATTACAGGAGGACAACACTTTGCAGGAGGGCTGGTAAAAAGAATGGAATATTTTTTAATCATCTCTGTACTTGTTAAGAGGCAACATGCACATATGGTAAAGTCCATTTTGAAAAAAAAAATCTCTTGATGAGTTGCATTGCAGGAGAGCAGAGGTTGTTGGCCTGTTCTCAGGTATCCTACTTAGGCAGGGAGATTGATTCTGAATGTGAAACTCTGGTGTGTACATTGTGTAGAACTGCCCAGAAAAGAGCAATGCTTAATTTCTTTCTTTACATCCTAACAGACACAAGAAAATATCTTTAAATAACCAGTTCTGTAACACTATTTATCAAGCATATGCTAACAGTAAAAATAAAGCTATAGTACCATATGAGAAAAGGTGTATGTTATGCAGATATTTTAGCCTGCCAGTGTAGAAGACATTTTTCTTTTTTCTGATTTGGCTTGGCCTAATAAGGAAATGAAATAAACAAAATAAAATAAAATGGTTCAGAAACCACAAGAGGGTAAGTTATTGTTGATTAAAACAAAAATTATTTATTCCTAGTGCAAAGTAAGGAAGAAGCCAAACTGATGCAAATCTCAAGTAATTTCATGTAAATGAATATGTAAATCAGTTGCAGCCCTCTGGTTCCTGAAAAGTTGCCAGTGTGGCCTTTTGTGTTGTACAGGTTGTAATCCATTGCGCTAGACAAGGGGAGCAGACCACAGTATAAGTGAAAGCCAAAACCAACTATTTAAGGAATTAAAACCAAATAAATTAAAGAAACAGCAGCACCACAAATGTCCTCTAGGCACTCATATTTTTCATTCATTTCCTCATTATGCTGCTTAGTTGTTTCTAAAACACCCGAGTGATATTAAGTATTAACACTCTTTTCCATAACTACTTTCAGGTCTTTATACATAGTGAGAGAAGTCTCTTATGCAGTAATCAGTCTGATTACTTTTATCTTTCATTACTTTAATGTATTTTGGCAAGACTACCAGTGTATAATGTTTGCCTTTTTCTCCAACACATATTGTACTTTTTTTACCCCAGACTAGAAAATGAACTATTGTCAACTAAGTCAATTATATTTCTGATGTTTACGTTGCTTTTTAAATGGTTGTAGAAGAAAATTGATGTAAAAGAAAAATTATGTAAAAGAAAAGAAAGCATATCTATAGTTCTGATTCCTTCTTCCTTTTATGCTTCTACATCATAGGTTGGCACCTTTCCAGTCACTTGTTCCAGCTCCACATTTCCATTCTTGTCCTCTCTTCTGTTTTAGTTCACTCTCATCTGCTTCCTGATGCCCAACTGACCAGAAGGTTGGGAAACTGGCATGTGAGAGAGTGTGTATACATGCACATATAAGGGAGAAGATAGATTGAGGTGAGATAAACAGCAGTTAGAAATCTTTTTCATTGGTTTGCAGGATCTGGGATTGCTGGAAGCAGTTGGATGCAGTGACTAGCAATTAATGGCTGATCACTTGGAGAGGGTACCTTTCAAATTTTTTCCCTGATAATGTACATGAGAAATATTGAAGAGACAATCCAGATATGAAAACATATTAATGTCTCTTACCTGTGCTTTCCTGGTGTGTGGGTGGTGTTCGCAAGCTCCAAATTTCACTGTTGTACCTACTCCAGGATATCCATGATTACATAAACCAATATTTGGGAGAATTCCTAGTACAGCTGAGTTCTGCCCCAGACCCAAAGGGGAAGCTGACACCTTTCTCAGCAAGGCAGGGATATTCATAGGATTCAGATATCAACTTGTGATATTGAACACACTATACTCTAGTACCACTGGCTCTAGTCAGATAATGATAGCCCATGTCATGACATTATTCGTGTGCCACATGGTTTTAAAACATGGGTTTGGTTGCCTGAGTGCAAAATGGCTTCAAATAAGGAGATGAGACACCAATATTCTCAACATCATCTTACATACGGGTGCCAGATGAGTCCTGCACAGGCTCTGTGAAGATGTGATGAGACTTTCTAGCCAGACCAGAACAGCAAGGACCCAGTTTTCTCAGGAGCTATATGTTCAGATGTCCACATAATCTGCAAGGAGTCATGACACCTAGAATAGCACTCATCTGTGCTTTCATCGTAAGGAATACTCTGCATGTTGAGGAGATGAAACAGGACAAGAGGAATGTAGATGCACATCTATATCTTTAGGTTTTGTCCCTTTTTTGGCAAAGATTGATGAGCTGTTCCATTTCCTTGGAGTCCTGAGTTGCACTACACTGGATCTTTTGACACACCAAAACAAGAGACCAGGGACAACTGGTCCCCTGAAAAAAGGGCAACTGTTCGTAGTGTATATAAAGAAAAAAAAAAAGAATATTGAGACAAGAAGGCGGCTGCATGGATGAAAGAATGAGAGTAGTCACTAAGGAAATTGGATGCAAAAGTAAATATAAAGATGTATACATCATATTTTATATAGCGCAAGAGGTATGCCATAGTGTGGGCTGACGGCCTAATGTTTCAAAACTTTCTGTTAGCACATGTGTGCTCACACATTCTGGAAGATTGTGTACACTCATCGATCCATTTGTACCCATCAGAGACACTCCTGATTACCTCTTACTGTCCAGTTGCATTCAAAAGGAATTTTTCACCTGCACAAAACCCACTCTTCATGAATAACAACCCAGTAAGTGGAGATGAAAATGGCTCCATTACAAAAGCACACTCTGGATTTGTATTAACACCAAGCACAATAACTGCCATATATTTTCTTATATAAGAACAAATTATATATAGCAGGACTCCAAAGTACAGAAAAAAATCAAACAGCACAATTTTTATACATGAAATTCATTGAAGTAGCTAATCTTTTAAAATCTAAATGATGAAATAAGTTACCAGACAGCAAAACTTGGGAAATATTGAGAAGTTTACTCTCTAACACATAAAAAAATAAGATGCCCTAAGATTAGTCTGCCCTATATACTTCTGGCAATTGATTCAATTGACCTATTCAATTTTTAGACCAAGGAGGCTTATGAAAAGTCTGAATTAACAAGCTAGATGAGGAATATATATAAGCAATGCTTAAAAATTCCCAGACCCTGGAAGACTTGTTGAGCAAGGCTTCATATGGCATACAATTACCAAATGTACTTTTCCAAAGTTTGATTTGTTACAATCACTAACTCTGTATAACTATTAAAAGTGCATCTTTGACTAAAAGGAAGCACTTTAAAAACACTTCACACACTGTACATAATAGTTTTCCTTTTACTGATGCAAGCAGTACATATGTGGCACAATCAGATGAACTAAAATGGGTTTAAATCTGCACTGGGAAGTCTAAATAACATAAAATATAGGCAAACTTTTTACAATGAGTAATAGCAATTATCCTTTAGGTGTGAATCTCAATAAAAAATAATGGATTTTCTTTTTGTCTTATGTCCAGTGTTGTTTGGTGGTTTTTTTTCTGCTCTGGCAATGTGATTATTGATATTGTAGAAACTGAAATTTGAACATGACTTAGACAGATCTGTCTTTCTTCTGTGTGAAAAATATATTGCTTACTTCTCTATAAGCAGTATTTAACTTTTTTTTCCAGCAATTTTTCATATACTAGTAATTAATGGTTAAAGAAATCTTTTTCTGAAACATATTTTTATTTCCTGTTACATATAAGTGTTATACCATGCAATTGGACAAAGACCCTTGAAAGACCAGTTGCAATAGTGGTGAAAAAAAGTTTGGGAACTAAATTCAAAGATAGTTTTATAGAATCAAGATCAAATATAAACATTACATTTTAAGGAGTTTGAGATATCCAATGGAAGAAAGTGCAACAGTTGTGTTCTACCCATCTTAGAGACATAGAGTCATAAAATAATTTAGGTTGGAAAAGACCCTTAAGATCATCTAGTCCAACACTAAACCTAATACTGCTAAGTCCATCAAATGGATAACCCTAAGAGGATAATCAGTTCTATGCAGAAAACCTGTATTTAGATAAAATAAAATAAAAATAAATAAAAAAATATTCTTTCCACAAAACAGGGCATTTCCACTCTAGCAAACCATATCACTGGAAACATCTTATACAAGTTGCTTCTTAAAACAGGAAACCTGCCTTTCATATCTTACTTTTCCTATATGTAATGCTAAAGTTAAAAATTATTTCATCTTGATAAAGCAAGTTTTATTCTGGAAAGTATGCAAAGTGTAGTAGCCTACCAACATTTAACTGCAGTTTTGCACCTGCAGGTTCACAGACCATTCAGAAAAGCCCATGTATTCAGTATTCAGCATGCTGTATCTTCTTACAATATACAACAATGCTGCAGTCACATAACACTGAAGGGCTCAAGTCAGCCATATGTTCTGAATTAATCCTATGGGGAAAAAAAGCTTTCATGTGAAAGGATAGCTATCTGGCTACCACTGTAACCCCACTAAGAATCACTTTATTGCTGAAGTAAGAGGCTTAAACAGATTGATTTCAGATTTGCTTCTTTATCTCACATAAAGACAGACCAAAACATTGGAAACAGCTTATGAAAAAAAATACACAAATAAATGAAACATCTATAAGGAATATGACTTTTTAATTTAAACTGTTATATAGGGAGGGAAAACTTACTTAATTTGGGGGAAAATATAATTAAATTTATGTTGTTATTGGTTTAAGTTTTATGAGATTTATATATATATATTTCAAAAACAGATTTTTGTAAGGTTGAGAAAGGTATTCACATGACAAGTTGTGACATTTTGTAATAAGTCAATAGCATTTCACTAGCCTTAGATTTCTTGATCTTGAAACTTTTTGGTTTTGTGAGGATTTTTTTCTCTTAAAGTTTCACTTCAGGGTGAGAATTTGGAAGCTAAAGGTTGGAGGTCAGAACTGTGCCAAAATGGTACCATAAAGTTCCATGATCATTTTCTCTTAATAATGATTCAGTTGAATAATGCACTTAAGAAATAAAAAAAAATTCTTCTGATACCCAATTATCAACTGGAAATTTTATCCTAACTGAGATTTAAGCTAATACCCTTCAACTCTATGGTAAAGACTGAATTGCAATAGTTTTCAAAATACACGCTCTTTAACACCTAAGGAAAGTCCATAACTTCAGTGGTTTCCTACATATTTTGGCCATTTCTTAAACCTCACTGATGTACAAAGTGCAAGACTGCTGTCAGAAACTCAGTAAATTATTCTCTTTATGACTCAGCATGGGCTATGAGATTATAGTTGGTGTAACGAGAATTAAAAGCATAGCACGGTCATTGAAGAGAGTCGAAAGAATCCAGGTTAATACCAGGAACTTACAGTAGGAAGCTTAAAGTTCAAAAATTTAATACTTTTTCTTTTTTTGTTATTTGTTTTGCATAGCCCAGCATTTTAAGAACAATATTTTGAACTCCTCAGTCTTACTTTTAGCACGATGGTATAAAAGAACACCTGATGGACACAGAAGAAGGCAGATATATTTTTTGATTTCTGTACTAGGTATTATCTTCCCTGTACAAGCAAAAGTTTTTGTTCTAGTCCCTTCCTTATCAAGTTCTTTCAAGTCTTAGGCTCAAGACAAGTAGTTATGGAGTCACTGGAGTTCAGACTGGTTTGTGTGGCCTCTCCCATAAGTTTTGTTTAGAGAGGATCAAACAATAATTTCTCTCAGAAGACAGCAGACTTATCCCGTCTCATAACACCATGTGATCCTAGCAACCTTCCGCGAAACTGTTCTTCAGGTTTATAAGAGAGACACAAAATGTAGAAATGTGTTCAACCTTGACGAAACAAATAGAAAAGACCAAGTCAATTTAATCAAGTAGATATCCTAATGTTTGGTGAAAGTGAACAGTGGCAGTTGTGTAAGGAAAATGGCAGGTGCATAGGAAACAGAGATTTGTGTCTCAGAGACACCATTAGCCACAAGCAGCACCTCTCTCCTAAGTAGCCCACAATAGATTCCTTTCCCGTATGCTTATCAATTTGCTTCCTCAGCCCTTCTGAATTTCAGACATCCACACTTCAGGGACTTCATGCAGAGTCCATTACCTGCCCTTCTCATATCACTGTCCTTCTTACCCATGGAGAATCATGCCAGACTTAGAAAGTACCCTGACAAACTCTGTGTTCTTTTGTGCCCTCTGGCTGTTCCCCACAATCACAGTTCAGATATTCACATATCACCTTTTGGATTTTAAATGTTAGTTGTGTTCTCCTATTTTATTTTAAATTAAGCCTGCTAGTGTGGTACAGCTCTCCTTTATCCTAAATGCTTACACACTGAAAACTTTAGGGATGCTAGGGGTAACACTCCACTTTTTGCTAGATTGCATATACTTTATACAGAAAATTGTAATAGATGTTATATGCAGATCTTGGTTTTCAACCTAAGTGCTATAGTCCATCTTCTATCCATACCTATGCCACTGATACAGATATGAACTGTACGTATTAACTATTCCTTAACAATTCCAAAGATAGTATCTGTATGCCTGGTGAAATCAGAATATTTATTTCTAACAAACAAGTCACTGTATAGTCCTCTCTGGACTCCGAATCTCTATACCCATCCCTCCAACTGTCTATGGCTAGAGCTATTATTTTTTGTTTATTTATCTATTTCTGATGAGTAAAAATATCTACACACAAAGTTACCTTCCAAGTGTATGAAGACACATATGAATTGTGTGGTGAGGAGGTCTCATAAAATTTCTACTTTTGCCATGTAGATCTCCCCCTGTGCCAAACCAGCCTTAGTGTATCAATATAGTAGAGACTGTACAGTTCGTTATGGGATTGATAATCCCAGGAGAAGCTTTCTCTTTCAGTCTGTTCTCTTCTAGTAGTTCACCCTGACCACAAGACATCATTCTGGTTCATCTAACCTTAGTGATTATAATGTTGGAGGTTTTTTTCTGGTGTAATTTGCCTTTCGTCTTTTCTTGGTGTCTGTTGGTAGTCACTTGTGGGCACTGCTGGTCCTCTCAAAGTGGTTTATCTCCTGATGCAACCCCTGGACAAGAGCACACCAGTTGCTATATGGACACAAAGTCACTTGGCAGTTAGTTCTCTGTGCTTGCCCAATATATCCCTCAGCCACAGGGTCAACTTCATTGCTATTAAAGGCATGATATGAACATGTGAATGTATGAAAATGTGAACACTCAAACCCTGGTGCTTGTCTCTTTACACTTGCTACTCCACAATTTAGATGTATCCACCAGGGACTGAGTGATCTACTAAAATCTTGGGAGCACTCACTTGCTCATGGGTTTGGCAATTGCACACCTAGTACTCAGTAGAGTAGTTGGGACATCCCAAATTATATTGGACTTTCATTTGCATTTTCATTCACCTGCAAGAGTAGCTGCTTTTGCTTGTTTACCCGTTCATGTAACCTATTTAGCTTTTCTTTTTTTGTGCCTTGTCTGTGAATTAGGGTTGGTGCTTACCCATTTCTGTTTGTACAATTGTGGTGAAGAACACATCTATCTATTATTCTTTTTTACTTAACCAGTAAAAGGTAGGTTAAACGTATCAAACTTCAGATATCCCTGGTTTTCATGTCAAGTTTTGATTAGAACAATTTTCAGCACCTCTCATGCTTGGCTCACACTATATATTTAAGAAAACAATGCATTCCTCCTATTAAAATGTTCACAATAGGGCTGAAGGGCTGAGGGGACTAGATTATAAAGGGGAGGGGGGGGGGGCTTTTGCTGCTGCTTTGCAAAAGCTTCCTGTTCTCCAAGGTAAACCTTGCAAAGTCATTTCCTTGCCAGCTTGAATGGTGTTCATGCTGCTCTCCAGATTTTTTTTTTTTTTCTGAAGGTCTGTGAAAAACAGATGAGTTAAGAAAGCACCGAGGGTGCATGTAAGGCTGTGGTTCTTGCTCAGGCCTGGCTGATCTCTATCCAAGATCAGCTATATAATGCATATATGATGCAGCTACATAAGAAAAAGGCTATTGCTTCATGCAGTAACTTCTTTATTTCAGAACAAATGAGAACAGCATATGGCAATAAATCAGATCACTTTGGTATCTGAGCTTTTGAAAGAACACTGAAAATTTAAACAGCCTTGGGAGTGAAAAACCATGTAGAGATTTAAACAAAATGATGCCTTCAATTCACAGATTTGCTAAATTACCCTTCACTCTTTCACCAAGATATCTATGAGAAGAATGCTCAGAGATTTATCTTAGAAGCACAATTATATTCTATTTATATGCTTATTAAATAATGTCATTTCCAAAAGTATTTCTGTCTAAATTTCTGGTGGAATAGTCAGCCTATCTTGTATTTTTTTTCCCCAACATACAAAGATGACAAGGTTATTTATGTTTGCATGAAAAAAATTTTGAATGTAACACTCTGTGTTGCCACTATTTGTAATGCATGATTTTAAATATTATGAACAAAATGTCAGACACAGAAAAATGAAAGGTTATCCAAAAGTTAGAGGATACAGTATACAGTGCAGTTGGGTTTTCAGAGGGTTCAGTACGCAGAGTTCATCTCACTTCTATTAGTCTGTTTGGAATATTATTATTCCTGCTAAGAATGTACTGCAATGTTATGGAAAAGGAGTAGCAACATTTTAAGGATGTATATGACTTAAATGTTTTTGACTGCGATAATTTACTGAAAGCTGTACTATATCCAGGCTACTCTGTGACATTCTAAAATCTTTGGTTATGCAGTACTGGTGCCACACAGGTGTGAGTCTCTCACAGGAATTCTAAATAAGATATACTCCACAGAAACCTGCAAGACCTAGATAAACAATATTCATTATGTTTTACCCAATCACTCCTGATAGAGTAATTTTACAATAGAACTGAACTCATTCTCATTATATAAAATACAAAATAAAATTATTTTTTCACGTGTTCAAGGAAAAATATCTTTAAATGAAATGTCAGTGCTGACCTAAGGAAAATGACTGCAAGCTCCAGTTTCCAGAATGAACTAAAATGAGTACTCAGAAGCCTAATAAAACACGTCTAAAGTCCATTTTAGATACTTAGGCCTTTAAAATCTAAAGGAGTAATGGATATATATATATTATTTTTTTATGGTAGCAGTTTTTAGAAGGATTCATTCTGATTTTAAAAGTTTAGAAGAAACTGTTTTCTTAAATTTTGGCTAGGTATATATTTTGACATTCTAATATATCCAAAGGGTAAGGTTGCTACATTTTCAGATTCTTTTTGTGTTGCTTCAATTTTGTGAATGGCGGATATAAAGAGAGAACAGTCATACGATGAAAGGAATTCACCTACAACACTGGAAATTACTACTTGTCTTTTAAAAGCTTTAAAAGATTTTTAATCTTTTTCCAGGAAGTTACCAACTTTTCCACTTCAATGATTCTTCTCATATACAGAGATACTCTATATGACTTAGGTTAGCCAAAAGCCCAAAGGTTGATTTTATTATGTGCTGTGCATAAATAACCTACATGTATCAAACCCAGTTAAAAGCTTGTTACAAATATACTTAATGTACAGACCTATAAAATAGTCAATGCAGACACTTTATACTGAAATGTACAGTATGAGTTGCTTATGAAAGACCATCTGTTGAGTTAAGGAATTGTTAAATCAAAATTCAGAAGCTGACATCTATTCTGACAAAACAAAACAAAACAAAACAAAACAAAACAAAACATTTTTGTATATATTTTAAAGCATGAAACAAGATTTAATAGGGTCTTGACACAGCCCTCTCTCCCAAAATATTTAGAAGCAAATATGTTTGGGCAAGAAAAGAAATATACTAGGTTGCCAGCAAAGTGTGAAAACTTTCTTTTGGAGGACTCCAAAAAGAGGGTAAGCTATGAAAAGTGGCTTCCTCCTTAGGAGAAAAGTGTCTCACCTGAAAAAAGAGATACATGGAAAGACAGGATCCCTGATGAGGTGTGTGTTAGAAAAGCATTTATCAAAAAATTAGTTGGCTTCAAAAGAATAAGTCTTACAGATTTAAATCAAATGTAAATAGATGGTGTGCTTTTCCTCCTATTTTTTTCATGTCTTTTATATCAGCCTATTGCCTATTTTGGTATCCTAAGAACACATCAGAGCTCTTACATGCCTGTTATTTTAATTTAGCTCAAGTAAAATGTGAATTATAGCCTAATAAAAAAGTGCTCCTCTCTTGAAATTGTGCATATCTGTAGCTCAGACCTTTAAAGGTTAACAGATTTCACAAAGATTCGTCAGTGTGGAGCTGGAGAAACACTCCACTTCCTACAGAAAATGCCTGAAGTGATTTGTGGGGAACTATCAAAGATGTCAGAGGAGGAAAATACTCTACCAGGGACAGGTTATAATCAGGAGATGATCTAAGGTGTGCCTGATTACAAGTAGAAGGGGGAGATTGGAAGATGCTATCTTCTAGATGCCTGAAACATGCTTTGAACAAGAGGTCTAATCTTCCAGTACACATTTTTCATGCCAAATTGTTAGAGTAATCATTTTGCAATAACAAGGTACTGCCAAAATGTAGGCATGTCCAGAAGATTAAAGCACACATTTAGAACTGTCATTTCATTCTATTTAACACAGAATAAGGTAACGTAAGCACTGCTTCGAGGAACTGATTTTAATAAAGGAAGGGTACCATATTTCTCTAAATAAAAAAATTTGTTTGTATAACTGAAACAATTATGAAACAACTGGATTGAATCAGCTGTGAAACTAAAGAACATTCTTTAATATTTATTGTCAGAATCATAAAAATGAACAAACAATATATACTATTGTTATTAATTTGGGTGTGAAGTGCAAGTCAGAATCCTAAAGCAAATTATCAATAGAAAAGTCCAGTGAGGTAAGAATTTTTGTATTTAAGGTGCTTTATAAATTCTTTAATATTAATACTTTTATTAAATGGAGCAGGGGGTCTTGCATCAGTAAAAAAGAAATCTGAAGAATATAAAGTGGCTTAGTGCTTTCCTGATATCTGTCTTTTAGTTATCATAGGAATACCTTAGAAGAAACGAGAGAAATCCTGTGGACTAACTTGTAAAAATTATGATGAGAGTTTATAGAAAACATTATCTATAGTGCCTCTATCAGAAATATTTGCAGAACATATGCAGCAGGGAAATATATGCAGCAGGGACACATAGTGGGATAGAATCTCAAAGAATAGTTCATATGTTGTATGAGTGAAGAATTCAGATTTATTAGGAATATGAATCACAGGTAGGATAGATTGCCTCCATCTAAACAGAATGGAACAGCAATTAAAATTGGTCGTTACAATAAAGAATCAAACATGTTCATAAATTTCAGGAAAAGTACAATAAAAATTAGGCTCAATAAAGTCCCATTTAAGTGGGACAAATGACAACATATATCAAAACCATTATCAAGCATACATTTATTTAAACACAATGGTGGAATTTTGCTGGAAAAACAAAACAAAACAAAACAAAACAAAACAACAATCAAACATAAAACTGAAAATCTGGTTCTGAGCCAAATGTATTTATAATGTTACATTAGCTATTTCAGTAGGACAACAATGCTGTATATTAAGAAAAGCTTATACTTAAAAATTGATTGCTTCTTAAGTAATTTAGTCAGACAGCCAAAAAGACAGTAAACAGTTCTTGACTTAAGCCTGGCCTGTGTGCAGGACAGGGTTCAGAATGTTACAGGATCTCAAATCCAGGGACATATATATATATAAAATAGCTACTGCATTGGTGTTGTAGCAGCACACTCTCTCTCTATTTAAATTAAAAAATGGAATGATGTGAATAATTAGAATGATTAATGCAATTACATTTAAGTTGTAAAGTATCTTCAGTCTAGAATTCTATGAGGATATTATGGCCATTAAATTGCTATCTTGGAGAAAACATATTCCATCTAGAAAAAAGAATAAATAGACAAGAGCAAAAAAGAGATCTGGTTTGCTTAAATAACACACACAAGAAATCTTAACATAGCTGAAATCTAGAGCAGTTTTTGAAAATAAACAAAAGTACAAGTTTTAGGAGGCATTCCTGGAATGATAAAGGAAACATTAGCTTAAAATTCTGCTATACACCAAAAACATATACAGGACACTGTTATTAAAAAATATATATTTTGGGGGAGGAGGGAAGCTGGGGGAGAAGAAATAAAGAAAGAGAAAATTCAGTACAACTCTGGCAGGCAGAAGTCATGCTTCATAAACCTAGAAGTTCTGTTTGGGATCCATTGAACATGGAATATTTGCTCAAAATCATTCAGCTGGATTTCAACATGGCACTTTTACATGGTTCTTAGGCTCTTAAAGAGACTAATGATGGGATGGGACTGGATAGAGGGGAAGGTCCTCTCGTGGGCTAGGGAGGGGTTACTGCTTTGGAAACAAAGGCAAAGAATAAATGTTGAGGATTCCCTGCAGTGGGAGGTGAATGGTGTTCTGGGTTCTGGGTTACAATGTTCACCTGTTCTGTGACCCAGACTAATGAACTGAGAAAGGAGGTGACAAACCAATGAACAAAACTTGCTAGGGGATGGTGTCAAAATGTGATGGATAGCAACAGTAGCCATTTCTTAGCATTGAGTGGCCTGGGAAGACAGCAGTGAGTTTGGTCCTTACTGTTGTATAATAATGTACACAGGCCATTAGCTTCAATTGTGTGGTGCCAGGCTTGGAAATGGGTATTTCCTCTCCAAAATGGACACTTTGGAGTTACTACTTCTTTGTGCAACTCATATTCAATTCCTCATTCATGATGAGTCTTCAGCACGTTACAGCAACCTGTGAAAGGTGATGCACAATTTTCCAAACAGTCTCCACCTAACTTAAAGGAGTAGCACAGAGCTGGAAACTACAAAAAGAGGGGCAACCAGGATGAGAAGGGAAGCAAAAGGACTCTGTGGGAACATCAGCTCAGCACACTGGAGCTTCTGAGATGGAAAAGAGGCAAATGGGGAGTGGTGCAGTTTTGAGGCCCCAGGAAGGTGAGAAAGAGGAGCACTAGTTTGCTCTGTTATGCAGCTTTGCACTATCTCCATCCTCATGCAACATGGTGATGGACACCAAGGAAATGGAAAAGGGAACTTTGTCACAGACCACGCTGGTAAGCTGGAGAAGTCCCTGCCTGAGGACACTGTGAGCCTCCAAAATCCAGAGGGGCTGAAAAATCAAATAGACGAGCAAATACGAAAGAAAAATTTTGTGGTCTACATAAGAGAGAGATACAGCTTGTGGCTTATGGTGTCTCTAGGCCACAAATATCTGGGAGAGAACAGACTATACCAGGGGGTTACTCTGCAAATTTGTATTATATTATTCATTTATATGAACTTTTTTTTTTTTTTTTTTTTTTTTTCAAAAAGTAGGCACTACAGTAAGAATGACAGAGTCATGAAACAGTTTATCTAAAACCCAAACTATTCAGAGTCCTGGAAAAACCACCAGTTACGGGGAGAAACAGAATGAGAATATATAATAAAGGTGAGACTTTCTTACTGAGAAATTAATGGATGGCATGAGATTGATATACCAAATAAGAAGTAAACAAAAAGATCAAGAAAAGTTTGGTGGTTTGATGTGGTTTGTGTTTTTTTCATGCTTTTCCTCTTCTTTAGTGTGTTGTGAACATTGAAAGTTTAGTATGATTGATATAATCTATTATGCTTTTTAACATTCAGAGATGTGAAGAATATGGAAGGTGGGGAGGTAATTAGCGACAGATAATATTGTTTCACCAAGGGCAAACCTGACTAACCTAGCGACCATCTATGATGGAGTGACTGCATCAGTGGAATGGGAAGAGTAACTGATGTCATCCACCTGGAGTTCTTTCTGTAAAGCCTATGGTATGGTGTCCCACAACATTCTTGCCTCTAAATTGGAGAGATATGCACTTGATGGATAAGGAATTGGCTGGATGGAAACATCCAAACAGTTACAATAAAGGCTTAGTGTCCAAATGGAAATCAGAAATGAGTGGTGTTCATACTAGGACCAAATAATATCTTCATCAATTACATAGATAATGGGATTCAGTGCACCCTCAGAAAGTTTGCAGATGACACCAAACTAAGTATTGCAGTTGATACACTTGAAAGAAGGCAAGTCAACCAGAGGAACCTTGACAGGCTTGAAAAATGGGCCCATGTGAACTTCATGAAATTTAACAAGGCCAAGTGGAAGGTCCTGCACCCCGAGTCAGGGAAATATAGACTGGAGAATGAGTTTATTGAGAACACAGGAGGACTTGGGGATACCAGAGGATTAAAAGTTTGACATGAGCTGGCAATGTGTGATTACAGCCCAATCATACCCTGAACAGCAATAAAAAGAAGCTTGGCCAGGAGGTCAAAGCAGGTCATATTATTTTACCTGAAGTGTTAGTTTCTAAAGACTAGAAATAAAAACTTAATAAACAAATAAAGAAGAAGCCTAGTCTTCTGTACTTTATTTGACCAAAAATTAACTTTCTTAAATTTTGCACTACGTTCTTTTTAAATTTTAATTTTTTGTGAAAATAGTTAATCTTTTTTCTTTAAATATTTAAAAAATGAAGTGACAATGGCGTGACTGATGTTTCAACTACATGTTTTAATTATTTTTTATTTAATTTGTTGCTGTGTTCACACTAGCAAAACTGGTAGAGAGAATTCTTTTGTTTATATAATCAGTATCTTTCCGGAAAAGCATATTAATAAGTAGTCTTTCTTATTATAACTTCCTCAACAAGGATTAAAAGTGATAGTAATTTTAGCAAATTTTAACATGAGAAGTTTATTAGAATGGCAGACAGTGGTTTAATGTGTGAAATTAATATTTTTGCCATATGTAAAAGAAAGTATTATCATTCATATTTTACAAGAAAAAAAATCAGTGTACTGACTGTGTTTTGCATACTAATTTTTGGTTCTAATTATCTTATAGATAATGTATTGTTACTACTACTTACACTGAAATCTTGTTAAAAAAAATGGTAAGAAATGTACTTTGTAAAATAATCTAAATATAACAATCTATTTTTGACCAGTTCATTTGCCCTCAATACTAATACAGAATAGATTAGAATATATGACATTGCACTATTATTATTCAGAGCTAACATTCTATGGTATGGTCATTTCTGTAGTGATTTTCCCTCCACTCTGGATAATCTAGAAAATTGTCTCCAATGACTTGATTATTTTAAGCACAAGTTTTGTACTAAATACATTGTCCCAACAGTTTTATTCTATCTTAGATATAGCTCTGGTGGGAAAAGTTGTAAGAGTTGATCTACTATATTCTACTCCTCTATCTTCTTGTGTCTTGAGACCATTAAATTGGAGCTGATTGCTAAAATCAAGCCAGGTAATTAGACAGCATAACATCTAATATACTCCTTTTGTCAGCTTGCCAGAAAGAGAATTTCAGTAAATGATACATTATACCATGAAAAAATGTTTCAAAGAAGCCTGTTAATGATGATAAATAAAGAACTTGTGCAAAACCAAACAATTAATCCTTTGGAAGCTTTCCATTGAAGTTACTATTAAGGCATCAGGAAATGCAAATACATATATAAACAAATCCTTTGTGAATATTCCACTTTAGGTTAGTGTAGTTTCTTGCAAACCAGCCTGTAGTCAACTTCTTTCATTTCATTTCTTTCGCACAAAATATTTTCTTTATTTTAATAAAGGAACAATCAAAAGTCCTTCATAGTGGCAAGAGTCAGCTAAAGAAAACATATATCATGTTATGTGAGAATTTTAAATATTCATAGGCATTGCATTTTATTTCCAGAGAATAGATATTGATTTTTTTCTCATGAAGCCACAGTATTTTTTGTTTCTTCTACAGGGACAGAGCAGATTGCAATATTCTGGCATTAATAATACATTGGAAATAAAGGGGAATGGTAAGCAAAAATTTATGCTGCAGCTTGTAAAAAATGTGAAAAGTCAAAAGGTGATGGAAAAATCCTCCAAGTAAACACTATTTCAAGTTACAATTTTGTAAAGCAGTTTCTCAGTGTGCAGACAACTCAGTAGATTGATGTCTCACTACAACAGGGGATAGTGTATATTGGTGTTTTCAGTTATCTTTTTCTTTCCACAGGTCCCCCAAATTATTCCCTGCTTGTATTATAAACTATGGCCAGAAGCATGAGAGAAAGTAAAAAATGGTTAAGCATTTCTTTTCACTCTGTAAACACGGAGCAGTTCAGATCCCACCTTACTACCAGATAGGAGGAAAATCTTCTAGACGTATGCTTTCATGATAAATCACATAAAATAGCAAAAAAAAAAAGATAACCAAACTATGCATCACAATAAGGTGTGGATGTATTTTGCTGTGTGTAGCACAAAATAGATATGAATCTCAGACAGCTAGGAATCAGCTTTTGCTGAATCACCCCACATTTCTTTGGGCGGATCATTCATACTCTAAAAGGTTCATAAATTAATGCAGGTCACATATATCATCTGAAGGAAAAAAAAAATTTGCCTTATGTATAGACCAAGATTCTTCCTATTTTTTCACTTTCCCATGTACTTGAATTATCGTTCATAAAGAATGTTATGAAGACTAAAGAGGAACTATGGTCATTGATTTTTACAGTAGGTCAATAGCAGGTGAGTGATTTAGTGCAAGGTAATATTAAACCAAAATTCTCTTTAATTTTGTGATAATATTGGGGGTTTTTTTACAAAAATAAAGTGCAAGATTATTCTAATGCGCTATTGTTTGATCAAATGTGAACACTTAGTCAGGTGAGGATGGTATCACTAGCATATCATTGACTGCTTGCAGTTTTAGACTTTTTTCTTCTGCAAGATACCTTTTAAAGAAAGAGAAATTCCAGAGATGGTGCTTTCCCAAGTGAATGAACTGGAAATCAAAACCAGGAAGGACACTATAGGCAAAGTCATCAGTTCCATCATATCACAGCAAGAATTATAAAAAAAACCTATAATGCAAGTTTTTAGGAGAAAGCATTGGTCATGGACATTGATGATTTCTTTGTATTTGTAGAGACTGATAAAGGAGAATCTGACCAAGTCCTTATTTTTCTGAAAAGCAAGCAATTCTGTGGCAGAACACAGTAAAAATTGCTGACAATTCAGAATCACTAAATCATAGAATCAGAGACTCAGGTTGGAAGGGGCCTGTGGAGGTCACTTGGTCTAAGCCCCCTGCTCCGGCATGGCTATTCAGAACCAGTTGCCCAGGACTACGTCTAGACAGCTTTTGAAAGGAGGGAAATTCCACAACCACTCTTTGCCAGTGCTTAGTTACCCTCAGAAAAAAGTGTTTCCTGATGTTCAGGAAACTTCAAGTGTTTCAGTTTGTTCCCTTTGCCTCCTACACTGTCACTGTCTTCTTTACACCCTTCTTTCAGATTTTCAGATGCTTTAACAAGTTGTCTCTTGAGCCTTCTCTTCTCCAGACTATGAAGTCCCAGCTTTCTAAGCCTTTCCTTAGAGGAGAGAAACTCCAGTCCCTTAATCATCTTTGTGACCCTTTTCTGCACTTTCTCCAGTATCTTTGTGTCTTCTCCTGTACTTAGATGTATTACACATGATGATTTTATAGGGAAGGTTCTCCTCTCATTTCTCAATTTGGCTACAAGTCTGTAATTTAGTAATGGACATCTTAATTTCTCTGTCCTTCTATAATATGCTAAATGGTACTTCTTTTCTGCTGATGACATTTGTGGAGCCAAGTTCTAATTTTTGAAGCTCACATGAACTATTGTGAGTTGAATTGTCATAGACTTGTAATTGACATTAATAATTTTTATGATTTTATGTACCGAATCAAATAATTTTATTGTTATTTTTTTCACTTTTTTTTTTTTATTATTACCTTATGATGCCTCTCATACTGCTGTTTGGCTGCTTGGTAAGGTGCTGGTCACCTCAGGACAATTATGAAAAAATAACTTCTCTCTACCTAGATGGAAACCCTTATGTGGGAGCTGTTATTTTCTGGAAATATTATTCATTTAGTGTAGCTAAACTGGGAGAGCTAGAGTGGGAGAGGGGAAGAGAGTAGCTGGAGAGTATTCATAATGTATTCTCACAATGAAATATCTGCTAATACACATTTAATTATCCACATGATTAATAAAATCAATATCTATTCTCTTTCTGTTTATTAAGAGACGAATCTTCCTGACACGTCTCTGTAAAGGAGAGACACATGCAAAATCAAATTCCTAACACAGCAAGCTTGTAAACAATATTAAACCATTTTTAACCAGGGAGTTGTAGTGTTGTGATTAAATCTCTCTTTGTATATTATCAGTTACTTTGCATGTAAGAGTTATGGGTTAAATAGAGCCAAAGCAAAACTGACACCTCATCAGGTTCTGTGCTAAATAGCCAAAAGCACAAAATTTGAGCATCTGCAGAATATTCTGTTAAAGAAATATACCATGCTGTGTCAGTGGGTGACTGAAACCAGTAGAAATTGAAGTGTTTAAATTAGCATTTGAAATCTGAATATTTTTTCTCTGCCTCTAAATTCAGTAAATCAAGATTATTGATATGAGGACATTTGTAATGCTGTCCTGCTTTCTTTTATTTTTCATGTGTATGGAGTAATGAATAATCCTTTTACGCTTTTTCTCACAAAAGAAATCCAGAAATCTATGAGTGCTTTGGGACAATGAGACTGGATAAAATAATGTGTTAAACAGTAAATGTAGAAAAGTACTCAGTAGTCATCATGCTTATGTACAAAACTATTTTAATTACTATTTTTATGTCAGGAGGTAATACTTTTCTTTGCAGTATATTACCAGAATTATTTGGATATTTTCTTCTCAGAACAATTGTTGATAGCATTCAGATAACTGACAAATGTATTCCCCCAGGACAGGTACCATAGCTGAGAAAAGAGTACAGTCCAAAAAATTTTATCTTCAGTGCGAATTGATATAGACTTTTCAAGTTTTTATTGTGTCTCTGAGATAATTGGTTATCTTGGGCTCTTGCAATGAATTCTGTATTTGGGTCTCAAGAGAGAAACATGCAGTCAATTGTTTTTTTATATCAGAAGTAACCTAGAGGGGCTGATTCATTTTGGCAGGGATGATCTGCTGGGGATTGCAACAGAAATTCAATCTAGTAGGGAGAAATCAGAGAAATATACACTCTAGGCTACATGTCACAACATCTATCACTTTGAATAAAACAAAAGGAAAGTTTTAATGTAGGTGTTACACATCCTCAGTCAGTACTATAAACTCTGAAAATGATGCTTTCCTTCCTCTGTGTTACTCTTCCCATCAACAGAGACAATAGACTTATTTCCAAAATGTTCCCAAAGACTTTAAGCTTAATATTTATTTCTTAGAACAAAAGGAAATTGATGGTCATGACTTCAACTTACTCATTTTTACTGTACTTTTTCATTCACTGAAATCCTGGCCTTGCAATTTTTAAACTAAGACATAGTTGAGTTTACAGGTAACACGAGGCACTACTTGTAACTTATCATTCAGAGGCCTTGTAATTTTGAATCAGCTTGTTCATTGGCCTGCACATTCACATCTTAATGAGTTACAGAGATGTATATACATATATATGACTACAGAATAGATGTTATAATTGCATACGCAGTGGTCTGAACATGAAATTAAATAATTACCCCTTTTTTTTTATTTTTGGGACTATTAATGATGTCATTCTATTATTAAAATAAAGCTCTGAATAAATGTTAAAATAGAATATATATTAATTTATTTTATTAATAATACACCTTTACTTTGTGGCCAAGTAACAGCCAGGAATACCAGGAATTGGATCAGTAAAATATTTTTCTACTAAACTAGTTTGAAAGGAAGAATATATATTTCCGAAGCAGAGGTATTCAGAAATTGGTCTCTATCTTTCTCAAGGACATACTTGAGAGCTATGCTCAACAGAGGAAACCAGAAAAAAAATTATTTTTTTTTGTGCATTTTGGCCTTGCCCATAATTTATAATTCTTCCTTTTGCAATAACTTTTTATGTATATATATAATTTTTAAGTATATATACATTGATAACACTGATTCCACAGCACAGCAACTTCAGAATTTTTAATGGCTAATATAAATGGAAAGGTACGAAACAGACCTGGTTGACTACGAGAAAGAGTAGAAGATAAAATGATGGATAGATGTAAGGGATTCGACCAACATTCAACCATTCAGGAATTTGGGAAACGATGGATATTTTGGTACCATAATATAGAAATACATTCCAATGGAAGTGAAATGTAGGGTGTTTTCCCCCAAAAGAGGAAGAAAGAGATCATATCTATTCTAAAAACATATGAAAATTTAAGTTACCAGTTACTTAGTAAACTTATGTTTTCTATTTACACACACACAAAAAAAAACAGCCATGAATTTTCCTTTAGATAAAAGTCCACTATATTCCTCTGCTTCTAGTTTACCACTTTTTTAACTTATTCTCATGTTTTTGATGCATCAAACAAAAAGAATCATACAAAAAGCAAACAGAAACTCCTCCTAATCAGAATGATACTTTCTACTTTCTACACAGAATGATACTTTCTACTTTCTACACAGAATTGGGGAAGTGATTCAGTGTTTGATTCTCTAGATCTTTAATGTAAATTTTACATAAGATATTCATAAGTATTAGTGCTTTTTGTATCTAAATATGTGCTTCCCCCAAGCAAACACTGTATACGGATATAGATGACAGTCTACATGCAGTATGTATACATGAAAGTCTGGGTGAAAATATGTATTTCACTTTAAAGTTTTTTATCACTTTTTATATGAGTAAACTTTAGGTGCCTCCCATCTCTCTTTCTGGATGAGTTTTCTAAGAAGCCCCATGGTTTCTTCTTGTTGTTGTTTTATTGACATATATTTCTGAATGCATGACTGTATTCATTCAATTTTTGCAAGCTTCAGCTGAAAAAGCAATCATTTCCTTTTCATTCCAATATATAACCTAGAGGACAAGTTTACATTTTATTACACAATATTGTTCCAGAAAATCTGTCTGGTTGATACTACATTATTTTTTCATTTTTTCAGTGATTCCAATTTTAATGTTACTTACATGCCAGGGGAGAGATGGTAACCATATCAGAGGACTTCCCTACTAATATAGTTATGAAAAACAAGGATTTTCTGAGAGGAAATTAGCATTAGGTACATAAATCCTTCAGGAACTCACATAGTTATGTAAAGACATTGAGACGTAATAGAGAGCAAGAGGATAAAACACATGAAAAGTTGCCATTAAATACATTGAAAAGCTACAGTAAGGAAAAACTGGGATATCCCTCAGTTATTCACTTTAAGGCTTCTTACATAATTGAAGTAGGTATACAAATATGAGACTGGAAGAATGTATTTAAAAAAAAATAATCTTCAGTTTCTTCTAGATTCCCCTGAAAACCAGTCTCTGAAAGTAAATCATGCTCATTTTTCTTTTGTTTCTTCTTTACTTGATTTACCTAAAATATTTCTTTTCTTAATGTGAGTATGATCCAGAGCTTGCAGAATATGGTACAATTTGAACAGAAGACAAAGTGTTTTATATTATGTTGATATTAGTGCAGTTCTTCACACGGAGATTATTCCATGGGTATCTGGAAAATGATGATGTGACCTTTACATTAGAAACTTGTTTTCTTTATTCTGGTAACTTGCCTCTGAAGGCATAAATTTTGTCTTAGCTAAAATCCATATAGCAGACAATCTCTTGCATCTAACTTTTTTTTTTTGGACATTTCACTAAACATACTTGTCAGTTTTCATCTAATACTTGAAAGAAAGACTTCTTTTGATTCATTGATTATAAATCTTCATTTTATTTCATTGATGTAAGGCTTTTCATTAATAGAATGCATTCATTTATTTGAAGTCTATATGTAAGCAGATACATCTTTTTATTATATATTTCCCCTTTATCATCAGGTTATTAATTTCTTCTAGAGAATTGCTTCTACATTAATTTTTCAAAGTATTTCGTTCCTTTTGTGCTGAAATCCCTTCCCTGTTACATGAAGGGGCACAAAAAAAATACTAACTAACACGCTAGGTTATTTCGGAATTCTCAGTGCTAATGACATGCTAAGAGATAGAAGGAAAAGAAAAAAACAAAAATGTTACAGGAAGTCCAGTTAAACATGCAAGACAGGTTTGCCAGCCACAGGTGCTTCAAGGCATCTGCTCACTTTATCTATTAACATTTAGTCTGATTATGCATGTATATATTTTCACAATTGCATTTCATAGATATATACACCAAATATATATTTACGGTTTTAATGTATGCATGTATATGTATTTTTTACTTATATTTAACTTCAGATTGGAAATAATTATTTCACAGTATAGATATATATATGTAGATATATATGTATGCATGTTATGTGTACATGTATGTGTTTGTATATATATCATTTCCATCCTGTGATACGCTTCTCAGAGTCATTGGTGAGCCAGGAACATACCGACACATTGTAATGAATGATCCAGCTAGACTGTAAATGTCTTCATCTATATAGACATCCTAATTGGCTTTTGTTAAATAAGGGGGATGGTTGCAAATAAAAATTCCAGTTCATAAGAAATTACATCATTCTTCCTGGACAGGAGATACAGATAAGGAGTTCCTGCCAAGAGCCTGAATACTATGAGGAACTCTACAGCACTTAGAGAAACTTATAGCTTCTGCCAGAGATTTCATTTTAAAAATTTGTTCACTGTCAATAATATTGTATTAGCTACATGAGAGAGAGTTCTTCTGGACCAAAAAAAAAAGCACTAATATGACTAAAGCATGGCTCCCAAATTGTGCTGTGCTTAACCTTTTTTGGAGACAGTCCTCCTACTGCATGCAGTCTATGATACCTCAACTCATATTCTTGTTCAATTTTATTGCCTTTGGAGAGTGAAAATTAAATTAAAACCCAGTATCTAGTAGTATACCTGTACTTTCTAATTATTGTCTTCAAAACTGTTCATGCCTTACCCTCCTCAGTCACTGTATAAAGAATTTTATGCAAACCTCCATGTCTATCAGCAAGTGTTGTAATTGTACCTCATCTTGCAAACAGATCCAGAGTTTGTGACCTGAAAACCTCTCTCTGAATGGGGAAAAAGATAAATGTCCATACACAGTTTCTATGTTCCAGCTGGAATGCCCTAAGAACTTTTACTGTCCCTTAGCATCTAATCCAGAAAGGCCAGGGACTCTTCATTTTACAGCACATCTTACCCTCCTCACACAGATATCTCAACTCTTATAGTATCACCATGACTGAATGCAAAAAAAACAATGCAGAAAAACAATGGGAGGGTAGATTACCTCTATTTTAAGAAATTACAACAGCAGATACATTTTTTTTTCCCTTTCAAATGTTCATTAAGTTGGAAAAGGACAGTCACAGTGATGTCACCTTCATGATTGGAAGGACATGGATCTGCAGGAATGGGTCCAGCAGAGGGCCACAAAAATGATCAGAGGTCTAGAGCACCTCTCCTATGAAGACAGGCTGAGAGAGTTAGGGTTTGAACAACAATGCCTGGAGAAGAGAAGGCTCCGAGAAGACTTTATAATGGTAAGTACCTGGAGGGAGCCTACAGGAGAAATGGGGAGGGACTCTTTATCAGAGGATGCAGTGATATGATGAGGGATGATGGTTTTAAATTGAAAGAGTGAAGATTTAGATTAGATACTAGAAAAAAAATTCTTTACTGTGAAGGTGGTGAGGCCCTGGAACAGAAGCTGCCCAGAGAAGTTGTGGGTGCCCCATCCCCAGTGGTGCTCAAGGCCAGGCTGGATGGGGCTTTGAGCAACCTGGTCAAGTGGGAGGTGTCCCAGGTGTCCTTGCCCATGGGAGGGTGTTTGGAACTTTATGATTTTTAAAGTCCTTTCCAACTCTAATCATGTTATGACTCTATGATTCTGTGACCGGGGAATGCTGTAGCTACTCCTATATGATGTCAATATTGCCATTTGATAAAGGGAATAAGAACAATATAGGCCTTGTGACCGTTCTGGAGTTACTAATAGTTCCTCATTAAACATTTAATGTGTATATTCTGCTATAATAGTAGCCTTCCACTTAGTCTAGACTGAGGTTCATGCATAGAAAAAAAATGTATCTTGAAACATATTTTTACTGCTCCCATTACTCTGATTGCACAAGTGAGTAATCTAGTTAGACTATATTGGAATTAAAAAAACCACATAACACTGTGTTTGTAATACTCAACAACAAAGCAGAAATGATAAATGAGGGATTATTCTGATATTATCACTGATCTTGGGGGAAAAAAAAGAAAAGAAAATGATAAAAAAATTATATCCTTGAACAAATTTTCATCTAAAATATCTAAATAAGTATCCATGCACATATATATAAACACCAGAGAGGCAAAATTGCTATGGTTCAGTTGTAGAAATATGATTTTGTTCTGTTCTTTGACAATGTCTTTTAATGTTCCATTTTATATTCCTCTGCTTCTGCATGGATAAAAGTTGGTATTATCATTTACTTTTAAAAGTAATTCTGAAGTCAATCATAATGCTACAATTCCTTTTCATTAAGCCTACACAAACCTGTTTGGGTTTGTATTTTGATGTATCTAAGCCTGCATTTACACTTCAGGGTACTCTGACATAAAGATGTAATCTGAATATTTCAAAGAAAGATTTCAAATTGTAGTCCTAATTCTAGAGCAAGTCTTTGGCACATCGGGTAATTGCATAAACATCATCTGGTACTATAATAACAGGTTCTTATATCTAAGTGTTTTGTCAATGTGGGCTGAAAAGCTTTCATCTGATCTGGCAATTATATGTAATGTTGACACTCAATACTTTTATAATACCTTCCCTTTCTGTTGTGTACAAATAGTTACACTGACTATAAGCAAAGATTTTATATGAAACAATTACATTTTTAGGTATAGGTTTGTATTTTGTATGTTTCTGCTGAGACTATTATAAAGTAAGCCTTAGCTCCAGACCAGATAATTTAGACAATAATAAATGTACCAAGTTGTGAGTGAAGTATACAAGGAGTTTTGTCTGAATTAATATAAAAATGTTATGCAATGTTTATGTGAAAAGTGTACATTCTGCCATGAGCTGTAGCACATGCTGTTCATTATATATAGTTAGAAATAAAATAATATAAAACAAAAATTATAAACCTCTTGATAGAATATCTCCTATTAAATCCAAGCATTATTAGAATATTTTAAAAAATGATAACTTTGCATACATATTTCTGTAAAATGCAGAAAGCTACATATGCATATTGGGGAAGAAAGTGACTTATAAAATCGATTTTATTGGGACTGTGTATAGGAAAGAGAATCCTGGAAAAGTATTAGATTTTAATCTAGCTGTGTAAATTTTTGTTATTTCTCTTTTGATGGTCAAATATAATTTCAAAGAATATTAGATTAACTCAAAATCTAGAAGGCAAAAAAATTTATGTTTGTTTGGTTTTTTTTAATATCCAGAAAACAAAGGAAATTTATCATTTGGAGTGGGAAATTTTAATATTGAGAAAAATATTAGAAAATATTAGAAAAATGTTGAATTCTTTTTTCTTCTCTTTTCCTCTTTCAAATCATTTATTTTAAATTAATTTCACTGTTTGCTGTTTTTTTTGTTGTTGTTGTTGTTCTGGAACTCATTTCTTGATTTACTCAATCTTATAAACAATTGTATTGGCAGAGCTTAATTTAGTCATCTTGTCTTTTAGATAATTGGATTAAGGGGTCGAGATTTTGCAAAACTCTGATTTTTAGTGTGCTGTGTTGTTATGCTAGTGAACATATATATGCATCTGAACATCACCTTTATCTTCAAATAGATGACTTTTCTCCTTTTTGTGACCATTCTTCAAAGACTACCCAATTTTAATGAACATAAATTGGACTTTTTTCTTGGCTGTTCCTTACTTTTCAGCTTGAAAAAATTGTATTTAAGTGCTATAAAGATTATTCCATATATTTTCAAGTGTTATATAAAGATCTAGGTTTTAAATTAATTATTCTGCAATACTTGGAAGCATCCAGAAAGAAATCTGAATTTTATCTTTAAGGAATGAGAAAATGGACAAAGAATTTTCAAAAAAAAAAGATAAATAAGAAAACATTGTTATACATTTATGATTTTATAGATCTCGGTTTGCGCGGGTGACTTCTGATTGGTAGAGTTTAATTTTTACTTTCTTTTACATCAAGTTGTAAAGTCTGCTTTAATTAGATTATATGCTTTAAGGTAAATCAGTAGTCATATAAGCAATGGAAGTCTTCACGAAAATATTCTCAATTTGCAGCTGTTTTCTTGCAGCCTCTGTATTAATATGTCTAGAGCTCATCAGTAACCTCAGTAACAAATTATAGTAACATGTGGGCCTACCTTTGGTTTTGACAGCTGTTTTCTATTTTTACATACAACACAATATATTGTGATAAAGTATTTGGATAGAGTTTAATGTTTTAAGGTGAGGAGGACTTTAAACTAGGCATGATGGGGGACAGAGACAGCTACTAGCAGCCTGTAACAAAGTGATGGACAAGATTGACAACTGAAGGGTCTGGAATGATGTGAAAGAAAGGCAGTACAAAAATCAACAAAAAAAGGTTAAGAGGGGTCACCTGCATCATTTGCATGTAAGAGAGGAAGTGGCCACAAATCATTATGGAAAAAAATGAAAACAACTAGACTGTTTCTGGGAAATCAACAGGTTGAGGTGCCTCTGTGAACTGCATATACACTAATGCGCACAGTGTGGGAAATAAACAGGAGGACTTAGGGATCTGTATGCCATTGCAGTGCAATGATCCTCTTGGGATCATCAAGAGATGGTGCTATGTCTCCCATAAGTGAAGTGTTACACGGAGAGGATACAGGCTCTTTGGGAAGAACAAGCTGGGAATATCAGGAATATCATAAAGTTGTCCTTTATGTGAGAGAATAGCTGGAGTGCATGGAGAACTGCCTGAGGATGGACAATAATCACAGAATCACAGAATCAATCAATCACAGAATATTCTTGGTTGGAAGGGACCTTTGAGATCATTAAGTCCAACCACAAAAAAACCCAAACAAACAAACAAAAAAACCCCCAAAACAACAAACAAACCAACACACACACCCCACACACACACTACAGACAGGCAAAACCCAACAATCTCGGGTCTTAGAGCATGCCCTG
>JAOQGH010000001.1:45366042-45379460 GCA_025769975.1 Gallinago jamesoni
CCTGGACATGTTCCTGTGCAACCTGCTCTGGGTGGACCTGCTCTGGCAGGGGGGTTGGACTAGATGATCTCCAGAGGCCCCTTCCAACCCCATATCATTCTGTGATACATTTTCTATTCTGTCTAGAATGTCAAAATACATATAGATTTACCAGAAAGGTTTAGACAGATCAGAATTGATAACTCCCCTCCAAGTGGCGTTGCCTGGGCTGGCAAATGTGGCCTTCATGGGGTCACAGGACATCTCCTGCAGGTCCCTTCCCACCCCTCATCCAGTGTCCAGTCCTGCTCCATGTCCTGCCCTGCCTGATAAGCAGCAGATTATTTCCAGACCTTTACATGCCAGAGATATCTCCTGGGCGTGGTACCGTAGGCACTTCATATTTAATGCCGTCATGACCTTGTATTTAATGACTGCATTGAGATCGTTGGTTGGTACGCACAAAGTCCAACCTATACATGCTTACAGAAATGTTTCCTCTGATTCCTGATAAATGAACAGAGGTTTATCAGTCACTGGGATTTTCTGCTTTCCCCCCCTTTTCTCTCCCTTGAGACTTTTATTTAGTGGCCAATGCTTGCAACGTGGAGAATTAGAATTGCTTGTAGGTAATGTTATTTAAAGTGAAAACCCTGAGGCTGAAATGAAAGGGGAAAGGGCTTTCAGTTCTACCAAATATACACGTGTTCCCATTGTGTTTCTGTTTTCGCTAGATGACATTCTAATAAACTCAATGCTTCCTTACAAGCACCAAGAATCTAATCCAATTTTCACAAAAGGCAACGGAAAAGAATCCTTTTGTTTTTCATGGAGCTGACATTCTGTACCAATTGTGTTTCCTCTCTCTGCTCAGCAGCTATAGGAACAAAATGCTGCAGATGTCTTCTGCATTGTCATCTGATTGTCATTAGACGTTCTTTAGATCATGTTATTCCTTTGCCGAGGCTGATTATATCATTAGAACATCTGTTTATTCCAGATTCATTCCTTTAGGATACCTTGTCGTCTCTATTTTGAAATCCTCAATGTGGAGATATAACAGAAAAAACAAAAAAAACCCAAAAGAAAAAAAAAATCCTAACAACACTCATATCCCCGTCCTTTCCTTTTCAGACAGTGGCAAGAAAAGAGCCCTTTCCTTTCCTGCTCTTGAAGGGACAATGCAACTGGCTTCTTTTAGAAGTCTACATGCAGACCAGGGGAATCAGGTTCTGGAACTGCCTGTTCCTCACTGTTAACTGGTGAGTTAAACAGCTGAAGCAGATGCAGGTGGCATCATTTGTAGGTATCTTGCTTAGGTCAGATATTTCTCACCTGGGCTGTTGCCTTGTCAGAGGACAGACAAAATCTAGCCTGAAAGAAAGAGCAAAATAAAGTCACAGCTAGAAGCAAGGTAGAAGAGGCACTTCACTGAGAAATATAGAACTCCAGCAATAGCAGGTTGACTCACGATGGCTATTTCTGAGGACTGGCAAATGAAAAAGCAGATAATTTTGTGCTTGGAAAAGACTTCTCAGTTGATTACTCTTCATGGTGAACCTCTATACATTTATGAGCTTGTGCAAACACCCCCAGATATTTTAGTGAGTGTAATTCATTATTCTCTTGCCAGAGAACTAGTTTTCTTTTTGGAAATACTTTCCTTATAATGAGACATTCTTTTTTCTCACTGTGTATGATTTCAAAATTAATACAGCTATATCACCCGAGGAAGTAATCCATGGTTTGTTTAGGGCTTTTTCCCTTTAATGGGACTCTGCATGTTATATGATAAAAGACCTATATCTCAAAAATTTGATTTCTGCCAGTGGGTAGTATATATTTCATTCCTATGTTGAACTCATGTTTCCCATAATTTTGATTTTAATAATTTACTTCATTCTCAGCTGCCATATTAAGCATTAGCCTGTTGTGAAGCAACTAAACTAACATCTTTATAGAAGTTGAGCTTCTGCAGCTGCAAAACATGACCAGAATCATAATGAATGAGCCTGTACATAACTTGTTCATTTTCCCCAACCATTTTTCACCTTCAGCTGTATCTTTGCACTGGTAGAATCATCATCAGGTATTTAGCAACGTGGTTTAATCATGGTTTTTATCAGTGTTGGCTTGATGGTTGGACTCGATGAGCTGAAAGATCCCTTCCAACCTTGGCAATTCTGTGATTCTGTGATCTAAATACTTCTGTATTTTGAAACTGAGTGGGCAGAAGTGAGTGTATTTATCTGATAACTAAGAGGGCTATATGTACAACTCAAGCAGCAACTGTGAAAAGCCATGAAGGAAGCGTGACTGAGGTTTGGGTAGCATCAGACATTCTCTTTTTGTCATTTTATTAGACTCCTCTCATGCAGAGAACATAGACAAAATCTGTTAAAATCCTTGCAGTGAGGCAAACCAGCTTTTTCTGTTTGCTGTCTCTGTGTGGCAAGCACAGAAAGAGCCAAGATCCATGTTTGAAAAGGGATGTTTGCTATGGAGCCTCCGTGATTAGACCGTACGAGGAACTGTGCTGGATATGGTGCAGGAACGCACTGGTGGTTGGATGATTGCTGCAGTGGGTTCCTCCATGGTCTTCTTTGTTGTTCCCTCTCATTTTGCCAAAAAAAAAAAAATAATGAAAAAGGGGGGAATTCATCCAAGTTTCTTTTCCCATTAAACCCTTCATTGGTTTCCTAATGAAGACATATCACATTCAAAATCCTTGTACTGGCTTGAAAGACACTCTGTAACTCTCTAGACTGAAACTTTAAATGCCTCTTGTACTTCTTCATAGTTAGGTCTCAACAACCGTATCCTTCATCTGAGCGTGGGTGACCTCTCATTCCTATCCCCAACCTGTTCTTAGTGAGGGGGTTCTCGAAGTCTTACTCACAGAGGTATCGTCTTTTCACCTTCTCTTTCTACCACTCAATAAAGCTTGTTTCTATTGTCATGAGGTCCAAGTTTATTCAATGGTATCTTTAAAATGAATAAAAGCATCAACAAAACATTGCTTGCTCTGGGCCCAAGCGGTTACATTTTGGGGTGAAGACCGTGGTTCTCATACTCCCTCAGCCCATAACCACCGTGTCAGTTCTCAGCGTAGCAGCACATCTAAATTTAGATTGCAAATTCTTTGCCTGTTAAATTGCCTATTTTCTATGCCAAGTGCAAGAGCACAGTTTGGGCCCCGCAGAGTTTGGCTAGGGGTTAGGATTGCTTACAGCTGGGGTGGCATGCTGAGGCTGGCTTCACCGGCCAGGCTTCCCTGCAGGATGCAGTCTGTGCTCTCCTCTGTCTCCATTTCATTCCCGGGTGCAAACCATGGTATTGTCTTTTGACCATTCAACCAAATCTGGAGATGGCTCCTTAAAGGCTGCCCCTTGGCTTGTGCGAGACCATGGAAACAGAGGGATGCTGAGATGCTTCACAGGAACCCCTCATTTTTCTATGCAAAAAGGCAATTTCCACAGAAAGAGCTCACCTCCAGAGCTCCCTTTCCTCTTACCTTGAACCAGCCAACCCGTGGATTAACAGGCACCCAGTTCTCTTTCTTCCAGGGTTTGAGGGAAAAGGCCCAGTGCCTGAAAAGCTGAAAGTAAGTTAAGTGGGTGTGATTTGAGGGCGGGGAAAGCCAGCACAGCTGGTGATGAGCAAGGAGAATTTTCTGCATCAACAGATCAGGTGTGGATTTAGTCTAGATCCCCTTAAAAAAAGAAACAATGTAGAAACAAAAACCAAAACAAAACCAACCAGCCAACCAAAATAACCAAAAAATCAACAAACAACAACAAAAAAAGAGCAATGTATTATGTAAAATACATGTTAAAAGGTAGCACTAAAGATTAAACTCTCAGCACAACTGCAAACTTCTCCTTGCACTCTGTTTGCTGGCAAATACCATTAGGCTCCTGTTGCTTCCAGCATGATATCTAATCACTTCTCAGGCCTAGTCAGTATTTAAAAAAATCATTTGAGGTCAAATGAAATGAAGGTACATTCTAATTAATTTAAAAAATAATAAATCCAGGTAATTTTTTTGTTTAAAAATGTCAAAGTAAAATATTTGAACTTAAATAAGCACATTCCTTTATTATTTTTTTTCCCCAGCTGAAACAATTTCATGAATTTGCTAGGGATTTCCATGCAATTTTGCCTGACCCAACCCCCCCTTTTGTTTTTTTTTTTTTAGAATAAGATACACAGACAAAACTTTTACCAATTCTTTCCATATTTAGAAATGTGTAAGTGAGTATTCCTATGTGTCTGTAAGACTGGGACCTCTGCTCTTTCCAAATGTGTGGCCTTCAGGGGTGTCACTGGGCATTTGTGCCAACAGCCACAGACAACGTTGAGCTGAGCCTCGTGGACACTGGTGATATTTACAGTTTTGAGTAGATAGTGCCAAGCAGCTGTTTGCTGTGAAGCCTTCCTCATCCAAGTCTCTTCATCGATGGTGACCCCTGGACTTGCTCCTGATGGTTCCACTCTCCTCCCTTCCCTCCTTCTCTCACTCCCCCCTCTCCCTTGTCTTTCCCTTTCTCTTATCACATTCCTCTCCCTGTCCCTGGCGAAACCAGGGCTGTGGAAGCACCACAGGGTTGCTGCTGCTGTGGGTTGCTGTTTTTTATCTCCTCTCCCTCGTTTTTGGCTGTGTTGTCTGTTTTGACTGTAAGCAATTCAGGGTGCGGACTGTCTCCTCCTCTTCATCCACATGGTGCCTAGAACAGTAGGTCTGCATTCCTGGTTGATCCTTAACAACGTGAATAATAAGTATGTAAATAAAATGGACAACAGAGTTTCATGTACTCATCTAGATAGGAAATGGTAAAGAAACATGATTCTTGCCCCAAAACCTCTCCCTATCAATCACAGAATCTTCATGGTTGAAATAGACCTTTGAGATCTTCGAGTCCAACCACAAAAAAACTCAAAAAGAAACAAACATAAAACAAACAAACAAACAAAACCCACAAAAAACACCCGCAAACAGACAGAAACCAACAATCTCGGGCACTAGAGCATGCCCTGAAGAGCCACGACTACACATTTCTTAAATACCTCCAGAGATGGCGACTCCACCACCTCCCTGGGCAGGCTGTTCCAGTGCCTGACCACTCTTTCAGTAAAGTAATTCTTCCTAATATCTAATCTAAACCTCCCCTGCCGCAACTTTAGGCCATTTCCTCTGGTCCTGTCACTATTCACTTGAGAGAACAGGCCAACACCCACCTCTCTACAACCTCCTTCCAGGTAGTTGTAGAGAGCAATGAGGTACTCCCTCAGCCCCCTCTTCTCCAAACGAAACATTCCCAGTTCCCTCAGCCTCTCCTCATATGACTTGTTCTCTAGACCCCTCACCAGCCAAAGAAGAGCTTACAAGTAAGGATTGTCAAGCAGACCAACGTAGGTGACACTGAAGTGGATATCTTTGGGAGGCTACCTGACCAGGAAGAACGAAAGGATGAGCATCTTTAAAGAGATAGGAGCAACCTCACATTCATAGGCCCAGGTCTTCATGGGTGACCACAACTGCCTATATCTGCTGGAGGGACAATAAAGTAGGACATAAGCAATCCTGGAGGTTCCTGGAGACCACTGATGACAAATTCCTGAGATCCAGGTGATAGAGGAGTCAATGAGGAGAGGCACTCTGATAGGCATTGTGCTCACAAAAAAAGCATGTTCTCATTGGGAATCTGAACATTAAAGGTTGCCTTGGCTGTAGTGACCATGAGATGGTGATGTTCAGGATCCTGAGAGGAGGCAGCAAGGCAAAAAACAAGATCATAATCCTGGACGTCAGGAGAGCAAACCCTGGCTTCTTTGAGATCTGGTTGGAAGACTCCTGTGGGATAAGGTTATATATTCAAGAGTCGTGCACCTCAACAAACAGAAAATCAGGAAAAAGTGCCCGGAGGTTCCTGACAAAACTCAATACATAAAAAGGAAGTATACAGAAGGTGGAAACAGGGACAGATAACCTGGGATGAATAGAGATACTGTCCAAGTATACAAAGAAAAACAAAGCCCACCTGGAAATGAATCTGGTCAGGAATGTCAAAGACAACAAAAAAGCCTTCTATATGGTCCTCAGCACCCAACTTTGGTGCCCGTGCTTGATCTAGGGGGTTGGGCCAGGTGACCACCAGAGAACTCTTCCAACCTCAACCATTCTGTGATTCCATTAATAATATAACATAAAGAGTAATCTAAAGTAATATAAACTTTAATACATTTTAAATAGTTTAAATTTTACTGGATATCACAACAATATTGTTATGCAAACCAGTGGTATTTTGTTTGAAAAATTTATTTTGTTTAATCAGGTATATTTCACAAATAAAATGCAGAGAACTCTCACTGTGATATTTCTAGTGAGTTACCCACACTTTCTTGACTTAAAAGGAATGACAGACAATGTAAAGAATTTTGTCAATAGGTATCTTCCAGTACCTTAAAGGGGTCTAAGGCAGATGATGTGGAAGGACTCTTTATCAAGGAGTGGAGCCATAGGATGAGGGGTAATGGTTGTAAAATAAAAGAGGGGAGATTTAGATTTAGATTAGATAGTAGAAAGACATTCTTCACTGTGAGGGCGGTGCAGCACTGGAACAGGTTGCCCAGAGAAGTTGTGGATGTCCCCTCCCTGGAGGTGTTCAAGGCCAGGCTGGCTGCGGCTCTGAGAAACCTGGTCTAGTGAAAAGTGTCTCTGCCCACGGGAGGGGGGTTGGAACTTTATGATCTTTAAGGTTTTTTCCAACTCAAACTATTCTATGATTCTATCTCATTCTTTGACCTATTGTTAAGATATTTTTACCAGGGTTGTGAATCCAACATGTTTCACAAAATCTAAACTGCATTTATTTTAAATATGCAACATAAAATAGGAAGAAAAGCTATTAAAGGTTTTCTTATACTATTTGGCTGACCGCTCTCAGTCATAAATCAACATGTGATATTAATTCATGTGGCAGAGCAGATACATATTAAAGATCTAAAACTGCTCAAAGTGTTAAACTTACCTTTCAGGACATTAAAAAAAAACAAAAACCACAAAATAACAAACAAACAAACAAACAAAAACACAAAAAAACCCCCAACAAAACCAAACAACTAAAACCCACAACAAAACAACCCAAAAACCCACAATGCAAACCAAACAAACCAAAAAACTGCCAAAAAAACAAAAAACCTCCACCCCAAAATATTTAATGAAACTATTTCTTATCCCTCTTAGTTTTTCTTTCCTATTACATATTTTATTTGTAGATCTTATATGACCACATATACGTTGAATTCCAGCTGACCTTATTTGTGAAGGTGTAAGAACGTGAAATAAACTTTCTCTGTCCAAATTCCCCCTCCGTACTCTTTAAGCCTACCATTTTGCATATGCTAGCTTCTAAACTCATACAACAAGTTTTGGGGTTCTTTTAATGATCACTTAATTTAGAGCAATGTATTTATTGTGTTAAAAATATTAAATTGCGTTTTATATTAAAGCTGACTGCATTTAAAAACTTAGTAAATGATCTTCTTTCATGTGGAGAAAAAGGAAGAAAGAAAGAGTACTCTAAATTGTAAGCTAATAGAGTGTAAAATTTTCATTATCTAAATCTCTTTGAGTGATAAAAGTCTAATCATCATCATCAGAAATCCCTATTTTTGCATTACTCTACAACTTTAGACAGAATAACTATTTCTGGCGCATTCTAAAAGATGACTTAGGAATGAGTTTTCATTTATGCAGGTCTAAAGTATATGATAATGAAGTTTTTTAAACAAGATTGCTTCAGCATACTTCATACCAGCATTATTCTTTCAATAAATACACAAAACTGCAGGTAAGGACAAAGCATAAATACTGCTTGTATGTAAAACAATGGAGTAAAAATGTGTCCTTTAAATTTAGAATAAATATTAGAGATAGATCCATTATAATTGAAATATAAGTAATTCTTTACCATTCTCATAAAATATCTGAAAATATTACTGTTTCTCCCTTCATCAAATATATGCTTTCTTTTCTTAACAAAATTAGTCCAGACATCAAGAAAAAAACTTTGAGGTTTTTTTTTGTTTTATAATGAAGAGCTCGGATTATTTCAGAATAAGCAACAACTGATGAAGCTTCATTAACTGGGTTAATTTATCAATTTTCATGGCAAGAAATTGAATTAAGAAGCTGCAAAATAACATTTTTTTAAAAAGTAAAGCAAAATAAAATAAAAAGCTTGAGTTTTCCTTCCCAATGTTTCTGAGTCTCATTGTTAGTTAGCAGTAGAGAACTATAAATGTCTGGCTTATTTGTATTCTAAATCGATCAAACACATTTTAAGTTTACACCAGACCAGAACTTAACCATTCATTTTTAAGACTTTAGGACTAGATTTGAGTCAAGCAAGATGGTTGAGAAACTACATGAGGGCTGTTGTACTGTAGCTTCCAGGGCTCTAATTCTACAAGAAAAATCTCCTTTACATGAAGCACTTATTGGTGAGGAGGTGGTGGAAAAACAGCAGAATTAAGTTAAACACGGTGATGTTCTTGTCAGGTAGAGCTTGCTGGCATAACATAATTGATAAGAACCCTCTTGAAGTGGATGCTCTGTCAAGCAGAGCTCTACAATAGCGTGCTATGGGTATAGCTCTGTTCAATATTTTTATAAATATTTTATAAATCACTTGTATAATGTAATAAGAAATTAAAATATTCCATTTCCAGACAACTCAAAACTTTGGAGGGCAACAAGCATGCTCTAGGACAAAACCAGAAATTACAATTACCTTGGCAAATTGCAGAAGAGTTCCAGAACAATAGAATGCCTTTTCATTAGAGATGTCTGCACTTACACACAATTTATGTAAATGTATGTCTATACCTAGTGCATAAAGAAGAGACTCCATAAATATAGACTGGGAAATTACTTTGTTTTCTTCAGTGATTTCTGAAGATGATGTAGAGCTGTATGAAGAGGGGAAAAATCCACAGGAAGACATTTATAGCCAATATTTCACTCTGGATATGACTGGAAAAAAACATTGTTAGCATGTGAAATCTAGTTTTGCAAACTGCTGTCCAAAACAGTATGAGCTAAATTATAGAATTATTTAGGTTAAAAAAGACCTTGAATAGCATCAAGTCCAGCCATAAACCTAACACTGCCAAAACCACCACGAACCATGTCCCTACATGTCTTTTAAATATGGTGACTCAATCACTTTCCCAGGCAGCCTGTTCCAATTCTTGACAATCCTTTTGGTTTTGCCACTCCCCTGGCACAACTTGAGGCTGTTTCTTGTTTTCCTATCTCTTCTTACTTGCAAAAAAAGACTGCTCTTTTTACAAAAAGCGGGCAAAACCCCCTTTATTTGTGGTGTATTCCAGTGTTAAAAATGTTTATTGTTAATGGCTGTTGCAAAAGGAGCAATCCTCACTTTCTTCCCATTCCATTTTCCGTCTCCCTCCCCCACTCCTGCTGTGTGGTGTTGCCTCATCACTTATGTCAGTAGAGTCACTCCTCTGAGATGATAGTATGCAGGATTTCTTATTTAATTTTTTGTTGGGTTTTGGGTTTTTTTTTGTTGTTTTTTTTTTGCCTATGGAATGATCTTAGCTTACTAGGCTGAATTAATTCATGATGGGGTAAGATGAGTCCATTACAGTGAGTATATTATGGTGCAATAGAGCTAGAAGTAATATACAGCTGAGAATTTAAAAGGAAATAAGGAAAAAAGACTGGTATGTCCAGTGAGCTGTTAGCTTTGCTCAGTTACATCACTGCTCTGGTCATTTTGTTTATATATGTGATTGTGTGTGTATATATAGATTGGTTTTATGCTTCATATTAATGGAAACTGTATATTGAAATGAAGAAAAAAAAGAAGGATTTCAGAACGATTAGTGTGTTGTTGCTTTTAGAGGTATCTAATCTGCAACTGCTGGCACAAATAAAGAGAAGAGAAAAAAACAAGAGAACTTTAGAAATATTTTAGCCTTTTTATGGCACATATTCTTTGTTAAGAGAGAGAAAAAAATATTTTATTGTATATTTTGAAACCTCTCTAACGCACCACCAGGAAAGCTCCCATCTCCTCGTAGTCAAGAAGAACCTTATGATTATCTGCAAGTCATCTCTTTCCTAGGAAGTCTTCATTTATTCTCTCTTTATATAACTCCACACAATGAACTAAGAAATAGACAGCCCTACAAAATGCCAGTCTGCTTTACAGTACCATAGAGTGCACAGCCAACAGTAACAGTCATAGAATATTAAAAGTAGTAAGTGACAAAGATGTTAAAAGACAGAGCAGGGAGGCAAAATTTGAGAAAGTTGTCAAGATGCAAAATGAAGAGACACTATTTCTTGATCAGGCTAGGAAGCTGAACAAATTGCTATTAGACAATTATGCTAGCAGTTATTTTACCATATTCAGAGTTTGGCAAACTTAGCCTTATTTAGGCTACAATCTTTCTAATATAGCAGAAAATATTCAGTTACAATTTACCTATTACATTTCATCCTGTCTTCATAATTTCCATCACATAGTGTCAGCCATTAACTTAATTGTGCAACCACTTCCAATTTTCATTCACACATAATAGTTAAAGGGTACGAAGAGCAGGTTATTTCTTTATAGTACCAGAAATTAACAGCCCTAACTTATTCCCTACCTTTTTAAAGGAGAAAAAAATAATTGTAGTATACTTTCTGGATCTTTGTTTTTTTTTCTCCTACATAGATGTTTTCCCTTGATGTTTTCTCCTCTTGAAAAGTATTAGTTTTGAGTTATTATCTATTAAATGTATCCATACTCACTAGGCAATAGACTCTGAAAAAAACCCCACAAGTTTCTATGATCAATTAGTCTTTAATTTCTTTCACCCTTAAGAATATTTTGTTTAATGTCTGTACCTACTTTCAGTTCTTCCACGTTAAATATCTCTTCAGTCCAGGAGCCTGAGACACAACATTCTAGTGTTCAAGGTTGTAGTGCTCTAGCATGAAGACCTCCTGCTCAGGACACAAGTATGACCGTATAATTCCAAGGATCATAGAAAATAACAATCTTGCAGATTCGGACTCATCCAGATGTTCTTTAAAAAAGAACACTTTTGGGAAAACTGTTTACAGTACGATGACCTTCAGGCTATCAAAAAATCAACTGAAAAGACAGTGAATAGAATATTCAATGACTTTTTTCAATAACAAAAGTATAAAAAAAAGCTCCTGTTGACAGGCAACTATTTTACAAAATAATACTGTTCTTTGCAGGCTGAGTGTTATATATATTTTTCTCTGCTCATTGAGTACAGTTTCCTGCCACTAAATAACTGAGCTTAATTTCTCAACGTCAAACCATCCCTGCATTCTACGCCAGCTTTCAAAGCAGCTTATTTGTTTTGCAGAAACCATGCACAATATTTTACTAAAAAGGCAGCTTTCTTATCCTTCCTGTCAAATTAAAAAAAAAAAATATATTTTTAAAAAGTAACTCTTGCGCTGTTTATTCAACATCTGTTAAATAGGAAATGATCTTTTTGATAACATTTTCCTTTCTCTCTCTCAGGCTTTTATAACTCTTCACCTCCTACTCTGCTTCGGCTAGTGACCATTAGTACAAGAAATTTGTCCCCCAAATAAAATGTAAGTATACTTATGCTAAAGTTAACATTTATTGATTTTTGTGATGTGATGAAATCTGTACAAGGTGTTCTTAGGTCCTTGCAACAAAACAACAAGGCTCAGAGATAAGACAGTTTGGCATCTTTTCCCTTCCCTAAGTCTTATAATTTACTTCCATAAGACAAGATCCTAGGAAGCAGTCAATAAAATCTAGAGATGATTGCAAAGCACATTGAAATAAAAACCTTTAAGCCACTTACACTGACTTCTGATTTGTTATAGCTCTCCTCATGTATTAAGAGAACCACTTAACAGCTAAAACTAGATGATTCTATGATCGTATAAAAATTACTGAATTAGTATTATCAGTATCTTGAGACATGAGATTAGATCCTAACCTCATAGTCTTTCAGATTTTCCATTTGTTCTCATGCAGTTCCATAACTTCTCATAATAAACAATATTTTTTTTATAAAGTTGCAGGATTTTATGAAATAACAGAAATGTCAGAAGTATTTAAAAGGAGTTTTCATTCACACAGGGACTTTCAGGTTGGAGTTTTGCATCTGAACCCAAACTGCCTTAAGTAATTGTAGCAAATTCCCTCTAAACTTTATACCTGAAGCAGATGGAAGAAGATTACATGAAGAGATCAACCCTTTCAAATTACAATACTTTATGATGCTCATCTGCATTTTAATCAGATATAAAGGATTTATTCCTCAAATACATCAAGAAACACTATTTTCACCTCCTGAAATTCATCAGAGAGTTTATAGCCAATCAAGTAAAATATGTTGCACATCTTCACTTTGTATATCTTTCTCTCTGGTGTATGCAATATTACATGGATGTAGGTGTCAGTGATTTTATTAGCAATTACATATAAACCTTTCAAAACAGAAACCAAAAAGGGATTTTATATGCGAAATCCACTTTGTTACGGACTTTATTCCTGAGCTCCCCCCAAAAAAGAGGAATTTATGGCTACATTAGATATGTTTGATATGTTATTTTATTCAAAATGCTGTGCAATACAATACAAGCAGATAGATAAAGCAGATCATGTATTGTCAGAGACTAGGAAAACTGCATGATTTGAAGGTACAGAGAATAAAGACTTGTCATATTTTTTCTTGTGACCCGAGAGAACACGAATTGCTGTTAGTTTTTTCATACACCAGGACTGAATAGCAACATTCACCACCTGAAAAAGTACATCTCATGTCCCTGACAAACAAGACTGATATTGCCAAAATATTCCTGTACTAACAATTATGTCAGGAAAATTGTCTTCTCTGTTGAATTATAATCACCTTTTTTTTGTATATTTATTTACAAGTAGTAAGTCAGGGGTAATTGAAATTCAATGGCCTAGAAAAAATTCCATGTCAGTAGATTGCTAAACAGTGACTTAGATCAACTAATTGAGAAAATGAATTTAAATAAAAAGTACTGAGAACCTATTTGAAATCCATGTTATCTGAAGAATGAGCTACTACTAATGGGCAAGAAGGGTTTTGGAAAAGGAATACAGGACAGAAATATGTCTCCATCACCTTATTAAATAATTACCTATATTGGTTGCTACGAATACTAGAGTTGGAATAACTGATGATAACATTTATTAACACTGACTGAATGCTTGGTTCCTAACTAATCCTTACTTTTTATTCATCCAATAAAATATTTCTCAAGTTTTGACTTGTTCTATTTGTCTGGAGCATTGTATGGGAGCACTCAGCTGAACCGGTTTCGGAGCACAATAGGTGAGATGCAGGGAGTTGTCATGCGACTCAGCTTC
>JAOQGH010000001.1:45379560-45408053 GCA_025769975.1 Gallinago jamesoni
TATTGGACCTGTGAGTGAAGTCCAAATAAATTAATTTGAACCTCGCAGTGAAGTCCTTTCTCCCCGTTTCGTCACAAGCATAAATGGACATAATGACCTAGCTAATGTCATTAGTTTCTAGGCTTAGTTTAGACAGGAACTAATAATGTGTGCTTTAAAAAGATATACAAGTATAGTGCAATAACTAATTGACAGTAAACTTAATGAAAAAAAAAAAAACAGCATCACCATAATACTAGGTTTGTGGCTTCAATTTCCTAATAGTTTGGTACAGCAAGGGTAATTTTTTTTTCTCCAGGGGCTTTTCTCCACTACCAATTTCTTGACAGTAATAATATCACACAATTAGGGCTTTTATTATTCTAGATTATAGTCATTCAATATGGTGATTGTTACTGTGCTTATGAGATTCATACAGACTCACATTTCCTAAAGTTTCAAGATAAGTATGAACTTTTATTCTACAAAGTATAGTACAGTTTAACGGAGAACTACATGATATCTTTTAGATACTGATACCTGTAATGCACTGAGTGAATAAAGAGTTTGTATAATAATTAATTTTGTTCCACTGAATTATTCAGTTCCTGTTTTTCTTTAGGCAAAATTAGACACCAAGCCACCAGTGGAAACTGTTATATTTTTTGTTAAGATAAAAAATATCAGAAGATCCACTCGGCAATTCTTTTTCACAATGTGATTGCTCAGAATGGAATGGATGCATCCTACTTCTAGAGTTATTTATACTATACATTTGCATGTCTTCACAATACTGACAATGTTTCTTATCCTAATGTAATATGTAAGTATGATGGTAGGTCAGTGGAATGTTGGAAAATGCAACACATGGATAACATGTACAGTTTTAAGTCATGACATGAGAGATATTACTTTCCTTGGAAAAAATAAAGTTTTCAACAATGGATTTTATTAGTGTTATGTATTGAAATTGGATTTTTCTGTGTCAATAAAGAGAAGATCAACAGAAGAGACTTAAAGTAGATATGAAATGAGATTAATGCCAGAAGGGTAGTTATCAAGAAAGTAAAAAGATTAAAACAGATCTCTGATACCACTGTGTGCTAGCGGAAAAAGACATTCAATCCAGATTTTGTTATTAATGGTATAGCAAAATCAATCACAAGAATAATAGCAGATGGAGGGGTGTACATAATGGAAATGCATTTCAGGAAAGTACATTTACTTTAAATCAATGTGGTAAAATAATTTTAAAATAGCAGCTTACATAGTTTAGAACAATATTTCTAAAATATTTTCTGGTTTATGAGTCTTTCAACATTTTTCTCATAATCAAAGGAACACTTTCTACCAGGAGGATTTAGGAATTCTGTGTAAAGATCAGGAGTGTTTTCAAACATATAGACACACAATAGAACCATAGAATGAATGGTTTGGGCTGGAAGAGATCTTCAAAGATCATCTAATCCAACGCCCCTGCTGCGGGTGGGGACATCTTCCACTAGATGAGGTTGCTCAAAGCCCCATCCAACCTACCTTGAACATTTCCAAACCTGTGGGATACACAAATTCTCTGGGAAACCTGTTCCAATGTCCCACCACTCTTATCACAAAAAAATTCTTCATTATGTCCAATCTAAACCTACCTTCTTTCAGTGTAAATTCATTGCCCCTAACACGACAGGCCTTGGTGAAAAGTATTTATCTTTCTTATAACCTCCCTTTATATATTGAAAAACTGCAATAAGATCTCCCTTAAGGTTTTTATTCTCCAGGGTGAACAACCCCAACTCTCTTCATAGGAGTGTGTTCCCTCCCTCTGATCATTTTCATGGATCTCCTTTGGACCCTTTCTAAAAGGTCCATGTCTTTCTTGTACTGAGAACCTTGGTGCAAGAGAAAAGTATTCTTTTAATCAAAAATAGTGCTTGAAATATGTTTTATATTTATTTAATTCCTCTTGATTTATATTAATGTTTTAAGTAAGCATTTATATAATATGTTTAGTGTAAAGGACTGATTACCCAGGTATTCCTTCTCTAATCTGTCTAGCAAAATCAGTGCTTGGTGACACTGGTTTTATAGAGGCTTATTCCACAAAAGACATCCAACATCATGGAAATTTCCAAGCCCTGACATTACAGCTTTGTCAGCCTTGTGCTTATTTAACTCTATTTCACCTGATTATTTCAATTAAGGTTGGCCAGTCTTTCTCTTCTGCTACGGAAAACAAACAAACAAAAGAATCAAAAGAGAACTTACATTATTTCAAACAAGGTAAATCCACAGATGAAACAGGTTTCTTAGAGTTATACAGGGCAACCCACTTTTCAGTTGTAATCACGATGTTACATTTAGTAGATTTGAAAACTTGATTTTTTTTAATGATCCCAAGTCATATTTGTTTGCAATTCCACTTCTCTATTTCCTTACTGTAGGTGGTTGGTTTTTTAACTTACAACTTAGAAACTAGCGCGAACAAATTAAACAAAATAATACGTTTTGAAATAGATTACAAAGAGCACCTCCCATTGCAGATGTCAGGTGTATTAATACATATTATTACTAACAATATCTACTAAACACAGAGTTTTCCGCTTTCTTAAAGGGATTTGCTTTAATGTTTGAAATTTCACTTACCTTTTAATCTTGACAAATCTATCAGTTATCTGAAGGGCTTGAGAGCAGTTATCAAGGTCACACAACAAAATCCAAGCTATAGCTGCTGCACTAAAAAGACTCTGCAAAGAGAAAAAGGAAATCCATGTAAATCTTTCAGAATACCTTTTTTTCTCTCTTTTTTTTACCCAATGGTTCTCTTTACAAAATCATTTTATTGTGTAAAAAATAGCTACACTTGGTCAGATTAACATTCTCCTTCCTCATGGTAACATGGGTTTATCCACACATTGTGAATGGGTAATTCATGAGGAGAAAAACTTTTCAGGGAGAAAATAGATGTTCTAGGGACAGAATCACAGAATCTGTGTTCCTTACATGTGGTGACTACTCTGGAAGAATTCACGCACATACCCCTCATTGTTTCAGTGGAGCAGTAACATTTCCATATACATGTAAATTTACAGTTGTAAAAATGCAAGGCAAAATTTGAATGTTTCTTTTTTTCTAACTAGAATAGAGCAAAACTATGGCTTTGTTTCTCGTTTATGTGACAAAATGTTTTAGAGGTCTAGCTGACAAACACCGTGTGTAGTCCATTTAAAATTATAGAATTATCATTTGGAATTATGAATGGTTTGCTTTGGAACGGACCTTTGAAGATCATTTAGTTCTTTCTTGGTAAATTGGCTCTTTTTACTTTGCTTCCAAAAATAAAATTAAATTTGAGGTGCAGTTTGGGGAGATAAATACTTATGCTTTATAGCAGAGAAGGACCCAGATAGATACTTAAGAATCAAGCTAAGTTACAAACTAAGCTACTGTTAGTTTCTTCTCATCTATTAGCATTTGCTTTTCCGCTAAAACGTGGTACCTGAAGTTAAACATGGCATGCATGCACATCATGCATACCGTTGTACAGAGCCCATGAAGCACCACTGTCTTCCCTTTAATAGATATTTTCTAAACTGCAGAGTTTGAAAACTATCTTGATTGAAAAATAGGGGCATAATTCATAAAAATGAAACTTTTCATGAGATGATAGGGCATTCAGGAAGAAATGTATTTATTTTCTATCAGGTCAAATCAAGCAAAAATGTTTAGGTGAAATACTATCGCTCAGATTGCTACCCCCAGTGATAGGATACATGTAAATTTCATTTTTGGAACTCTTAACTTTCAGAAAAGTTAATTTTTTAACAGATAGACAAATTTACTTCCAAAAGCATATCAAAACAATTTTCTAAAATAGAATTTTTAGAGGAAATGTCCCTTTATATTGGACTGAGAAATATTTCCCATAAGCCAAAAATTTATCAGCCAAACAATAAAATAAAATCCCTCTTTCCCTGCAAGAGGATGCTCTAGATTGCTCTAGATTGACATTTAAAGTCTAGATTAAAACTTTTGTTGTACATAACAAGAAACATCATTAGAAAAATGACTCAAAGTTTGTAAAAGACAGTTAAGAGATAATATTTAAATCTAGAGTGTTTCAGATACTTTGAATTTGATTTTCTCACAGGTTCTCACAGGAGACAGAGGATGAGTTTCAGGGAAGTATTTGAACTCCTCCCAGTTCTTACCCCCTGTTGGGCCTAACAATTTATACACTGCACACAACAGGCAGAAGCATTCACAGAAATCTCACTATACATTTAATAAAGCAACTTAAACAGTATGTTAAATTTCAGTAGTTCTTCCTCAGCCTGCATGTTTGATATTCTGTCTCATAGAAGAGATATAGCAAACACTTCTGAAAACCATGATAAATCAGCAAGGACCATTACTGTCTATGTATGCCTGTGCTTAGCCCTTTATTATGCTCTCCTTCTTACTGTGGGGAGTATAAAACTACTTACCTTAATTTAGGAACAAATTCCCACAAAAAAAGGGCAAAAACATTGATTCTAAAAATGTGTATCAAAGGGTAACATTTGCAACGCAGTATCAGAATGCGTGAATAACTCAGATGTTTCTTTTCTCTTTAAACATGCATGAAATCTCTAAGACACAGTCTCTGTCATATAGCTTGCTAAACTTGTGTAGGTACTTTTAAGAGACAACGAACTTCAGACTTTTATTTCTTCTGTGACAAGAATTACATGAACTGTTTCTCCTGACTCAGTTAAAGTTTTTTTGACTAGCACCTTACTATTAGCAGAGCAGATCAGATTTGTCGAGCAAAGGCCGCTCACCAGTTGGGTGCTGAACACCAATTACATGTAGAAAATAATCTTCAAACTAATAGGTATAGGCCTATGTGACAGTATCAGGCAATATAAGTCTCTAAAGGTTCTTGACAAAGTATAGAGCACAGATCAAGATCACCAGGTAATACGACAAACACAACGTTGTATTAGCAAACCAATTGTGGGGATTTTTACAGTTAAAGTTCAAAAAAATGGAACTAATCAAAGTGAAAACAAACTGAAAACAAAAAAATTATGGCTACCGCTCTCGATAGAGCCTATACATGTACCAGTACTAATTCAAGTTTATCCATAAAGAAATTTCTCCTCTTAAACTATAGATTTTATTTAAGTTTAAGATTTATGACTTCAATAAATCTACGATTCTTCTCTGGTTGAAGTTGCATTAAAATCAGAACTTAAAAATACATATCTCTCTGTATGTATGTCTGTCTAAAAAAATAGATTACAGGCCAAATTAAGTAAACTGTCTACATGTCACTGTAATTTACCAAATTACAGTCCCCAAACCAGGACATAGAAATCAATGAAATATTCTATCAACAACTGGCAGAGCTCTCACAATCACTCATCCTTGTTCTTGTGGGGGGCTTCAATTTCTGCTGGTAATACAACACAGCAGAGAGGGAACAGTCCTGGAGGTTCCTAGAGTGTGTAGAAGACAACTTCCTAACACAGCTGGTGAGCAAGCCAACTAGGGAAAGCGCCCTACTGGACCTGCTGCTTGTTAACAGAGAAGGTCTTGTGGGGGATGTAAAGGTTCAAGGTCATCTTGGGCAGAGTGATCATGAAATCATAGAGTTTTCAATTCTTGCAGAAGCAAGACAGGGAGCCAGCAGAACTGCCAACTTGGACTTTCAAAAGGCAGACTTTGGCCTGCTTAGGAGCATGGTTGAGAGTGTCCCTTGAGAGACAGTCATGAAGGGCATAGGTGCCCAGGAAGGCTGGTCATACTTCAAGGAGGAACTCTCAAAAGCGCAGGAGAAGGCCATGCCAACAAGGAAGAAGACCAGCCTGGCTAAACAGAGAGCTTTGGCTGGACCTCAGGGAGAAAAGGAAAGTCTATGATCTCTGGAAAAGGGAGTTGCTTACTTATGAGCAATATCAAGGTGTAGTGAAGATATGTAGGGGAAAAATTAGAAGGGTGAAAGCCCAAGCAGAACCTAACTTTGTTACCACAATTAAAGATAACAAGAAGATATTTTTTCAGTATATCAACAAAAATAAAAGAAGGCTAGGGAAAATGTAGACCCAATAATGAATGAGGTGGGTGCCTTGGAAGACACAGAGAAGGCAGAGTTGCTGAATGCCTTCTTTGCTTTGGACTTTACTGCCAAAGCTGCCCCTCATGAATCCCAGACCCTGGGATTTTTTTTTCTCCAATAGTATCACAGCTGGAATTGTGCTTTTCATTATTCAGTGAAGGAATGGAAATGAACGTAGGTCTTGTCAAACACCACCATGCACCACAGATGCAGAAAAAGATTAGGCAAAGTGGAAACATCTAATCTGTTTCTGAACAAGAACTGGTAGGACAAAGTAGAGTTTATGGAAATACTGTTATTCTGACTATAGAGACACATGTAAGTTTATGGAAATATATGATGCAGGACCTACTAGTCTGTGTACTCTTGCAAGAGGTATACAATACCAGGAGCTTAACCAGCACTACAGAGAGGATAATGCTAATATTGATGTTTTCTTTAGTAATTCTGTTTTTCAACCATATAGTAAAAAAATTTGGATTATCTAATACTGAATGACTATCTAAGAATAGGATATTTAATATGCAAATGGTATTTGGAACTGAACAAGAAAGTCAAAGAAGAAAATAGGGATTTTTCATAGAAATGTGTGCAGATCACAAGAGATTTTTTGTTGCTGTCACTGAACTTCTGCTCATCTGGAGACCACTATAGATGATTGCCAGTGACCTGGTTCAGAAACATACAGGCATATGGCACAATTATTAATACTGACCCAAAAATATTGCAGTAAACATATTCCAATTTTGCAAAAATATTCCATAAATATTGATCTAATAAATGCAAACTAAAGTGTTCTATTGCAGCACAAGAGGCACGGACCCACAAAGTGGTGAAGTGTAGATGCTTATTGTTTCACTTTTCCAGCATCTATAGTTTCTGTCTTTTGATCATGCGTTGATCTGCATTTTCACAGATAGGTTGCGAGTGACTGTCCATACACAATTGTGAGCAATACAATTGGCTACATTTTAATGTTTATCCCGCCAAGGCTAACAGAGCATTACTATTTCCGTATACTGCTGTCAGTGTGCTACATTTCACACCACACACACATCAACATATAAAGACATTGTTTTAGTGATCTCAAGGCCTCCTTCCCATCTCGCTCAGCAGTGTGTCTCCAACTTTCTCATTCTCCACATTCTATTATAAATTCTATGCTATAAACACACATGTTTTCAGTGTCAAAGCAAAACCTCCTGAATGCCAGTTCACTATAGCTTTGGGAGTTAAGCATGTTATATCTATGACTTTCATTTATATCTGATAAAATTAAATGGAGAGTAGTAAAAAAAAATAACATCATGCTGATCAGCATTCAAATACAAAGCATTGACTAAGGTCTGAATTAACATAGCTATTTTGCAAATGTAAGTATAACTCTTAATGTGGTCTTAAAAATCCAAGCCAAACTTCATGGATGTGCTAGAAACAAAACAGTAGAGCTCACGACCACACTGATCAGAAAAGAAAAAGCCTGGATCTAAATGACAGTTTAAAAAATAAAAAGGCATTACATATTTTAAAAAGGTTTAATTGAAAAAGATTTGAATTAAAAAACCCTCCAGACTTCCTTCACATGAAAATTATAAAAGAAAAAATCCTACTTTTTTACATATGTCTTCACAGGACTTCTGAAAGCAAACTATGCTTTAGTGACAGATTATAATGTACATTCTTGTTCTAAGTTAGGGAAAAAAATACTTTTGATGTGGAACATACCTGATAATTGGTTTAAATAAGCAGTACTCCTTATTGATCTACCAACAAGCTTAGTTGCAAGTAGACATGGAAGTTTGTAATGAGGGAGGTAGACTCTAATGAGTTGCAGAAACTGAAAAATTGTGTTTAAAAGATTAGTCAATGAGCTTCCTCAGGAAAACAAAGCTGGAGAATTAAAGTAGGTCAAGGTGAAGAGCTGTGTCTAGGGCCCAAATAATGGAAAAGATATGTTTCTAACTCTCCAGTTGTTAAGCTTCATGTTAGATGTCCTAAAGTGAAGATTATAAAGAGCTATGGACAAACAAACCTGGAAACTGCTGAAATAGATTATTATACGTAGATGTTATAGGTAATTGTAATGAGTCATTAGTTAACAGCAGTTCCTGGAGAGGACAACCCAGATTTTACAGATGCAATTTTCAGCTGTGCTTTAATAAAGTAGTCAAACTAGTTTAAGAAAATTATGCAAAGTCTAGGAAAAACTATCAATGTTTAAATGTAATCTGTCTAGCCAGTGCAGATAAAACACCAGTAAAGATTATGACCCACTTATAGGTTTTTAAATATTTCTTTTTAATTAATCAGTTTTGGTCCAAATAAAATGAAACATTGTTTTCATCTCGCACTTCCCATAATAAAAGTATCCTGGTATTTTCCAGTTCCTCTTTCTTCTAGAATCACCAAAAACTGCAGGTCTTCCAGGTTTAAGCTATGGCTCTGCAGCAGGAAGCATTGGAGGGATTAGCATACCTCCTTGTCTATAGATTGGTATGAGCCCAAGTTGCAAAGGAAGACATACCAGGCAGTAAGGTATGTAAGTAAGGTATAAGGCACATGATGGGAAGGTTTAAAGAAGAGAGAGGCAGAATCTCCTCAGTGGCACCCAGTGGCAGTACAAAAAGGACTAGAGACAAACTTAAACACAGGAAATTCCATTTAAGTGTAAGAATACACCTTACTGAGGGTGTGGTCAAACACTAGACCACTTTTCCTGGAGAGGTTGTCATGTCTCCATCCTTGGAGTTATTTGAAATTTGAAGCCCTGAACAACCTGCTCTAGCTGACCTTGATATGAGCAGGGAGCTTGGACTAGATGATCTCCAGAGGCCCCTGTCAATCTCAGCCATTCTGTAATGCCATGAAACAGACAGGAGCTCTGTAATATGATCAAGTCACTCAATTGTGAACCTTGAATCTCAGAGTGTTATGTTCCCAGGGGATCAGTCACAGCATGCCAGATTCAGGAATACCTTGCCTGCAGCTGTGGTCCCCAGCGTTTCCATCACTACTGGATCCAGACTATAACTTTCCCACATCCTTTCTTTCAAACAAGACCTCAAGAAACACGGGGACTTGCAGCAAGGCATCAGGTGGTCCAGGAAGAGGCCTGTCAAAATACTATCCTGAATTCAACTGGTCCACAAAACATTTTGAGTGAAACCTTTCAGAGATGAAACCTAGACAAATCAAGTCTCACCTGAAACTGCTGCAGCTTAATTACCTTATTTTAGTTCAAACTTCAGCTATTGAGGTTGATATATATTTTGGCAGATAGCAGTAGAGCAGGAATAAAGATAGACCATATTTTTTGTTAAACTAATCAAACTGTCAAAATCTTCAAACAAACAAAAACCCACTTCCTCTTATCCCCTGCACTACCAAGTAAGGAGTACTTTGGTGACATGTATCTTATGATATATAGTAACGAAGTAATTTATTTGGTTTATGTTGTCATGCTTGCTTTGAAGAGTCAAAACAAATGTCCAAAATAAGAGTTTCTCAACCATATAAACAAGCAAACCTCTGTTAAAAAGTGTCATAACCTTTTATATGCACTACAAAAAATAGAAATGTTTCACATAAGTTTATGTGAATGTGTGCGTTCATATATAAGTAATTCTATGTGTTTGTGTAAGAAATACATCATCTTCAAGTTAGATAACTGACAATATCAAGGTCCCTCAAGCCTAAATTATACCTGTTTTGTTTTCAAACTGCTTATAACTGACTAGCAATCCAGAGTTCCATACTTTACTTTTGACTCTTCCTTTTTTAATCTGTTCTAATACCCTATTTCTTATTAGCATAACCGTTCAACTTTACTTATTTCACTAAAAGATAACTCAGTCTAATAAGCCCATTACAGGCTCATTAATGTCAGGCCTCTAAGGGAAGATCTATATCAGTCATCTTTCATCATTCTCCTCTCAGAGAGTTTCTTTCTTTTTCTCATCCCTGAAAGCTCTTCTGGAAAGATGAGAGGACGAATGAGCACTTGACTCATTTGCCACTTTTTCAGTGGCCTCAACCATCTTTCATTTTATACACTTGTCTTCCCAACACTGTTATGGGTCAGCTTTATCTTCTGTCCTTCACTTATCTTGGAGATATTTTTCTTGTGCTTCATGAAAACTCTTCAGACAAAATATTTAACTTCCTGTTTCTAATTGACCCACAGCTTTCCCATTGTGAAAGCTGTCACTTTTGGCTGTCCTTGTAAATGGCTGTCCTTGGCGTCCTCCTGAGCAGATACATCAAACTGCATACAAACAGAAAGAGTGGCAAAAATCCATCTCTGAATTCTTTTCAAATTATTTACAGCTCTTCCTATCACACTGTAGCCCAACAAATCTTGCAAATAGATATTTGTGCATCAAACCATCAATCTGTCTGGTTTTCATATAGGTTCTCTCAAATGTATGAAAATGTTAATGTGGTTCACAAAAATAAGAAGGTTACTTCAAGGTCGCTGAAATCCCCAAAAGAAAGATGCTGTACTTATAATACATTTGTATCCTAAATAACCTGTGCACCCCAAGAATAAGTGGACCTTCTCCTTTTTGCAATGAAGAGCATTTAGAGAGGCATAGCAATGCCTTATCTCACTTTATACTGAACTTACTGTAAACTGAGATGACAGAGTAAATATATCAATTCACTACATGAACAATCCATTCTGAGCACTATGCAGAGTTACATTATTTATTTGCTTGTGAACTCTTTATATCTTACTACATTTATATGCAAAGGGGTGGTCCTATAATTCAGCTTGGAGTTCAGTGTTATTTTTATTTCAGTGCATTTCTACATCTTAAGGTCCCTAAATGATACACAATGTAAAAACCTTTCCTAATGGGTCCCAGAGAGCAATGTTGATAAAAGGTATTCGTTTTTCAAAAGCTCTATTTCGACAATCAGCATATTCATCAGAAATTATAATACTTTTTTAGTAGAGGCTCTCAGGAACTCAAGATGCTCATTAGAGATGCATTCCTGAATGACAACTGTATAAAGAAAGAAAAAGGTCACCTCATTGTTAACTGATTATCCATGTTGCATCAGTAATACTAACATATCTTACATTAAACAAATTTCGAGGAAGCAAAACTGAAACATTTCTCTAGATTCTCCACTCTTTATTAGCTATATTAGATAATTAAATTATGCAAAAATATAATATAAAAAAGATGCAAATAAGAACATGAAATAAAAATTATGCATGTAGAAAATATTTTTGTTTGTATACATTTGATCATTTTTAACTTAATTTATTTAAATTAATTAATTAATGAAAATTAACCTTAAAACATTAAAGAAACATTAAACCTTAAAAAATCTTTTACTGAAAACAGAGAACTTTAAGAGTAATGATGTAAATCATTAAATAAATAATGAAATGGGGTTTAATGCAACTAGGAAAAAAATTACTGGTTACTTACAACACTAAAAGTCTGAATTTGATAATAAATAAGATTCTCCAGTGCTTTAGCAGTCTGACATTTATTAAACAGTTTGACTTGTTTTGTAAGCATGTCCTCACCATCTTATTTTATGCTACACTGAAACAAAACCTGTAATTTCGTACACAGCTTTTTAAGTCTTTCTCAAATCTCCTCATGGAAGTCTCAGTAAATTTTCAATGACGATCTTTCAACCCTGACACAGAACATTTCCAACACAACAAAGTTCTTTTTTTTTTTTTTTTCTCCTAGTAAATTACTAGAGAGGTAGCCATGTGCATCTCTCACAGCACTGAGTGGTTAAGTAACTTGTGAACTAGTTTCTGTTCAGTTCAAAGGCATGTTTTCACATTTGCCCAGTTTGGTAGATTTCATCCACAGTTTGAAACATCAGATGTAGATGTAAGAAAAATCACTGTTACAGTTACTTTAATATGGATCAAGTTCACCTAGTTTACAGACAAATAAATAAAAATACACAAGAACAAAAACCATACAAAGGAATTCTTGCAGCAAGAAGCTGTGAAACAATTTCATTGAAAGAAAAAAATAAATTTTAAATTATTTGAATTTTAAACAAGAGTTAGTTAATGTTATTATTTTCAAATTATTCTCAGCAGTGTTCATTCACCAGTAATCTGAGTTACAGTAGCAAGAACAATTGCAAAAGAAAATATCTCTAAAGCCCTGGACTCCAGAGATCCCTGTAACCAATGCCTTAAGGTCTTTCAAGTCTGTTGAAATTAACCTTAAAAACCCCAGAAACTTAATGTAGGAAAAAAAAAATCATTAACTTTATGAATCTGTCTTGGGTAAGAGATGAGATCATTAACAAAATTTTCCAGGTTTAATTCTACTCGTGATTCATTGTATTTGTTGGCTGTGGTTCCAAGAGGTAGTTTCATCCATATGTGTTCTCAGGGAGTTAATTTTAGCTATTGGAATATTTATATAACTTAGGGTAGAATCTCACATAAGACTGGCCTAAGAAAACACAGAAATAAAGTGCAGCATTAAAACAACATAAAGGAACCTACAGAAGTTAAGAAGTTTTTAAAAAGAGAAACACTTTCAGGGAGCCAACGCAACTTTTCTCTAGGCAAAACTAATGCAACCGAGAGAAGGTCGTGAAGACTTTTTAGATAATATATTCAATGTAGGGCAAGGTTAAGGTAAGAGTATTCTAGGGCCTCTGCATAAAATTTGAGATCTTGTATCCTGAACCACTGATAACTCTAAAAGTCTTAAAACTGGGGCACAGGATTCAAAAGAATTCTTACAGTACAATTCTTCACTGTAATACAAAACCAAAACCAAAATCCATTCCTCACCAAGCACTTGTTAAAGAGAGACATTCGCGCAGTCTAGCAATACAGTAAGAATTTTCTGTCTTTTAATTGTTTGCACTTGATACAGTGAACATTATTAAAATGTAACATTACACTTTATGTGGATTAAGTACATAATAACAGTCAAAGTTAACAGTTTTTCCCTTGATTCCAATGCATGTGACACAAATAGACAAATATGCCCAGCAAGAAAAACTCTGTGCAATAGTCACCCTCAGTCTGTATGAGAACAAATTTGGTCTTTTAGTTGAAATTAAGCTAGTTTAAATGGGTTAATTGTTGATGTTCTTGTCCTGTATTCACTTAATCCTTATTAGTGAGAATTTTTCTTTAAAAGTGCACTAAGCTACATATTCTTATGAAAATCCATGATCCTAACATAGCAATACATTTTGTTAATATATATGATTAAGGTCTCCCCTAGGGATCTGCTGATATAACATGCTGATACAACATAAGATGCTTGAAGCATCTTCAGTGATATGGTTGTAGAATATTCTGGCACCAGACCCCAAAAGACTGGGGTCCAGAAGGCTGGAAGGTACCACCAGAATATAAACAAAACATCTCACAAATATGATTGGCTTAGTCATCCAAACCATGCTTTCTTTATGCTCTACAATCATGGAAGAACTGAGATTAGTTGGCTTGTAGAAAGCAGCTGTTAAGATTGCATATTCCGAGAGTCAGATTATTTTTAATAAACATCTATAGTTATTAATGGAGTTTTAGCTGTTTTGTGATGATACCTAAAGCAACACAGACTAAAATGGGAAAACAGCAAACTCCTAATAGAGTCTTCAAAACTTCAGAGAAATAGCTGCAACAACCTAGTGCAAGTTAGAATACCTTACATTCAAGACCTGCACCAGCACAACATATTTTACACCAAATTAATTTTACTAATTAGTAAATCCTGGGAAACAACTTGAGCTGAGAAGTTTAAGTTTTTTTAATATCTGATTCATTATCTCTCTAAGGTCTAATTCCCTTTTTCCAGGAGTTAATTCATTACTATATGAGAAAGACTTAACTACTTAAAGAGTAGAAGAAAATATCGATTGATTTAAGCAATTAGCTTCAACTAGTAATTGTTAAGTACTGATGTGAAGAAGGAAAAGGGGAAAAAAATTCAATAAAATACTGCTTAGGTCATCAAAACTATAAGTATATGGTATGGTGTTTCATTGAGATACTTGAGAAGATCTATTCATATAAGGATCTTCATATAAGGAGTTTTAAATATCCTTAGAAGAAAGCCAGTCATGCATACTTGACAAGCTGTTTGTCATACAACAAGTAAACAGGATGCTTTATGCATAAGCATTAGCATATAATCAAAATAGATCCCTCAGCATGCTGAAAAATTTTCATTATTCTAAAATTCTATACCATAGTGTAATGAAACAAATAAAACCTTAAGCAGCTATTTTTTAAAAATCAATTAAAGATCGCAGACCATTTAGCAAAACAATAATTAAATAAAGACTAAAATCTCCATGCCATTCAGTATGTTACAGAGGCGGTGACATGTGAAATTAGAGAAAAAAAGGACATCACAAAAAAAAAAAAAGACACCAGAGCAGAACTAGATTCAGTGACATTTCTGGGAAAACTAAAAGGATAGCAAGTTGTTAAAGGACAGAGAATTTGCATCTTAACTCTAAATTAAGTTGCAATAATTATGTCAATGTTAATTAAATTTTCATGACATTAAATATTTGTTTGTTCATGTCCACATGGCCTAAACGAGAGAAGAGGCAGATTTTCTTATTTATTGGAAGTCTAAACAAATACTGAAAGTCTTTGGAAGAACTCTGAATTTCATGCTCTGAATAATATCACAAGCCGTCCAGTTTTTAAAGCATGTGTATATGCTTGATAAGGATGACTTCTTGCCCATCAAATCCCCATAGACCACCTTAATTTTATTAGGTTTTTTTCAAAATCAGGGCTCAGCCAGATTGTATTGTTCAGATTTTCATGTTGCTGGACACATTTCACATTTTAAAATATTTAAACTACTCCAGGACTAATCAAGGGGAAAGGAAAAAAAAAAAAGTTCTTCAACAAGGTTGGGTTTTTTTAAGTTGCAAAATAAAAATTATTAAAGGTTTGACTTAAGTGTAATTATATACAGTTTTCCTAAACATACATATGTATAAGAATATATATATAAACAGGGAAAGTCTAAAAAGAGTTGTATTCAAAAAGATTGGGAAAGTAAGCAAAAAATTTGTGTTTTCATGCAATACTTGTTATGACTACATGACTTCCTCCTAACAAAACTAGCATTAACGAAAACAACTTCTTCTTATGCTTAGTATAATTTAAAAGCTTCAGAGAGCTAAACCCAAAGTTACTTCCAGGTCACCTGTACTTGACACCTCCTGTGGATATTTCTCTCTTGTGTGTTCACTTTTTGGGTGCTCCATCTCTTTGGTGTATTAATTAAAGTCAGGCATGAATACACTGTAAATAAAGTGAGCCAGATCATATCTGAAGGTTAAACGAATTGACCCTTAAATCTTTGGTAAAATCCATATTAGGATTTCAATAGTTCTCAAGGTTTATTAAGTCCTGGATTTTCTGTAAACAGTCTTAGAGCTGATACATCAAGGGGGTAAAAGTCAATCATAAAGATAAAACCAATCAAAAGTTTTGAAACTTCTTTATATCAAAGAAGAAGCTTCAAGCCACAGTACTCCTAGGAAGACGATTTTGAACACCTGTTTTCTCATACTCTATGGTCTATGATGAAAAAAAAAATAATTAGATTCAGTATCTCCATTGTGTAAGTGTTTCTGAGTGATTTGAGAACAGAACAGTGGTCAGTCACCACCTAGACTGACATATTTTTGAACCCCACTGCATTCAGTGGTTGACTTGAGACACAATAGTAACATCTTTGAATGAAAAAAGTTGGATTATTTCCTGAAAAGTAGGAGAAAAAAACCACCAAAACAAAACCCACTTTAAAGCATCATTATCTTTGTTCCTAAAGCACTTTGTCATGTAGGTAACATGGAACACCTGTATCAAGGAAAGTTTAATGGAGAAGCTACAAGAAATCTTTAGGTTTCCTTTCCTCTATCCTCCATAGACATTCATTGGGTGTATATTATGAAATCTGATGGATACTGAAATACCTATTTTCATATTGCCACTGTGTTACTCAGAATCAGCATTTTAAAAATAACCAACTGAAACAAAGAGCAGATTCTTCTTGTATTATTTGCTTAACCTCTCTTCCACATTATTCAAAAGTTTGTGCTAGAAGCTGAGTATTTCTTTTGTCTCTTACTGTTGGTAAAAGTACTCAGCAACTCATAAAACTCAAACCCCACCCTCTTTCACAGAGTCGTCAGGAATTACAGAGGAAGATGTCTAAGACATTAAAAGAAAACAAAATACACAAACACTTGAAATATATTAAAACCCCCAAATATTTTCAAGTCAGTACCACCAAATTTGCATCTGTTCCTCAGTCATCAGACCAGAAAACCGAAAAAGGCAAGCTTTTATAAGAACTATAGTGAAAGACATAATTTTAATTAAACTATGCTTTTGAGCTTTAAACTTTAAAATATGCTTCCAGTTTTCTGCCTTTTTTAATTCTATAATGCATAGATGTGCATTAAGACTCTGAAAAACAGGTTTTTAAGATACATTCTCAAAAATGATAAAGGCAAGAATTTCCCAGGACCAAATACTAACAGTGTAGCAAATACCAAATAACCACACTTTCAATTTAGAAAATAAGATAAAGAAATTGACTTCTTAGTGAAACCATGCAATATGCATCTCTGCAGCAAGGGACTGGAACTGAAAAAGTGGTCTAAGAGTATTCGTAAGACTTTCATGAATCCACTTTGACAACATTTCAACTAATTTTTCAATTGTTAACGATCTTACTTTGTCAGCTCTGGAACAAAAAACTCCAAAGGTACAGCTTAGACAACAATCAAAACTATTAGACAATGTGGAACCACCCACATACAAATTGGTATTTCCATGGAATTTCTTTTAGTACCTGGAAACCTTACAAGAGATGAATTGCTAATAATATCAGACACTGCTCTGAGACTTTCCATTTACCTCGAACAACATCCCTAAAGAACCATTCCAAGCAAAGTTCAAATGCCAGCAAAACCTTTAGATTTCAATGACACTTGGAGTAAAAAGACTTGATTTTATAGCGCTCTGGTCTTCTACTATGTACAAGGAAACTCTCCAGATTATTTTGTGTGGATTGCTAAGTGGCTTAAAAGAAGCACTAGTCATTTAGGGGATTTTAAGAAGCACAATCTTAATACAGTATTATTAACAAAATCAGCTTTTGATGTTTTCCTAGAAGTATATTAGGTACATTTTCCAGGACATTGCTATTTCAGTTTAGTCTGCAGTTTTATGGGTAAAGAAAACAAAAATTCAGTGTTAGAGGTCATATTGAGTGAGAAGTAGCAAGGGTTACAGTTTAGGCAAGTAATTCTATTAGTGACATATTAAACACCCTGAAGATACAAAGTCTAGAAAGGTAACTAGTATTAAACAGTATACTGCACTCCCCGATCTGCTTGTATTTTAAAAAATATGATGCCTTTGTAAATGGAAGTATTACAACATTAACTTGCCTTTATAGAAATTTTCACACGTATGATAAAAGTCACCAGAAATCAAACATCAAGTAATTTAAATCTATCAGAAGTTTCTGAAGCTGAATTATAAAAATCCCTCTTTACTCATCCTGAGAAAGTTATTTCAGGTTACATAGAAAAAAAATTGAGTAAACTTACTGGTTTTTTTTTTAAATTTTGATTTCCATAGAAGTAGTAGCAATTACTTCACTTTCCCCAAAAATATGCTTGCTTAAGTTTTCTTTTATACCTTTGTGTTTAAAATAAAGCTATCTTGATGTACAAGGCTTACATAATGTGTAAGGCTAAGTCTGTTTCAGCTATGTACAGAGAAAACACTTTCTGTCTGCAAAGCAAATCTTTTGTTTTCCTCAATCCTCTGGCTGTCAGATGAAATGTCTGTTATATTTATAAAGTTCCTGACTGGAAGAAGGTGAACTTGCTGTTCTCTTTTTGATAGTCTAATCCTGAGGTAAATTGATCTTCAGTAGAACAGACACCTGTTTTTCCTTTCAGTTTACAGTGGATGTTTTCCTCAATTAACAAGGATAGACAACTGCTGAGGTGGTTAACATCTAATCAGTCAAAGAATCAGTGGTTACAGACTAGAAAAGTAGGTGAAGAAGAAAGTGGTTTACTGAAAGAGTGACACCAGCTCATCTAGTGCTTCTGCACAGCCCATGGTATTCCTCCTGGTGGTTAATGCTTCCTTTAGAGACTCTACCTGTCAGAGGTTAAGTTTTCACTGAGCACAATCTATTTTTTCAAAAAAAAATATCCTATCAATTGTTATTTTTCATGCACAACTTAATTATGCAGAAAAATTATCCATTTTTTTTCTGCCATTTATGCTACTTTCCAGTGTATATGTTGACACATCCTGAGAATGTCTCGGTCTCTGCCTGGATTCTTAATTTTCTTGAGACTTAATATTTTCACTTGTAATTACATTATTCCTTTCCTAAGGTCAGTTGTCACAGTTTATCACTTTGAGGCATTTCCTATGTAACATTCTTTTAGACGATGCTTTGTCCAAAAATTGGAATAAAAAGTCCCATGTCTTTCCAATAAGAAAAACTCAAAACTCAATAGTTGACTCCCCAAAACAGATAGTCTGATCTATCCTCTCTTTTTCTTTTGGGTTTTGGTTGTGTTTTTTTCAGTTTAAAATAAATATATATAAACTGCATTGTCTCTTCTGGAAAGATTCCTTCTATTTCTCATGCTTTTCCTGAAGACAAAATGAGAGAAAAGTACCCTTTAATATCAAAAATAACATCCTATTTTTGGAAACTAAATACTAAAGAATCTTTTAATGAAATTAATAATAATTTTCAGTAATATTTAATAACACATCATCCAAGCACCATGTATAACAATACAATTCTGTTGAGAGTTTACTGCTATTTAGTTATGTGTGAGCTATAAAATAAGATGGGATGTAATTCGGCTCATTTGGTGTTAGAAATACATATTTTCACTTGGTGGAAATAAAGAGCGTCTTCTCCCACTATATTTCAAAGGTAGATATAAGCTAATCTTTATTAGCATTAATATAACTCTATAGTTATACCTGTCATTTTTATTAAGTATGATTTTACCTACCAGGCAACTGTTTAAAACAGCAATTTCAAATCTAGCTTTAAGGCACTCATCTAATTTATTTTCAAGCATATGCTGATTACTAAAATTATCTGGAATGAAACCTTAACACATTTCTAGTGCATAATGAATACTGAAAAACACTATTTAACTGCTATCTATGATGTTTTGGAGAAAGCACAGTTTACACATTACACATTAGGTATTTTTTCTTTTTCTTTTTTTTTTTTTTTAATAGGAAAACCTGCATTCTCTGCCAGACTACAAATCCAGTTTAAAGTTCTACTTCAATGCTCTCTCTGCTACTTCTTTTTCTTACCTTGAGATGATATATACAGAAAACTGCAAAAAAACCCTTTTTTAAAGCAATTGTTTGAAAAAATAAGGAGGTGTATCTCATGCTGGCAGATCTTTGTGCAGATGAAATGGTATTAATGCTGTCAAATATCTATGACTCCAGTCAAAAAGTTTTAAAAGTCCTGAACTATAGGGAGAAGTACCTAAGATATGTCCTTCAGAGGAAAACAGACAAACAAGACTGAATATTTTACTATTTAATCAGATATTAAAAAAAAAAACAACAATGAAACAAAATAACAACATCTGAAAACCTGTTGAGTTTTTAAAAAGTTTGCTCTTAATCAACTAATAGAGAAGATTTAGTGCCCACCCTCAGTTCCAAATGGAAAAATGCATTTCCAGGATAATGTGATGTCTGCAGTTAGAAAGACTACCTGAACAGCCATAGGAGAGTTACTGCTGTGATCTTTTCAAAACAGAGAAAGGTAATTATTACATGGGTTTACTCTGGAAACATCCAAATTCAGTAGTTTGGAATTAAAATTAAAATAATTATATAGTTGCTTCCCATTACATTTTTAGATATCATTCAGATCATCTTCCTGTAATGCTGGCATTCCAAGGACTCCAAAACAAAATATTCTCCAGACTGCATCTGCGTCTAGATTGTGTGAACACTAACAGGTAAGAATTTTAGCATGAATGTGGATTCCTTTTCTCCCCCTTTTTTCTTGGAGATTCTAAATCAATGATTTCTTTAAAACAGTTTTAATTACTGAAAATTTTATTCCACACTACAAATTTGCCCACATAAGATTAAAACTAAAAATAAAGAAGGTCATGATTTGGCTAAACAGCTGAAAAATTTCAGGCAATTCACATGAAGACTTAATTTGCATGAAACTTTTGAACTTTTGAATTGTAGCCTGACTCTTGGTCTGCTTCCAAAGCACACATTTCTGTTTACCTTTAATTTTTCATTTAAAAACACTTGTCCATATAAGGAAAACACCCGATGTTAGAAACGAGAATTAACTGTACAAAACATTGCTGCATCCCTCCAAGATCCCTATCAGGAAGATCAGGTATGTTCTACCTCTTGTGAGAGTGATAGTAATGTTGTTTTATTAATTGCTATTTCTGTTTCTTTTGAATAACTGACAGCAGAAATAGTATTTGTAATTTGAGAAAATCAAGTTATGTTAATAATACTGGATTAATAGTGATTTGTCACTGGATCTGATTAAGTAAGGCACATTTAATTTAAGCTTATAAATAAGCATTTTGCTGGGGCAGGGATAAATGAAATCTGGAACGCTTATTTCATTAAAAGAACAGTTAATTAATATAAGGCATTTATACTGATTAGATAAAACTAGAATTTCTTTAGCTTTCATAGGTTTTCACTTAGCTGTTCTTACAGAATACTAGACAGGAACAACAAATCATTTGCATTCTTTCATCTCATAAGAAATCTGAAAGTAATGCACCCCTCTCTTCAAAAGCCAGAGATGAAACTGGTATTATTTAAAAGATTTTTATCAATAATAGAAGAAATTATAATACCAAATTTTCCAGCCTAACTCCCTTGAACATAAAGAGTAAAATTTCCTTTCCTACAGGAAATAACCCAGACTATTCAAAAGACTTCAATGAGACAAAAATAAGACATTTCCATTTATTTTATAATGCCTCTTTTGAGGCATTGTTATGTGTAACATCTGGTTAAGTCAGCCTCCTGATATTCTAACCAAACATGGTCCAATATAATATAATGATTTCTGGAAATAAAACCATTACTAGAAGAATCACTTAATTTTTTATAAATCCAAAGAAAGAAAGAAAGAAAAAGAGAAGTTCTTATGTATCTCTATCACATGTAAATGTTAGCAAATTGCATTAGTGACTAGAAGCGGTTCTATCATCACTGTCTTAAGAGAAACTGAAGAACTGCTTTCTGATCTGTGGTCTAGGAAATTCCTTATTATTATAAAAAAATCTGAAGAATACCTGACTCAAAATGGGTAAAACTCTCAGGCAAAGATTAAGCCTGAAAGTTTACGAAGCAAAGTTGGTATTGAAAGCTTAATATTTTTTACTTGGAATATAAAAAGAAGTTTCATTATTTCATTTTGTAACAGAATTTAAGCAGTGCAGAGTGAAGTTGAGAAAAACCAATTCAGTTAATATGTTGATCAATAGAAAAGCTTTTGCTTCACAGTTAATGGTTAATTTGCTTCATAAAAGACATTTCTGGAATGAATGCCCCCAGGAATCCTAGGATTTTTAAAAGAAAGCCCTACAAACTCTTTAAATGTGTGAATAAACAATGGCATTTCACTTCTGTATCTATAAGGAAAATGTCATTTGTACACACAGTGATAGCTGCCTGAGAAGTGAAAGATTAGAAGCAAGTGGCAAAAAAACCCAACACCAAAACAACAGAAAGATTACAGACCAAAATTAGTTACAGAGGAGTGAGAAAAGCCTCACTTTAAACAAATAAACAAAAAAATATTCATTATGTCATGTAAACACTCCAAATTGCTCTAGAATTACACTTGTGGCTATTTTTTTTTTCTAGAATAACTGACTTAAAGGTGAGTAAGCATATATAAGGCTAGACCCCTGGAACATATTACTTAGCAACTTGACCTCTTGTTGTCAGAAAGGAAGTCCAAGAGAAGAGACAACTTATCTCAACAATTTGTGTTATATATGTATAAAGGGAAGAAAATATAGAAGACATACCCATATAAATGAAAGTTGTTAGATTTTCAGAAAAATATTCATTCACAGGCAGTAAAGATCTTTTGATGAAAAACTTGTGTCTTTATGAGCACATCACTAATAGAGCAGCATCTTCGCATAATGTCGACTCCAGCCTTGTAGTTCTTGAGGTGATCGCAACTTAATGCAGTTGTCTGTACAGTCTTTCCTTGACTTAAAGGCTTTGTCATCTCCACATTAACCCTTTTTCAGCTAATCTTTCTCTTCACCCTCCTTCCTTATCAGAATTCTGCAAATAATCCACAGAGGTCTGGTCTTGGTCCCTTCCTTTTCTCCTTCATTTTATTTACAAATATGTGAACTATTACAACACTATAGAAAAAAACACTTTCTCCTGACTCAGCTGCTTTCTCCTTGTACTGAGTAGCCATCAACTTCACTTCCAATTACTCAATTACTCTAATGAAACTCAGTATTTCTTCTCAGAACACTGCCTCCCTCTTTTTCATTACTATGGAAAAAATATCCTTTTTTTTTTTTTTTTTTAGTAGATGGTTGCATGTAGCTACATCCTAAACCTTGATAATTCTTTTCACAAAAAAAAGAAGTTACCTGAGTTATAACCTTCCCTACTTCCCTATATGTCATCTTCTTTATCTAAACTATTACAGGCTCACATTTCAGCTGTAGTTAAGTGATATTAGGAAAACTTTCATTATAAACATATTGTGTTATTATAAAAAGTGCATAACGAAAGTTTTCCTAATAACATTTGACTACAAAACAGATAGGGAAATGGTGACAGAAAAAAAACCCAACAACCGAACCAAAACCCCCCATATCTTTGAAATATGGAAGTTACAGGCAAAACAGGATTGCCACCTGTATAACTTTACGTTATTTTCACTGATGATCTTTCTTTAAGAAATAGAACTTTGGAACAAGTTATTAAAAAAAATATAAAATGTATATTTCTGAAGCTTAGTTTGGTTGAGAAATTAAACTAAACTGTATCTTATCCAGAAAATTACTGTGCCTCCTCTACATTTTAGGTGTCTCATCCAGAACTGTCCCACATATGGAAAACTGCAGGGGGACACTAGTTATTAGAGAGGTGCCTTTGTGAATCTCAAAATACATTCTTAAGAGCATTTCAGAAGTTTGTGACATCTCTTTCCTTTGAAACAATGCTCGTATCTCTGTTTTCCAGTACTAGGAGTTTCTTTGAAAACAAAGCTGTCTTTTATATATATTAAAAAAAAAATATACCATCTGCAGATGTAATTATTTTCCCTGATGCTATAATAATTTCTTAGAAAATCAGCTGAACTGTCCAAGCAAAACATTATGGCCCACTTCAAAAAAAAAAAAAAAACAAAACAAAACATAAAATTGAAGGGATTCAAGAAACAAAGGTAGATCTTGGTCACATTCAAAGATTTCAATTAATTTAAAAAAAAAAAAAAACAAACAGAAAAAAAACCACCCAAACACAACAAAAAAAACGTAAAAAACAAACCCAAAAACCCACAGCAAAAAAATGAAGTTGGATTTCCCTAAGGGATACATGTATGAATTCTGATTCTATCACATAAGGGGAAAAGTGTGGCTTTATGCATACTCAGTAAACACAAAGAATCATATCCTCACTCAAATGTGAATCTGACCTCAAGTTTTTGAGAAAATTATAAATGCTGCAAGTGGTTCAGCCAAAGAAGGCACATTAGAACAATACCAAAAGCCTGTCACTTCTTGTTCACTGGTCCTATGCTTGATTGGCATAAATCTCTTAACTGTTTCCATGCACATAGCTGATTTAAGTTGTGAACTCCAGGTCTGAGGTTTCAGCATCAAGTTCTTCAAGCAATGAGGTTGTTGCACATAGCCTTAATTTCTAATGGATCTCAAAGTACAAGGAAATCAAGGACAAAACCTTTTAGATGTACTTAAATTCAAAAATCTTCTGCATTGAATGTATATATTATTTATTGAACACCATGTACTAAAAACCAGCTGTAATATATTTGTAATGTATGGCAGCTAATTCTTTTAAATGCATACTGTATCTCTCAAAAACACATGTAGTAGAGAAAAAAACCTAAAATAAGTCTTCCATAATGGTATAATGGTAGCTGGATTTTGGTACTATCTGATAATTAATAATAATCATCATCAGCTAATATCAGTTTTATATTATTTGCAATATATAGGCAAGAACATTGTATTTTCATACTGTGTTTTTCTCTGGAAAGTTCATCTAACAGATTCGGACATTTTTTTTCTATGTCACATAAACATGTCTTCTTCGATTCCTTTTTCCCCCTTAAGCAAATGAAACATACAAGTCTGTAAAAAATATTCTCGAAATTCTAACATATGATTGAGCAAATATATTTAGACTAAATTCAGTTTCAAGTCAATCCTTACTGATCCAAATAAACTAAATATGTATGAGCTATAATTTTCTTCTTTTTAAATGGAGGCTTTTCAATATTCAAAAGAAATAAGAAATAAGAAAGAAATAAGAAATGAAATAAGAAATAAATAAGAAATAAGAAATAAGAAATAAAAAATAAGAAATAAGAAAAGCAGGTGATTAGCTAGATATACTTTTATGGCTATAAACACCAATCAAATTATACAAAAATTACAGAAGATCTCCACAATCTGGAAAAGAGTCTTGCTTGAACATTAGGAGGATGTTTCTTGTATTTCATCCTGCATTTTCTGTCTAATTATTCCTCACTTATATTTGGCAGCTGCAAACAGGGAATAAATTTGCAAATTGCAGACACTAGAAACAAACGTTTTGTTTTCAAAATTTTTTTTAACTATCCCTAAATACTTTTACATGGTCAAAAGAAAACAGGCATCAAATTCAGTGTACCAAATTAACTTCATTCAGTTATGGGATTCCTGAACAGCAGATGAATGTGTTTCAGTGGAAACTGAATATGCTTCAGGCACCGTCTTTCTATGGGAAATAATGCAGAATTTGGTTGTGGAAGGATTAATTATTTTATTTTATTTTATTTTATTTTATTTTATTTTATTTTATTTTATTTTATTTTATCTAGGCCAAATTCATCCACTGTAAAGTACATATCACTAGTTTAACATAACTTTGTCAGTCATTGCTCTATGGGAAATTCCTCTTTTTTATATATTATTTCTAAAAGGTAATAGTTAATACATAACTTTTTTTTTTTTTTTAGCAGCTTATCTATCTTTTACTGCAATAAACTTTCTAAAGCTTTATATTTCCTGTGGCTCTTCTGAATACTCTCCAATCTTTCAATCCTCTTTTTGAACTCTGAGTGCCAGAACTGGACAAAGAAATACAACAGAAGGTATGCTAATACCAAGTGCAACACTTTTTTGTCCAATTTCTTCATTGGGAACTACATTATATATTTTGTATACATATTTTTTGTATACATATTTTTTGTTGCTTATCTTCCATGGTGTCATTTTTTTCACAGCGACTGCTTCCTAAGATGAAGGTGCCTGTGCTACGTGCATGCTTAGAATTCTTCATTTTTAGACTGGTCAGTTTACAATGGGTTGCAATGACATGCTTGCTGTTTGTGTTAATCCTATCTGCTTAGAAATTCATTTCACTGGCAGGTTTAATCTCTTCTCTTCTTTATTGATTACACTTTTTTCAGTCTTCATCCCACATTCATCAGTGACACTTCTGTGTTCCCTTTCAAGAAACAGATAAAAACTAGGTGAGTATAAGCAAAGCTATCAGCATCCTGTAGAACTAAGAAACACACCCACCAGCTCCTATGCAGAAAAACGTTTTAAGATGTATCAGATGGTCTCCAAATTGTGAGTTCAATATTATTTTCCTTCTTTAAATGCTTACAATGTCAATTTTAGCACCTTCTAGCAGCCTATACAAATTTCTGTTATCAAACTTGTAGCTAGTTTTTTATTAATAAAGTTGATAAAATTGTTCTTAGATCTGTATTAATCAGGATGAGTTATTTTAAACATCTGCTCATTGATCACTCTTGTTTAATTTGGTCATTATTACTTGTTCAGGTGAGGATATTGCTCAGCATCAATATCAGCCTGTTGTTTCTCTCTGCCTTTAAAATATTAGTTTGTTTTTGTTTCATTCTTGTTGATTTTTTCTGCTGTTCTATAATTCACAGACACTAATACTGAAAGACTTGACAACCTCAAACTCTTGGGTACTGTTTGTCTGCATTCACAGACTTACAGATGCCTAGATAAAGCAGTGCCATTAATATACAAAGGCGTTGCTATATAGAAAGAAAACATAAATGAAATAAGAATATATGTGGAATTCTATCCAGTCATAGAAGTCACCTTGCCTGTTTTACTCTATTAAAAAATTTTAAAAATAACACCCAATATGCAATCTTCTAATTTGTATACATCACCCTCTCAGTTCTTCATTAATTAAATCAAATCCATTGATTTTAACTTTCTAGCTATGCAAATTGTTCAGCAAGATTTAGGAATAACAATTATCTTAAAATTCCATATTCACAAATGAGGAGCTATAAAATTTATAGTGTTCAGATTTCCAGTATTTGTGCATATGCAAATAAGGATTCCTTTTCTTTGTATCTCTAGTTGTCTTGATTCATTGTTAATTTTTGTAACCCAGTTTTGTGCTAACAGCTCAGAAACTTGATTTTCAGCTCAGTTTTATTTTAATTTTTTCCTTGTTTTTTACACTTGCATTTTGTGTCAATATCTATTAAACTGTTGTACAAGTCAGTATATTAGGTCACTGTGAATAGCAGAGCAGATGGTCTATAAGTATTTGCAAGTTCAGCACATATGTATCTATGATTCATTCATGATTCTAGAAACAAAACTGAAGTTCCTTTAAAGATCTGCAGTTGATCCAAACCTTTTACAACACTTGTCTTGTGTTCTGTCTTACTTTTTTCCCATGCAGAAAAATATACATATCAAGCAGGTAGTAGTAATTCTTTTAAATATGTAAAACATAAGGTTTTACCAGTTCCACAATTCTGAAGCTAAACCAATAATACTATTGAACACAATACATCATATCAAACTAGAGATGATCTTTCTATCTGCAGCAGTAATATTAGTTTTTTAAAATTTATTACTTTTTTGGATAAAGTTCTCCATTTCATTACTAATCAACCAAACCATACAAACTTTTCAGCTGGCTAAGTGGAACAAGGATATAAGGTGATTTTTGTATTATTTTTTAAATTTTTTTCCAAGATTGGTTTTCTGTTGCGACTTAGACCCCTTTATCATGTGATCAGATGATAATCAATATTCTTCATGGAAAATTCTTCATTGAATTCTGCATGTAAAAATCACCTTTGACTTTCTGTATACATACATGCATACTTATCAAGATTTTTGTGTTTTCTCTCTCTATATATGTATATGAAGGCATATATTACATCTGGTACATTAAATCAGCGATTATAAAGCCCTCAGATAATCACAACAGCAAAGCAATTCTTAAGAACTCTTTGTCTCAAAGTTTACAAATTTCACAGTGCTCTTAATGAAAAATGTAAATAACTTTTTACAGTTTGAAATGGAAAAAGGTGGAAAATACCCCACAGAATTCTGTGCAATAAAAATACTTATTTTATCCTGAAATCTATTGACCAGTTAAATGAAAGTTTATCATTACATTATTTGAACATTGTAAATATGGAATAGTGAATCAGCATTATTTTGAAGATAAAGAGAAATATTTAGTTATGCAGATATTTCAGGCCATTCAGGCAATCTCATTATTTTCATCCTGGCTCTGAAATCTTTACCCATGACATAAAATCTTAACTTTAAAAACAAATCAACATTCTTATTCCTTTTATTTGTGACTCTTGTGTTACAGAGTCTTTTAATAGGTAAATGAGAACACTGTTTGGGAGGAAAAAAAATCAATTCTGAGTCACAATTAACAAAAGTGAGTTCACCTAGATTGCATTATAGACCTGCAAAATCTTCAGAGAAGCTGGATAACATTTTATTGCATATGAATGTTTCTTAACTTTCCAAATATCGTACCTGATAGAAGTCTTCAATCTTCTGAAATGCTACATCTGTTACATTGTTTGATTTTTACCAATGAGGAGGGACTGGCTCCATGATTCTTTTGAAATAAACTATTATAGGATTATTCATTATTTATAGATATTTAACTTGTAAATGGATGTTTTAATGCTTAATACAGTAGGTTATCCATTTCAGAAAATGCTGAGATTTAACAACAGTGCAAGTGTACACACAAATCCTCAAGTAATGAGAAGGGAAATTTATTTATAAGAGTCCTCATGTACTTCAATGGGGGGGG
>JAOQGH010000001.1:45416153-45426573 GCA_025769975.1 Gallinago jamesoni
CCCCGTAGTGCACATGAAGAATATGTTAGGGAAGACAGTCTGGGTCAGCCCTGCCTCAGGCAAAGGCAAACCCGTCCGTGGGGTTGCCTTTGCTCAAGGACCTGGATGCACTTGGTGGGTGATGCGGGAGGATGGGGAAGTCCAATGTGTACCACACGGAAACCTGATTTTGGGCAAGAATAGCCAATGAATGAAACTGTATGATATATTCGCTAAGTGAACCTGCCACTGTACATCTCATTTTGGTAACTGCTTTTGGTCATACCATAGGAAGAATCACCCAAACTACTGACAAATGGATTCTGATGAAGACTCAGGTAAACTGTAGTAGTGAAGGGATCAGAACTGATCTCAGCGGCTGGCGCCCAGCAACTTCATTGAGACCAACGTCTCCAACCCATGGTCCATGGACATGAGCTGCACTGGATACATCAGCCACAAGCTCCAAAGAATACAGCATGTGACAGCCCAGCCCCAAGCACACCATCCTGCATGCCCTGAGAGACTGTTCTAACAAGAGCCTGAAATCATGGGTTAAATGAACTCAGCAGACATTTTAGAATGATGGCCCATAGACTAAGGACATTATAACTGTATGGACATTTATATATATATATATGTATGTCTGGGGAAAGTGATAGTATTTAACTGGAAACTGTAGGATCTGGGCATGGCATGAAATGGTGTGGAATAAGGGGTGGATGATGTACTGGGTCTGGTGGAGAAAGGGTTAATTTCTTCCCAGGACCTAGCAGGGCCATGCCCAGGGGGGTAGCCGGAGCTAGCCGGGAAAAGGGGAGGGACCGGAAGTGGGGGGACCGGAAGAGGAAGTTCCCCCGGGTAGAAGGAGAAGGAGTAGAGCGGTCAGGTGCATTCCGCGTGCGGTCGGCAAGCTGGTATCGTAATCGCGGTTGTATACTTTTCTGTCAGTGTTGTTGTTTCTTGCGCCCTTTGCTGTTCCGTTAAAGTGCCTTTGTCTCAACCCGTGAGTTTTGCCTTTTTCTTTCGATTTTCCCCTCCCGGCTGCAGTGGCGGTTAGAGCCCTGGTGAGTGCGAGTGGCTGCCACGTAGTCCTTTGTTGCCGTCTGAGGCTAAACCACGACAGTATTGCCTATAACCTTTGAAATACCAGTTAGAATAGTTATGTAAGCATTGACCGTCTATGTCTGCTTATATTTATAATTAGATGTATTTACCTTGCTAAAAACTAGGGAAATTACAACTTTCTGAACAGAAAAATTGATACAGTGAATGCATTTAACATTCAGTTCTTTGGGTGTTTAATAGTAACATAGGTTAAAAAACAACAGCTCTGGATTGTTTCAACTACAATCTTCACTAACTAGATTTTTTTTGTAATTATCTTACTGTGTACCTGATGCTACATAGCCAGGTTTCTGAAATCCAAGAAAATTGTTGTATAATAGCAGTAAATAGGTTTTCTTTTTTTTTCATTCCTAATCCTGAATTTTGTATGAAATGATCTTTTTTATCATCTTTTTAAATTTTGAAGACCCACACTCTGTTGCCCATGAGAAACAAAATGCTGCTGTTCAATTTAACAGGATTTAACACATACTAAATGTAATACTATTTTCAATAGACATTTGTGCAAAACCAATACTTAATATAATAATCCAGCTAACATTCATGGCAACAATGTTTAAAAAGCAATTTTCACTAAACTTATGGAATTTGAAATGTATAACATAGAAGCATTTAATAAATTTCTATAAATCTCTATAAAAATAGAAAATAAAAAATATTATTCTATAATAAATTTATATGAAAAAGTAACCCTTTATTTTCCTGCTTTACTGCTTTTATTCCTACTCTATCGCAGTGGTTTACTGGACAGTGAATTAATTTCTGCCTTCATTGTAAGGTTTGAGCTGTATTATTACAAATTCCAATTGATATAACTCATTATATCCCAATGAGACTTTTGCTTAAACAATGGCTCCAGGATCTGATCTTCTTTTGATACAGTAATATATTAATACATTAACGGGAAAAAGGAAAGGGAAGGCAATTCCTACTTCATTGAAAAAACTACGTAATTACCCCCATCAACAACAATTTTATCCACGTCCATGATTCCTCTTTTTCACAAGCACATAAAAAAATAAAACCACAAAAATAGATTCAATAAAATTCAGAAAACAGTCAACCAAATATAGAAATTATTAAGTCCCATTTTCAACATATCCATACTCAAAGGTGGTCCAAAACAGAATGCACTGTGGTGTAGAAGTTGAGTGACTTCAACTGAAAAAGAGGATTGAACCAGAAGCTATTCAATTTGCAGTGAATGAAGATATTCTACATGCACATTCTCAAAGGTTTTCCAAATTAATTTTAGGCAGTGAAAATTGACTCAACTTCTATCCAAATAAACAATGACAAATTTTCTGAAAGTTTTCTTATTCTTGTTCAAGTATAGAATGCGTAGCAAGACAAAATGTCTCTTCATGTTCTGGAACACCCTTTTATTATTTTGCAGGGAATTAATTTTTTTTATGTGGCAGAAGATTTGTCTGATATTTTATCTATTTACTTTATAATGAAAAGCTGCCCCTATATGTTATTTGTATCAGGTATATATAATACAATAACTTTTGTTAAATACTGTGGAAAACTTGGTTTCAGTTTGATATCCTCTTAAACAAATGGCAATAATATAGGGCTAATTCTTCTTTCAGCAAAACTAGAAAGGAAAATTATTTATTCATAAGATATCGCACAAAATTCATTAGCACAGCTGTTACTGCCTGCACAAAGAATTCCAAATGAGCATGATAGGTTATAAATTTAAATTAAAATAGATTAGTAATGCAAATCTTAATGACTGCAGAAGCAGGACTATGTAAAGTCATGACATTGTGTACAGTATTTCTCTCTCATGAGCTATTTTAAAAATATCTTTACGGATAGTGCCAAACTGTATCTGTGGAGGAATATCAGAAATGAGCCAAAATTCACACATATCGTTAGTGGCCAAAGAAACCACTTAGTGAACCAACCTGCTGGTGTAGACACTATGCCAGGGGAAACAGCCTTGTTTAGCACTGTTTCCAGGGCACTTTTAGAATATGTAAATTATGTTTCTCTGGCTTCATTTTCATTAACAGTTCAGCTAATCTCTTTAATGCTGTTAATATATCTACTTAAATACTTAAGATCTCAAATCATCTGTCAATTTTCAGAAGTGATAAACCTACCGTCAGATACAGGTAATATATTGTTCTGCTAAAAATTATTTTGGTAAAATGGATACATATTTTTCAATCTTTATTAGAAACATACGATTGGTTAAGTGAGCTTTATAAAAGCATAATCAAAAATCACATATTCATCTCAATCCCAACTGGAAGTCTTGTCTATAATTAGAGCATCCTTTGACACACTTATTAATTACATGTTACATTTAAAACATATTCAGAAATTATACTGAGGAGAAAAAGTACAATGCCTTAAGAGAGAGACTGCAGTTTGAACCCATGATATTCTTTCCTTTCTCTTATTTTGTTACTGAAGCTGTTGTACTTCCCAACCGTGCAGATACTAAGTTGTACATATACATACCTTTAAAATATATAAGCTTACATTTAATTATTCCTAGTTTCATGTATGCTATGATTTTGAGCAACATGCTAATATTCAAGTTCAAGGATATGGATTTAATCCATCTTAATTATAGCTTTAAGTTCATGTTCACTCTCAGGAATGATTTTATTCCACTTCCAAGAATTCCTAGCAGATATTTATTTATGAAGCAGTCAAAAATTATATCCGTTTTTTTATTGTTTTTAATTTTTAAATGAAATAACAGAGAGGAGTGTCTTGCTCATTTTAATTTTGGGGTCTAGCAAATTGCACAATTGAAGCAGCACAAGAAAAGCAGAGACCTTATTTAGGTAAAATTCTATGCAAAGCTGAGAGAGAGAAGATATTCCTGAAATTATCAAACTGCTATATCTCAAAAAAAATGTTACCCCTACTGTTACCATCTATCTGAAAGGGAAAATTATTCAGCTTGTCCTTTCTCTTCAAAACAGATGATTAATTAAAATTTTAGGTTTTAACTGGAAGGACATAATTACACTTAATTTTGTTGTTTGTTGGGGTTTTGTTTTGTTTTGTTTTATTGTTCATAAGTTTCAAGGAAAACATACACTGACAGTTCAAATGAATGAGACATTATCTTGACCTTGCTGCTCAGTGCAGCAGGATTATTTCTCTTTTAAATATATATTTGTGATGAACTGTACTGTGTGTACCCAAACAGAAGCCTCACACAAACATGCCGGCACCCAGGCAATTGGCTGCAGCAAGTGGTGGAACCTGGCAATGAAGGATGGTAGAGACAACACCTGTGTTAGGTGTGAGCAGATCAATGATCTGCTTAACATGGTGGCCAAACTGAGGGAAGAAGTGGATAGACTAAGATCCATAAGGGAGTGTGAAAGGGAGTTAGATGTGTGGTTCCAGGCTCTGCAGACCCCTGTAGCAGAGGGAGGTGACCCAAGGAACAGGGAGGTGTGGATAGAGGTGCCTGTTGGAAGAGGCAAGGGAAACCCTTCACAGCCCCCCTCATCTTTCCATTTGCCCTTGCACAACAAGTGTGGGGCACTGGAGGTTGAGGGTGAGGCAAATGAGAGGGCAGAAGAAACACCACCTGGGGGGTTGCCTAAAGCAAATTAGTCCCCCTCTCACATCAGAACCTCTACCCTAAAAAAAGAAGACGGTAATTGTTATTGGTGACTGCCTTTAGAAGGGAAGAGAGGGCTCCATATGTCAGCGGTATCTTTCCCACAGGGAAGTCTGCTGCCTCCCTGGGGCCCAGGTCACAAATCTAACCAGAAGGCTGCCTGGTCTAGTACAGCCCTCTGACTACGATCCCTTAGTAGATATGCAGGTGGGAAGTGATGAGGTCAATACTCGAAATTTAAAAACAATCAAAAAGGACTTTAAGACACTGGGGAAACTGGTTGAGGAATCAGGAGCACAGATAATGTTTTCATCAATACCTTTAGCTGCAGGTAGGAATACTGAGAGAAATAAAAAGAAAGACATGCACAATTAACAAATGGCTCAGAAACTGGTGCCACCAAAGAAATTTTGGGTTTTTTGATCTCGGGGAACTTTATATGGCACCAGGTCTGTTAGCAACAGATGGAGTACACCTGTCTCAGAGGGGGAGAAAGATACCAGCATGTGAGTTGGCTGGGCTTTTTGAAAGGGCTTTAAACTAGGTTCAAAGGGGGAGGGGGTTAAACACAGGTCTTGTAGAAATAAGCCTAAGGAGAGCCTTCATCCTGCCATCTCATTTGAAGTGGGAGACAACAACAGTATCAGAAGGGTCCGTGACAAGTGGCAGGATGACATATCACAGTGGAAGGATGTAGTGATAGCAAGGGCCTCCAACCTGTTGCACTGACACATGCTGTGAACACTGTAACAAAGGCAAGGTCTTGCAGAGAGGGACCAAGAGCCCCTGAGACAATAGGAGATAGAAGGGTAGTTGGCACAAAACACTTTGGGGGATCAGTGAAGTGTCCCTCTAAGAAGGAGACACAGCCAGCAGACTGGCTGAAGTGTGTCTACATCAATGAACACAGCATGGGAAACAAACAGGAGGAACTGGAAACTATCCTGCTACAGGAAAGCTACGACATAGTAGCAATTACGGAAATGGTGGGACAAGTCCTGTGACTGGAGTGTGGCCATTGATGGCTACAAGCTGTTCAGAAGGGACAGGAGAGGAAGAAGGGGTGGAGGTGTTGCCCTCTATGTAAAGAAGGGGCTAGAGTGTGAAGAACTGTTGCTAAAAAATAGCCATGAGCAGGTCGCAAGCTTATGGGTAGGAATTAGAGATCGAGACAACAAAGAGAACCTTGTGGTAGGAGTCTACTACAGGCCACCTAACCAGGCGGAGCCTGTCGATGATGCTTTCTCTACTCCAGATGGAAGAGGCATCATGATCACAGGCTCTCATCCTGCTGTTGGTGACGTTAACCACCCAAACATCTGTTGGAAAAGCAACACAGCTGGCTGCAGGCACTCCAGGAAACTTCTAAACTGCCTAGATGACAACTTCTTGAGACAAGAAATCACCAGCTCTACTTGAGGAGATTCATTGTTGGACCTCTTGGTCACAAATGCAAGTGAAATCACCAGGGATGTCAAAGTTGAAGGCAGCCTGGGCTGCAGTGTTAATGCCCTAGTGCAGTTCACTGTCCTAAGGAGTTTGAAGCTCATGAGAAGCACAGTTAGGACTCTAAATTTAAAAAAAAAACAAACTTCCAGCTCTTCAAGCAGTTAGTAAATAGGATCCTGTGGGAAATGGCCCTCAGGGACAAGGGAGCAGAACAAAGTTGGCAGATCTTTAAGGATGCTCTCTATAGAGAGCAAAAGATCTCAATCCCCACATGTAGAAAAATGGGCAAAGACCACCATGGTTGAGCCATGACCTGCTGGTCAAACTAAGGGGCAAGATGGGGCTACACAGGAAATGGAAGAAGGGACAGGTATCCTAGGAAGAGTATAGGGATGTTGCTCGGATGTGTAGGGATGAAGTCAGGAAGGCCAAGGCACAGCTAGAACTGAACTTGGCAAGGGACGTAAAGAAAAACAAGAAAGGTTCCTACAGGCACATTAACCAGAAAAGGAAAGTTAAAAAAAAACATACCCCCCCTAATGAGCAACAGTGGGGAACTTGTATCAACAGATGAGGGGAAGGTGGAAGTTCTCAACAACTTTTTTGCCTGTCTTCACTCGCAACCCCTTTCCTCCTAACTCTCATGGTGATGGCACACAAGTTAGAGACCAAGGTGACAAAGACCCTCCCACTGTAAGTGAAGACAAGGTATGTGATCAATCCAGGAGCCTGAAGATATACAAGTCCATGGGATCTGATGAGATACATCCCAGAGTCTTGAAGGAATTGCCTGCCATCGTTGCCAAACCACTTTCCATGATATTTGAAAAATCATAGAGGTCAGGTGAAGTCCCTGCGGACTGGAAGAAGGCAAACATCACACCCATCTTTAAAAAGGGTAAAAAGGAGGACCCTAGGAACTACGGACCTGTCAGCCTCACCTCTGTGCCTGGGAAGATGATGGAACAGATCCTTCTAGCTGCCATGCTTGGGCACATGAAGGACAGGGAGGTGATTCAGGACAGCCAACATGGCTTTACTAGGGGCAGGTCCTGCCTGACTAACCTCGTGGCCTTCTATGATAAAGTGACTAGGTCAATAGATAAGGGACGACCTATGGATGTGATCTTTCTGGACTTCTGAAAGGCCTTTGACACCATCCCCTGCAACATCCTGCTCATCAAATTGGAGGGGTACGGATTTGATGGGTGGACTGTTCAGTGGATAAGGAATTGGCTGGATGGTCACATGTACATAGTGCTCAGTGGCTCAAAGTCCAAATGGAGAGCAGTGACAAGTGGTGTCCCTCAAGGGTCCATTCTGAGACTGATATTGTTTAACATTTTTATCAGTAATATAGACTAAATGCACTGTCAGCAAGTTTGCAGACGACACCAAGATATGTGGTGTTGTCAATACCAGAGGAGTGAGATGTCATCCAGAGAGATCTGGACTAGCTGGAGAGGTAGGCCCAGGTGAACCTCAGGAGGTTCAACAAGGGCAAGTGCAGGGTTCTGCACTTCGACCGGAACAATACTCGCCATCAGTACAGACTAGGGGATGAGGTATTAGAAAGCATCCCTGAGGAAAGGAACTTGGGGGTGCTGGTGGATGAGAAGCTGGATGTGAGCAGGCAGTGTGCACTTGCATCCCAGAAGGCCAATCACATTCTGGGCTGCATCAAAAGGTGCGTTGCTAGCGGGTCCAGAGAGGTGATTCTTCCACGTTGCTCTAGTGAGACCTCACCTGGAATACTGTGTACAGGTCTGAAGCCCTCAATATAAGAAAGACATGGATCTGATCGAGCAGGTCCAGAGGAGGACCACAAGGATGATCAGGGGGTTGGAGCACCTCTGCTACGAGGACAGGCTGAGGGAGATGGGGTTGTTCAGACTGGAGAAGAGGAGGCTCCGGGGAGATGTAATAGCAGCCTTCCACTTCTTGAAGGGGGCCTACAGGAAAGCTGGGGAGAGCCTGTTTACAAAGGCCTGTTGTGACAGGACGAGAGTCCACGGCTTTAAGCTGGAGGGGAGCAGATTTAGGTTGGAGATTAGGAGAAAGTTCTTTACTGTGAAGGTAGTGGAGCACTGGAACAGGTTACCCAGGGAGGTCGTTGAGGCCCCATCCCTGGAGATATTCAAGGTGAGGCTCGATAAGGCCCTGGGCAACCTGGTCTAGTTGGGGGTGACCCTGCTGACTGTGGGGAGATCAGACTGGGTGACCTTTGTAGGTCCCTTCCAGCCTGGACAATTCTGTGATTCTGTGATTCTGTGAAATTAGCTTCATTCAGGGCCCAATTTATATGCCTCTATGCAAAAGTACGTAGTATGGAAAATAACTGAGAGGAGTTAGAGACATGCATGCGCCTGCAGGGCTTTGATCTTATTGGCATCACAGACATGTGGTGGTATGACTGGAATGTTGGAATGGAATGATACAGGCTCTTCAGGAAGGACAGGCAGGGTGAACAAGGAAGGGGTGTCACCCTCTGTGTCAAGGACCAGCTGGAGTGCATGAAGCTCCACCTGGGGACAGATGAGAAGACAGCCAAGAGCTTTTGGGTCAGGATTAAAGGGACAGCAGGGACAGGTGACATTACAGTGGATGGATGTCTGCTACTGACCATCCAACCAAGGGGATGAGGCCCTCTATAGACAGATAGGAGCAGCCTTATGTTCTCAAGCCCTGGACCTCAAGAGGGACTTCAACCACCATGATATCTGTTGGAGGGACAACATAGAAGGGCTTAAACAATCCAGGAGGTTCCTAGAGTACGTTGATGATAACTTTGTCTCCGAGTGATATAGGAGCCAGTGAGGAGAGATACCATGCTGGCCCTTTCCTTACCATGGAGGGGCTGGTGGGGAATGTGAAGCTCAAGGACAGCCTTGGCTGCAGTGGCCATGAGATAGTAGAGTTCTGTATCACATTAGATCATGTAATAATTTAAAGGATAGAAATTTGCTGTCAAGTGCAGACACCATGCAGAATAAACATTTTCTAACTGGGATTTTCAATAGAAAGAAGATAAAATAGTCTGACATGTAATGTAAAATGAAATTTCAAAGAAAAAAACCACATATTTTCCCTGTCTTTCAAGGAACACATTTTTGTTTCTCACTTTGACTGTGAACTTTTTTGAACACCTCAGGCCTTTTTGAAAATGAAAAAAATCAAAGGAATTTGAAGTAAAGCTACTTGCTTTAAATTACAAGTTTAAAGATTAAATGACCTTGAAGGGTGTTCAGCTCTTCGACTGAAATAAATAATATAGATACCGGGCCTCAGAAAAGCAGAATAGTACACAGTGGGATGTCTGAATCTTAAAATATACTGCTGCCTCTAAAACTCTGTGATACAAACATGCATCGATTTGGAGTGAGGAAAAAAAAAAAAAAGTATTAAAAGAAAAAATAAGATTCCGTGACTCTTTCTTGCTGAATAAAAGCCTCTTCCTGATTATAAAGCATGTGGAAAATTAAAAACAATCAAATATGTGGTCATCTGTAAATCAACTTTTTCTGGATGAAATTTCAAAATAGTTCACTTCTAAAACACTTTGGTAATGCAAGATTTTGAGAAGTTACATTTCTCTTCCATAATAAATATTGTCAAACAGTATCATTTGGCACCTTGTCATCCCTGACTCTCATACACTTAAATATTTTTAGCACCTGTGAGCGTATCTCGAAATCTAAAGGTGGATATCTTATATTCCTGAGCGTACATTTCCATGTTTTGAAGAAGGCATTTGATTAGACATCCTTACCTTCTTCTTTGCCAAAATAAACAAGAAGTTGGATTTAGAGTAAACATACAAACCCACAACTTTTCGAATTGAGCAACTACCTCTGTCAGTAATGGTTCTGGGTATATGTTTAAAATGTATTTTAAGCTTTAGGCCTCAAGAGTCTAAGGATTGAGGGGAAAAAAGATAGAAAAAATAATGGAACAAGAGACACAAATTAAAAGTCTTCTTAACACCCCCCCACCAATTACTCAATGTCTGTTTTTATGAAGAGTTATTAAAGTAGCTGAAGTTTTATGACAAAATAGTATTGAAATGAAAGTGGAAAGAAAGTGAGCAGGACATTTTGTCATTTAAGTCTTGAAGCAAAAGATAAGGAGCGGTGAAACAGAAGCCCAGAAATATGTTAGAAGGAATATTAATAAGGCAAAAATGGAGGATCATCCTGAGTGAGCTCTCAAGGCAAGTGCAGGGCAGCTGAGGGATCAGGGCCAGCCAGCATGGGTTTATGA
>JAOQGH010000001.1:45465415-45482856 GCA_025769975.1 Gallinago jamesoni
CTTATTTTACTACTTTACATTTTATAAGGACATTATTTAAGGAGAAGGTAAGGAAAATGATAGGCAGTTCACATCTTGTTTCCAGATCTCTCATCAAAACAGAAGAATGAAGAAAAGAATGATACATTAGACATTAAAATAGACTCTTTCAGACTTTTATTCAAAACTTAAAGGTATTATTATGCATGTTTCATTTTACATATAGAAAACATAGAGATATGAATCTTAAAAACTAAGAAAGTTTATTTTGATATAAGAGTTCTTGTTATGAAATTGTAGAAAATTTATCTAGAATATAACAATCCTGGGACACAAGAAACTATGTCCCTCTAATGAAAATAGTAGTCAGGTGACCAGATATTTTTAGATATTTAAATCTAACCACTGCTGAGAACTGTCTAATAATTCTTTCACAGTCAAGAATTTGGGGGGAAAAACATAATTTCTTCTGTAAATGTGTCTCCTATTATACATATTTTTCAATAGATATTTTCCAATAGTATGAAAAAGGGGAAGGGGGGGTGACTGTATTTCAAAAGAAATCTGGCCAAATAAAACAATGTCTAGAATGTCTAATATTGAACACAGTTCCTCATCTTCCATGTACCTGGATTTGATTTTGAAACATGTATCAGAGACATGGATTTCAAAGATAAAATGCCAGCCTGCATTCATACAGAACACATATGAATTCTCCATAGACCTATAATTTACGAAAAATCAGAACGAATGAAAAGTACACAACCAAACCAAACCAAACTTTATTTCCTTGTCTGTCTCAGAAAAACAAATTCATAGACTCACAAAAGCACAGCCTTCCTATGCATTTTTCATGCCAAAAGAAGCTGTCACTGGTTCCAGTAATGAATGTGAAAGAGCATAAGTGAACCTTATTTAATGCACTGATGCTTTCTCATATTAAGGATTTCTGTGGACATAACCAACAGTGTTGCAGAAAGGTGCGGTGATGGAAACACTTCTAGCATGAAGAACACACACATGTTTGGAAAATGAAGTGACTTTTAAACACAATCAATTTATTTTCAGATAGATTTGAAAGAAATCATACATGACTGTATAGCTGATAATATTAATTTGATATGATGCACAAGACAAAAAAAAACAACTGATCAAAGTCACTGCAATTGACTACAGGGATCCCATAATTCATTTTCCAAAACTTGCACAAAACAAGATTAATGCCTGCAAAAGAGATCGGTTTTGGCTTCAAAAACTTTCAGGCTTCCTATGGTATAAAAAGGGGGGTTCAGTCTGAAAGATAATAAAGTGAGATTCCTAAAATGATCTCTGTATGGAATAACCCCTAGCTTAAACTCAGCCTTTGACTCCTAGACTGTGCTTTTTTATTAATACTACTGAATACATTGATTGATAAGGGGAAAAAAGAAAGAAAAAAACCAAACCAACCAAACCAAACCAAGAGAGTGATAGAGTGATATTCCTTAAAATGAGTATGTGTGTTCCAAGATATTACTGGAAAAAGGGAATCAGTGGATGTGATCCAACAGGATCCATACACAGTAGGGAGCATAGAATTTTTGTTTAGTAGAATTTTTTGTGTAATCTCATTGCTTTTTCATTTCTAAGAACTGTAACACACAGACTAAAATATATCTCTGAAAAACCAGACAGATCTAATGTAAATCTTAGTGATACGTCTGTTATTGTCAATTCATGGAAAAGTCCTTTTTTATGGCGACAGACTACTTCTTTTAAATGAATGAGGTGGTCAAGTCCTTTGATGTATCACTAAGTACATTAGATTTCCACAGTAATAATTCGGGCAGGTCTTTTATCCATATTCATTCAGGAAATTGAACTAGATTATTTCAGTTGTGTTTTGTGAATTTTAGAAAATACCCAATGAATAACTTTGTGATCAGTCTCCCTATGAAACTAGCACATCTCTCTTTAAAACAGTTGCTAAGACTTCCTTTACTCATTCTGACAGTTAATGACATGACTGCTGCTGCACCTATATTCTTTTCGTTTTGATACATTAATTTGCATAAAGAGCAGACCATTCATTTTGATACATTAATTTGCATAAAGAGCAGACCATTCACCATTGTGATACCATCAGAAAGTCTCCCAAATGCCTGTCAGGTATGTTTTAATTATTTGTTGTGCTATAGTAAGTCACCATCCAGAAAACCCATCAATTCACTTCAGAAAACACAGACTTATAAAGCCTTCTGTAGATTGAAATGCTGACATACTCTTTACACTTTTGTGGACATGCATACACTTTCCAAAGAATCCAGTGACTGCATTTAAAACAATTTACAATACACGCAGTCTACCTCAGTATAAAAGGAGTTTATTGATGAGAAACTCCCTTCTTCTTTAGGAGGTAAAATGAAAAGCAATTTCTGCCTAATCACTGATTTTAAACCTTCATTGCACTTTACCTCTCCCTTTTCCCCTGCCCCTGACCCTGCAAGAAAAGACATTTTGAAAGCTGTCAGTTTGACTATATAATGTCTGCCCCCCAAAATCACATTTTTAAGTATTAAATTTAACTTTAATAGAAGTGTCTCTAAAGAATGAGGGAACATGAGATCAGAACAAAATGTAAACATACTCCAACAAAATGTGCACATATACTCATTTTAATGCAGCATAGAGCTAAGCTTATTTTAGTCTCCCTGTGCTGTTTCTACTATGAAATAAATTAATATGGCAGTTTCCTTCTCACTGCTGAAAACAAAATTGGTTCTTTCACAAATAAATTGCCTGTATATTTAAGAAGGAAATAATTCCTCACATTCAAATTTTATTTGTACTTCTGAGGATTTTTAAAGACTTCATTATCACTACCATGCAGGTCTTCTCTCTTACTGCCATGTCCCCTTAAAAAAATCACAGATTTATTGATGAGATATTTTAAAATAATGCTCTTGACACTATTTTTAGAACCTTTTCCTTTTAAACAATTGATTTTTTTTTAAGCAAATAACTGTTAACACTGTGACAGCAGCTTCCCTTTAGAAGTGCACAGCACCTTCATTAGCATCTTTCAGATCAGCTTTAGTAACAATTGGAGCAGCTATATGGGGAAGATGAATTCAGCTTCTAATCAAAAAGTGGGAAAAAGAACATGAGGAAATGAACTTATCTCATTTAGTCAAGAAGTCATCTGACATTTACTGTGGCCTGTCTTGTGTCTTGTATGAGTTCAGCAGAGCACCACTGTTAGCTTCACAGTAGTCAGCAAAAATTTCCCCTGGAATTCCTCCTGGTGCAAAAGTTTTTCCACATGCCGATTTTGTAGTGATGAATTTAATCATATCTCTTGGACATCCCATTCATGTGGACATGACGGAACGCTGGTAAATGAGACAGATCATTGTCATTGTCCCTTCTTGAGGAATACCATCCACAGCTGATCTCATCTGCAAGCTACTTGCTGAAACTGGAAATGAAAGTGCCTCTTCACCCTTCTTGAGGACCATGGGCTCCCTGTACTCCATGGTATTCACAGTTATGCAGAGACTGGGAAAGTCTCATCATCAAGAGTATGCTACAGCTAGACACCTATCGTGCCCAACAAGCTGCATGACTTCGTGATGCTTGGAAAGTGAGGGAAAGGGAAAGAAGCATTTCTGTAACCAAAATGCTCTCAGCTGATAGCTGTGCTTTCTAACTAAAGGCAAGTTGTCCTAACCTATGCTTGTTGTTGCCTGTAAGGCTGTTGATGAAAACTGGGTAAAAGTCTCCCTGATATCTATATACCCTTTCAAGGATTTTTTGAAAGGTCCAGGATGTGGATCCTGAAGCAGTGCCAGAGACTATGGTCTCTTCCAAACTCTTCCATATGGCATTCTCAGACCACAGCAAGCAAAGGTCCAACCAAGTGGTATAGGCTTAATGATCTGTTGTTACTCAGAGAGCGTTTGAACATTCTCCAAAGTACATCTGCCCTGAGGTTTAACTATTGTTTGGTCTTCAGATAAACAGCTTTCACCTTTCTGAACCATATGCAACACTTGCACCCATCAGGTGTACAGGAAGCGAAGCCAAATAAAGGTTCAGTGTTAGTCTTGTCCTTTCAACACACATCTTCTGTGTCATACAGGCAGCTGCTTTATTTTCCTATCTTATTCCTTGAGTATCGACATGGACAATTTCTAGTATAAATTTGAAGGCCTGCACAGAGTGCATGGATAGAAGCAACTAACATTAAGCAACCTTATCTGAAGAAGTCTGACCATCTCCTTTTAAACCAAAAAAGAAATTATCCTTCTTTTTCAGCTCTGGTGTGCATTGTTATCAGTATTTAAAAAAAAACCCAAAAGTTCTTACAGATATATTTTGTTCTTATGATAGTCTGCTTTAAATATTTAAGGATAAATATACTGTATTTACAATAAATTTCAATGAAGTTACATAGGTGATTATATTCATTGTATTAGCTTTCATAATTCTGGAACATTTCATACAATACAATATGACAGAACAAGTGAAGTAATTTTATTCTTGATGCATTTAATAGCTTAGATTATTATTATTTTAAAGCAACTTTTTTTTCCCCATTTAGTTACAGTTAATATAGCACGCTTTGTGTGGGAGAACTCTTCTATTTCTTTCACCTGAGTGTTAATGTGTCTGATGTATCAATGTCGTTCAAGCTGTTAATCATTTTTCAACCCACATCAGATTTCTTAACTAAATCTTTTCACTTAATAACAGATTCCAGGTAATACCATGAGATTACGTCCCCAAAATAAATAGAAATGCAAAACATTTTAGACCAAACATTTTTTATAGGTAGATACAAGCATACATTCATGCATGTTGAATGTTTTGCAAATGACTGCTTTGAGCAGTAAAGAACTACAGTAAGCATTTGAGATTAAATAACCTATTAATTTTCTTACTGAGGTTCAAATGCATCTAAGTGGATCATGTGTAATCACAGAGACAAATTTGTCTATAGATCCTTTATCCACTCCACATTCTTCCTTAAAAATAACTGCATATTCAAATTTTTGTAACAAGACAATTTTCATTTGAAAACACCTCTTACAGCTCACACACTTTTCAGCAGAAGGAAATTTACACTGCAGTGGTACCTTAGAATTAACAGACCTTAATCATCTACGCAAAAGAACAGAAGTGAAAATAGAATAATCCTGTTAATCAACAATTGATTGTTAAGTCATTCATTTCAACATAAACAAAGTGGACAACAGAATTTACACTGGGTTCTATCAACCATTGAGAATTTTTTTGTATTCTTCCTTTTCCTTTTAGTAAAATTTTAGTCCTACTTTCAGTCACTCAGCAAAAACTTCTAGGGAAAAAAAACACCATGGAACATGTATTTTTGGCTGTAACTTAATCCACAAAATATTTTGACTTTCCAGTACTAACACATACATGTAGGTTATTACATTTAGAAATGTTTTTTTCAAAGAGGAAAAAAAGCAATAGGTTTTCAGCTGACACCGAGTTCCACATAACCATTTTATTGTCAGTCCATATGCTACATTTTAATATGACTCAAAAGCGGACTGTGCAGCATTTTTAAGCCACGATACAAACTGTATTCCATCTGATTAACAGCAATTAGAAATATTTACTGTAGGCTGGTACTTATTTCTTGCTCTAAGAAAATATGATAAGAATTTTTGATGGTAAAAGAAGAAAAAAAAAGGAAAAAAATAACTAACTCAAACGTGAGTTGAATTCAGTATTCATTATATGAAAAAATGCAAGTTTATTTTTACAATAATTATATTACTATATTGTTTGTAACTTGGCTTATTGTATTCATTACTGTTGGTTTTTTTTCTTTACAAATAATAATCAAAGAGATTTACATAGGCAGTATAAGGTTTTTGGTACAATAATCCAAAACACACATTCTTTTTGAAAGCACTTTAGATGTTTGCTTGCTATGAAGAATATTCAAAAAACATTTTGCCATTTTGGACAAATACATTTCCTGTGCATTCCTCATCACTGAAATTCTACCAGTGCATTAACTAAACTTATCATTTGCGATCTTAGGACTACATGATTTAAAAGTAAAAAAATAATTATAGAATAAGTAAACAGGAACCTGACTGATGGATGTCGTATTCTTCTACTCTTTGTATCTCATCAGGTTTGTTTTGGGGCTGTACAGCAAGGTCAAAGCATTTCTGAAAGACTTTGTTCTCACCTAATGTATAAATCTTTTTGAAAATACTGCTAATTAACACATTTGGAGTTACTTTAAGACTATTTTGTGTTGTGCAGAATCCAGACAGACCTTAATCATTTATGCAAAAGCATAGAAGTGCTTTTAAAATCCTTTGTTCCACTATGTTGTTAGCTGCACGGAGGACACTTATCACAGCTCTGATAACCGTTATTAAGAAGTTAATTCAAATAAATATCTCCCAAAATTTCCAGATTCAGAAAATAATTTCACCACTATATGACCTTTCAGGACAGAGATCTTGACTGTGGCTAATTCATTACATAGTTAAGTGGTTCTAATTAATTATGTACTCAAGGAAAGAATCTGCTTTTAGAGTAAAAAGGAATCACTTAACCCAGGTATTTCTTCTGTGCTCTCAGCAAGTCCAAAACCGAGAAGAGGGAAGAAGAAAGGAAAGTTTTATCCACCCTTTCAAGTTGCAGATGACAACTGTGTGTACCATGATGGTAAGAATTCATATAATTTTGGTACTCCCAGCATTTGTTGAGATTAGCGAGGCCTGTACAATCTTTTTTCATAAGTAATCTGCTTTGCTAAATTTTTGCAGCATTTGAGAAAAACATAAATTGATGCTTTCCCACCACACACATTGTGACATCAAACCCACTTCTGAATATAAGAATAATGTCATTCATAATAGTAGTAAAACAACACTTCAATCTCATCCTTTACTTAAATATAAACCATTAGATGTAATTATGAAGCAGGCTTAAAAGAGAGGAGAAAAGTGAGTTAGAAAGAATATTAGCAACATCTTTTAAAAATCCCTAAATTTTAATTTTTTCTAATAGATTTTTAAGCAATAATATTTCAGTGGTGTTCTATTATTAAGTGCTATACCTTAGTCAGAATGCAAATACATAAGTAAATAACCTCAATCTTAATGTCATTCTCTTTTTTATTGCTTTTATATGTAGAATATTTTGCCCAATTGAAAACGAAAAAGGATTTTCTTTCTGCATACAAAATGAACATGCTGTAAATGCAAACTATTCAGATGGATAGTATATATTTTAGGTCTTTGCTGCGTACAATGCATTACACAATATGTTCCTCAGATCACTAGCTTAGCATACCCTTGGTACTCACACAGATCAGGGGAAATGATTACTCAGTTTCTGGAACATAAAAGGAAGCGGGGAAAAAAAGAGAATGAGAAGAGATGCATGTAGCAAGTAGAGATCAGGGGATCCTGAGGAGAGCAGTGAATAGATACACACCCAGACTTCATAGGAGACTGAAAAGACTTTTCTTAGATACCGAGGTGTACCTGGGTATCTGCAACAGGTTGCAACCTGTTATTGCAACCCCAAACATCAGTGAAGGTTGCTGGATGAGAAGTAAGACTGGAGAAAAAGAGCAGTACCAGAAGTACACAGGGGTCTGAAAGACATATAAAGACTAGTTATTATGTCTATAATTATTTTAGAAGTTCCGACCTGTGTCGGAAGCTAGCTTTAGTGACTCAGAATGTGACACTGTAATTACACCAGTACTTGCATATATTTTATTTGGGATCTGACTGAAACTTCTGCTTGAAGATGGGAACAGAATATATAGCAGGGTCAATAAAAACAATAACAAGGAACTATTCTAGGGGTCAAGCATCATGTGGCAACATACACTATGATGAACAATTCGTCATCTTTTTCTCCTTTTGCCTGTCAACACACATGATCCTTGTTCTGATATTCTCTTTTAATATAAATTTCATCTTCTTGTTATCAGAGAGTCCATCAGGTCCAGGGAACTGTTAGTGCCCCTGTACTCAGCACTGGTGAGGGCACACTTCAAATACTGTGTTCAGTTTTGGGCTCCTCTCTACAAGAAAGACACTGAAGTGCTGGAGTATGTCCAAAGAAGAGCCACAAAGCTGGTGAAAGATCTAGAGCACAAGTCTTATGAGCACTGGCTTACGGAAAAAAAAGTTGTTTAGCCTGGAGAAAAGGATGCTCAGGGGAGACCTTATTGCTCTCTACAATTACTTGAAAGGATGTTGTAGCAAGGTGGGCGCTGGTCCCTTCTTCCCAAGACAAGTGGAAATGGCCTCAAGGTGTGCCAGGGGAAGTTTAGATTGGATATTACGGAAAATTTCTTTACAGAAAGGGCTACCAAACATTGGAACATGCTGCCCAGGGAAGTGGTTGAGTTGCCACCCCTGGGGGAATTTAAAAGATGTGTAGATATGGTACTGAAGGACATGGTTTAGTGATGATCTTGAAGGTCTTTTTCAACATAAACAATTCTATGATTCTGTGATTATATGATTTCTCATAGCTACCACAGCTCCATCACATCTTCAATAACAAGTGGTCTGACACTAACTAAAAATTGGGTCTAATTAGACAGGATCTGTAAACCACTAATTGTTTTATAACTAGAATACCACCTGCACTGAGCTGAAGAAGATAATGTGATTCAGGTAGTCTCTGGCAGCCACCAGGAATCTGTTTATACAAGAAGACTCACTACTGCTGTCAACAGGGAAATACTACTAGGAAAGTAATTTTATTTAGAAATTTCACCCATAGCTATATACTTCCTATCAGAAAGCAAAAGCAAATGAAGTTATAGCACAACTTTTGTTGATTTATTCAACAGTTGCTATAAAGCATGTCATTTAAGCTAACTGCTCCTTAGCTCTGCCCATTTCTAGATTATTACTCTGCTCTGTCCTTGCAATATACATTTAAGAAGAAAACAAATTATTGCTAGTGACAGAAAATAACAGTAAGTAACTACCTGTTTGTCATTTCCTGTAGTTCCTCAGAGCACATAACCAGGGTAGGCATACACCTGTATGTATATGACTAACCTTGTACTTGTCAAAACTCTGATATCATGCCAGAGCATGCATCCTCATCTATATTATGTTAAACTACTAAAGGCAGCTCTGATATGCAGTTTTTTGAAACGTTTCCTAACGAGGTGTCCAAGTGTCATGGAAATTCAAGATGAACATGTAAATATTTATGCCAATGATTAAATTGACATACACAAGGAGCTCTATGGGCATCAAGAAATTATTTGAGTTGAACATATATATAACTAAGATCAAAGCTGATCGTAATTTTTTCCTCTGATTGCAAAATTAGATAGAATCATAAAATCATTTAGGTTGGAAAAGACCCTTGGGATCATCGAGTCCAACCATCTACCCTACTCTACAAAGTTCTCCCCTACACCATATCCCCCAGCACCACATCTAAACAACTCTTAAACACAACCACGGATGGTGACTCAACCACCTCCCTGGGCAGTCTGTTCCAATGCCCGACCACTCTTTCTGTGAAAAATTCTTTCCTAATGTTTAGTCTAAATCTACCCTGTTGGAGCTTGAAGCCATTCCCTCTTGTTCTATCACTAATTACCTGGGAGAAGAGACCAACACCAACCTCTTTATAGTGTCCTTTCAACTAGTTGTAGAGAGAGATGAGATCTCCCCTCAGCCTCCTCTTCCTCAAACTGAACAGTCCCAGCTCCTTCAACTGCTCTTCATATGATTTGTTCTCCAGGCCCTCCACCAGCTTTGTTGCCCTCCTCTGCACTCACTCCAGCACCTCGATATCTCTCTTGTATTGGGGTGCCCAAAACTGGACACAATACTCGAGGTGTGGCCTCACCAGTGCTAAGTACAGGGGGACAATGACTTCCCTATTTGTTCTGGCCATGCTACTTCTAATACAAGCCAGATATAGAAACAACGTGTTTAGAAACTACAAGTTTCTAAGGGATTTCTTATTCCCATGAAGCAGAGATAAAGAGAAAACTGAGACAGAAGTGTCAAAGCACATTCTTACCCAGTAGTCATTTTTTCATATCACAATTCCACAATACTACCTACACCACAGGCCTTTCAACGAGCTATAGTAAAATCAATATCATATACTCTGTTTATTTTCACTTAAGTGAGAGACCATTTATCAGAGACTGTCAGAACAGTAAGCATACTTTAAATGTTTCTATTTGTATGTTATCACTGGATTTAGCCAAGGTTTTCAGATACTACCAGTCCCTCACAAGTACTTTATACTTCTATTTCTTCCTCCCCTAAAAATTAAAAATTTGGGGTGGGGGGAAGTAGTAACATTCATAACAATCAGTGGCTGACATGTCACATAAAAATACTTTATTTTCCCTTTATTTGGTAGATTTTTTCTTTATCTTCAGTTTTTCAAGATTTCTTGTAGGACTATTTAGCAAAGGAAAAAATCATCAGTACATTTGCTCAAGTAGACAGAAAGATTTTGATCCTACCTGGTTTTCTGCAAGGACAAACTGACCAGAATTCTGAAGATTTCAACAGAGGGGAAGGAACATCAGTTCTTGGGGAAAACTGTTACTCTGCATGATGTCTTATATAGAAAAAAAAATAAAAAATCAGAGAGGTATTCACATAAACCCGCTTTGAGAGTGTTAAACTAATTAAGCTATAATATACCACTAAAAATAATTTGGTTTTACTAGTAAAACTCTGGGAAAATCTAGCTCAACAATAAAGCACAGCTGTAGCTATTAACTATATTTTGATTTTGGAGTCCTTGCAGTTCAGATAATGTTAAAGGGATGCAGCTATGAACTGTTCTGATCAGCAACAGTTTGCACCTGGGGTGACACTGAGCTGCTACTCTCTCTGTTTCCATTCATAATATAGTTTTTCTACTTGTACTTTCATAAGCCAAAAGCTAAAACATGGTTATTAACACTAATCCCAAATAGGAAAAGTTGGTATGAGAAAATGTTCTTCCAAGTTCTCCGGTTAGCTGTACAAGTTAGTTATATATAGAATTTGTTCTAACGTGGGATTCTACCTATTGTACTTTTAAATGAACTCCACTGAAGAATTGAAGAATCCACAATCCATTGAAGAATCACAGTGGAATAAACACACAGATTTTTAGACATTTCCTTGTAGAATGTTTCCTTGCTGATTTCCCATGTTTTGCGCATACCAGCAATGGACATGTGGGATTGTAATGTGAAACTCTACAAGCTAGTATTTTATGTTAATTTCAGTGTCAATGTTTCTAAGTATTGCAGACTTTGCCACCTGCAAGAGCAAGACAATAAGAGATATAACTAATTAGGAAGACTATAACTTATTTAAATGAGTCAGAAATAAAGCAGTTTTTCATTCTGTTTCTCCCACCAGAAACTTCTACAGTATAGATCTTAGCAAAATGAGAGCAGTTATTAAATAGCAATGCCACCTTTTCAAAAATCAACCTTTACCCTAATTAAAAAAGATCCTTCTTCTACCAACAGAGATATTCTCAGACCACATTAAAAATTTTATTAGTCTGCCAATGTTTTTCACAAAAGAATACTGTGATAAGAAACTTTTGCAGCCTTAAAATTACATAAGTTTAATTAACTACCATTTTATTAATCAGACCTGCATCATCATAATTAGTGTCAGACTTCCAAAAAGCATAGAGAAATACATTGTGGACTTTAAAAGAGAAGACAGAAAGTAAAACAGACTCATCAAAAAAAAAAAAAGAATATATACACATCCTCAACATTAGGCACTAATTTTCACCTAATTCATTAAATCAGTCATTCTGCCCAGACCCCACCCCCAAATCTCAGAGAGGAGATAGAGTGAAAAACAGCCAGCTTACCCAAAGGAAGCAAATATATCCTCCACACTACTAAGGAAAGTCTCCATATTTCACAAAGGCTGAAGTGATAGGATGAATTGGGCGTGGAGAACATCATTATTCAGTGTATGTGTTTGTTTTGTAACATGTCAGTACTTCATTAAGATTGTTTACCTGTGGAATTACTCATGTAGCTGTTTGAAGAGCTGATGTCCACTTCATCCTCCGGGAATTTAAACCCTACAAAAGTAGGATACTACTGTGGGAAGGTCACTGGGCAGAGGAGGCTAAAGAATAAGGCTCTTTAAGGAGTTTGGTTTTCAGCTGTGATGACACAAAGTTAGTCAATCATAATGCATTCCAGTCTTAAGTGAGAACTATAGGGGTCTTTTGTTTGGGTTATTTGGTTGGTTGTTGGGGATTTTTGTCCTTGCTTTTTTCCCCAGAAGTGAAGCCTTTTTTTTAAATTGAATTCTATAAATTAGGCAATACAGGATAAAATAAAGCAAATAAAATTTTTATTTTTTGTTTACAATTAAGGAAAATATAAATCATTACTTAACTATTAATAGTTAATTAATTACTAGCCCTCATTTCATTTACTGAGAAATTTAAAATTATAGCTCTTATTTTAAAAAAAAAGGTAAATATAAAGGTTATTCAAAGAGTCATGTGAGATCACTCCTTTCCATTTGATTCAGTGGCCTGGATTATGCCTAGCAGCAAGTTCTTTCAAAATCCATACTTGGATCCTTTCCTTGCTTCAGTTCCTTTTCTCTGTAAATCGGAAGCCAGCCTGCCAGTTAATACTGTAATGGGTTTGTGTGCCCCTGTTTTGGCAGCAGGGAGGTAAAGGGGATCTTCTGTGAGAAGCTGCTAGAAGCTTCCCCCAAGTTCAGTAGAGCCAGTGCCAGCCTGTTCCAAGACAGACCTGCCACTGGCCAAGGCCAAGTCCATCAGTGATGGTAGAAGCATTTCTGTGATAACATATTTAAGAAGGTGAAGGCAGGAGCAGAAATAGGGCAACTGCAGCTGAAGAGAGGAGTGAGAATACGTGACAGCAACAACTCTGCAGACATCAAGGTGAGTGAGGAAGGAGGGGGAGGAGGTGTTCCAGGCAACTGAGAAGAGATTCCCCCACAGCCAGTAGTGAAGACCATGGTGACACAGGCTGTCCCCCTGAAGCCCATGGAGGTCCATGGCAGAGCAGATATCCACCTTCCAGCCCATGGAGGACTTCACACTGTAGCAGGATGTCTGAAGGAGTTGTGACCCTCTGGAGGTCCTGCGCTGGAGCAGAAACATGTGATGAACTCACTGGAACCCCCATTCCCCGTTTCCCTCCACCTGATCTCAACCCACAAGCCTTTCTTTGTATTTTCTTTCTTCTGTTCAGCTGAGGAAGGGGAGTGATAGAACAGCCTTTGATAGGCACCTGGCATCTAGCCAGGGTCAAGCAATTGAAAATACATCAATGGAAGTCCCATTAATGTGAATTTTTGAGAACCTTTTTCTTCAAGGACACACTTGTTGTTCAAACAGTTTAAAATTAATCAAACTGGGTAAACTGCAGAGTACCACCTGGCTCATGCTGGATTTTCTTTCTCCAGGACCTGCTGCTCCTGCTCCTGTCATCTATAGTAATATGTGTTCTGCCAACTTTTTCAGTTGACTGGTATGGTAATCCTTTTTTCTAATGTTTTACCTCCAGATATAATATAGCCAATACAGAATAATGCACAAAAATCACAGAAAAAATGTAAAAGCTGTGGCCCTTCTGTATGCTGGGCTACAGATACAGAATAAAGGTATATATTGAATGAGTTGGGATCTTCCCTAACATCTCAAAATAGACATTATCCCTCTTCTGTTGACACCTTTCCTCTGAATGGCTCTGGATACAACTCCTTGTTTGATTTCTTCTGCTCCCTGCCTTAGTTTAGGAGCATGAGATTCTTTTCAACTACAAGGAGTAGGTTAAAACAGTGGTATCAACATCTAATATTATGTTCAAGTAACATATGATGAAGGTGTACAAGTTTAACGGTTAGAGAATTCACTGAGGAAGCAAATTCTTCCAGAAAGCTGGGTTGGTCTTGTTATAGTTCAATTTGATTGCTTCTTTGGATTGTGCAGGTTTTTTCAGAACTGACTGAACAGGGTTCTGTGTTTTCTTCTAAAACACAAATGACCTTTGGTTTTCTGTTGTGGACTCATTAGAAGCCAATAGAGAAGGGCAAAGAAAGATAACAACTTACACTCTGAAATAAGAATATTTTCAAACGTGGGAATTTAGGGACTAAAAAATTCACTGACCTCTGCGACAGTGTATTTCTTTCCTGGAAACAGGGAGAATAGGATTTAAGACACACTTTCCCTAAAGCATTTTTAAACTCCTCTGAAGTTTAAGTAACAACCTACTTTGTGGTTATTGTGGCATCACAGAATCTTTGAGGTTGAAAGGCATCTCTGGATATCATTTAATTTAACTCCTCTGCTCACTGCAGAATCAGCTACAGGAGATTGCCAAAGACCATATGCAGTCAGGTTTTGAATATTTGCAGAGATGGAGACTCCACAACCTCTCTGGACAACCTCATCTGGTGTTTGACTACTCTCACAGGAAAAAAAATAAAAATGGTTTTCTTGTGTTCAGGTGGAATTTCATGGGGTTTAAGTTGTGCCTATTGCCTTTTGTCCTGTCCATGGACAGGACTACTGAAAAGATTCTCACTCCTTCTTCTTCATTTTCCCCATCAGGTGTTCATACACATTGGAAAGATCCTTTTTCTTCTCCAGGTTGAAGAGTGTCAGCTCTTTCAGCCTTTCCTCGTATGAGTCATCTCAGTGGACTGTTGCTGGAATTATCCCAGTAATTCCATATCACTCTTGGACTGGAGAATGCAAAACTGGGCAAAGCACTCCAGACAGAGCAACTCCAGTGCTGAGTAAAGAGAAAGAATCAGCTCTCTCGAGCTGCTGGCAATACTCCTTCACTGGATGCTGTTGGCCTTCTTTGCTAGGATGGTACCATGAGGGGCCACTTTGTTGTCCACCAGAACCCCAAGGTCCTTTTCTGCAGAGCTGTTTTCCATCCAGTAAGCCCCCAGGCTCTATTTGTGCATGGAGTTATTCCATACCCCAAGAGGAAGACTTGCAATTCCCTTTAATGTACTTTATGAGATTTCCAGCATGTGCAGGTTCCTCTGAATGTCATTGTACCCATCTGATGTATCAGCCATTCCTCTCAGTTTTGTGTTGTTTGGGTGCATGATGTCCCATTGTTATTAAAGCTGTTGAACAGTACTACTGCTCCAATATTGACCACTGGGATACACTGCCAGTGATTTGCCTCCAGCTGAACTTTGTGCCATTGATCACCACTGTCTGGGCTCAGCTGTCCAGCCAGTTTTCTATCCACCCCACTGTCTACTTATCTAACCTGTACTTTGTTGGCTTGTCTATGAAGTTGAGAGACAGTATCAAGTCTCAGCACCCTCAGCACTAGTAGGTGGCACCCATCAGTCCTCATGGACTCATGTATGTCCAATTTGTTTAAATGTTCTGTAAGCTGGTCTTCTTCCAATGAAGATAAGTCTTCCTTGCTCCAGACTTTCCTGCTGATCTCATGGGCATTGGATTCCTGAAGGCTGACCTTACTGGCAAAGACCAAGGCAAAAGAGACATTGATTACCTTCTGCCTTTTCCATGTCCTTTATCACCAGTTTCCCTCCCTCATTCAGCAGTGAGTCCTTGTTTTCCCTACCTTTCTTTTTGTTGTTTATATATTTTCCTTTCACAATAGAATCCCTTGACAGATTCAACTCCAGATTGGCCCTGGCTTTCCTAATGTTGCCCCCACACAATCATACAACAGCTCATCCTGGGTCACCTTGCTTGACTAGGATGGACCCTTCTTGATATTGGAGAAGATGAATATCAACCGGATCTCCTGGATTCCTCTTCCACCAGGGCCATATCCCACGGGAATTTTTCAAGCAGATCTCTACTTTTTTCATAAAAATTTTCTTTTAATTATATAGAGAACCCAACTGACTAATTCAGTACAGTGGATTCTACTTAGATAAAGCACTTAAAATTTCTATTACTTTACATCACAACAATAATAACAGCAACAACAACAATAATAAAATATTATTATTTTGGTAGGCAAGACCGTTTTGGTTACTTTTTTCGTTTCAAGGTAAATTTTACTCAAAATGGATCAGATCGATGAAATATTATTTCAATTCTCAGCTTATCCTCTGATACAACTGTTTGTAATACGTGTTTTCAATTCTATAAATAAGAGTATCATCTTCCAGTTCTAGGTCTTTCAATATCCCATTACTCAAATACACACACACACACACAAATGTGAAATTAAAACCAGTAGTACCTTTACAGACTGCATACAACACAAAAACTCTTAGTGAAAGCGGTAAACTAAAATTTCATTATGATGTGCATTTCAGAAGGGAGACAAGCAGGAGAGAACAGCACTTAAAAATGGAACACTGCAGCACAAGGGAGCACTGTCTATAGTGGAGTTGATTATCAGCAAGGCAGAGAACTACACTTTATCACACAGTGCAGGCTGCATGGCAGCAAAAGATAGTGCTTTAGTGCCAGACAGAGGCAGCACAGTGAGTTTGGCAACACAGGAGAGCACTTTTTGTAACAATGCAGACAAGAAAAGTGGCAGCCTCCTTGCTCCAACACAGACTTGATTAAAAAGCCCCGTGCTTGAAATAAACTGATCTGATCCTTTTTTTTTTTTTTTGTCAGCTGCATATGGAGGCTCCGTTTTGACTATATGTTTTTGTTGGTTGTCATCTAGGGTTTTCTTTTGTTGTTGTGTTAATTAAAAGTTGCCAAAAAATACCGGGCTTTAATATAAACCAATGTATCTGCAACACATTTCTTTTTCAAAGAGTCTTCTCAGAACTCCAGAATTTCTATCTCAAGAAAATATTCATAAAATTTAAACATTAAACTTGGTAAACTTGAATATGACCTACTTTTTTGCAGATATGTTAATACGTCTTGCACTATATTACAAAAAAACAGCATACAAGAGATGTAAATGACAGTCAATAGAAGAGAAGTATAGAAGCATTTCTCAGATACTTAGGGAGAAATTCAGTAAAAAAGTGCAGCTGGAACTAAACATAGCAGGGGACATTAAAGGTAAGAAAAAAGATTCTACAGTTAAACTAATTGCAAAAAAGAAATTCAGGGAAAAGGTAGGTTTGCTAATGGATGAGAGGACCAACAAGTGAGAGGTGACATGGGGAAGGATAGACAGTTCATTCCCTTTATGTCTTGATCTTTTTAGACATTTGTATGGGAGCACCCAGCCGAACCGGTTTCAGAGCACTATAGGTGAGATGCAGGGAGTTGTCACCCGACTCAGCTTCATCTCTGCCTTGCCTCCTCTATGCAGAGATGACTTGGGGGGAGCTGAAAAACGGCTCAGTGTTGTCTCAAGAATGCATCACAATAAGAAACCGAAACCGAATGCCTTAACTCCCTTAACAAACAAAATGCCCTGAGTCCCATCCCACCACTGTTGTCAGACATCACATTTGCAACAGAGACTCAGC
>JAOQGH010000001.1:45482956-45500549 GCA_025769975.1 Gallinago jamesoni
CCGTTTCGTCACAACATTGCCTGCTCAAAGACCTCTTATGTGTAACAGCATAGTCTGGGAAGGAGTATGCCGGCTAAGAGCTGGGAGGAGCAGCTCAAAATTACCTAGAGAAACTGGGTATGTTTAAATCCATCAGCTCAAACAGTATCAGAATTTCATCAGCTGTTTCAGCCTGAAGGTGCTGAAAGAGTTGGTGAATTGTGATCGTAAGGCTGCTGTATATCTTCTGTAGAAAACAATGACAACCAGAGGAAGGTTCCAGGACTGGGAAAAACCTTCATGTTATGACTGTCATAAAGATAGACAAGAAGGAGAATCTGGATAACTATGGGTTGGTCAATCTCTTCTCAGTCCGGGAGCGTGTCCTTTTGGAATATATTTCCAGGCATGTGAAAGACAAGAGAGTAACCAGGAATACTCAACATAGATTTACCAATGCCGAATCAGGCTGGAGGAACTGATTGCTTTTTACAACAAACTCACTGGTTATATGGATAAAGCAGTGGGCTGGCAATTCTATACCTTGACCACTTTAAATCTTTTGGCACTGTGTCCCACAATATTCTCATTTGTAAGATGAAGAAATAAGGGCTGTAAGAATTGACTGTTAGGTGGGTTCATAACTGTCTGGATTGGGCTCAAAAGGTGTTGGTTAATGCTTTAATATGTGTCTGGTGGACTATAATAAGTGGAGGCTACCCCGGATGGATACCAAAGTCCTCATTTTCCAACATTCTCATCAACAATTTTGATGATAATGTAGAGTACACCACCAACAAACTTACGGATGACTCTAAATTAGATGACTGGCTGACAAAATAAATAGTAGAGCTTCAGTCTGCAGTACACTTGAGGAATAAGCTAGCAGAAACCGCATGAAGTTCAACAAACAAAAGTGTAAAGTTTTGCATCTGGAAGAGGGGAAAAAAAATAAAACAAAAAAAGAACTTTCTATATGGGCTGGGAGCTCACTGGCCCTGCATTTGGACGGGATATGAGCTGACAGCTCCTCTTAAGATGTCATGAATATGTGAATATTCACTCTCATTATGAATGAGGCAAATTTTATCCATTACAAGCATTGTGGCCAGCAGTTTGAGGGAGGTTATATTCCCTTCTATGTAACACTAGTGAGGCTACACCAGAACCAATCTGTGGCACCTAGTTCACGAGTGATGTGAAGAAGTTGAAGGAGGGTTTGGTATAAAGGTCAATCGCTGTTAGTACATGACCTCTAAGAAAGGTTGATGAACTAGATTTCTTTCATGAGCTGAAGAGGAGGTTAAGGGAAGCAGTACCAGCCTGCAGCCAGAAATAAAGGAACAAAACTCTTCTCAGTAGTGGTGCATAATATAAAAAGGGGCAACAGCCAAAATTTGTGGCTTAGGTGTTTCTATTTGGACGTTGGAAAAACTCTTAATTTGCTGTGAGGACGGTACAGCAGTGGTACAGGTTTCCCAGACAGACATCAAACTAAGCTCAAGAATCACCTCGGTAAAACTGTCCATGGCTGTCCTGATCAAATGTTAATGGTAATCATCCTTTGAGCTGGAGGTTGGACCTGATGACATCCTGAAGTCACTTCCAACCAATATCTCTGTTTCTATGAACTGTGGTCCTATTAGATCCCCAAAGTTCACATAAGAATTACAAAACGTAATTTCTCTTCTTCAAAGAGATCTTATCAATGTCAGCTATTTTTGGCCTGTGTGCCTTAATTTCGTGCAGTTATTAGGATGAAATTGATAGGCACATCCCAGAAATCTAATAATACTGATAATACAAGTTCTAGATGCCCCTGCATTAGAAAATAACAAATTTCAAATTGAGAAAATACATTTTATACAGTGCAACGTTCACTTTTAAGTGTGTAATAACATCACAACAGGTAAAAATTGTAGCAGGGTTCAAAAATCTACACATGGAATATTGTAGGGTAAATGAGAAAATAATGATTGTAAATTATGTAAGTATTTAAATATGGAAAAATGCACTCTGCAACAGCATGTAACTGTATTGAATTATGGAATAAATTTAGATGCACATTGGAGTGGGGAAGATGTTAAAAAGTGTATTTAACCAGATCGATGAATGGTCAAATCTGATGAGTGATTCATACAGTCCTATGACAGACAGAAACATAAGAGCTATCAGCAATTTAAAATGTATTGCTTTGTATGTGTCCTTCAGTTACTCAAAAGAGCAGAGGATAAAACTCTGTTTTGTCATTGACTTCAGGAGTGCTACGTTTAAACCTAAGAAAGTTTGCTACCTGTAACGTGTAAAAATAGCTTATGTAGGAGAGATTGGCATAAAAGTTTTTTTGGTGAGTTTAATATTTTCTAAAGCAAAGACAACTCCTGATTCTTATTTCCGACTCTGTTAAACATATAGCGGAAACAAGGTATGAAATTGTTATTTGTTCCTTCCACAATCATTCCCACCATATTTTCTCAAAAAACAGTATTTTCAACATATGTCTCAACTGTTTTTTTTTTTAATTATTATTATTTTTGCTTCTCTCTTGCATGTTCTTATGAGGCTCTAGCTGATTTTAATTTGCTCATTTTCCATACATTTTGACTCTGAGGTCAAAAGGTATCCAAACTGTTCATTACAGCAGAACCACATGTTTTTCAGAAAAGCTTAACTGTCTATTAAATTAACAATTAATTTCTTTAGCTTTTGGAACAGGTGTCTCTACTTTTACTCTACTAAACACAAAACTCTTGCTCAGTGGATTCAGGTTTTCATCCTGAATGTTGTTTATATGCCTTCAGTTGTGAGATCTACAAAATATAGGTTTGTTTAGCTAGCCAAATTGTTTCTGATTCATCAACTGATGAACTGATGTTCACAAAACCAACCTCTGTCAAAAGCCTAAATATGTTTTCTTCTGAAGTTTCTTTCTAAGGAAAACAGAATACATCTTAAGAGCAAAAGTAAAACATATCTTTTTTTCTAGACTGGGACGGTATAACAGATGCTAGTTTTATATAACTGGTATTTTTTGTACCACTACTTTCATAATCTACCTATTCCTTTCTACTCTGCTTGCAATCTAAATTCTGAATTGTGGATCTTAGTAAACACCCCTCATTTCTCTTCAGTAGGGCAAATACTGAAATAATATTCAACTTTCTTAATGGCTCTGCTAAAATCTTAGTATGAAACATACAGTATTTTTATGATGCAGAATTTTTCCTGAAAACTTAAAAAAAACCCCTCATTCTGAAACAGTTTTTCATTTTTACTGAGCCTTATTTTGCCAACAAAACCATTATGTTAGCATCCTTTTACTTGCAGACTCTAAGGTCATTACTGGCAAAGTGTAAGGTCCTATTTTATGTCTAATGGCACCAAGTCACACATTAATCCTGCTAATTAATTTACATATCAACTGAATAAATGCTATTGTAGTGGTAGTCTAAACCTTATCATACCATTAGTAGTCTGGAGTTGTGAAATTATAGTGCTTCTACTGAAAAGGTATATAACTAAAACTGTCTATAATGCAAGATTACATGACTGTAATTAGACTGTAATTTAAAAGTAAACGTAATTACAATTGAGTTTTTTATAAAGGTATAATTTCTTATACAAAGTTTCAAAATGTGATATTTATAACAGTTCAGATGAAAGACCATAAGAACTCATTATTAAGAAAGACTTCTTTGCAGAAGATTAGAGAAAAACCTGAATGGTTTTTTTAGCTGGTTAAATTTTCAGTCCAAATTAGGTTCCATATCTTTAAACTGCATTATTTTTTGAAGACAAAAGGAGTTATTTTCAACTATTGTGGGATCAAATAGCTGAAAAAAAAATAACATCCTTAATGTGAGATCACTGTCTATTCCCTTTTCCCAAACAAAATTTATGTAGCAGGCAAATGTGGGTAGAGGGAATTTCACTGGGTGCCGATTTGAGAATTTTTCCTGATTCATGGAGAAAGGAAGAAAAAAAAACCCCAGTCTAAAAGAAGAGAAGCAGTGAAATAAACCACAAGCACCATCAGCTCTGGGAATGGCAACATCTGAAAGAACATGTGGACTAAGTGCTCTGAAAAACACTTTAACACTAAGACAGTCCTGCTGTTTCTTCTCAGCTTCCTGTTGTGTTTATAGAAATAGTATTTTGTACCAACTTTGTAAACAAGATTGCATCAAAGAAACACCATGTTTGATTTTTCCTTCTAGTGGAAACAATCCATATTTCCCTAAATGTGGTTAAGTGCTGGAGACAGAAGGGAACATTGCATTCTGTTCAGTTTGATTTGCCTGTTAAGTGAAGGGAAAACACAATGAAGTGTTTGAGGCAAAGACGGGGCAGTTTTGCATTACAGCTGGTCATACATCAGTGTGTGGTGCCTCTACTCTGTAAGGAGGACTTACAGCTCTTGCTGAAGGGATGAAGGATCACTTTACACAAGGACAAAACATCCACCAACTTAGGTGAGAGATATTCTTAGAAAACTTCTTGAAAATATCATTAATGTTCTTGTGCACAAGAAGCCAGAAAATAACTTAAGGATGACTGTAGGTGATGATCACTAGTCACAGATTTCAGGAAGGCAGAAACACCACTTTCTATGTGATTCATATACACCAGTTTTCCATGCAAGAGTAGGAGTATGTAACATTTGTCACTATAACTATTTCTATATGTTATATAGAAATACAACTGAATATGAGACAGCAGTTTGCCCAGGTGGCCAAGAAATCCAGTAACACCCTGGCTTGTGTCACAACTAGCGTGGCCAGCAGGTCTAGGGAAGTGATTGTCTCCCTGTACTCGGCACTAGTGAGGCCACACCTCGAATACTATGTTCAGTTTTGGGTCTCTCACTACAGGAAACACATTGTCCAAAGAAGAGCCATAAAGCTGGTGAAGGACCTAGAGTACAAGTCTTACGAACATTGGCCGAGGGAACAAAAGTTGTTTAGCTTGGAGAAAAGGATGCTCAGGGGAGGTCCTATCGCTAACTACAACTACTGGAAAGGAGGTTGTAGCGAGGTAGGTGTTGGTCTCTTCTCCCAAGCAACAAGTGATAGACATGAGCAAATGGCCTCAAGTTGTGCCAGGGGAAGTTTAGATTGGATATTCTTTACTAAAAGGGTTGTCAAGCACTGGAACATGCTGCTCAGGGTAGTGGTTGAGTTGCCATCCCTGGAGGAATTAAAAGATGTATAGATGGGCTGCTGAGGGACATGGTTTAGTGATGGACTTGGCAGTAGTAGGTTTATGGTTTATTCAACGATCTTAAGGGTCTTTTCAAAACTAAATTATTTTAAATTATTCTATGATTCTGTTTTAAATGATGGAGATACTGTTTTGCTTTTTCATGCTTTTACCAGTACAGTTCTTGCACTGTTGTCAGCAAGATAAAATCAGAACTATTTTTTTTTTTCATTATATAAAGAAAAAGAAATGAAGGGGAAGGATTTTTTTTAAAAATAAAAATTTTGTAAAATAAAAATATTGTGGAGGTACAACATTTTGTTAATATTATAGTTATATAGTTACAAGCTTTTGTTGAGATGATGCCTGAGACACTAAAGGCATGTACTATGTACACCATCAAATTAATGTTTATAAAACTATGGGTGCAGGTGCCCATGCATTGGCATAAGGATCTGCAGAGGCCTCTGTGAGGATTCTTCAAAAGGAAGATTCCAAAAAGAAAGTAAAGAAGGAACTGTAAGCTTTTAATTAGTTACTTAGAATAACAGTAATGACTGTTTTAATATGATGTCAAAGCAAACTCCTGGGAAGGAACAGTATTCCTTCTTTGACAAAAATGAGAGTAGGAGTCTGACAATCTGTTCTGCATATCTTCAGTGATACAGGAATCTTCAGCAAATAATTTGATTTCAGATTGCTACTCAATGATAGGCACAATTATTAAAATTGCTTCAATTAATCATGTGCCTTATGGGTAATCAATTCCACACTTAAAATTAGTGGACTGTTTTAAAATCATTTAATAAACAAGTACAAGGAAAACAAGTGTAATTATCTGAAGTTTTACTTCATCATGAACATCTGCCTACTTCATAAACAGTAATGGTAATGATATTCATTTGTATTATAGGAGAATAATAGATGCATTGCGAGGAAATTCCAGGGGAAAAAATATGAATTGAGATACGTTACATTCCTCTGACCTTTTTTTTCATACATTTATATTCCTAAACCATCCAATTTTCAAAGCTGGCAGCTATGACCAAGAAAGCTTTCTACTCCCTATGACAGCAAGTATGATAACACACTTGTTCAATAATATAGATGGTATAGTGTGACATTGTAACATAAACTTGAATGGACAGAAGTTTCATCTGTGTCTATCACATGCAAGAGAGAAAAATGCTGATTTCTACCTTCAAAATAATATCTACTGTATGTTTTCTATTTATTGGATTGTATCATTTTATTACCAAGGTGGCCAAATATAATAAACACCTTGCAATCAAGATGAGATTTTGTCAACAATTTAAAATATATTCTTCACATATTTTTAGCACACTATACCAATCCTCCAATGCATTCTTTCCATTCTGCCAGTCTCAGAACAGAGTAAGTTCTTTTTCCATGAACTTCCAATGGTCCAGTTTCTCCTTCACTATTAGAGAGTATTGTCACTATGCATAAGAGTTCTAGCAGTTTCTTTGTATGTTCTGCAATGTATAATTTAAATCATAGTCTTCTCAAATTATTTGCCACAAAATCTAAGAACACTAGTTTGAAGTCCTCAAAGGTACTACAGAAAGCACAAAGTAATTCACAAAGGTATGGACTGTTGCAAGCACAATAGTTTAGAAAACCAGTATGAAATGGTAAGTGTGGGATAAATTCTCAAAGAGAATCATTATTTTCCTTCTGAAAGACTAGACCTAATCCCAAAGTACAGTTGAATTTTGCTAATTCAGCACTTTGTAGAAAGTTTTCTGAAGGGAGAATAGAAAAGGTCACTGAGATGAAATGAACATATAGTACTGTTTTCAAATTAGATGACATAGATTAAATATTTAATTTCAATTTCTTTTGGAATGGATGGATAACAAGTATAATAGTTGTTATTGGCTACAGCTTGAAATTGGACATCCAGCAGAAAACTCTTGCCAAAGAAAGGTTAGACTCTTCCACAGCAGATATGGAGAGCACCTGATAAAGTAACAAATTATGAGACCTACAGTTTTCAAGTATCTCTCTCTAATTTTATTTTGACCTGAAGTCAAGTGTTTAATCTGTAAATTACTTAAATAAATTATTCTTTTCTCCAAGTAACAACTTGGTCTTAAACTCAGAAGTTAGCTAAATACTTCTTCTAAGTTTGTGAGCTTATCTTTAAAGATGGACTGGAAAACTCAACGATCAGTGAGTTATGAGTGGTCTTAATAACATGAATCAGCGCATGTGTTTTCTGTATAACTGCAGACAACAGTTTCCTAAATTTTCCTAATTCCGTTTAGCTGAAATATAATTTCATCAGTTATGAAGCACTCCCAATTTGTTCTCAATTTTTTTTAACTGTTGACCACATTTATTTTTCCTTTTCTTCATTGCCCACCTAATTCCTATAAAACACTTTCCTTTGACCATATCCAGTTTCATGCCAACACCTGGAAAAAGTCATAACCTCTTCAGAATTAAATGAAAAATTATATGTAGCCTGCACTGTGGTAACAATACAGGTTTGTAATTCCAAAATCTCTCTATGTCATAATAACCTCCAATATGATGTGGAGATAAAGGTCAATACAATCAGGTTCTTCTTGAAATTTCAGTATTTGTAACTTTTCCATTACACCAGTGGATGATCACTAAAGAATGAACAGGATGTTCTCTTGTCTTGCTTAACAAGGTCAGGTAGGAGACCCAACCTTTATCCATCACTAGAATGCAAACTCACTGAAGAAAGGACATTACTGTAAACTGTGTTCAAATTTAACTGAGATAAATCCAAAACAATTCTACAAATTGTAAAACATCTCTTCATATTAAATAATGCAACTAATTTTAAAATCCATCAATTTGTTAGCCATCTCACTCACTCACTCTACTTATGAAAGATGAGAGGCAAAATCAAAATATAGCAAAATAAGATTACTTATCCTCAGGTGTTAGGTGTCAAGTCTGTGTCTATAGACACACAGTCTGTACAGTTCTTTCTGAAAGTAGTGAAGTTGGTTTTATGACAGGAAAAAAAATCTCACGTACCTGTTTTGGGAGCTGTAAGTCCCTCCTGGAAATGCAACCGGACTTCACAGAATGGTTTTCTTTGTTCCGCATTCCTCTTCTGTACAATAATTTAAAGCCTCATACTGCAGAATGAATTTTGAACAGTTACATCTTTCTCTGCATTTTTTAAAGGATAATGTTCACTCAATAGCACAGCACCAGAAGTACATAATTATAAAGGGTGAAAGAAGCTGCATTCAAATTACCCATGAGTTTAAATGCTTGCCTCTGTATAATTACTTTCAAATTATTTCTGTCAAACACACGTTATAGTTGAGTTAGTCATTTATGTTTTAAAAAGAAAATTAAGAAAATCAAGGAAGAACTTATTCTGAATTTTTAATAAGAAGAGCTTGTTCTTTAAAAAAAATTATCAGGTTTTTAAACTACTTAGTACTTATCCAACTAAATACCCAACTAAGTATGGATATGTTGGAAAACAGACGTAGACATTAAAGATTACAACTCCAGGATTCAGCATGGACACTATGATGATCCAACACATAGAGTTTAAGATAACAGTATGTTTGTATGTGAAACTTTTGCATATTTTAAACTAATTTTTCATTTCTATGTATTGATAGCTTTTACTCTCTTGCATCCAGCAGTGAGTGAGAACTCTTGAAATCATAATATTGTGATTGCAAATCACATTGTGTCCTACATAATTCTTGTGTTAATGGTTAGAGAAGGGAAAATAAAAGAAACCTTCTGTCTTCTTCACTGCATTTGTATTTATGATCACCAACTCCAAACTTCAAATCAATTTGAAAGGAAAGAGGTGTACAGCAGGGCATTTGGAAGGCCCAGGATGGATATCTCCTAATTTATCAACCCTTAAATAAATTACTTTGTCTCACTTTTATGCCAAAAATCAATTTTGTTTATCAATGAATTGAACAGAGAACAGAATAGACAGATGTGAAGACAAACAGCAAGTAGTGGATGATAAGTGACTGTAAAAATGTTATCACGCGGAGTTGTGGTAGTAACTTCATATTCTATATAAGCCATAGAAATACAAATAAAGCCATTTATATCATATCACATAATTGTTTTTTATTTATTGTCATGGTTCAGCCTCAGACAGCAAGAAAATAACCCGGTGACAGCCACTCTCTCACCCTGCCCTCCCTCCACCCAAGGACATGAGGGGAGATTTGGAAGAAAAAGGCAAAACTTGGGGGTTGGGACAAAGGCAGTTTAACAGAACAGCAAAGGGAACATGAAACAATAACAGTGACATGGACAGAGGAATATACAAACATGATTATGATAGCATTGCTCAGGACGCCCCAGCCCGCTCCCTAGCAGTGACCTCCTGCCCCACGTCCCCTGGCCCCTTGGCATGGCGCACATAGGATGGAATACCTGTGTGCCTGCTAGATCATGGGGAGAATTAACCCTATCCCCACTGGAAACAGGACATTTATAAACCACATTTTATAGAAAAATAAAAGCCTTCAGAATTATTGAAGTGTTAAATTTGTATTGGTTCATTGTCCATATTGTTTTTCTTGTTGTTAACATCCTTCATCCTGTAATGCTAGATTTTCTGAGATCTGAAACACAGTCCTTGGTTCTAAGTCAGTTGATTTTGGAAGACACCATTCAGAAGACTGATGGGATGCTTTAACCGTTATAATGTCAGAGCACTGCAGATAGAACTGTTTGTCGCTATAGTACTTCCAACATGCACTTCATATTGCAAGGAAAGATTTCAGGCTTCTTACTTATATAAAGATCCCATTTCCAAATTTTTCAAAATGCAGAGATCATATTTAATGTCATCTACTGGTGGAATTTAATGGAAACTGGCCTAACTTCAACCTGCACTGGATTATCTTGTGCTAGAAAAAAGAAAAAAAATACTGGATGGGGAGTTTGCATATTTTGGACAGGTTTGAACAGTACAGCTATTTCAGCTGTGTGGTTGGCTACATAGTGAGTCTGTGTTGGGCGTCTGTGTGTGGCAGACCATGGAACATACAGCTCCGTTTCATGCCACCTTTGTCTTTGTCCCTTGAATTATCCACACACAGACACCAGAAGTTTCACCAGATATGACATATAACATTCCTTATGTCCGTGGTGAAATCTTTCAGGCAAGATATTCTAAATTTGAACTTGTTGATGAAGATGGATATATAGTTTGGAAAACTGAGTCTTCTTTAATGTCCCTAGAGTCTGCTTTTACAGTAAAATCATACAAATGTTATGAGTGTGCCAGTGCTTTCCCAGGTAACTTCCAGTGAGTGTTCAAAGCCTACTCCATACAGCAAAATCATAAAATCATAGAATAGTTTACCGTGCTGCGTAAGCCACCCCATTATCGAAAAAAACAGAATTGTGTCGGTGACACCAACCACAGAGCCATGTATTAATAAACTGGGCTTGTGTGTTTCCTCCAATGCAACTGCCCATGACTGGAAGGGGAAAGAAAAAAATAATCTGTGCTTCAGACTCCTTTACCAGCTATCTCAAGGCCCTGGAGTCTTTTGATTGTTCTTGGGCTACACATTGTGGCTTCATCACCACCCACGTGGAAGAGCATTGACTAAGAAGAATTCAGAATTATTTAGAATTAAAGAGCATCCTGCTAAATACACATGAAAAAGTTCACAGTATTGGACAGTAAGGGGCTAGGTTAGAGTAGTTAGGCAAACCAAAGATCTTAGATCTCAGTATCTGTTACATCCTTTACTGATTCGTTGGAGATAATTACTTTAGAGGTATGAAGTTTATCAATAACTGAGCTGATATAATCTTTAGTATTGTTGATAAAATAGTTATGCACAGGAATGCTTTTCTCTAGTAAACAGCTTTAAGCTTGCAAAGAAAAAAGTGAGAAGAATGAAAAGAGCGTATTTCAATGAAAATGTTGTATACTCCATTGCGGTAAATATGAGTATAAAATCACAAATGCCACAAAGAATTTACCTAAAGCTATAAATTTCTCCACTAAATATGTCTGCTTTTATTCCACTGAGAACAACTGAGCTGACAAGAACGTTATTTTGATCAGTTTCCCTGGAGATATTTTTTCTGTAATTAATTAAAATGAAGAAATAAATTCCAAACCATAGCATCATCAGGGACCTGTGTGGGTGCTGGAATTCACCCACTTGGTATTTTCTAAAGCAGTAAAGCATATATTTGAGAAATTATTATAGTTGATAAATAGTTCTTAAGTGTAGAACAACTTTTTGCTTCTGATTAAGGAGCCATTTGATTTGAGCACAGTACATAAAAATTAGCATAAAGCAAAATCCATTCCAAAAGTGGAATGGATTCACAACTTGATCTGTATACCATAAAACTGTCACATTAGAAGCAATCCATTTTATTTCTTGCTGCAAAATCCCTAAATACCAGTAAACTTACACTAAACTATGCAGAAAGTGTTTTCAAGAAATTGAAGTTAATATGTATTTCTGAGCTTAATAGGCACAAAATAGTAAAATACATTTATCTCAACACCTCAGAACTGCATGTTTTAGCAACAATTGGGTTGTTATGTCATAGTAACATATCCTTCCTGGGGGAAAGGGAAAGCAGCAGGAGACTGGACTTAGTTGCAACAAAAATTAATTTTTTCAGCTTCAGTGGAACACTGTTTTGGGTGACATGACTATTTAGTGTTGACTGGCTTAAGTGTGAAAGTTATAATATAAATTCTGACACATTTAAATGGAAAAGAGACAGCATTGTAATTAAGCTTTACAATAGTGGTGTGGTGAGGTATGAAAAAAAGGAGGCTTATTCAGCACCCAAGATAAATTGTTGTAAATACATAGTTGGTGTACGTCAAAAATGAATTCAAAGTACACCATAGAAGATTTTTCATCACTTTGAAAACCCATGACAGTGCAAATTTTACTGCTGAGGGCTGAGTTCAGGAATCAGGCTGTGGGAAGGCATGCTAACTAAACTGTTTGTAACCAAAAGTCATCAATATGCATTATCCATATGACTTCCATATGCCCAGAGTGCTGTAGAGAGAATAATTTGCCTCACTACATGCTTTCTTTCATTTTGTTGTCCCTCCATTTTTGTATTCTCTGTCCTCATTAAGTGCATAAATCAGAGTAACAAAAACCAAATCTTGGTGTCTTTGCAAAGACTAAGACAATATTACTAACAATTTTATCAATAAAAAAAATCAGAAAATATCTATAGAACAATTTTTGTAAAAAATAATCCTGCTATAAGCCAACAACATGCCTTCCTCTGCAATTTGCCAGTGTATAACCAGTTCTCCTGACCTTCAAGTAACATTCAGAAATGGAAAAAAAAATTTTTAAACTAGCATCCTGTAATGGGATTTTTTGGATCAGCCAAATAGGATCAGCCAAAATAATCATCTAGATGAGATGACTGAATAGGTAATGTCCAGCACAAAACTTTGTGTTTGATTCTGTAAACATGTAATCTAAAAACATATTCCTAAAGGAAAAAATCAGAAGTTACTGTGTCTAAGTAGAACATGAATGTCTGGAATATTCAAGTGTGGACACTGCTTTGCAACTCATTGGGCTGCGTTCAAAGGATTAAGTGAGATACCTTGCAGAAATTCTAAACATTCATCTGCAAATGAAAAGCAAGAATGCAAAGCATTTTTCTCATGAAATCCTGAAACAAAAGGTTTCATAAGGATCAATAAATTAAAAACCTTGTGAACTGAGGTAGCTTCTAGGAGGAGCAATGCTTTCATAAGCTAGTGAAGTTATCTTCACTTTGAAAGATAACCTTCTCAGCCTGGTACATATTACACCAGAACTCATAACAAGGTGTTTGCTGACTGTTAAAATGCTTCTTTTAAATCTATTTAAAAATCCAATTACTAGAAAACTAATTTATGCTTATAACCAGATAGGATATGCAGGGATACTCAAGTGGATTTATGTTTAACTTATTAAATAAATTAAAAATATTAATTTCTGGCAAATTAGGAGTTCTAATTCTGTTCAGATGGCCATAGAAGAGAAATCTGTTTTCTGAACCTACTAGAACTTCAAAACTGCAGTCTACTTTGTGGCATGAACATACAGTCACCAACAACATGAAATAAATTCTCTCTAAACTAAACTTGCTTTCTTCATAGTCAGCCTTCTTTCTATATAATTTCGCTATGTGGGAGTCTGGTGAAGAAAGAACAAAGTCTGAATGATCAGGTTGGGGAAAAAAGAGGTTTTGGAAAACTTCCCAGTGTTCTGTTTCAGAACTGTTCCTGACTTTCAGTTGCTTAATATTCTGTAAAGGAGTAAATTCTAAAGGGAATATGGAAATAGGATAAAATAAACTGTAAATCCAAGAAACTAAAAAGTTTTCTGAGAAAGAATGCAGATTTTACCCAACAAACAATGCTGCATTTCTTGTTCTTTTGTGGAAAGATAAAGATGGTCTATAAAGTCCATATAACGTTTTCATGATAATTTTATAAAACATTCTTGATTTGAGAAAATTATCTATGGAGGTTGGCCTGGGAATACATTTTGAAATAATAATAATATGCTAATATGCATGGATATCAGTATGAAGCTTGGGAAGTTTTTTTGTTTCTTTCCTTGTTTAACCTTTAGAAAAATATGCACTCAAAATTTAGGTCTAATAACTCTACTTGGCATTAGAAAATTGCTTTTAAGTCTCCTCACATATAAGTTAGCTTCCACTGAATCAGATGCTGTGACGACTTTTGCTGTTAATTATGGAAGAAAAGCAGAAGACAGTTGGGTGAGGTTAGGACATCTCAACTAAACTACAAGATAGAAAAGATTTTTATTAATAAGGAAGTCAACATAGCTCTATAATTATGATAATATGTTAAATGCTGATAATTTGACTTAATAGAATTTAGTAATTTAAATAACCTATAAGAACACATTAAAATCTGTAAATACAGAAATGATTCCAAATGACTATAAACTAGCAAGTGCAAGGAAAGAAAATGCAGGCTTAGGGAGGTGGTGCACATTAACAAATGCTTGACTTTTTGTTGTCATAAAACTGTGATATCTTGTCATTATCTCAGGAGACCTTCAGTGAAACAAAGCTACTGGAACAAATAGCTCCTGTCTTATCTGAATCTTATCTGACCACTGACATCAGTTCCACAGACAAATTACCTGCTCATCCACAGTGGATAGTTCTTGAATCCCTTGGTTGTGTTAGCAAACACAGTGGCGGTATCCTTAATGTTTGCTTATAAAACCTTTGATTCAAATGTAGAACAAACCCATGTAGGCTAGATTTTCCTGAAGTTTAAAACACTGGTGTGAAGGAGAAGGAATTGCCCTTTGCAACTACTCCTTGTGACATTAACACCCCTTTTATTCCTGTCGCAAGTCAGACAGGACATACAGCCATCAACCCTATCCCCCCAGTGGCAGACAGTGGGCATACCTATTGATTACAAGATGGTCCATCTGATCAGTACTTTTAAAACCCATTAGTTAACTGAGAGACAACACTAATTTGATCAGACATTTATGAATGTACCTGGAAGCTGGAAGCTGTCTCAACTTTCTGTATTGTAAATGTTCTCATATTTTTCGGTGTACTTGATGAGTTGTCTATATTTTCTTGATTCTATGCTTTCTTTTGAAAAATCTAAGAAGAAAAAATGGAATTATGTGACAAACCATGCACTAGCAAAGTAAGAGTTTGATTTCCCGAGATCTCACACTAAACAACATAGTTTCCGTGGAATCAAAGTATCAAGAGTAAAATCCTTTCTTCTGCAACTATACAAGATTTGTTTTCTAATGCTGTGAATGCTAATAGGATCTAAAATGCTTGTTGAAATAAGCTGCCATGAAAGGAATCTCTGTACAGAAACAGAAAAGGTGACTAGAGGTAAGGAGTAATTTTGAAGTGAACAGAATACTATTTTACGGTTTTTCTATCATTGCTAAAGTTTTCCTTTCTTATAGAAATAGTGAACAGTTTGCAAAAAGGATAAGGGAAATGTGAAAATCCTTTGAGATGTGTCAGAGTCAAATATACAAGCATCAAGCTGATGGTTTTGATGGAGGTGGCAACTTATTAGGATGTTTGGTCACTGTTTAGAAGGATTTCTTTCAGTGATTCTGTTAGATTTTATTAGATGGATCTAAGCAGGTAATAGTGTGGTAAAATGAACAGTAAAAAGCAGTCTGTTCTTATGAAAAGGTCTCTTTTTCTTAAATTAGTATAAATACTTCATAAATATGGAGATCATTTACTTATAATTCAATAAATATAAAAGAAAAACATTATTGTTATTTTGAACCGATTTTTGGAAGCTCAGGGTATCACAAAAATTTCTTTTTCTTTTTTGTTTGTTTTGCTTCAAAAACCAAACTGAATATAGAGAAAAAAACATGCAAGTCACGTGAAGCAGAAACAGAATAGTTTTACTTCTTTACAAAACTTCATTCATCTGAACAATGATCTAAATTTATGGTAGCTTGTTTGTTTCTTTCTTTCTTTTGTCTCTCCATACAGATTGTCAGTTTTATAAATTTAGAGGGAAGAAAGGGATAACAGTTGTAGTTGGGATTTGTGAACCATGAAATACAGAATTTCTTAAACTATTTTTCCAACTTCATATTCAGAAAAGTTCAGGATTTGTAATGATAGGGATATACTTGTAGAATGCGAGTTGTGTTGAACACTAACTATACATAGTAATAGGATCATTACCGGAATATGTAAGGGTTTGTCTTTTCTGCAGATGACTTTTAAATTACAAAAGTTTGAAAAGAATATGCTTAACATCCATTGCTCATAATTTTTCATGGTAGAATATTTTCTGAGAAACTGGATTTCACCAACATACATTATAAGAAAAATTTCAACTTTCTTTGTTGCATTAGGAGTGCATTAAAAGTGTAGAAATTCTCAGACTTATGAACAGACTACAAATATTATTTAGGAGAACACTGGAATAATTAATATAAATGTTCTGGTGTTCTACTTAGTTTAATAGAACTATCACAAGGTTCATATTAAAAGTTACTATTAATCTTAGAATGTACATACTCACATTACGCTCATCTTTAAAAGTCAATAGGGCCAGAGCCTCAGCTGATGCAAATGGGCAGGGCTGCATTCATTTTCAGTCACTCCTGCTACTGATATGTGAAATGTTTTTCTACATTTTGCACCTCACATTTTTATATCAATAGAATTTCAGAATCCTGATGTTGTTTTCAAACATCACAGTTTCCTTCCATCTTCCTTAAAGTAAGATCTCTGTTCTTAGAGAGGGTTTCTCTTTGATGCTGTTCCTGGTGAAACAGTCTCTTAGCATATAATCCAACATCCACTAAATCGATGCAAAGCCACTCAGTGATTTAGACAGGCTTTGAATGAAATTCTCACTGCACTTGATGATGTGCATCGAAATATGTTGAGGTAAAACACAAAATCTTTTAGAAGTTAATAAATACTTTGCTTTTTCCCGAGGAGAATATTTGTGGTTAATTTGTGATTATTGCACATACTTCGCTCAAGTGAGCCAAGGACCCACAACCCTGGATAAAGACAGTTACTGCTTAGGAAAGTTTATGGTAAGGACAAAACCAAATACAATCTCCTCAAAATCCAGTTTAGTGCCTTAAAAACAAGATCATCCTTTCTCTATTAACAGGCACTGTTGCTCTGAAGCAATTCCCTTAAGATCTTAATGACCTTAGTTAGATTTAAAACTAAGTTTGTCAAATACATTCTCATCATTCTAAATACCTAATGAGTTTGTTTAGAGTGTAAGTGAGAAAGTTTTGGAGGGTTGCATTTCTTTTAATCTGCATCAACTCTTAAGTCATCTTTTTGAGACATCTACAAAACATTCCACTATTTTCATACCAGTATGCCTTCATTTAAGTTTAATGTAAAACTTAATTCTTTCATTTTATTCTATGTTTTTGTTTTATGTGTTAGGAAGAAAAATTCTGACTGACCAGTAATGTTAAGACAAATGATAAGCAAACTAAAAGGAACGTTCTGAAGAGTAACCATAAAAACTAGTTGTTTAGGGCAGTTTACAAGCAATTTAGAATTGCAGATCAGTGCATGTTATAGTTCTGTATCAAGGTCATTAAAAACAATTGATAGAATGTGTATTCTGTGTCATCTATACGATGATCTATATTGTCCTATAGTTCCCAAATAACCTACCTAGAGATCTTTAAAACAAGCTAAGAACCTAATGTTACAATATTGGTAATGTTTGGAACCTAAATTAAAAGTGATGGCAATAAAATTATTCATGGGAGATGAGATAACTTTACCAGCCGATGAATCACCCAACCCACATATAAAATATTAGTAACTAGTTATAATGCTTTTCTGAGGGAACGTTGTGACAAAACGA
>JAOQGH010000001.1:45500649-45512148 GCA_025769975.1 Gallinago jamesoni
AGCTGAGTCGGGTGACAACTCCCTGCATCTCACCTATAGTGCTCTGAAACCGGTTCGGCTGGGTGCTCCCATACAAAGGCAATGAAAAGTATTGAAATAAAGGAGAAATCATGCTAGTTTGAACCTAACTTAGGGGTAAAATGACAGATAAATACATAACTAAAATAGAAAATAAAATAGTTGTAGATAACTATATGGAGATCTAGAGAAAAATGGTTTCCAGCAGATTTCGTGATATCTGTCGTGCAAGAAAAGACATTCTGTCTGCCCCTAATTTAGGCAAAGGAGGAAAAAAAAAGGAGGCAAAAAATATTGAGAGCTTGAATGTAACTCTAGGTGGAAAGAAAGAACCTTAAAGGAGGAAAATACCACTAGTAGCTTATTATTAGAGTGACTGATTAATTTATCTTTGTGTTCAATTAGCTCCAATATTTTAATTTTTAGAGTACAATTGAAAACCTCTCTATGCTTTTATTAGCTCTTATGCATGCATTTAGAGCAAAAGTATCCAATTAACGGGAAGAAATTATTTTCTCATCCTAACATATGTGATGTATATTTATATGTACTAGAGATAAACATTGGCTATTAGTCAATGTACAAATTAATGTTGGTTTTCAAAATAAGTATTTGCACGGTTCCATGTTCTAAGTGTATAGAATGCATTGGTGTAGGTTTACACTTTTAAATCTGTATTTACTTCCTTGGGAAAAATCACAGTACAAATCTTTGGCCATGGCTAAGACTTTTTTTCACTTCTTGTCCTGTCTGGGAAACATCAGTTACTCTCTGGTTCTAAATTCTGACTCCAAAACAAATTCAGCTGCCTAAAAACCTCCAAATCATTGTTATTACTCTTACAGTTTATTACTCTGGATTGAACTCAGTATTTATTTCAACAAAAGTCTTGTGTTATATCTTCTATCAACATAATTAAAGAAGTAGTAAATAATCAATATTAACCTGCAATGCTATTTGCCAAGGATTTGTCCTATGGTCAGGATATCTCGATCTATTTCAATTCACCATATTTTGCACTTTATTATATTTATTTTACTTTATAAAATCTCAATTAGAGAGTTAGCAATTCCATGGTCTTTATAATGTCTTTCAAAGTGGCTTCTTAGCTGAAGATACATAATCTCAGATAACTGTTGTTTTATTTATTTATTGCTGCTACCATTTTATTTTCACTTGTAACAGGGATTTGCATCCCTCTTTATGTAGTCAAAATATATAATTTAACTTTTGACAAATTCATCGACACTTCATATTTTCACTACGTGTATTTAATGTCTCCACACTTCACAGCATAGCTTTCCTGACTGTAGAAAAGTCTGCCTTATTATTAGCATGAGGCCAATGAAAAGGTCACCAAGTCAGGGGAAATACATCTCCTGTGATGGTAAACACCAATGTGGCATTTAGTTGATATTTTTATGTTATTTTATCTATAACATAATTTTGACTTATCTATATCTGAAAGAACTGAAATCTTTGGAATAGTAAATTAAACACATTACATTTTTTCAATGATGTAATGAGTATTCAATTTCTGATCTTACGTTTCTCTTTGAAACTAGATTTCTGTAGTGCTTCTAGGTTTTTAATCAAGTTTCTATATTTTACTTCCTGAAAATGTGAGAACAGAACTTCTTTTACGTATGATTCTGAGTGGGGATGAAAGATACCATAACTTTGCCAAAATTTCCATTTCGGAGTAAGATAAGTACTTCTTTTGTTCAGCTGTCCAGCTAATTTTTTCCATTGCTATTTCAATACCTGCTTACTTCAAAAGTTCTTCTTGTAGTTTATCTCCCTAAGATGTTTTAATGAAAAAAAGTTCTTCAGATGAAAACCATTGTTCTGCCATTCTACACTGTACCAAATGCCTATTAAGTGCACAATTTTTCTTACTGATGGAAAACTTTCCATCTTAGTTGATATCATTCACTTCATTTTTCCTTGATGATAACCAGTAATAGAAAAACTTTCTTAGTAGAAAGCATGAGTAGAAAACCCAAGTTTAATAGTATGTGTCTTAAATTTCACACTGTTCAACCTCCCTTTGTTTAGAATTACTATCATTGTTCTTGATCATTTGTGTGTTAACATACTTTCTGTACTCTGCCCCCTTTCACAATTCACTATTTTCCAACTTGTGAAAACAGTTTCTTGATTAAACATAACCTGATTTAGCACTGGAACTGGTGATAGGACAGGGTTTAACAGTAGCTTAGAGTACAGTGTTTTCAATTCCAATTTCTGGGCTCTTCTTTCAAAAGGCCTTAAGTTGTTTTTTGAGAGAAGTCATGTAGTTCATGTGACATATTTATTCATGCTTTTTAAAGGCTAATAATTCATATAATCATACAAGGTAGCCTTTAGCCAATAAAGGTGTTATCTGCATTTTATAAACCGAAGCATAGGAGTCAGTGTATCATTAACCATTTCTTGTTGCTTCATAGTGTTGACCTGTAATCTTCCCCAAATAAATATATAGAATGTCTGATGAAATTGGTATTTATGACAACCATTTGATTAAGCGGCAAAACAAATCAACAAAGCAGCATTTTTTTCAATTACATCAGAAGAAAAATTGTATAAACAAAAGTCAAGCCATGCTTAGGGAACAACCTGCACTTGAGGAACTAATTTTTAATTTATTTTTTTATATCTTTAACATATTGATGTGTTGACCTTAATGGGGATGGAAATAAATGTTAGAATACTTAAAAATGAAGAAGAGTTGGAAACTCTAAGCATTAAATCCTTTTAAAACAGTTTTGTTTGAAGTATCTCAATTTTTCCTCAGCCTAATTAAGTGAGATGAATCATTTATTATCATTGATTGTATCAACAATGCTTTCAAAATGATGGAATACCAGGACTAAAACAGCTTGGGGAACATGTATCATCATCTCACCATTCTGATTGAACATTAAAAAGTGAATAAAAGAATAGGAGAAATTAAAGAAATTAAATTCTTAAGATCTATACCCTTATACAAGGGAAATTAAAGTTTCTGTTTTGTTCTACAAGGTCACAGAACTTCTTTACACATAGAATGTATGTTGTTGCAAAATGCCTTTATAACTTATACCCTTTTGTGGATTAAAAATGAGGTGATAGTTGAGTTAAAATGTTGATACCAGTATAATATTTTTATAACTCAGAAAAAGATGTTTCGTGAGCATAACAGAAAATACTACATGAATTGTCTTACATGTATTCTACTGCCAAGTTCTTATCAAAACTAATGAATCCTATCTGAGCACAACCTATCTGCTTCATATTTATTCAACTGTGGGAGGATTATTTCAAAAAACACCAATGGTTTGCTGTTTGCATGCTTTTCTATACACTTGAATGAGTCACAGATATAGATAAGACCAAATATTTTAAGACTATGAGACCTTTCAAAGTCAGTTGTCACCACTGTTTAGATCCTTCTCTTTTCTAGTGGTGTGAAGTCAATCTTGGAGACCATAACAGAGAGAAACTCAATTCTTCCAATACCAATGGAGTTTGTGGTCTCATGCAAGAGGACATTATTTTTTCTTGACCATCGTAACACTGTGTTTTTTCTTTATGCTGATATCATTAATGGTAACACTGTGATAATGGCACCTATCTATACTGATTCACTATCTCCAGTAGCACATATAAGAAAACTCATAAATAATATATTAAAATATATGTCAATGATTATATGTGTACAGTAGTTTCAAAAGCCACATAAATATTTCCTTATACATCCTTTCAATATGAAGTTTAAAAAAACCCATCATGTTCTGGAAAGCGAACTTCATGCCAGTGAATATTATATCATTTACTCAAACGTTTAGTTTAGGTGGGGCTTCATATTTCAGAAAAATCAAACTCAAAAGTAAACATTTTATTAGAATAGTGTGGCCTCTTCTGTTAAAAAGTAAGATTTTTCTACTTTTAAGACTTGTTCAGATCATAATTTTGCCATAAAATAGATCAAGAGATTATTCAACACTTTTTTTGTACTGGATGTGTTCTGTTTGTGTCACAGCTGCATACTGCTTTATGCCTCTGCAGAAAGCTTCATGTAGTGGCAGTGCTTGAAAGGTTAATGGCATTTACTGCATTGCTAATCTATTCTTTAAACCACTGATTAGCATTGAAATTGATTCCCAGCTCCTTGTGGCTGAAACGACATTAATCTAGTCTCTGCTATTAAGAATGTTACACCTTTCTCATGTTACCAGGTGATAACACATCATTAATTTGACTGCTTCCATTGTTCTGTCCTTCGCTGGAATACCTACAAATGTGAGCAGTGAGCAAAAATTTAATCTATTCATTCAGAAAGAAAAATTGCAGTAGGTTATCATTAAGTGCATTTGTAATGCGAAGGACAACTATTTTTTGTAACTGTCAGGTATCCAAAAGTAAGGATACAGGCATTAGATTGTGGTCAGACAGATACAACATTATTATAGCTATAAAACTTGCAACTGCAATCTACTGTGAACGTGTTGAAAGGTGGGTGGACAGTATTCAATTTTCAGCTACTACTGCCCTATCTCCATATGGCATTCAAATTGCAAACAAACTTCTAATTTAGTGTTTTACCCACCAGATCAAACCCAGTTGCACAATTACGCAATGTGAAGTGCAAGAAAACGTTGAACATCAAAGATCATATACTCTTCAAACACCAGTCCCAGTCTTGCCACTACACTATTGGATTAGATGTTTCAAGAGTATGGAGTCTCTTCTGGGTATGTAAAGTTCCTTGGCTTAGCTGCCTTGTCCAGAATCCTACTTTCATTATTATATTAAACAGGTTGTAAAGTCAGAACCTATTTTAGCAGGGCGGTTTATTCCTGCTAATCCTAATAGGTACCAAAAGTAAAAAAATTACATAGAAATTACTAGAATGGCAGCTTGTGTAAGCTTTGTGTGGTTTTATGACAGTATTTATGACACACCGAAGGTTAAAAAAAAATAATATAGATATACATATAGCAGTTTGAAATTTCAAAATAAACAAAATTGTAAAAAATAATAAAAGCATCCATAAGACTAGTCTGTATGTTATAAAAAACATGAGAATTTCATAAAAGACATGAAGAAAGCGACCTGCAGGATCAAGGGAACTCGAAAAACCTCTAAATAACAGCTGTGTTTTTAAAAAGAAGAAAAAGAAATCACAATTAAAAGTTCTGAACTCTTAAATTGAAAAGGAAAACTACTAAGAGCTTTAAAACTATAGAGGCAGTACAGAGTAAAGTCTGTAATTTAAAATGTGTCATACACAAATGTCATCAAAGGACAAAGAAAAAAAAAGCTCTTATGAACTACCATCCTGGAAAGGTCGTGTTCTTCAAAACAAAAGCATACAAATTTAATGCAGTCGAAAATTAAAAACCTCAAAAGAAATACCAACTTAGCTCTAATTTTGAAGGATGAGGTAAAAACGCACATAATGGTATCAAGATTGTAGGTCAGTATGAGGTGGGTGCAAATACATTAGACATCATGTTGCATTTCATAAAAAGACAAATTTCCACAAGTTATGGTGAAAATATGTATGCACAGGGCGAAGAAATACATCACAAAATGTTGAGAGACAAACAGCTAAAGATAAATCTGAGAGACGAATCTGTAAGTATCAGTATTATCTTTTTTATAGATTACAATTTTTCTCCCATATATATTAAGAATTAAGGTGAACGGGACAAAAGTCCTAAAGAATCTTTGTAAAACACCCAACTATTTCTATCATTAAAGGTTAAAAATAAAGAAAAACAATACAACATAGAGAACATGTAGCATTGTATCCTTAAAGGGATAAATAAAAAATTCCAAAGGAAAAAATCTAAATGCTTTGTAGGTGTTTGTATAGAAAATTATCCTGGTGAAGAATGCATAATTAGTCATGTGGGGTTGATTATGGATCTGTCAAGTCCAGTTATTTGTCTCCTTCAAGAGTCTGTGCCAGCTGCATTAGGAGAACACGTGAAAAATATTCTGGAAGGTACTTATAAAACAACTCACCTAAAGACAGTTTCCATTTATTGGAATGTCACTAATATTTAGAATTACCAGAATTAGTATTAATTCCAACTAAATTTTTTCAATATTCATTATATTGGACACTATTAGACACTCTCGATTATGCCTATGCACGTATATATGACTGATCCCTTTTTGAAGCCAGATTTCAAAGATTATTAGGCACATATTAATGAAAGCTTTGGTGTTTAATCAATTATGTATTGTTTTCTTTTGCTAGATGTAAAATTGTTGTGTTTCAATTTAGTTATCTTTCTCATTTTTGCATAAGGTGAGATAAAAGTTTCCCATCTACCACTTGATAACAGAATTGCAGTTTACTGTCTACCTTTTCAAAATCGTTCCCGATAGTTTCAGTCTTTTTTACAGGGTTTGGGTTTTTTTGTTGGTTTTTGGGGTTAGGTTTGTTTGTGGTTTTTTTTGTCAAATGTCTTTGAGTATTCAGAGCAAATGTCATCAAACTGCTTCAGTTACTGCATTTCTGAAAAACTTTTATAAGAAAATAGACTGGGAAAAAAAAAAATAATTCCATAGCCAGACCATACTAAGTCATATTCCTCACTTGAAAGGATATAAATTCTGACTCAAGTGGGAAATACTGGACTCCATTTCTAACAAGTATTACATTGAAACAAAATCAAAACTGTACAGATATCAAAATGTGTAAAAGGTCAATCATAAAAAATTAAAACTATATGTTAAAGTCAAATTTTTGAGTTGGGAAAGATGAAAATGACCCACGTGTGAGGCAAAATAATAGTATATGGGAGAAAAATACTGCTTTAACAACACATTTTAGTGACATAGAATTGATGTTAAATCCAGAGATACATTTGCAGCTATAAAATAAAGAATAAAAGCCAATATTTTGTCTTTTACAGTCTTGGATGTAAAATTGTTATCTGTTTTGGTAATTTGAGGCCTAAAAGTTCGAATTTGCAAAGTTCAGCACAATATTGTTGTATGCTAAGTAATCAACCCCTATAGCAATCGTACTCAATTCATACTTGTCCTAAATTACCTTTAAGAAACTACCTTTTTTGACTTGCTAGATGATTCTTTAATGCTGCTAATCTAACAAATACTTATAACTTTAAAATATTCTTGACTTCTGAACAAGAGCAGCCTGAATATTAAAACAGTCACTTTTGAAGCAATAAGAAATAGAAACTGCTCCAGTAGGAAAAGATTGATTACCACCAAAACCTTACAAAATCTTACAAAAGCTATTGTTGCTCTTATTTCAGCTATTGGTGGTAGTAAGGGCCATCTGACTGACTAATGTGTTTTGTGGCTGGCTCAAGACCTATTAATATGTTTACTGGAGAAAATTAACATATACTGGAGAATTAACAATAAAGAGGATCTTCTTTTTCCCCTGCAAGCAGATTTCATAATATGGGTATTATGGCAGCTCAGAGCCATAAATGACAAGCATTAACTAATTTATTTAAGCTCTATAAAGTAATTCTAAGAAAATGATTAATTTATCAATATGGTAGTCATGCAACACCCCATTTTCAAATATCTTGCCCTTGGAACTTTATTCAAAACATGTTTTATCTGGGTAAAAGAGCTATGACATCTCTGGACTTTAGACAGCTCTGAACAGAATCCAGAATAACCCATGCTTTGAATGAGTTGCTACAGGATATATGTTATACTATGAAGCTTCTAGAAGTAGTCAAAAGAAAATGGGACATATTTTAAACTCTCAACTTTGTTGTATTACATCCCTTTTGTGCGCTTGGAAACATAAACTAAATTTTTTCTTGGTTCGTTTTGGTTTTGGTTTTTTTTTGTTGAAGCTGTATTTCTTCTTTTCTATTTTACTATTTATTTTGAACTAAAATGGCGTAGAGATTTAAATGCTCACAGATATTATAAGAAACATGAATGCAATTGTAGCGTATGAAGGCACGGACCCCAGTCAGTGTTGCAACTAGAATCGTTTATTATAACAAACAGGCAGCTTATATAGTGCCAATGCATCTCCTTTCCCAACCGACAGGACCCTGCAACCCCCAACTGCCAGGTGGGCGGAATTCCTCTCCATCAGTTGGGCAGCCAGGCATTGTTTACAGGTTGTGTGGAGTTGCTCAGGGGCCATCCCCTGACGGTGTTCCTGCTTCTTCCATTCCTTCTGCTGGTCTCTGCTTCTTCCACAGTCCTGTTTGCCCACATGCAATTCCCTCCACCTCATGGGATTTGAAATTTAAAGACAGCTATTCCGTATTTAAAAGAAAAGAAAAAAAGAAAAAAAAAAGAAAGAAAATAAAAAAAAAAGCAGCTGGAAATCTTTTACCTAACTGGAAAGCAGCTTGCCAAAAGAGTAATCTACTTTTGTGTAAAGAAGGTTAATGGTATCCTGGGTTACATTAAGCAAAGTATTGCCAACATGTCAAGGGAGTGGATTTTTCCCTCTACTCAGCACTGCTGAGACCATACATGGAGTGCTGTGTCCAGTTCTGGACTTCACCATAGAAGAGAAATGCAGACAAAGTGGAGAGAGTCAAAAAAAGGGCCATGAAAATGATGAAGGGAGTGGAACATCTCGCCTATAAGGAAGGCTGAGAGATCTGGGACTATTTAGCCTAGAGAAGAGAAGGCTCAGGGGTGACCTTATCAATTAATATAAATAGCTGAACATAGACGTACACAGACGACAGAGCCAGGCTCTTCTTTTTAGTAGTGTCCAGTGACATGACACGGGGCAACGGGCAGAAACTGAAACACAGGATGTTTCCTCTGAACAGCAGGAAACACCTTTTTACTGTGAGGGTGACTGAGCACTGCCACAAGTTGCCCAGCGAGATCATGGGCACTCTTTGTAGATATTAAACCAACAAACCTAGACACAGTCCTGGGCAATCAGCTTGGTGAGTACAGTACTGTCGGGTGAGTTAAACTTTAATTGCCTTCTGGCAGGAGAGAAACTTGAAGAAAACTTCTCACATTCCTATATCATATAAAAGGGAGACTAGCATCCCCACAAGAGACTTCAGATACTGCAGTTACAGGGCCAGTCAATAGCACTCTGGAAAGACTGCCAAGTCCCTTAAGAACAGCTGAAGGTGTTAAGAACACCCTAATACTCATAAAAAATAGATTTTAAATCATGGTCTGTATCCCTGACTAAGCTACTTGTGGGCATGTGCAGAAGCAGAATTTTCAGCACCTATGAAGGCACTGAAGGAGAGGCACAAAGAGATGTAAGGAGGCATGTTTCTATATTAAAAATCCCAGTATGGACAGACAAGTCTCTCCTTAAGCTTTTGCATAAATAAAAAAGAAAAGATTCTGCACCAGATACCAAGTGTTCAGTCATATAAGGAATGTTTATATTTCTGCCATTATTAGAATGGGTCAACGACATCTGGTACAAATTCTGATGTTGCATAAAAGCACGGTGGATGACATTTCCTCCTAAGCATTGATTGTCATAACAGCATAAAATATAATGTAATTCTTAATGTTGTATTAAATAAGAGCAGTGTTAATACAAGTATCTTTTACAATAAAAACTAAATTGGTTAACCGCTTTATAAATCAACAAAATAGTATTTCTGTAATACAAGATATGTAATTCCCTGTTTTTTCTCAAGAAAATAAATAACCATACAGCGTATTGGTCTAGGTGAGAGATTTACAAAGAGTACAGCTGCTGAGAGAGAAATAAAATAGATTTTCTACCTAAGGGCTGTTTCATTATGCCAGACAACACTTTGTATTGATCCTTCTCTATTTATTTCTAATTTTGTTGTCTCTGATTGAGCTGAGCTCTAAATCTTGTGATGGCTTACATGCTGTTAGGATGCAGCATGGTTACATGAAGTGCAAGGTAGCAATGTTCTCATTTTAAGCTCTAATTTAGTCTGATTTGCAACAAATCAGGGTTTCTAAAGCAGTGTTTCAGTACAGAGAGACCATTTGTTTCATGTGTTTTCTATAATACGCGTAGAAATTTCTGTACTGAGAATTAAGTGAAGGTTTTTATTAGTTTCACGAGGCACTTGGGAATCGCCTAATATTTTTTTGAAAAAGTTTTGACACTTTGTATCTAAACTCATTTTTTATGACAATACAAGAAATGCTTCACACCATTTCATCATTTCAACAGGTCACAAAAAATAGAAAAGAGTTAAGGAGCTTTTTGATAGGCTTTTCTTGATTTAAAATATATGCTGAATTACACGAAATTGGTTTACCACACTACTTTTGGTTCCTATTTTTGTAGATCGCAATTCCATTGCCTTACAAGAAATGATCATTCGATATAAGAGCAGGAATGGACAAGCTGGTTTATAGTCAATAGAGAGAAACCTGCTAAAGATCAAATTGCATGACAATTCTCCAGAGTATTTTAACAAAGTGTCCAAAAGTAGGATATATTACTCATTGTAAAAAAGCTGTATTTTCCCATTAATATCTTACCTTAATGTCCCACCAGTCTTACAGTTTCCCTTTCTCAGCAAAATACATCCCTGATCTACAGGAAACAAAGGAGACCCGGGGAACTACAGGCCAGTCAGTCTCGCCTCTGTGCCTGGCAAGATCATGGAGCAGATCCTCCTGGAATCTTTGCTAAGGCACGCGGAAAATAAGGAGGTGATTGGAGACAGCCAACATGGCTTCACCAAGGGCAAATCAGGCCTGACAAATTTGGTGGCCTTTTACAATACTGCCACAGACTTGGTAGACAAGGGCAAAACAACAGATGTAATACCTGGACTTATGCAAAGCATTTGACACTGTCCCACATGACATCTTGGTCTCAAAATTAGAAAGTCATTGATTCAATGGATGGACCACTCGGTGAATAAGGAACTGGCTGGATGGCCATACTCAAAGGGTTGCAGTCAAGAGCTCCATGTCCAAATGGCTGCCCAGTAACAAGTGGTGTTCTTCAGGGGTCTGTACTGGGACCAGTACTATTTAACATCTTTGTTGGTGACATGGACAGTGGGATAGCATGCACCCTCAGCAAGTTTGCTGATGACACCAAGCTCGGAGGCCCAGTTGACATGCTGGAGGGAAGGGATGCCATCCAGAGGGACCTGGACAGGCTGGAGAGGTGGCCTCATGAAAATTCCATGAAGTTCAACCAAGCCAAGCACAGAGTCCTGCACCTGGGATGTGGCAATCCCAGGCATAAATACAGGTTGGGCAGAGAATGGCTGGAAAGCAGCCCTGAGGAGAAGGACTTGAGGTGTTGGTGGATGAGAAGCTTAACATGAGCCAGCAATGTGCACTGACAACCCAGAAAGCCAACTGCATCCAGGGCTGCATCAAGAGAAGTGTGGCCAGCAGGTCTCGGGACATGATTCTGCCCCTCTACTCTGCACTCGTGAGACCCCACTCGGAGTACTGCGTCCAGCTTTGGAGTCCTCAACACAGGAAGGACATGGACCTGTTGGAATGGGTCCAGTGGAGGGCCACGAAGATGAT
>JAOQGH010000001.1:45515468-45545717 GCA_025769975.1 Gallinago jamesoni
CTAAAAGGGTTATCAGACATTGGAATGGGCTGCCCAGGGAGGTGGTTGAGGCACCATCCCTGGAGGTATTCAAGAGATGCGTTGACATGGTGCTCGGGGATATAGATTAGTGTTGGGTGGTGTTTTGTGTGGTGTGAATGTGGTGGTGTGTGGGGATTTTTTTGGTTTTTGTTTTTTTTTTATTGGTTGGACTAGATGATTTTAAAAGGTCCCTTCCAACCTAGGTGATTCTGTGATTCTGGTATCAGTAGACAAGAAACAAAAAAGATATATCTACATTCTTCTTTATGTTACGTTTTCTGCTCTTGGTGTACTTCTCTTTTCTACCTTTGTTGTTCTTATTTCTGTCATTTGTATACCTGTTTAATTTTCATACCTCTGTATAACTGAGTAAAAGAAGTCCATCTTTGCCATATTTTGAAAACCAAATGCTGTTCTAGCATGTGAAGGTGAGGAGGGCTGGTGCTAGTAAAATATTTTGAAGGCATCAAAAAATTGTTGAGACAAGGGTGAGATTAAACTAGTAGTGATCTCTTCTTGTGAAATTCATGGCTCACGACAACAATACAGAGCTGTGAAACTGTGGCTGGACATATGTTCTATAAAACAGTCTATTAATTATGAGATACTGTATTGTACCACTTGTTTTCATGTTACTCTGCAGCTGTTAATATATTTAGGTAACCCTGGGGAAGGAGAGGTATGTTAGATGGCTCCTGTCTTTGGAATCTGTACTATAATGGTGTTAATAGTAATTTTGCCCTAAGTGTTAGTCAGCCAAGTTTTCACTTTGGTACACTTCATTCCAGTACACACCACAAAGTACACTTCCAGCATTAATGTTTCACCTGATTATCATTAATGCTTTCCACGATTCCACTGAAAACAACCAGGTTTTTTAAACCTGTGTTTAGAATACAGCACAGGAAAGTTTTCAAAAAGCCTCAAGATAGTCTCTGTGTATTAATGACAATGTAATGTAATGACTCTGTGTAAATGACAATGAAATCAAACATAGAACAGGACCAGTGTAACTCTGGAGCAGACTACAAGTAATTAGACTCTTTTCCGGAATGAAGATGATACATATAAAACACACTGATTATTTTTTTTAAATTCACTTCTCTAGATTTGGACACCTCTAAAAATCTTAGACATGAAAGTTAAATACTACTTGCTTCTTTGCATATATTACCTAGAATGTACAGTTTCCTAATTTTCTCTGGTCAGGGTTGAAAATGGAAAGAAATTGTCAAAATCTTCCCTCCTAATAAAGAAGCTAAAATGTAGAGGTGATTTATGATCTACTTCTGCATATGCAAATGTAGAAAGCAGATTTCTGAGCCTATACAGTTTTTCAATCTAGGAAATAAAGTATCAGAAAAATAATGTTGAAAATTTACACTGCAAAAATTTACTCAGCTTAATATTAATGAGCCAACTTTCAAAGAGTGGGAGTCATTAAACAACTGGAATAATTTACCAAGGAATGCAATGAATTCTCTGCTACACCAAGGCTTCAGGGAAATGAAATATAATTTGAAAGAACATGCTAATTTTCTGAAAAGAATATAAACTTTATTCATTTTTTCTTCAACTGGAATTCCCTGTCACATTATGCAATAGGACAAAACAAAATAAAAGCTTTGTTTTATTTCTAAATCTGGGAAAGATGCCAAAAATAAAATGAATATACCAATAAACTCCTACATTCCTTAAAAATTTATATTCCAGTAAATTCTGTATATGTAATGTAACTATACTACTTATGCACAAAACCCAGATACACTTGAAATCCATCCTTTCAGGGATACTAACAGAAGCATCCTAATAACACATTCTTTGATCAAATATGCATCCATTTTTTCCTTTTTCTTGTGTAGCAAGTTATAGTATTAGAGAAAAAAAATCCTTATGCCCCCTATAAGAGTTTTTGTTCACATAAGAAAATTCATGTGGTACTGGAAAACTTCACTTCTATTCAACAGTCTGAAACTTTACTGTTTTGATTATCTATGAATCCTAAACTCATTTTTCTTTGTTATATTGCTTATAGTTTTCAGCTAAAGATTTAATTTGGAAAATTTTGAGAAGCTTTAATTCTTTTCTACTTCTCATGAGCATAAAGAGACTAAAAAAAAAAAAGAAAAAAATAACATTTTAAACATGTGACATTTGAAACTGCTTATCTGTGTGAAATGGAAAATTCTGTAGAAAATTTCACTAGCCATTTTTTTCCTCATTGGCATGTCATTGAGAAATTGAGAAGTCAAAAATTATTTAGTCAAAAAGAGCTGAAGTTACAGAATCTGATGTGTAACTGTGAGCTGTGTTCACATACCTTGACCATGCCATTTTTATCTAGTGTATAAAGAGATGTCTAAACTTGCTTCATTCCTCCAAGTATAAATAAAAGCTTATCTAAGAACATAAGATAATTTAAAGAATATAGACCCAAGGAAAGAAGGGCGTTGCTTTCATGTTTTAGTAAAAGAAAATAACCATGCTATCTGTGATGAGAAAATATTCTTACTATGCAAAATTCAGGTACTCTTGAACAAAATATCCTATTCATCATTTCTGCATTTAATTACACATGCAAGTTGTCTTTTAAAGAATAATAAATGATCTCTTTGATCAATATAAACCTACATAGCTTCAGTGGCATCTATGAAAGAATATGAGGAACGTCGTAGAAATTTCAGCACTTAGTATATTCTTTAGTATTGGCAAGAAGATGATGCTCACTTCATGGAGAAATAATATCCATACAGCTGGAATTTATAAAGGATTTAATTCTAAGTCCAAGCAAGTTTTCTGACATTAAGCTTCTCACAAGACTATGAACAAAGCTCCAAGAGTATTGAATCACAGAATCACATAGAATAACAGAATGATATGGGGTTGGAAGGGACCTCCAGAGATCATCTAGTCTAGCCCCCTGAAAAAGCAGGTTCACCTAGAGCATGTTGCACAGGAACATGTCCAGGTGGGTTTTGAATGTCTCCAGAGACAGACTCCACCACCTCACTGGGCAGCCTGTTCCAGTGCTTTGCCACCCTCAAAGTGAAGAAGTTCCTCCTCATGTTTAGATCGAACTTCTTGTGTTCCAGTTTGTGCCCATTACCTCCTGTCACTGGGCACCACTGAAAAAAAACTCACCCCATCCTCTTGACGCCCACCCTTGAAGTATTTATAGGCACAGATGAGATCCCCCTCAGTCTTCTCTTCTCCAGACTAAATATACTCAAGTCTTTCAGTCTTTCCTCATAAGAGAGATGTTCTAGTTCCCCTAGAAATAAAATACTGGTTTTATTAAAATGAAATATGTCTACTGATTTATTTTGTACCCCATCTTTCATAGTGCATTTTTGGTGTATATTTCATGTTTGTTTCGTGGTGTTTGTTTCTTCTACAAGGATATTTCTATATCCTATATCAGTAACATGCTCAGTAATATCACTATAATCTGTATCACACTATAAACAAGGTGAATGCTTTTTAAAGGATTTCGAATGGCTGTAGCTGAATTAAGTGTGTAGGAAGTATTAGGCATTGCATAACCTTCCATAGTCAAGAGGGACAAACTCTAACGCCAGTGCCAAACTTTGTATATGTGGGTTTCATTTTAGAGGTACTTTTATAATACTATTTAATTATTCCACCACTTATTGAATAAAAGCAGAAAAAAATATGCTTGATGAGAATTTAACAAATATTTATAAGAAATATTGAAATTATCAATTATATCTTAATTACACAGTGATATAGCACTTCTAAAATCTATAAATGTATTCAGTGTTACCTCACAGGTTTTTTTTCTACTGTAGATGTAAATTATATAGCTTTCTCAAATATATGTGCATGGAAGCTGCTGTTAAGTCATAACACTGAAGAAAATGACCGCTTAGAGATCTGTAAATAGCCCATAATGGTTTTGTGCAGGGGATAGTATGTTTTAGATTTTTTTTCTTATAAAAGCTCCAAATTAATACTGTCCTCATCTTTTAGCTTATATATATATTAAAAGATAACCACAAAGAAAAATACACATATATCTATGTATGCATTTGAAATCTGTCCTGGAAGAAGTGTATATCACTCAGAGCATACACACATATTGAAATCTTTCCTCCCTGTACAGACACATTAAAGCAAAAGAGAAACACCATTCAATGTTATCCTCAGGGACTGTTATCTATTTAAGGCTGCCTAATGTAGAAAAATTCCTGAGTAAGCATGGCAGAATATACTGGTTTTAATCTCCAAGACATCTTTAAAGCTATATAGAATGATTATTGTCTTTATGAGCTTCTTTTAATATTGTATCAATATTGATCTTATCATGCAGTTATAGAAGATTCCCCAAGCCTATTTTCCTGGGGATGGAATGGAACTGCTTCAGAATTACATATAAGTTGTTTAAATTTTTTTTCACCAGGACTGAGCATTCCAGAATGAACCATGCATTCAGATTTTTTTTAGCTCAAAGCTTTTCATGCCCTCCAAATATAGTCACAAAGAAAATCTAATTTATTTTCTGAAAGTATAAAGTAAGGGCCAGGGTCAATAAAATTACTTTCCAACACAGTCACAAACACTGGATAAAAGCAGGCAAAAGGATTTGAATTATTATATTTGCATCTAATTAACATTTGACAGCCTAGCTAACTTTCTGATGGCTATTACTTGGATAATGCCAGATCTCCATTTCCAGAATGGGAAACGCATTCAGCTGAAGGTGATTTTCTATCTTTAAGAAGAAGTCCAAGGTTATGACATACAGTTGAAATGCACTCAAATCTGCTTCTTCTTTGAAGTAATTTGCCCTCCTCCTCTGATCTGTCATCAAAAATGATTATCCTGCTGCTGTATTGTAACATGATAGAATAGTAGCCCACGCAGCCATGGGCTGGAGTGCACATCCCAGGTGAATAAGAAGAAAATATGGTACTGGTAATAGCAAAAAATAGAGGAAAAAAAACTAAAAGTAAAATAGTATTTGGTTTGTGACGATTCATGTTTTCCAGGGCTTTGCTGGAAGAGTAAAGAAGCTCAGGTATATTAGCCTGATGAAGAGAAAAATGGGAGTGAACATATCTGAAGAAGAAACATGCCTTCAAAATTTTACACCTTTGGGAGTAACTAATTTCAGTGCCTCAGGACCATACAGAGTGTTTTATGGACTTGACTACAATTAGGTGGCATCCCCCGCAGCTCTAGCTTAAGAAAACCCTCTGTGTACGTGACACACCCATATACATATAAACATGCAGAGCTCAGCAAGAATCTAACAAAGATGACCATTACATTCTAACATCAAATCATGTTTATATCTCACTAAAATAATGGAATTCTTGCTAATTAGTAAACAGTATTTTAATAATACAGTTCTATATAAATAAATGAAATGTTCGTGACATGTTCATATTGTTCTTTTGAAATTGGGAAAACATTATTTTGTACTGTCAGGTACTCATCTTAAGTGAAAGAAGAAACTAAAATTAATCATAGAGCTTTTTTGAAATTAATGCAGTTTATTTTCATAGAATCATAGAATGGTTTGGGTTGGAAGGGATCTTAAAGATCATCTAGTTCCAAACCCCCTGCCGTAATCAGGGACACCTCCCACTAGAGCAGGTTGCTCAAAGCCCCATCCAACCTGGCCTTGAACACCTCTAGGTGTAAAGAATTTCTTTCTAGTATCTAATCTAAATCTCCCTTCTTCCAATTTAAAACCATTGCCCCTTGTCCTTTCACTACACTGCCTGACTAAGAGTCCCTCTCCGGCTCTCCTATAGGCTAGAGTTTTTTCCCCTTGCAGATGCTAATTGCTGTGTGCACTCCAGCAGAAGTGAATCTCACGTTTTTTACTCAGAATAACTTTGACCCATTCTTTGCTTGCCTTTGACACTCAGTATCACTTACTATAGTAAGTGATGAAATACTCTATCATACTACTAACTTTTCAAGCATGTACTATATATTTACATGTTAAGGTGATTTTTAACTCATGTTATCATTTCAATGCACTGGTCCTGTAATAATAAATATCTCCTGACAGACTAATTTCAAGACAATGCAGGCATTTCATTCTTTATTGTAAACAATCAGACTTTTAAACTACTGAGAGAAACTGCCTCCAAAAAGCTGGTGGCATTTTAGTGAATTGCATTATTAAAGGCAAAAACTTATTAAGGAGTTTAAGATTGCTAAGTAAAAGAATTCAAGCTAGGAAATTATTAAATTTATTTGTGCAACTTAATACACGTAGGTCCTTTATGCATACACATTTAAAGATAAACTGTAAGTACACAATCTGTTAATTGAACTGGCTTTTTTTTTTCTTTTGGCTGTTGATACAGAACACTTACAGAACTGGTTAGGAGCTACGAGCTCATATGCTTAGCTCCACCGAAATTAACAAAAATTTAAAACCTTATTCTTATATTAGAGGCTGACAGAGCATAAAATGTCTTTAAACTTAGGCTTCGTTCCTTAACTTGAATTTTCCATGAAGTGAAAATATCTTATGTGAAATAAACAAATGTGGTAAAGCTATCTGAAAGTTCACCAAAAATATCTAGGTTTACCAACAAAATAAACACCTGATTGCTGAAGTTCCAGCTGCAAGATGCACTAAGAACAAGTAATAATAAAGTATAGAAAAGTCAAAAAAAAAAGCTTATTTATGAAGTATTAAAAAACATCTTGGTGTTTTCTGCAAGTGAAAAAGTATTCAAAATCAGAACGTTTTTCATGATATATATATTTATTTATATCTTCTTCAGATTTCTTAAGAGTGTGAAAAAGCAGACCTAACATTGGACTGAACAAAGACATTTGTGAAAATCAGCTTGCAAATGGTACCTAGCTTAAGAAGGAACATGTTCTAGGAAAGGACTATACTTTGCAATTCTTCTTTGTTACTCAGGAAATATTTTATTTTGTTGGGGAACCTATCAGGGGACATTTTCATTTGTACTGAATAACCCTGCATAAAATCAAATAACAGAAACTTAGAAAATCAAAACAGAAACAGCACTGCTGTGCTGAAGTGCAGAGAGAAGGTACAAGCCAGTCCAGTTCGTTCTCTGAGTCACATGTCTGAGCAGGTGAGATACTGAAGATTGTGTAGCTAGAGGTCTGTTGGAAATATGAGTTTCACAAACTGTTCTTGATCTGATCAAAAGTTTTTTTTTCCTTTTCCTTTTAAAAAAATTCACATTTATTATTCTTCCACTTCTCTTTGTTTAATTGCAAAACTGCTATAATAACCTTGTATTGCCCATCTGTCTCATTTTCTGCTATTTGTTTTAAACATATTCTAGAAGTTGCATGCATCTTTTTCCCTGCAATATATTTTGCTTGTGAGAGAATCAAGGACGTTAAAGGAAGAATCAAGAAGCTTGAGAAATTAATTCTTAGGAAAGTTTTCTGTTTAGGAGCAGAGTGAAGAGTCCTTTCAAGCATATGTAAACACCCCAAAAGATGAGGGCACCTGAAAGGTAATCCTCTCTGAAGTCTCCAAATCTCAGCTCTCTTGCATATTTATCTACAGGTTAGGATTAATGAAAAGGAATTTGAACAGCAGGATTTTCCTGGTATAATTCATCTGGGATTTTTTTTGGTCAATGATGAAAATGAGTGTATGTGTGTATGAAAGCATACTAGAACTGCCTATGAAGTACTATCTGACTGCTAAACCTTCAAAAAATACTTTTCAAATATTGATCTTCCACTCCTTTGAACAGGTAGTAAATGTGATTCCAAATTAAAGTCTCAGAATCTTTAAAATATTAAAGAGTGGATCCTTTTTTCCTTCCAAAAAGTTTTAAAGAAAAATGACAAACATTGTCACATACTGCCCTTTTATAAAAGGAAAACATCTGAATACCTTGCTGCTTTAATTTTTTTCTGTATCAGTCATAGTTCACCAATTAACTACTGTTCTATAAAAATAGGAACCAAGACACAGGCAATCCACTGTTAACCATCTCTCAAATCTTAGGCCTTAAAAAATGTGGATTTCTCATCTGACTAGCACATTAAGTCTATTTACATGGACAGTTTACATTACAGACTTGAAGAAGTGCTGCCCATCTCTAGACATCAAGTTCACAAGCAGCAGAACTAATAACCCCTTTTTTTTATAGATCTATAGTCTTCTACAAATAGTCTTGTACGATTAACCACTACCTCGAGTTTTTTTAGAGAAGATATCTCTATGGATCTTATTATTCAGTGGGGACCAAAAAAAGCAAAATGAGTTTTATGAATTAGCAGGAAAGCAATAAAGAACAAAATAAAATCATTATATCTATAGTTTACCCACATCTGATATACACCATGCAGTTCTTGTACGTTTAGTTCAAAAACACTAAAATAGCACTTGAAAAGGCCCAGACGCCATCAATGAAGATGATGAAAGGTGTGGAATGGCTTCTGAAGAAGGAATAAGGAAGTAGGCTGGGATTCTTCAGATTGACAAAGACAAAACATCAGAAGTCCCTTCTAACTTATACTGTCATTCTAAAATATGATAAAGTGTAAATCCCAATTTGGGTAATAGCTTCAACGTTTCTCCTTTCCCCAAGATAACTAGTTTTCCTGGAATCTTACTTTAATACACCTCAGTGAAATGTGGGTTAAAACTTGATGAAAGCATAATTGATGCAACTCACAGGTGGACAGATGCATGGAAGTGTTTAAACCTGAATTTCTTAACAAACCAGACCATGCTGTACTGTGGAACCCTAATTCTTTTGCTAACTATTATAAATGTCCAAGCTCATATCTTTGCATCTCTGAATTGTTCATTTTTCTATTGGCTGATATAAGAAATTTTTGCAAGATCACCAGGACAAGAAAAGCGTTTAAAACTTCTACCACAATCTACTCTTGAAATTATAAAAATGCTGAAAAAAAATGTCACTCTGGTGAGATCAGGGAAAGAGCTTTTTAGAAATTGACTATTTCCAGGTCAGTTCTGTTCCTGGGAACAGTACTGTAGATTATCATCTTTCTATAATGAGTAAATATTTTTCAATTCTCTGCGTGTATTTTTTTTCTTATATTTTTAGAAGTCAGCAGTTTGTGTAGAAAGGATGAGAGAATTAGGTTGACTCCAGAATTATTTACTACTGGTTAGATTAACCTAATTCATTTCAGACATCAGACTTTAGATACTGATTTGCTAAGAAAGAACGTGAGCTCGATGACTTAATGACACAGTGTCGTGGTTTCCGCTGAAATCACTGCAACCCTTCCCCCCCTCCCCAAAAAGAGAAGAGGAAGAGGTAAGGAGATTTAGAAGTTAGAATGAACTAAACTACTTCAATGAAGAATTAATATTAAAATAAAAAAGAAGAAAATAATGAAATATATACAATATATACAAAACCATATCAAGCTCCCAGGATGACAGTAACGTCACTGGCAGGCACTGGGGAAGTTCCAGACTGGACTCAGTGACGGATGGGAACTGGATTCCAGCTCTGGAGTCAGGAACACACAGATCAGGATCAAGGCAGATAAACAGACAGAGTATTCTTTGGCTGTCGGCCGTCGCAGGAAGAGAGAGTTGACCCTTTGATCCTTCAGCTTTTATACTGAGCATAGGGCAGATGGGATGGAATACTCCAGTTGGTCAGGTTTGGGTCACCTGTCCTGTTCATTCCTCCCCACAGGTGTGACCCCTCTGTATCTTTGTGTTTCTGACCCTCTAAGGGGCAAATAATGAAAACTGTCTGACCTTGGTTGTTATAGCAGTAAGTATAAGCAAGGGCCTCTCTGTTTACCATTCCTTGGCATGGTAAATTCCGTAGCACAAACATTCTGAGAACGAGCAGTTTTCTCCACAATATGCTGTTAATTTCAGAGAGTTAGAGGAGGCCTAGCTAAAATGTAAAATTACAGAACACAAAATTGGTCCTCAAACCAGGACACACTGCTATGTAAATATATCTTCAATCTCACCTCAGCAGCAGCTACTCTATTCTCAGGGCTTTTTACATTAAGTCTCCTGACTCCAGTACTTTTCCCTTGAGGCAATGCAGACGGGTATATTTGTCTTGGAAACATTTGTTCTCTGCAAAAACTGAAGTATTTTTTTTTTTTGTTTTTCTTTCCAAAGTATTTTCATCCCTGTTTCTTTCACCTTTTCCTGTTATGCATTCCTTGCAGACGTATACAAGTAGAGAATTATTTGCATCCTTTTAACCATGCTCAAGAGAGAACTGTGATGGTCGGCAATTGTAGCATGAAGTGGTGGGTCAAAAGAGGAGTTTTTGAAGATCTCTCATGTGACTGAAGAAAATGTTTCTCATGGAAAAATGAATTTATGTTGATCTCTAGAGAAGAAGAAATGGAAGAAGACAAAAGGAAAAAAAGGTACAAATCTGAAATACATAGAAATTAAGACTTTCTAAATAATTTTAATCCAACACACATTTGTGGTTTTTTACATTTTCATCACTTTTTTGATTCATGATCAAGAAATAATTTTCTCAAATCTGTTTTGCTAGTCTGATAAACTTTATTCATGAAGACACATATAAAAGCACAAAAAAATAGCTACCTGAAGTTTCATCTCTGCTGAAACAACCTGTGACAAGGTACTTTGTGGTCTCATTGGTGTTAACCTGTTCACGGATTCATGGATTTGACAGAGTTGGAAGGGACCTCTAGAGATCATCTAGTCCAACTTCCCTGTTAAGCAGGATTGCCTAGAGCACATTACTCAGGATTGCATCCAGGTGGGTCTTGAAAATCTCCAGAGAAGGGGACTCCACGACCTCCCTGGTCACCCTCACCGTAAAGAAGTTTTTCCTCATATTTGAATGGAACTTTCTTTGTTCCAGTTTATGCCCATTGCCCCTTGTCCTGTCCCTGGAAAGCACTGAAAAGAGTCTGGTTCCATCATCATTCAACCCACCCTTTAGGAGCTTGTAAACGTAGATAAGGTCTCTGCTCAGTCTTCTCTTCTCCAGGCTAAAGAGTCCCAGCTCCTTGAGCCTTTCCTCATAAGGGAGGTGCTCTAATCCCTTAATCATCTTTGTTGCCCTATGTTGGACTCTCTCCAGTAGTTCCCTGTCCCTCTTGAACTGGGGGGCCCAGAACTGGATGCAGTATTCCAGTTGTGGCCTCACCAGTGCAGAGTAGAGGAGGAGAATGACCTCCCTCAACCTGCTGACCACACTCTTTCCTATGCAGCCCAGGATCCCATTGGCCCTCTTGGCAACAAGGGCACATTGCTGACTCATGGAGAGCCTGCCATCCACCAGGACTTCCAGATCCTTTTCCTCTGATGTACTTCCCAGTTCACTCCAGTCACTGATTATAAGCAAAAGCTTATTTTTCACTCTACAGAGAATTTTCATTTATGAGCCTATGATTAAGAAAACACTGCCAGTTGGGTTTGGGTTTTTTTGTTTCTCCAATTTTCCATTCTTTTTCCTGAAATTTATGTATCAGAAGATTAAAACATACAAAAGTGATATGAGAAGATTTTTTGAATGTCAAAGCATATATGTCTTCATCATGTTTCCAGTTAAAGTGTATTGTAATGGATTGATTGATGGATTGATTGATTGTTTGATTAATTTATTAAGATGAACTGGACACAGAGCAGAGAAAAGCCAAATAGAAATGCTAGTAAAGCTTAACAATGTTTAACTTGTACTGTACCAGAGATGACCAAAATTAAGCTAGATATTTAGGCTCTATCTGTAATCAATGGAGAGGTATAAGCAACAACTTAGCAATCACAGGCACCTCTGTTACTGGGGTGTAATTGTATCAACTCTATTTGTTGGTCTGTCTCTCTGTTGACTACAGAGGGAGCCAACATAGTTAGTTTAGACAAGATAGCTAATTTTAATACAGCTGGATTTGTTAAATCCCACCCAATATTATTAAGATGTTTAAAGCAGTCATTGAAATGTTGATTAAAAGCATATTTCAGGATTAAAAATGAAGAAAATATTAGAAAAAAACTCTGTTTTTTCAAAATGTAAGTCTAGGCCTTATTGTCATAATAAGTCTTTTTGCTTATTTTCATCATTCATTAAGTTAGAGTGACAATATTATGTGTACTTTTTGATGCCATTGGTTGAGGCATTATAGTGATAACTAGACACATTTTTCTCTTTAACCAGGATTTACCAAAATTTAAAAAACTGCAAATCTAAATAATCCCCAGAAGCAAATCAGCTGGCAAAATGAGCAGGAAAAGGGAAGAAATCTTCTGTTGCATTTATTTTAAAGTACATAACTTGTTTTTCAAAATGTACTGTAGTCTGAGAAGATTAAGACTTGAACTAGCATTCAGTTTTACGTAAGTTTTACCTCTAGAGAGAGAACAAATACTGTCATTCTTCCTACGTGGGGTTAAATTATTAGTCAACTAACTCTCTCCTAGAGACATTCTAGAAACACATATACATACATAAAAACATACATAGGATTTACTCATCTTTCAGAATTTTTAACTTAAAATTCCTATTCAATATAAAACATAGTATATTAAAATCAGTTTGCACAGTTTTAAGGGGTTTTTTGTTTTTTTTTTCCCCCATTTTAAATTAAAACTGAGCTTTCCATTAAAAAAGAGGTTAGGACCAAACTTGATATTTATCACAGACTAAATAGAGTTTAAGAGAAAAAAATCATGTTCTGACTTTGCATGCTCTCTGGATTATTTAACACTCATGAAATGAAACAAAGTTGGAATAAGAAATAACTGAGAAGAAACTATGTATTCCCTCTTTGCAGGTTGCCACTCTTTGCTAGGGTGAGTAATAACTTCTAAGCGTTAATAAATTGAAAAGGAGCTTTTATTCCTCGGTGACTAATGGAAACAAGTATTGGCTGGGACATTAAATGAAAGGCCTTACCAGATCCTTTGATTTATCATTCATTGAAGAAACATACTTCTTCTTTATTATTCTTCTGACACAAACTGCTGAGAAGTGATTTAAATTAGTCTGGGTTAGAATCTTCAAAATGTAATTCAGCCTGTAATGGGTAATGAAATGGTTCCATTATTAAGCTTATATCTAGCTTCTTAAATATTGGGGTGTCCAAGCCCATTCAGACAAAGCATAACCAACAAAATTTATTTTCTCCTCAAGTTTTCAAAAAGAAATGAATACAATTTTCTCCACTGCAGAGTTGTTTGTGAGAGAATTGTAAACAAACTGTGTACACAGGACATCAGTAAAACAGCCAGTAAGGCATTCAACACAGTGCACATCACTCAGCTGATCATATATTTTCCTCATTCTTTGAGTAACAGATTCATCAGCAAAGCAAGCAAGTCACAATAGGCAAGAAAATTATTTGAGCCCCAACATTATTTTGAGGGCCCTGAGCAGACCATCAGACTCTGCAACCTTTACCCGTCTGGGCTATCGCTGCCTGGGCTCAATGCCAGCTTTGCTATGGTGCAGCTGAGTCACTGTGAATCAGACTGCTAGGAGAAGATCCGTGTGAGGAAGCTGATCTGGGTACCTTTGTCCTATGTCTCGGAACCTGCTCAAGCACGTTCCCTTGGCCCTTGCTGTGTTGTAGACATATGTATGCCCAGCCTTATACTTGTCCTGGCCTATGTGAATTGACTTGACTGTGAACCTATGAACATGTGCTGTGACTGTGGTCTTGTTTGGATAGCACTGGGCTGTGGCCAACCCTGGCTGTCACCACCAGACCTGCTCTGTTTTTCCTCTGGGGCAGACCCCATGCTGATGAGGGCACTACCCCACCTGCCATGCTGTCACCTTCTGCTCCTGGCTCAATGTCCCTCACAGGGCATTGTTATATGAAATCTTGCATGAAATGTAATTGTATTTCCTTTTGCAGACAAGAGGCTGCAATGGTTGGGGATGTTTTGGGTGAGCAGTGATGGAAGAGTCAGTAATTTGCTCAAGCCTCCCAATACTTGCAAGGTCATGACTGAGAAGAGAGGGCCAAACTCCTTACTGAGGTGCAATGCAGAGGGAAGACATAATTATTGCAAATTGAAACAGGAGATGTTCTGTCTGGGTAATTGCAAAAAGCTTTTCCTAGATTGCTTAAATCTTGTCTCCATCCTTGGAGTTTGTAAAGATCCAACAGGACAAAGACCTGAACAAAATGGTCTGATATCAGAGTTGACCCAGATTTGAAGCAGGAGGCTGGACTAGAGACTACCTGAAGTCCTGTTTAATCTCAGTTACCTCATCTCTCTATGTGAGAGATATCTATCTGTCTCAAGAAGAAAGATCATAATTTTTGAAGGAGATATTTATTTATTTACTTCTGTCCACCTGAAAGTCTAAGATGGTCATCTGTACTTTTTTAATATTTTATGGAGATAATAGCTGAGAAGAATCCCTCTCTGCAGATGGTTAGTGCTTTGTGCTGATAATAGCAAGAACATAGGAATTTAGAAAAGACTGTTAGGTTTTGTATAGATACTAATATATATATTGCTGTGGTTTTTTTTCTTTCATGTCATTTTGGAGTTTATTAAGTTTCCACTATCTTTAGTGAAAGTTCTGATGATCCCTCTAACAGTATGATCCCTGCAACCACTATTGGAAAATTTTGAGCTTACGACATGGTCCATGACTAATACAACATACAAATTCCAGATGGTAGAGTTAGTGTTAAAGGGATGTGTTGGTGATTCCCTTCATTTAACCCTAGACTAAAGTGGAGATTGATGACACCAAGTCATGTTGAAGATTCTGTGCACTTGAACAAAATGCACTGTACTGACTTTTTTTTTTTACTTGACTGAATTCCTTGAAATCACTTGATCCGTAAAGCAAAGAGTACTGGATATGTTCTATGATGCGTATGAAAATAAATTAAAGGGACATTAATATATGTAGTTAGTTACTCAGACACCCCTCATCAAAACTGAACCCAAGTATTTTGCAAACATTAACAAAACTATCCCCAAAACCCAGACAAATAATAAAATTTTTATTAACAATACTTTGGATAAGTACAGAAGGTATAAGATTACAAAAATACAGTATAGACACCATTTCATATTTTCAGAGCTTCTGCTTTAATGAAATCTCACTAAAGTTATTTCCCAGTTTCTCTACCAAATAGAAATATTATCTGAAACATAGCATTAATTCCCAGCAGTTTATGGGATAATAGCCACTGTATGAACTCACACAACTGGTAGGTGCCTTTTTTAAATTGCTAATTAACTGGTTTCCTGCAGGACATACAGGAAATCTGTGACAAAGCTACCTGTTTCCATCAAGTCAGGGAATCATGGACTATGCCTCTTTCCCTCCCTTCAGCAGAGGCAGAAGGGAGGGAAGGTGGCTCTGAGTATACTGCTGTTTTCCTTCTTGCCTTACTATGGCCACCTTTGCCTCACCTGCTCCTCCAGCTCCTCCTCTACCAGCAGCTCTGCCTTCCCCCCTACACTCTCTTTTGCATATTTATGCTCAGTCTAATATTTCTCTTATCTTTTCTAAAATAGCCAGCCATGAAGAGGAATGGAGGAAAGGGTAATTTTTATGCTTGAAAATGTCAAAGGTTGCTACCAATCACTTCTTTGCTCTACAAATATAGGTAGAAATGGTTGAAAGTTTGTGGCTGGCTAATCAGATGCCTGATGTTTTGTTCATTCAGCATAACAATTTCCAGAGCAGGCACTGAAGTTTTGAAAATAATCAGAAGCCCAAATTAAAAATATGTTACAAACAAGGTTTTCAGATTTTAGCTGAAAACCTTGCTTCATTCATCCAGTCATATGCAAACATGCATGTGGACTTATTTTGAAAAAACATTTACTGGTTTTCCAAAATTCCTATGCCAAATATTTGTGAAAATTTTATAAGCAAGCAAAAATACTTAGTTTTAATTTTCATTATATGAGAGTGGAAGCTCTATTTTGTAAGTAACAAAAACATTAAAAGCATATTAAAGAACATTAAAATAGTTTTCAAATGTTTTTCTGAAAATAATTTCAGAATCCATATCCTTCCATGAAGGGAATTTTATAAAATCTTCTATGAAGACAAATATCATGAGAAATACATACAGAGAAAATATCACAAACGTAATAAAAATGTTTTCTTCTCTGAAGTGCTACCTAAAACACAGTTGACTTTAAAACCAGAGGACTTCATGCTAAATGTTCTGATATTCTCCTGACTGATACATTGCAAGAAACTTAAATCAGGTCAGATTCAGTTCATGTATTCTCTGTCAGATAAGGTACTTCAATGTTTTCTAGGTGAAGGCCTGGCTGGAGATAACTGAAGTTATGCCTATTTAAATGGTGAACTATAAATTATTATTTTTTTTATTAACTCAATTTCCAGTTTTCTGAGATAATGATTGAGCAAATAGCTATTATAACCATTTAAATGAAATATCTGATAGTACAAGTAGGCATGACACTGTATCTTCATTAAAAATGTAGTCTCTTCCTACAACAAAACATAATTAAAAATCAAACCAGTTAATATTTTGCCCATGATCAACTGAGTTGGAGAAAATTTCTGTCTTCAGTCCTACTGTTTTCAATTATTATGAGTCCAATTAAACTCAAACTGATTGTTGTAGACACAGACAAAGAATGTATTCCTCAACCCTGTGCAAGTAGACATACCCTAAGGAAAAATACAGTCTGTGGAGAAGTACAATTCATTTATCCACCTAATACAATATTTATAAACAATCCCCTAAACCAATATTCAACCTACCAATAGGTTCACTTTGGTGAACCAACCTACCCCTGGTCACTTAGCCAGGGTTGTACTCTGTTAGTTAGTACAGAGCTAAGAACCTTCACAGTTTAGGTAAAAAATCAGGAAAGTTAAAATTTAAAGTGAGTCTATTCTAAGACTCACACAATTCTTTTTTATTTTTTTGTTCTATCCATGCAACTTTTCAAGATCTGAATTTTGCTTTTTTCCTGATATTGAAGTCAGCGAGATGACTCAAGGAAAAATGTTCAACAGCTACTTCTGTAAGAAGAGACATTGAATCACTCCGTTCTCTTATGAAATTAACATAAAACCAACAAAGTCTCAGACAAAAAAACTCCCTGAACTTTCAGTTTAAAGAGAATTTTTGCTACTGAAAAATTATCTTATAATGAATTAACCCTTGTCAGAAATCCTTCCAGCCTTATAAAGTACTCTAACAGAATAAGTGGATCTAGACAAATATGTCGGTTAAACTCCTTAATTTGGTTCTATGAAAACAGGTAATTGACTTCCTAAATTAAATCAATAAACAATTAAGATTCTTTTGAGTGATGTACCCAACAAGAATTCTATACCAATTTGCAGCTATATGGAAATCAATTAGGGTTCCATTATTTGGCTATTTGGACTTCCTGAATTTAGTTGATATGCAGATTCAAATCTTAGAACTGCTTAGCAATTCCAAACAATTGAATTAGTATGCTAATGTTTTTGCAATTGCATACTATTTTTCTTTAGGTGGCATGATTTTTCTTTAATTTGCAATAAAAAAGTAAAATTAAAACTTAGAAAAGGAAGCATCACAGCTCTTTATAACTTAAAACAGAATACATGGTAACTTACATATTTTTTTTTTAATCCTGTCTTAAGCAATACAGGAGTTTGAAATTCCAATAAAAATATTTTACTGTGGGAAGCCCTCCTACTTCTGTTTATCATCTAACAAACCTCAGTACCTTACGATATCAAGAATGATGTAATGGAGTTATTACTCTTTCCTTTATTATAGTAAAGCAGAGAGAGTACTTTCTTAAAGTCTTCTTAAAAAAAAATATGTACTCTTAAGTCAAATATGTTCTAACTGTTTTATTTGGAAATCTTTTGATCCCTAAAGTATCTCTAAGTATGGTCTTGCTGTAGATAATTACTGTAACTCCCTCTTTCTGATTGACCATGATAAGAGCAAATTTTTAAAGCTGCACATAGGAATTTAATAATGAATATCTGATGGGTACTAGCAGTTCTGTAAGACATTTTGAAATCTCCAATATTAAATTTGATTCAGGCAGAAGTTTCAAGGGTACATTCTAAGCATGAATTTTTATATTTCAACATGTGCTTGGCAGTCTAGAACTATGCATCCTATTTAAGTGAAAGTAATTTGTTCTTTTTGAGCATGTGACATGTTTTCCTTGACCACAGATTTCAATACTAAGCACATGCTTAAACATTTTGGTGAATCAAAGTTTTTAAAACTTTGCCATAATCATGATCCTTTGTAGAAAGTATAATCCACATGTACAAAATTTATTAGTACTCAGGCCAAGTTAAAACTGAAGCACAACCCAAAATGTAGCCAGGAACTCACCTGATGGTGGGCTCAGGCTGGGCCTGAGCTCACTTTCAGAAGGATTTTCAGCTCCTCTTAGTTCACCTGAAATTGTGATGTCCAAATGCCTCTGAAAAATCAGGTCATTCTAGCCGATGAAATTATTTCTACTGGATAATACTACCACAAAGACAGTATAGAAGATATTCTCCCCAAAAAAGATGAGAGAATTTTAAAACATCCCAAAGAGCTTCAAACAATAATGTGAAGAACTTTGTTTTCTAAAATGATTTAAAATTGATATTTAAGAGAAGGAAGAAAAGTAAGTTCTCTCTCTGAGGGAGGTAGGTATATTCATATCACTATCCAGATACATGAACACTAGCAGTTCTCAGGCAAAACTGTCAAATGGCCCCTAGAAAAGTTTCTTGCTTGAACAGTCTGGCAGACCAAAAAAGCAAGTTCTGTGACCTTACTGCAGTTTTTGCACTGAGGATAATTTCTGCTGAATAGGGCTGAAAATTATCAGGATACAAAAATGTAGAGCATAGGTATGTGATCTCATTTCATCATTATGGTACAAGTAGTGAATCGTATTAAGATTACACTTTGATTTTAATTTAAATGGATTTTACTGGTAAATTGGATTTTGTCATGCTTCATAAGAATATATTGCATGAAGCAAGCTGAATTGCCTATCTTTACAAATTGATATGGATCAGAAGAGAAACTTCATTTCATGCAACCTTTGAAATACCCATACAGAAATGTAAAATTTACTCTTGCAAATCATCTGTGGCTCTAATGTATTAAGAAGTATTTTTATCTAACCAGATGCAAAAGTTTGCTTTTTATTTATTGTATTTTCAGTTCTTTTATTTTCATCTCTAATATCAAACAGTATTTAAAATATAATCTCTTTATATTTCTAAAATTTTTCTATTAATTTTTTAATTTCACTGTTCATTTCCATTTAATTCTACTATTCCACTATTCATTCTACATACATCTCAATTTCCTGCCTTATTCCTATGCCTCATTCAAGATAATATTTTTAATTAAGTTATTTTAAATAATTCTTCAGTCATAAGATACTGAGTGTGAATTTTATGCAAAATAGAATTTTATTTTTTAGAAGCTTCAATAAAATAGAATATGCTTGCTTCATTCTATACTTCTAATAAGATTCTGAATGTGGTTTTCTGCATTGCTTCACTCATGCCATGAAACTTAGAGGGCAAGTAGGCATATTCTAAAATTTTACAGTCACTTAAGTCTATTAGCTACAATATGAATGAATGCTTTCTTGAAGAAGAAAGTATTAAACTTTGTATACATAAATATCCAATATTTCTCATATCCAGCAAATAATTAAAAGCATTTTAGTTATTATAGAACTAAACTGGCAAAAAACCCCAAACATTTTCTTGCTGTATTTAAATAATAATACATAAAGAATTCACTCTTGCTTCAATTTTTTTCTTATAACCTAGGAAGTAATCTTAGAATTACTATATTATTAATAAAATTTAGTATATTTTACTCGTTTGTGCTATATTTAGTCAGTATATTAACATTTCGTAGTATTAACAGTATGATAACATATCTGCTTGTAAATCATCTACTGACAAAAATATCATAATGCTCCCATGTGTTAGTATAAAACTATACATCCAGAAAGTATCAATCAAAATTGTGCTTCAAAAAACCTAAACTGCAGCCCTCTAAGTTTCATGGCATAAGTGAAGCATTCTTTAAAAAAAAATACAAAACCACAAAGAAAACACCTATTATTGGTAGTTACTCCTATTTCTAAGGAGAAAATGACTCAAAACCACTTTATATACTAAAATTATTATATTTTATACATTAAATGATGTATCATAACGTAGCTTCAGTGTCAGCTTGTATCTAAATATTTCGTCCCATAATATGTTGTCATAAGGCATCTGCAAGGAGCAGCAAGAGGCTGATGAAGGTAAGATTAGTTCCATACTGAGGTCAGATCTCACTTAAGTTAAAGATCACATATGCAGCCATGGTAGACCTTGGGGTCTGTTCTGGGTTTGGTGATCCATAAAGCTTTCAACTTCAGGGAGACTGTGTGGAGGTAATTGTGAGAGCTATGTGTGTCTGCATGGTTTTATTTTACCTACGCATTTTTTCAACATGTTTTTCTATAATAGATAACCATGTATTTGCTGTATTCACATATTCTAATCCAAAATTCCTTTTCCTCTTCCTCCACACCAGATAACCAAAGCATTTCAGAAAGGTCAAATAGTACAAAGCTGTCAAACATATAATGAATTTTTGCTCATAAATTTTAAGGTGCATTTCCCTGCATTAATAAGTGTCTTGTAACATTTTATGAAGTAAAGGCAGTGTAGCTAAAGTGAAGAAATTTTAATAAAATATCAGTCAGTTTTGTCTTAGTATTATATCTGTTTCCAAGGAGATTAAAGTTAATATTTACCTTGTCTTAAACATAAAAATGAAAAAGTATTCTTCTTCCTGAGACCACACAGAGCTATGTTTGTGGTCAACAAAAATATTGTGTGCTGTTGCCTAGCAACCCTCATGTGAGGAAAATTATATTCCTGAGCACGGTTTACACTGTAATATGAGATTCTAGGATACCTATAAAATGTTGAAAGCTACAGTGCTGATTCTATAAACTAAACTCAGCGTCCTATAAAACACAGTCTGCCAGTTTAGATTCATACTAAGAGTTTTAATTGCTGAAAAAAAACCAAACTATGAAAACACTAAGGAATGTGGAGAAAAAAAAAATGCTTCAAATGCAAAGAATCACATCATTAGACACTCGGGAAAACACACTTAAATCCCTCATCAACATTAAGTTCTTATTAATTCCAAAAATTATGCTCTAGTGTTTGGGTTTTTTTTTAAATTAATGACAAATATTGCTACCTTAAAGAGTGACCTTATTTTATTAAAATATAAGAAATACATCGGTGTCTGGAAAAAAACATATGGATATGTCTCAGTAATATTAATTTTATTTACTGGAAGAATTGGACATCCTGTCCAGCTTCATACATTCACAAGGCAGCTCTATTATGCTCACTCTGTACGAAGGCTTGGTTTCATTATATTTTATTTTATTTCAGACAAGAATAATTAGGATTGAAAGCATGCATATTTTGTAGAATCAGGTAAAATAAAGCTAAATGAGATATTTTGGTCTAGAAACTGGCAAAGTTGGCTTTGTCCTCAAGTATAATCAACATATGGAAACCGCTTAAGCAAGTTTAACACTTCAATAAACATCCCATTCAATACAAAGCAACAATATTGAAGCAGCACCTTCTGTTTATTATGTTATTCCATTAGAATTAAGAAAAAATATCACTAACAAAACACTCTGTTGCTAAAGGTGATGTTAATTGGAGCTTAAAATAAATCTATAAAATATTGTAGTGCTTTCTGTGGGAGAACATCTTGAATTGAGTCCGTAGCAGCCCTGTGCATGAGAAACCACTAAGTAATAATAATTCTGAAAATTCTGAAAAAATTCTGAATTATGTTTTTTTTAAAAAAATGTATAATAGGCTTGTGCAACATTTTTTGTGGTCCTATTACAATGGAGATACTTGGATTCCATTTGGTAAATATTTCAAGTCTACCTAACTAAACTTTGATATATATGCAATGTTAGATGAAATTTGGCACTGTTCTGGATCACCTTGTATTCTTTTTATACAGCTTGAGTAAGACAAGAAATGTGGCTTCAAACGTAATAAATGGTTTGATGTAGTAATAACAGCAAGACAGCACTCCGGATATGCTGATTACCACAAATAGTTATTTTCTGTTTTGTCAGAAAGAAATCAGTATTTTTTTTATTTTTAAGTATGTCTAGTTTTAGCAAAAAAAAAAAAAATAACAGCAGGAGAGGGGATTTTAATTTTTCTACTTGCTTGCTACTCTACTTGAACATCAGTATTTAGTACCACATCTGCTACATTATAAAGCAATATTGTAGCCAAAAAATATGAAATAAGCTCTATTTAAATTTCCTTCATTTGATAACATCACCCCTTTCTTTCTACTAATCCTAACTGAGAGCCCTCTTAGATCCAGCTATTTAAAATGTAGGAGCTACTATAAACTAATCTATTTAGATTCCTCTATAATCTATGCATTAAAACTTTTAAAAAATATCCACTTAAAGTAGCTTTTCTTATCTTAGATGGCTGTTTAAAGCTGGAGTAAGTCATTGCATGACTGTGCATCTCCCCTGGCTATAAAGAGAACAAAGAAGATCAGCTCAAACTAGGCACAACAAAACTTCCTATTTTATCTCAGGTAAAAATTATTATTATTCTACAACTCTGTTACATATGCAAACAAGGATTATAAGCACTACATATTTTAATTAGTATTTATGGCAGAAACTAGAATTATTTTGTTAATTAGTGAGAAGCAAATGGCATTTATTAACTTCCCTATCTTGTTCAAATTCCTTTCAAATTCTCATTTACTCCATCTAACCCAGCTCCCTGGGTAATTTTTAATTGGAGAAAATAAGATATTTTTTGTCCAAAGGCTCTCATTTTCGTGCTAACTCTAATTGGTGTTCCTAAGTATAAGGAATATCAAGTATTCTGGCTTTTTATAGTTGATATTGAAATAACAAATGCAGAGGGCCTGCTTTTTGAAAAAACAAAATCTGATGACAGCAAGTGGGAACAAAATACCAGAAAACATATTTCAGAGCATTAAAACTTTAAGAGCAGTCTGACCAGGCATTCTAGGTCTACCAGACCTGCTGAGTAGAACCTGGGCAGGATTCAATGACTAGACCTTAGGGATTTGGGGTAGTAGATTTTCAATCTCTAAATGTAGATTTTTCTACAGGTTTCTGATAAGTTTAGTGTCTAAGAAAACACCTCTCACAGGTGATAAGAGCAGAAGGAATCATTTTTTTCTTAAAAAGTATGTATAGATATTCTGCTTTTCCTAAATTTTGGAAATCCATCCCAGCCAAGAGTAAAATTCAACTTAGAGTTTAGACATAGTTCAAAGTCCATCCCATATCACTGAATTTTTGCTACACTGAAAAGCAAGAAGGAAATCTTATTCTTAATGAAGTGAGGATAAGTTGGAGATAGAGTGATATTTTCATTTGATTTTTAAATGTATTTTAGAGGGGGAAGTGGGTTTTGGGTTTAGGATTTTCTGAGGAGGTTTACATTTTTTTTAAAAGAAGGATAAAAAAAATAGCTCGTGTCACCAGAGGTACCCAGATAGCAAAAGCAGAGAAAGAAAAGTATTCATTGCAGCTCCCTACTGTTCTTTGAGATAAAACATATAGAGGGAATTCTCTCTGTTTCCCAATACACAGGCTCAGTTTCAAAAGCCTGCCCATTGTCAGGGAAGAGTTGTTCCCAATGACTGTAAATAACCCTTCCCTCTTGGCAGTTCTGCTGCTGAAGTAATACTGCCAAAAGATATAGGCCTCAAGATATCAGTGCAGAATCAGAGAAATGTTTCACTGTGAATAATGTACTTTGGCAGATTCTTGATTGTATCTTTTAAAAGTAAAACTGAAACTAAACTTCCACAGAGTTCAGACATTTCATCTTTTTGAAAGGGTTCCTTTGACAAAGTAATAGAGACTTGGCTATCCCATTTCTCTTTTTCTCCTACTACATCAAGATATTAAGCTGTACAACTTTGATGAGCATAACATACCTTTCAAAATCACAAAAAATATTTCAAAATGTCTATTAAAATAGACTGTCTGCAGATGTTATCTCCTTGTCTTTCAGATCTCAGCTAGCTGTTCCATCCAGTTCTGTTCCTTATTTTGTAGTGGAAGAATCCCACTGGAGTTTGAATTCAGGAGCGAGACCTGAATCAATTAAGTATTCAGTATGTGCAAGAGCAAAAAAGGGTCATTGAAATGAGAATACGTTCAACATACAATCTCATAATCTATTAATTAGTGTAACTAGCAATCACAGGCAAACATATCTGAGATAAAACAGAATGGAAAAAACAGGGACAGCACCTGGAAGAGACCAAAAGGAGAAATTAGCTGTATAAATGTATATGTGAACCCTATGTGGAAAGAAGAATGAAAGACAGAGAAACAAAGAAATACAAGCAAAGAAAGATATTGGAGGGGGAGGATGCTGAAAGTAAGAATAGCAGAGACAGTTTAAACTGAAAAAAAGAAAACCAAACAGAAAAGTAAGAAACATTTTTATTAAACATGAAAATAAGAAGAGATACAGGAACTAAATATACTTTTTTTATATACATATATATATATACACAGCACCAAAAATTTGAAAAAAAAACACAACATAAGTAAATGGACAGAGCTAGCCAAATAATTTGTAATGAGAAATGTTTAGGAAAGAGAAGGGAGAAAAATGTGAATAAAGAATAGGAAGATAGCACCAAAAAGGTAAAATTAAATACAGACTTGTGAAATAATTTTAAAAATATACATTAATAATAACTTGAGGTTATTATTTTAGTTCTGTAGCTTACATTCTAAAAATAAACACTTGCTTAAAAAATTCACACTAATTAATGAAATTTCTGGTTCTGAATGGTGTTTGGGGTGACAAAGTAATTTGAAAAGATCTGAGGAAAGGGGAAAAACAACAGTAGCAACTCTTAGGAGACAGTTTTAATTCTTACAAATAAAATGAGGAAAATATATGTCTGGTCTTTTTTTGGTTTATGTGCTTAAAGTTTTCATAGCCTTAGTTTTTTTTAGTACCATATTCTCATTTGTTATTTCTACTCCCTTCTTCCATAAATTATAATTTACTGTCATATATTCTTTCTATGGTCAATTTAATTTCTCACTGATATTATTTCTACAAGCAAGCATTAAACTTCTGGAAGAGGACTTATTTCTAGATTAAAAATCCAAAATTTAGGTATCCAGATTTAACTGTCTGTGTGTGAATCAACTGTTTAGACTCTTGCCACAGTAAATGGAGATATTGTTAGGTATTGCAATAAAGCCCAATGAAGTGCACATTAGTAGTTGTGGCAGTTGTCTTCCTAAGTAAGGCTGACACCTGGTGAGGCAATGCTTTCCAGAAACTGGCTAACCATCTACCTGCCACTGGAAAGTAGTGATTAAATTCCTGTTTTGCGTTGCTTGCATGCACAGCTTTGCCTCACCTGTTAAGCTGCCTTTATCTCAACCCACAGGTTTTCAGCTTTTCCTCTTCTGATTCTCTCCCCATCCTGCTGGAGCAAAATTGAGTGAGCTACTGGATGGGTGCTTAGTTGCTGACTGGGGTCAGCCCACCACAATAAAGTACTTAATAGAGACCTCGGTTTGTACAGAAATATCTACCCAAAGACACCCCCATATTTTGTATAGCATTCTTTACTTTCAGGAGTTATAATGGACATTCTGCGTAGAAATTCTTACTGTATTCTGTTTTGGAACAGTTGATTCAAGAACTCCAAAGGCTCAACTGATTTCCTGAGGGTTCTAATTTTCCACTATTTCACTTCAAATGTTGCTAGTTCCCTTCCTCCCATTGAATATTTAGCTTATGACTTCTATACAATGCTGAACAGTTGAAAATCAAGTTACGCAAAAACATCACATTTATTTTTACACACTCCTAATAGTGTTATTTTATGATCTGATCACTGCAAACAGTGTATATGCTGGACAAAATCATGTCTCATGGGCAGAAAGGAATGCTTAATTCAGCATTTATTTATAGCAGCAAATGATTGCTTCCCCTATGAGCACTGAACACCAAACCCGATTATGAGCCTAACATGATAGCCTGCATGATCTGCGAGTCAATAGGTGCAGCAGTACTTTCTGGATAGATTAAATCTTGAAACGGGGGGGAGACAGAAACTGTGGAGGGAAAGATAATTGAATCAAAATAAGAAGTAAAATCACAGTCACTGAAATAGAGTTAATTGGATATTTCTGTTAAAGTATACCCGAAGCATAAAACTGCTAACAATGGAAAATTAAACTGACTTCTAAGAAGGTTAGGGTAGGAAATTTTGTTCTCAATTGCATTGGTCTATTATACTATTCATTGATGTAAATCAACTAACTCTTTATTGATATAAATGAGGCCAAGTAGATCCAGTCAGAGAATGACCTTTTTTTAAAGGAAAACTCATTTTAGCTTTAATTTTTTTTTTTTGTACAAACCTTAATCTAGACAAAAATAATCAAAGTAATGTATACAAAACTGAAATGGACCAGAGAAAAAGATAACTTTTTATATAATTTAGACCACTTAGTATATCCTATATGTATAATATATAAACATTGTATATTAAAATGACACTATATAAAAATTTAGTTTCATATAAATAATATATAACTGATATATAATGTACTGTATATAACTATACATATAAAACCTTGTGTACATATGAAAAATCACTTTATTTTATACATTCTACACATTTTACACTCAAATATATAAAATATTTTTGGATGGAAAAATAATTTATAAATAAAGAAAAACTATTTTTGTTATGGAAATTAAGCATTACCCTGTGTTTTTTTTAAAAAGCAAAAATTCAAATAATGTAAAATCTATGCTTTTTAAATCAAACAAGTCACTAATGTGGCATTTTATGACAGAAAACCATCTTGATGAAAGTGTTAAAAAAACTTGGAAATATATACTTTTTTCAACTGTAGATAAATCAAATGTGTGGTTTGCCTAATATAATATTTTGCCCCTTTACTGAGGCAATTCTTCTTGGATTCAGAACAGAATGCTGAAATTTTAAGCAATAGTCCTTCCCTTTCCCATTAAAAATTCTGGACTGGGGTTGGGATAGATTTTTTTTTTAAATTATATGGAGTTATAATTCAGTTCATTAAAATACAACAGTAGGGCATCTGCTGAGTATCAGGAGAATTTTTCCATACAAATGAGTCAATGTAGAACTTGTGGAGCTAATCATTAAGAATTCTAATCATCTGAAATTCCTCACTCCATGGGTGCTGATCTGATGGCTCCATAATTCTAAGAATCCTAAGAATAGGATTACATTAGAATTTTAAAAGAGTAGTCTTCATGGTCACAGAGGGCCAGCTTTAGGCCTTCATGAATAATACATAGACAGGGAAGGGAAGAGATTTCATTCAGAGTTCTAACCTGAACAATTATAGAAGAGTTATAAAATGAGTTTCTGTGATTCTATTCAGTTTTAAAGCTTTCACAATCAGCACCATCTAAATTTAGCATCAGTGTATGAATGTGCTATAAGTATTAGATAACTTATTTTCACCAAATGGTAATGGTCCTATACAGTTATAATGCTGCATTGCTGCAATTGAATTAGATTAATTAAGGATCTCTGCACAGAATTATTTTCTATAGAGTAGCCACAAAATGTAACTGATTATGTAAATTATTAGTTGTGCAAAACTCTACTCTCTCTCCTGGAAACTGATTCTGTAATATCTTGATACTTCTACTTTCCCCTTGAATTTCAATGAAACTTAAAATTGCCCATGCTTGATCAGATTCAGAAAGCTAGGGATTCTTAGGAGCATTATTCCCCCAGTTCTGTATAAATGTACAATTCTGAATTATATAAAATCTTATCAGGAATTGAGCAAAAGGCATGCTGGCTTTCCCCCAGTTCTCTGTACAAATGTACAATTCTGAATTATATAAAATCCTATCAGGAATTGAGCAAAAGGCTTGCTGGCTTGGGCCAGAAAGGAAGAAGGAGAATGAGAGCACAATAAGCCACAGGGACAGCAGTATGTGAACAATCTATAAAACACAATTCTGCCTTTTCAGAAAGTGTCTCCTCAGCAAAGCCATTGCAGCAGAAACTCCTGAAACAGCTCTGATAATGTTTCTGTCCCTCATCTTTCACCTTTTAAAGGCATCTATGTGGTTATTTTGAGGAATAGTACACATATATTTATTAATCCAAATATTTCCCCTTCATTGGACACTGACCAGAAAAGTACATCTGTGGGCTCAGTTTTAACCACACTTTATGTCTACTCCTAAAGTTGCTTTAGCTTCTGAAAACACATACAAAAATCAGTAACCTATATTTTGAAAGAGCAACAACACTTAATTTTAATCAATCTTTTCATGGAAGACTAGGGAATTAAAGGAGCGGGGGAGGGAGGGCAGAAGGGGAAAAAAAAAAAAGAGACATAGAAATGTGAGTTTAAACACAAAATAATTTTATTCCCTTCATATGAAGAAATGTATTTCCAAATTTAATACAAGGCAACAGATCTCTACAATTTTCTACCTAATATCAAATGCCCCAGCAAAATAATAGTGACAATGTGCCTTTCTTTTTGGTCCTTCTTTCTCCTATGTCAGTGCCTACTTCCATTCCCACATTTCCATTGGAAATGACAGTTACATCTTCATTCACTCTTTGATTTTGTTATGTTTTTCAGATTTGTGCACACATCCATACGAAATTCCCTGCCACCAGCAAGAAGTATGTCTGGAAGTCCCTGCTTTTTTGAAAGAAATAAGGAAGATTTTTTAAAAAATTCAAAGGATCACTGTAATGTTTTCTTTTAGCTTGCTTTCAGACCAAAATGATATCCTATCCTAAATGTATTATTCTATAGCAAAATCCTACATTAAAATAATAACAAAATAGAAGTGTAATTGAATATAGTCTTTGTCTTGTCATTGTCTGTACTTCAGATTTTAATTTCAATTGCCTCAATTTTCTTTCATTTTACTTCATTTATTAATGGTTCCATTCACCCTTCATGTCTGCTGCAATTTTATTTTGTGCCATTCTGCTGCACTTTTCATCAGTGTTCCTCTCATCTCATCACTGTCTGAATTTTATGTTCTTTTTGGTATGAAACATTTTAGGCACAAGCAAATGACTTCAGGAAGGAAGAGTAGAACAGTTCATTGTTCACATAAAATTAGGGAGCTAGTAACATCCTGGTATCCCTTGGGGACAAAACTGATGAAAGAGAGACCGGTTTAGGAGCACTTTCTAATTGAAAGTAAGAGTAAAATGGTTAGTCATGAAAGTCATAATGTGATTAAAAGTTTAGAATTTACAAGTACATGGTTTTCTATTCTACAGAAAATTAAGCTGAAGTAACTAAAGATGTGAATATAAAAGATACTAAGTACCTCCTTGATTATCTTATTCAAAAGACAGGTAGTGTTAATCTACTTTAGCTTCATCTCTTTGAGGGAATGGAAAAGAAGAGACTTCCGTACAGAAATTTAATGCTTTTTAAATTCATACCATTAATTAGCAGAACTATCCTAACTGCAGAACAGACATGCCCTAAAAGGCAGAATGATCAAGAACATTGAAAGTTGCACTGGGATTAATTTAAATAGAAGATTTCAGGGAATCTGCTGCTGAGAAATACTTTACCAGTTCATGTCATTTTACTGACTACTTAGGAAAGGGCAATCTCAGCACTATTAAAACAACTTTCCAGCAATCAAAAACACTTGCTTTGAGCAAAGATGGCTCATAGAAGAACATTTTTTTCAAAGAACTGTGCATTAAGGCGAGATTCTGGGAACAGTGAAGGGTATACAAATTGAGAGTGAAATTCTTATTACTGTTTTTATTTTAATCTTTTAACCATTGACTTTTATTAAAAGAAAAATAATTTCAGTTTACTGGAGTCAAGAACAGTTCAGAGAAAACAACTGTATCATCAGAGGCATGCAAGGAAAGCACTTGCAGAAAAAAAAAAAGGGTTAAACCTGGAAACAATTTCTAAATGGTCATTTATAAATGTAATTGAAACAATTATACGTGCATACCCGAGGGACAATAAGGAGCACTGCACTGTATAATTCCAGTAGGAATTCCTGGGCTGCATAGGGAAGAGTGTGGCCAGTAGGTCAAGGGAAGTCATTCTCCTCCTCTACTCTGCACTGGTGAGGCCACAACTGGAATACTGTGTCCAGTTCTGGGCTCCCCAGTTCAAGAGGGACAGGG
>JAOQGH010000001.1:45548492-45561838 GCA_025769975.1 Gallinago jamesoni
AAGACCTGCCTGGATGCAGTCCTGAGTAACATGCTCTAGCTCTGGGCAATCCTGCTTCAGCAGGGGAGTTGGACTAGGTGATCTCTATGGTCCCTTCCAACTCAAAAAAAAAATTCAGTGAAAAAATTCAGAGAAAAATTCAGTATGTCTCCTGTCTACTTTTCATTGCAGATTAAAACTGGCCTACAACTCAAAGTATCAAAAGTCGTAGATAAAAACTTCTTCGGTATCAGCCTTGGCTTTTTATAATGCACATCAGTTTACACAGGTTTAGTAAAAGAAATTTATACGTGAACATGATTAGGATTATTATTAAAACAGACTTCTGGTTCCTAGCTATTCCAAATAACTATAGTGACTTTGTTAATCTTTTGGAAAACGCAGCAGAAAGTATCGGAATGCAATACCTACTGACATTTTAAGGAAATATTCACAGTTTGTTAGTTGAAAATGTAGTATTATTTTAATAGAGAGCATAGCAAGTTCTTCACTAACATCCCTAGGCCTGCCCAAACAAAATATTAGAGGGAACGTTCAGTGGAGATTCAAATTACAGTCTGGGAAGTCTCTTCTTCTTCCCAAAGACTTGAATCAATCTTTCATGATGATGTCCACTACCGCAAACTTGATTTAAATCCAGTTGCAGTTGTTGCCAGCACTGACTACCTACAGACCAAGAGAAGTAAAAGAAAACAAAGATTTTTTTTTATCTCTTATCTGTGTTTGAAATCACTGTTATCTTTTATTTTGATCATTAAAACACAGCCATAGAAAACAAAATTTACCTTAGCAATGAAAACAGTGACATGACAGACAATGGATTTTCAACCTTTCACACTCAAGTATTATTTTTCCTTTCTTTCCATCATCATTATCATTTTCCATCTTTTCCATCATCCATCTCTCCACCATCAACTCCATCATCAAAATTATGTATTTTTATGAAATTAAGCTTGTAATATAGAGGGCTGAACAAATCCTTAAAAAAACCCAAAACAAAACACAAAACCTCACAGTTCTAGTGACTTATGTCAAAGATTAACAATTGAAACCAAGTGCTTTACAAGATTACATTATCTGTATTCCACTTGAACAAGCAAAAGCCATAAAATAGTTCACAATATATTTCTGTTACACAAGACCAAGATAAATCAACAACTATCCAAAGTACCTTGCTGCTGCAGAGTAAAAGTCCTAGTTACCAAAAGCAAATGAAAGACAAAAGATCAATAAATATCATGAACAAGCTAGCATATAGTGCCAAGACAGTGATACTTACACCTTAGGGATTTTAGCACAGGCATTAATTATGTCTTCAGCAGAGCACTGCTGCTGTATGCTAAAGCAGCCCTCATATCACACTGCTAGGTAAAATCTCACTTTAAGAATGATAAGTGATGTGCTAAACTCTGTTCTGAATCCCCTGGCTCCCTATTGTCAAACACTGTGCCAGCAAGTATCAGACATGAAGGACTGATGCTACAGAAACACCAAAAATTATGATGGATATCAACTAAGTAGGCTATAATTGCATTAATGATATACATAGCCACTTAAAATTCTAGAAAACATCTGATATATCACTAGATCTTGCAATAGAACAGAGGAAAACCTTGAAATATTAAAAAAAAAGGGAATAAAAAAAGAATCATCAGTTATTTGATATTCCAAACAAGGTCTTTTTTGGCTCCAACAGAATTAGTATAAAGATCCAGTTTTCCTTTGATATTGGACTATACTCAGTCATATCCTAACAGTTCACAGAAGTCATAAATATCCTTTACATGGAACTCCTTTAATGGAGCCACACAGTCTTGTATTGCAAATTGAGATTATCACTCATACATAAGTATATATTCAATGCAAACAGCCTAAAAGGAATTCATTAAGTCCACTCTGGCTCTGTTGAATGACTCTATAACCAGAGTATGAATTTGTCATCTACTGTTTCTTCTCAAAATGCCATATGCATGGGAAAGAAAGCAAAGAAAAAGAGCACCAATACACAAGAATAATAATTTTTTTTCTCAGATAAGGTATCTTGATGCGTGACGTTAGGCACAGATTGAATATTCACAGGAGTGTATCTGTAGATATGTGAATTTAGACTTAAATTTTAAAATTCAAGGGAGACTACAGCATCTGCAGCCTTCATGTACTTCTTCAGCTTTTTCAATATTCTGCATTTTGTTGCCTGCTTGTTGCTCTATTTGCTTACAGATCACTAAAGCTGTAATCATGAAAAATTGTCACTAGCAAATGAAATTTCAAAAAGCTAACAAAATCAAAAGTATTCTGTTTACTATTATCTTTCAAGGACTATATAACACTTTTGACAGTTATTGCAAAGAATGTGGGATGTCATAAAGCTGTTATCATAACAAAGATTTTCACAGCAATTGAAAATAATATGAACTCAGTACAATCACATCTACATTCTCAAACAAATTAATCTAGCACTATTCATCATTACTGATAGTCATGAAAGGATGTAAACCTGGACTGGGAGGTTTGCTCCAGGTCATATTTCACTTATGGCTAAAACACAGTCTGTAACCTCTGGCTAAACAAGCCACGAATGACAGTGCTGGATTTTACTGAAGGAGAGGAAAAGAGAAAGAGAATGATTGAAAAGCAGTGGAGAAAAAGGGAACTGCTGTTTTAAACATTTAAAAGCTTTTCTCCTTTACTGTTAGAAGCACCGTGATATAACAGAATAACTCAGAACATAGATGATCTTTTTATTTCTTATAGAAATTTGAAAAGGCTGCCACTATTTTTGAAGACCTGTACGTGATAACTGCAACAGGATGCAGACAGAATAGCTGAAAAACCCTTAGTGATTGTAGAGCTGAAACTGAAAAGTAAAATCTTTGTTCCTTTTAAGCCACATTGAAATTCCCATTGCCTCAAGAGACATGGAAGGGCCGACACCTCCATTAGATAAATCAGTAAAACACTCAAATGCCAATGAAATGCAAACTCATTAATTAAATAAACTGCAGCAGTATTGCAGAGAGTATATCGCAAATTGGTAAGCAATTGACTGGCACTTTTTTATACAGCATCTAGACACCAGCTTGGATTTGTCACATGAAGATGATACTTCTGATTCTGCCTTTGAAAGAATGAAAGTGTTAAGGTCAATGACTTGATGCCCAATTGGAGACCACTGACGAGTGCCATTCCTCAGGGGTGAGTACCGGGACTGGTGCTGTTTATCATCTTTGTCAGCAACATGGACAGTGGGATTAAGTGCATGCTCAAGACATTTTCCGAAGACACCAAGTTGTGTGGTTCAATCAACACACTGGAGGGAAGTGATGCCTGGACAGGCTTGAGAGGTGGGCCCATGCAAACCTCATGAAGTTCAACAAAGCCAAGTGCAAGGTCTTGCCCCTCAGCTGGGGCAATCCGAAGCACAAATACAGGCTGGGAAGAGAATGGATTGAGAGCAACCATAAGTAAGTCTTATGAGGAAAGGCTGAGGGAGCTGGGGTTGTTTAGTCTGAGGAAGAGGAGGCTGAGGGGAGATCTTGTCATGCTTTATAACTACCTGAAGGGGGGGTGTACAGAAGCGGGGATCGGTCTCATCTCCCAGGTCACAGGAGATAGCACAAGGGGCAATGGCCTCAAGTTGCACCAGGGGAGGTTTAGATTGCATATTAGGAAACATTTCTTCACAGAGAGGGTTATCAAGCTTTGGAATAGGCTGCCCAGGGAAGTGGTTGAGGCACCATCCCTGGAGGTGTTCAAAAGACGGGTTGACATAGTCCTTAGGAATATGGTTTAGTGATTTTTGTCAGGGTTAGAGGTTGATGGTTGAACTAGATGATCTTAAAGGTCCCTTCTAACATAGACAATTCTATGATTCTATGATTCAGCCCTGAAGAGGACTTGGGGTGTGGTTTGACTAGAAGCTCAACATGAGCCAGCAGTGTGTGCTCGCCAGAAAGCCAACCATATCCTGGGCTGCATCAAAAGTGTGGTCAGCAGATAGAGGCAGGTGTTTCCCTCCCTCTACTCTGCTTTCATGAGAGCCTACCTGGAGTACTGCATCCAGCTCTGGGACCCCCCAACAAAAGAATGTCATAAACCTGTTCGACTGAGTCCAGACGAGGGCCATGAAGATGGTCAGAGTGCTGGAGCACCTCTCCTACGAGGTCCTTGGGGTTGTTCAACCTGGAGAAGAGAAGGCTCTGGGAAGACCTTACAGCAGCCTTTCAGCACTTAAAGGGGACCTACAGGAGAGATGAGGAGGGACGCTTTATGTAGGAGCATGGTGATAGGATGAGGGATAATGGTTTTAAACTGGAAGAGGTTAAATTTAGATTAGATACTAGGAAGACATTCTTTACTGTGAGGGTGGTGAGACACTGGAACAGATTGCCTAGAGAAGTTGTGGATGCCCCATCCCTAGAAGCATGCAAGGCCAGATTGGATGGGGCTTTGAGCAACCTGATATAGAGGAAATTGTCCCTGCCCATGGCAGGGAGTTTTAAGGTCTCTTCCAAACCTAACTGTTCTATGATTCTATGAAAGTTATTGGGAGAGAGTATCATCTAGAATAAACTGAGCAGAGAAGCTGGAGCACTTGTTCTTTTTTCCAGCTTGACCATGACTCTGTTTTGTGACTTTCTAATCATAAAACAATTAATCACAATTCCTTATGCTTTGATTTACCTTAGTATTAGAAATAAAAGCCATTGTTTAGGCATGTTCAAGAATCACATAAAAAGTGTTGAGAGAGAGAAGCAATCCTGAGAAGTAATCTTTCCCATCATTTCCAAAATCTGCCCCTGAATGCAGACTATTTTTCACTTTTTAACAAGTTTAATTTGCTCTGCTATTTGCATACCTCTTGTTATTTGAATAGCTCTTCACTACTGTTGAAGATATTGGGAGGAGTTCTGATTCCTGCATATTCTACTCTGATTTATGCATTTCCAGTACAAGTTCCATATTGCAACACATCTGAACACTAATGAACAGTACCATCATACTCATTCCTCATCCGAACCAAACCAATCATCAGGTATAAACTGTGCTCATCACTACAGCAAGGTATTCACAAATGCTATTTATACACAGGAACAGCTTTGGTTTTATTATCATTTAGCAATTTCTTCATTCATTTTCAGCGCAAACTATATTAGTTTTAATTCCTTTAGAAGTTCATCAAGTATGTTTACACATGCATACAGTAGGCCTTGCATTTATATAAATTATATTATACTTGTTTGAATTCCATGTACCAAAAAAAGTATATCATAAACTGATCATATTTTTAGCTTAGCAGTGGTCACATCTATTACAGGGCAATGTGACTAATGGCATGTTTACCTAACAGTTCAGGCCTCTGATTACTACCTCTGTAGACATATCAGAGTTATCCTAGGTACTAAAAGTGTTAGTGTGGGATAAAAAGTTCAACCTATACACTAGGACATTTTGTTTGCACTTAGTTCTGTTCAGAAATGGCTACACAAAATAACTACCGATGCTTGTTAGTTTAAAAAAAAAAATCTCATGGCTAATTATACTGCACTCTACATTTGAAATTCAGGGTGACAAAAAGCTTCAGCCAAGCCATGAGATATGTCTTTGAGAGAAGTTACAACCCTTATCTGTTTGCTCCTGTGACAAAAATTGGCACAAAATATGTGCTTTTGCTCAGGCTTCAGATACAACTGGTATCTGTTGTGGGCTTTGTACGTCCAGATACCTTAATTGTATTTAATAGAATTACTATGAAGTTACCAGAGATATCTTTTCCCAAGTAACACAATGCTTTTGAGATTTAAAAACCAACCAACCAAACAAAAAAAAACACACCAAAACCCAAACAATGCACACACAAAAGTGAAAAATGTAGCAGTAGCTCAGTTATATAATGTCACTGTTTTCACTACCAAGCAGCGAATACATTAGTAGTGAACTATCTTAGTCTAAAGGACATAATATACTCTCTCCAAAACAAACAATTAGAATATAAATTGCTTAAGCAAAAATTTCAATTCAAAGCTGACTTAAAGTATAAATATTGCCCCAGGTCATTGCATCACTGTAACAGAATTTTGTGTGTTTTTTTAGGGTAACAGCAATAAATTGACAATAGGTTACACTTATAATCAACTCTTCATGGTCAGTAGGCATCTGAGGTTATTGTTGGTTCAATTAAGAGCTCGATTGAATTGACAAATGATTGGACTCCATCAGTTTCATTTGTAGTTTTGCCCTCCTACAGTAAATTTGCCTTGCTTAACACACCAAAAAGATACCAACTTGATACATAGTAATTTAAATTTATATGTTCAGCAAGACATAGCCACCTGGTGTCTACCTCTCTCCCCTTTCCCCTCTTCAATATATAGTGTCCACAGTTCTGCTGCACAGAGTTCAAATTTTAACTCTCTTAACTGAAGTAAGAATAGTATTCTGTACTTTGGGTCCTTAAGTTTAAATTAATCTCTTCAGGTGAAACATTTTCTGTTTCATTTTATTCCATAAAAACGTAAGAGTAAGACACAACCATGACAGTCACAGTCAAAGTGGTTTCATTCCAGTGGAAAATTTCCAAACCCAACACAAAATTTTTACAATCTCTTCAAGCAGTGGCTGTTTTGTGATGTCTGCATTTTAAAAAAAAAAATAAAATTAATGTAGGAAATATCTACAATCTATGAATATAGATTCAATAGCCAGTTTTACTCATAAACGGACCTCTGAAGAAAAAAATACATTCTCCAGTTTACAAAAGGAAAGGTAGCAGACAAGAAAGGCCTTTGACAGAATTTTAGCTGTCTATATGAATAATGGTATCTTCAAACGTTATGGATGAAATAAATTAGAAGATTTTTGTACAACCTTCATATGAAAGTTTAAGTAGAATAGATACAAATGGACAAGAAACTGATACAGATACTGAGAACACTCATGATCACTCCCAAGACCTCTCTTTATGTACAATCTCAATGAGTTTCATAAGAAATAAAAGGAAGAAGCTGAGGAAGCTGACTAAGATTAGGTTTAGAAAGGAAACACCTACTATTTTAAATTAAAGTGATGGATTCAATCTTCTAAATCCTAAAATAAAAAATACAGTGTAACTTAGTTTGAGCATAGAGGTGAAATTTATATGCATGAGTCAGTAGTCATGTACATGTATCATGTAAGAAACAGAGATGTAATCCTGATAAAGACTTTACAAAGAAACAAAACTCTAGTGGGTATGTTATAAATGTTATGTCTTTAGAAAATTCATTCATGAACCAGAATCACACAAAAACTGAATGCTGGATGTCTGTGTATGGATTCTGTGACTTAAAACCACATTCAGGCTTTTAAAAAAGAACAAGATGCACACACAATGTAAACATTATGATAGAAATAGTGTAGACTTTGCAAACCACAGTGGGGATAAAATATTTTCAATAATTGCCTGTCTAGAGAGCACTATAATTATCTCCTATGTTAACATGAAATATATCAAACGTAATGGTTTTTTAGTAACATATTTATCTAGTAAAAATTGTTCATTCACTTTATACAGCAACAAATGCTACTCACCTAAAAGATTTTCAAAACATATTGTTTAGAAAATACATTCTCAGAGCAATATAAATTAGACTGATCATTTCACTTTACTGAAGGTTATAGTTAGAAACCTGAATACCATGTTTTCTTTAATATAAATTTTTAATTAATTTTTAATTAGCTTCTGAGCTCATCTACAAAACAGTAAATGTTATTGCCAAAATAAGATAATAGCCAGTTCTATTATTTCTGTTCTACAAGGCTTTGTGGAAGCAACAGAAGTGAGACAGTTTTTATATTTCTACCTAATAAGTTCATTCTTTTTTTCTCTTGTATAGATCAATAAATAAAGAATCTTGTTGATTAAGGAAAGTGGAGGTAAGTTGATATCCATAAATATCCCATGATCCTCTGCTGATCATATATATCCAATTCAAGGTCACCTTGCAAAAAAACAGGGACAAGAAGGTGGTTATGCAGGAAGTGACAGAGGTCCTCCAATGAGAGTCCTTTCCTGGAGTTCCTCTTCTCTGCAGCAAGAGGCCACAATCACATCTAAAACAAAACAAAACAAATAAACAAACAAACCAGAAACACCCTAGCATTTTTCCCCCCATATAATAATACCTTCCATTGACACTCACTTAAGTTTTCTATTGGTTTGTGTTTCATGACACTATTGGCACTGATGCTTAATTAGGTACCAATGCTGTGCACTACCTAGCTGTTATATCTTAAACATATCTATTATTGGATAATATTTATTTGATATTAATACTGTTATTTGCTTATTATATATTCTGCTTGTTGTAGTATGGAATCAACAATCTAGAAGCTGAGAGGTAGACTAGGGGAGAAGATGGGAGCATTATGACAAAATGAACTAAAAGCAATAAGAAGACAGTGGACAGATAGGATGACTTAGACATAGATTATCCATTTTCTCTGGATAATCATAGCAATGATTCACACTGCACCATTGCAAGGCCACATGGCTGCAAGGAGTAGAGCACTTGAAATACCTGGCCAAGATATCTCAGCTGACCCAGAACAGCATCAGGATGTGGAGGTGACAGGTTTCAAGTGGAATGGGAGACTAAAAAGAGAAATGGAAGGCTTTTAGCATTAAAGAAGTACTTACATCTGTGCAACAATATAACTATTAAAGTTTTGGTGTATTTCCTTCTAGAAGAAAAACATGTTAAACCACTTCATGACTTAACTTGTTATGGCAATAACAAAAACTGGCAAATGCAAGCTAATAAAGGATGTAACTAAATATTAGGGAAGTTTCCTATACAAAATTGAATACTTAAGTAAAATCTTCACTTTTAAAAATATGGTAGTATGATACTTGAACATAAATAAAATGCTATTTCCACTGTCCCTAGATGGGTGCCTCTTCTATGACTAACAGATATTAGTCTGTAATTTTCCAAAAGTATTCCTAGATAAGAGTGGGAGGGGAAGAGGGTTTTTTCCATACCACTTAGATTTCAAATTTTGTAAGCAGACCTGTTTTACATCAAGAAGAAAAAATCTTTTCAAAGGTCCTCTAAAAAAGGAGTAATAATTTTCAGATACCGACTCCAATTTAAGCTGAATAAAGATTGAAACTCAGGTTTCCTATGTACTAAGTTATTTTTCGTTCAATATGGAGTAGGATATTCAATAATGTTTCACATGCCTTAATTTTCATACAAATCAAATGCGTTTTTTGCCCTGATTGAGATGAACTCTGCTGATATAAAAGCCTTTTACTGATCAAGATTTAATTGAAACTAATATAGTCCCATAAGTAGTTTTGATAGTGATCATTCAGAATGATCGAATGAAAACCAACCACATGGGATAATTCCCTAGAAAATATGTCTGTTAAAACTTGGTGATTATTTCAATTTCTTTAAACCAGATATTTGTGTTGAGCAATGTAGATTTCATTCTAATTAATGGTTTATTCAAGCTTATGTGAGAAATTATGACTCCAAGACTTCTGTTATTTTACGATGATGCAGTACCTGTGTGAAGTGAGCAAATAATATTTGATTTTCAAATTACATTCAGTGATGGTCCCACATGTCAGGATAATTCTACCTTTCCCAGCTGGGTTGCTTTGCTTCATAGTTTAGTTCCCCTTTTTAAACATGAGTTCCCATTCATTACATATACGTACTAAGGCCAGTAGTATATTATGTAGGTACAACCAAAAGCTGACTGTCTGAGATCTCATGAAAGAGAATAAAAAATGTAAAAATAACTGTTCTCCTACAGGCTGTTTAGTATTCTTTATTTATAATCTTATCCTCCCACATAAATAATGTATATACTTATAGTTGTGACTCTGTTGACTGACTTAAGCAGTCTAAGATAAATGCATGACAGTGTGATCTACTTTATTATCTGACACATAGGAAAATAAGCTGTCAATGTAAATATATGTATTAATGTAATGCAGTAGCATAAAGATGTGGTTTCTATTCCCAAAATATTAACTGTGCATACAAAAAAAATGGCATTTTAATTATATTTTAAAATTGTATTATGATGAGATTATCTGAGTTTGACTGCAGAGGAAGACAAATTGTAATACATTTTATTTACTCGGATATTTTAGATCAATTCTATTAATTTGTCTGGTAGAACATTAAAAACTGCTAGAGTATTTGTTGCTTGACTACAGGAAATGTTATTAAACTGAAAGTTACATTTAATTGCAAGAGGAATGTTACTCAGTCACAACCATTTTCAAGAACGAACAAATAGAAAGGGTCAAGGTTACAACCCAAGTAATTACTATACTTACAAGTAAGAGAGCAAGAATTAGATTATTCCACCTGTATCTTCTACACTCTTCTATCATTCAGCAAACTGAATTATGCTACACATCTAGAATGAAGTGTTACAGGATAATTTACATGATAAAGTCTTGCACTACTGGAGAAGTTATTAAAGAACCTCATAAACTTCCCTTCTGAAAGATATATAGAGCAGTCCATCTTAGATAAAGAGTAGCTGGGATTGAAATATCTACATGCATCCTGATACCTGATCTCTGGACAAGTTGTTACATATAATGTGCAGATAATATTTCTTTCCACTTGCATTGCAGTGCAATTGTTAAACAGAATACAAATTACATACTGACAATCCTTGAGAAGCATTTAAAAATCATACAAATCTTTGTGAAACTGTACCAGAGAACTACTGGAGAGAGTCCAGCGTAGGGCAACAAAAATGATTAAGGGGTTAGAGCACCTCCCTTATGAGGAAAGGCTCAAGGAGCTGGGACTCTTTAGCCTGGACAAGCGAAGGCTGAAGGGAGACCTTATTTATGTTTATAAGTCTCTAAAGGGTGGGTTAAAGGATGTTGGAGCCAGACTCTTTTCGGTGGTTTCCAGGGATAGGACAAGGGGCAATGGGCTCAAGCTGGAACATGAGAAGTTCCATTCAAATATGAGGAAAAACTTCTTTAGGGTGAGGATGACAGAGCACTGGAACAGGCTGCCCAGGGAGGTCATGGACTCCCCTTCTCTGCAGATCTTCATGACCCACCTGGATGCAATCCTGAGTGATGTGCTCCAGGCGTTCCTGCTTTAGCAGGGGAGCTAGACTAGATGATCTCTAGAAGTCCCTTCCAAATCTGACAATTCTGTGATTCTGTGATATAAGAAGCACTATATTTCATTATGCTAATCCTATAGTTGCATGAGGCAGCTGATTGTATCTTTCAACTTATAACCAAAGCAGTGAAACTTACTTTAAATGATTTTATTTTTTTTTGTTTCATCTTTAGCCCTCTACTGTTTGAAGGGCAGGGAGTATTTAAATTACCTGTGATCTTAATTGCTTTCAAGAAAATTTGTGAAAGTGAATCAAGTTTCAGGTTGCTTGGGAAACATTTTTGAGAGTAGTGAGAAGAGAAACGGAATAGCATTGTTTTCCAAATAATCATAATTTAAATTTACATATAGTCTGTCTTAAGGGGACACTAAGGTGTAATATGATGAGCACCTCATTCAGTTGTCTTTATTAATCAGTCCAAATAACAAGTTGCAAAATGACAGCTAGATTGATCATTTGGAGGGATGTGGGAACAAGCACCTTTGCCCAGGAACCTCAAGCAAGAATATAATTCATCTCTGGATCTAGACCCTTCAGCTGTGTTCATACATGTGCTTATTGAGTAGCTCAGTTATGAGCTACTATACTGTCCTTTCTGTTACCTAATGAACTTCTGGTTATCATTATTAGAATTATGCACAATGACAACACAGTAATTTGGCTAATACTTCTAGCCCAGAAGTCTTATCCTCTCAGTTATTAATTTTATTCAACAAATTCCCAACTATTTCCAAATGCCTAGGTATAATCTCAAAGGCATTTAGGCTATATAAACTTCTTAGTAGTTGCATTATTTGGAAAAAAAAAATCCATTTTAACTGAAATTGCAAATAAAAAAAAAAACAAAATGAAACCATTTTTCCTATATATGTTTGTTAACTACTTAGTCCATCAGTCATTTTAAATTGTAAATTATCTGTTGTGAAAAAAAGCACAAATTTGAGACCATTCTGTCATCAGTGTAATAATAATCATCGTGATTTTGAGATTAAAAGCTAAAAGTACCTTAAAATGGAAGAAAACCCCAGCAACCAACAAACTTCTCAGAACTTGAGTTGATCTTTGTTTTCTTACAAATTAAGTGCTAGACAAGTATTTCTTTAAATAATACAAAAGAAGTTTCAGAAAATGTATTTCCATTTTGTCCATAGGCAAATGACAACAATACATTTTGTGAATTTATAGATTTGGTTTTGTTGGGTTTTATTCTTTTTACATAAGAATATTATGTAGGTGAAGCTGTGTTACAATTTCTAGCAGATTCACAGTTCTAAAAGTATCACTACTATACAATCCAGTTAGCCTCAGGGAAAAAAATCTGAGTTAAACTCATTTCTAAATTTGTTTGTGCTTTTCAAAATTATCATATATTTTCAGGAGTGTTGTACCACCAGTGATGTCACTATGTCTAACTAATGACACATTATTATCATGCTTTATAAGGTTCATATTCTATTCAAATGCTAATTAGGAATGTTCTTGATGGACATTGGACAGGATATAGTCACAAATTATTCATTTGTTGCAAAAAATAAGATATTAATTGTGAATACTGCAGACAACTTATTCCTCCACATTGGATTCTAGAAGGCCCATTGTTTTTTCTGGTGTCATCAATTTACTCACAAATAAAATCAGCATATGCAATTAGTATATGGAAGGAGTGTTATAAATTGATGCCTAGCTAAACTTGACTATTTTCACTTACCATTAGAATCCTCATGTAAAATTACATCTTCTGGTAAAATTGAAGGCATAAATTATGCTAGACTTCGGCTACAAGAATTTACCTATCTATAATCTGTTTACTTAATTATATCCTGTCTTAATTAAGCTCTTATTTATTCTGAATTCCTTACATTCTGAGCAGTACATTGTCATATACTGACAGCATCAAGTCTTGAAACAACTGTTTCAAAATTCCTTGAAAAATGGGAAGTGATATCTATATAAGTTTATGAGATCATACATAGTGATCATCAAATCAAGGAACAAGCAAAATTACATTAAATTATATTGTCATGGTACAGTACAGGGATGCACGGATGAAGCAAATAAATAATCCAAATCCATTTAAATCCTAACAAAACAGTGAAATGCATTAAAAGGGAAAGGAATGGAATGGAAGGGAAGGGAAGGGAAGGGAAGGGAAGGGAAGGGAAGGGAAGGGAAGGGAAGGGAAGGGAAGG
>JAOQGH010000001.1:45561938-45637363 GCA_025769975.1 Gallinago jamesoni
AGGGAAGGGAAGGGAAGGGAAGGGAAGGGAAGGGAAGGGAAGGGAAGGGAAGGGAAGGGAAGGGAAGGGAAGGGACACTAAACATAGGATTATGCTGATGCTGAGCATAACACTATTTCAGATTCCCTTACCTGTTTCTTGGATAGAAGAACTGCTTGTGATGGTTTTCAACTGGGTTTTCCCAGGATATTAACACTCATAAACAGTACCTCATTATTAACTAGTACAAAATTAAGACATCAGGGTGAGGAGAAAGTTGAGCTCAAGTTAGCTTTGTAGGAAGAGATGTAAATGTAAAAGAAGGTGGATAAAGAAGGAGTCAGTAGATATTGAAAACAGACCACCTAGTGAAAAAAACATGACATTAGCCTAAAAAAAATCAGAGAACTTGAGAGAATATTGTCTGGACAACCCTGGAATCTGAGGAGGGTGTGACAAAGGGAGAAAATCAGCAAGAAGCCACTAAGGAAGAAAATGAAGAAAATAGGAATTAAAAAAACAAACTCTCCTTCCTTTTTCTGATTACATTTTGGAATTTGCTATAAAATTAATTTCAGAAGCAGAATGGTCTGAAAAAGAAAGACTACAGGGTTAAATAACATGACAATCGACTCATTTTCCAGCTTGACTGATGATGCCCATCTAAGACATATTGGACGTAGAACTGAAATGAAAAACCTTCATTCATTTGAAAATCTTCTCTTTAAGAACGTTATTTCTCTCACATTTTAGAGTATGTTTTTAACAGGTTTCTGTAGGACGAGTACGTGCCTATAATTCCCTGACCATGATTTTTCAATCAACTTTACAGAGACCAAGCATTTTCCAATATGAGTTCCCAACTGGGAACTCATTCAGGCCACAATTATTTCATCAAACAGACCCTTCCCTACCATGGAGAGGTGGAAATGGATACCTCTGACAGACAAGAATTTTGCTGCCATGTAATTGTCTCCATGGAAAGTTTATTCAATATGACAAACTCATTCAACATGAAATCTTGGAACCTGATCTATCAGTGAAATATGAAATACTGATATTGAGTGAGCTATAAGCAGATATTATTTCCTACTGTGGCAAAGGTTATAACACACAAGGAATTTAAATATATATTTTATATATATTTTAATTTTGTTATAAATGAAATTAAGTAATAAAAATTATGAAATTGTTAAATAATATAAATTAATCATGCAGAATAAGGCATAAGTTAGAAGTGGCCATTTTCATTGTTATTTGCACCTTCATTCTTTCTCTTAATCATATGTGTGTTTAGGTGCTTTTCTTTGTTTTTAAGTAAAGACAGAAATGCTACAGGCTATTTTAAATCTATTTGGGAGATTTTATCACTACCAACATAAGTGCAGACTGATTTTCACCTACATTATTTTGAAAGGTTTTTTTTTCCTCAAAAAAACCCACTCAAATAACCTAAAGAGCTTTACCTGACAAGTCCTAATTAAATCCAAGAATCTCTGTTTCCTTAGTAACCACTCATAGCATCACTAGCATTCAAGAGAGAGGAGCAGGTGCAAGAAACCATAAAAATGAAAAAAATTATTTTGTCAATTACTTATTGAAATATTAGATTGAAATATTTAATACTGGGTTCCTACGGATTTCAATGCTTTCTGAATACAATCTTCCATGAATCTTTTAAATAATTATACATTACTGAAAGTAAATTCAATCTTTTTTTTCTTTGGCATTCCACAGTGTTATAGCATAGTGTACTTGCATCCATTCTTGTGGTTTAATACAATTTCATGTTTCAGGGTAGAGTACATACTCCTACTGTTATTCTAATATTCTTTATGGGGGGGGGGGAGTGTCTCATATTTTTGAGACTTGTAGACTGTTATATGAAAGTATATAGTGCTGTAGAAACTGAGGAGAGAGAATTTACATGACCTTTACACAGCAAACTAAGCTTTAGAGTGTAAAGTAAAATTATGCAATCACAGTGAATTAAAAATGGAAATCTGTGAGACAGGACAATCTATGTTACAACAATAGGATTTTCAACATGTTTTATTTCATGTTTATACTGAAATTATTTTTTATAAGAATACTTTATCTCGATTTAATATCTTCTGCCAAAATTAAGTCAGTTTACTTCAAAAGAATGTCTTAAAAAATAGGGTTGCCTAGCAGGGTCAACTGGATGAAGATGAAAGAATCAACTTACCTACTCCTTCAGCAACTCCGCTTGAGGGATGAATATGACCCAAACATAAAGAGACAATCAGACTTAGATAAGGTATTTAAGCAGGAATGATAGTTCTCTGGCCTTAGATGCCACAGTCACCTTGAAATTTTCACCTCCTATCTTCACTCTTATGTCCCAAGTTATTTTCAACAAAACAGCCTTTTGCTTAGCATAAGAACTTTAACAAGCCAGTTTACAATAATAAGATATTGAATTGCAGTTGTGCTTGTGTAATGTGGCTAAACATGTCTTTTAAGTCCTTAATAGAACAATGTCCATTTTGCACATAAATGATGGATTGATAACAGTCAGTCATCCCTGCTATAAATCCATTGTATGAGAAATAGAATAAAAGACATATAATCCCAGAACACTTCTGTTTAACTACTTGGAATTCTTACAGCCCATTATGTACCCATTCTCCTCTCTTGGTAAATCAGCTATTTGAAACAGAGCTGAAACTAATTTCACTAGTCAATGGAGACATCCAGCTCCAAAAGGTGACAGAGATTCCCCCGCATAAGGAGAAACAAAACAAAACAAAACAAAACAAAACAAATTTGTTCAGGCATTACCAGGTATACTGGGGTCATTAAAAGATGGTGTCTTTGCCCTGTCTGCACATATCTTAATGAAATACTTTCTTAATGCTCATCTTAAATCTCACCTTTTATGCTTGACCATATTCTTGGCATTAAAGTTTTCCTGCAGCTTAAAATTCTGCCTTTGAAAATCCTTGTAAGAATTTAGTCCTCAGGGTAAGAAGGTACAAGCATCCTGCTTAAGCCTGTGACTTTTTAGCATTATTCTTAAATCCTGTAGAGAAAGCTTCCCTCCCTATATCACTGAGCAGCCACATTTTCCCTATGATTCGGGATATGTAATTATCAAGTTCAGTTCCCTTATTTGACCTGAGATGAATTAAACTCACATTTCAAGCTTCCTACCACAGCAACTGAGCTATTGATGTGCAGGGCACTCTCACTCTGGCTTGTTGAAACCATCTCATTGGTAAGAAAATAATTACACATTTATTGAGCCAAAGTTCAAGAATAAGACTTGTTTTTCAGCCACTTGTTAGAACATTCATGTAGGCAGCAGAGTCCTGATCTTCATTTTCTTCATTTCCTGTTCCATTAACTGCTACAGTATTTTAAATTATTACTCCATCCTGGTTGAAACTGGAATTCGGAATAGTCCCTTCCTGTGTAGATGTCTCAGTCTTTAGATTTCACGCTTAACTTTGCTCCAACCTAACATATATTCACTAGTGGAAGAAATTAAAAGGAACAAAATAATTTCTAGATTATTCCCATATCATGTTCTTATGCTCTAAACACAGAAATAGGAATTCCTTTCCCAAAAGCAGCTAACATCTGCTCTGTTCTGAAAAGAAAAATCAGACACTGGATTTCAGGAAGGGATTCAGGAATTCAAATCATAGGACAACATAACGTTCACTGAAATTGCCAAAAAGATATTGCTTCATACTGCTTACCACCAATATCCACGTTTCTCTACTATCCACCTGATACTGTATGACTGGAAATTTACAAGATTTGACTTTTTTTAACCTTTATTTGTTTTATTCACTACATTTGTCCCAGTAGTACAGTTGCTTTGAGAATGCAACTTACATGTTCTTTGTGAGGACTTTAAATAGAAAAATTACATTGTATGATGCATAAAAAAATACTGCATTTTGTATGAAATATTATGCTGGTTACATTTTTAGTAGACTGACAAAAACTTCTAATTTGTACCACTTAAAAAATTAGCCAGAGAACTACTTAAAAGTCAAGATATATAATAGAAAGTTTTTCCTTATAAAATCCTTTACAAAGGAAAATTTCATTACTATCTCGTGTTGTTTCTTTAAGGAATTTTTATTTGATTTCATTATACTTTGACTGTTCTGGGATTTTTATTTGTTTGAGGTTTTTGCATTGCCCTTGACTTAAAGAACAGAAGTGACTCACCAATGTAAACAGTTGTAACATTGATTACCATTGTTCTAAGAACAGCATTTCTGAGAAGAGAGAGAGAGAAAAAAAAATTTCAAATCACTTCTTTTTCTCTTCAATCAATTCATAGTTTAGCAAGACCAAACTGATACAGAGTGTTTATGCAATGAAAGGAGTAACACATAAACTGTTCCCACTGGTGCATGTGTATCTGTGTTTTGATTATGTTGCATAGTAAGTAAATAAAGAACAGTTAAAAGCTTATCAATAATTTAAAAAGTAAAATTTACAAGAAGAATTGGTTAATTAATTCAGTCTCTCTGGATCAAAGTTTTGGGAACTGAAGAAAACACCAAAGACTGCAGTGAAGAGACAAATCTCTTCTGACCTGTTAAAACATTTGGAATTACTAGGAATATTCACATACTGGGAATATACTCACATTTTAATGGAAATAATTTTTATAAACTCTTCTGATACAGTGAGATACTTTTAAAATAATCTATAAATTCTATATTAATACCTGTGTAGATCCTGGTCCTGTATACTATGTGTGGTAAAAGCAAAAATATGACTTAGTGTAGGTCATATAATTTAAGTGTAGGAGACTATCTGCAATGCTGTTCTTACTTACTAATTTTGTTTCTTCAAACATAACCTTTCCATCAACTCAACCAACTGATTTTGTTGTCAATGACCTAAAAGTGTCCATTTTCATCCAGTCAACCTTAAAAGAATAGTTCAGTCACAGTCTGGAGAAGAATGAGAATTAGACAATAAAATCCAGATCAATTTTGTCGTGGTTTAAAGCCAGCCAGGAGCTAAGATCACACAGCTCCTCCTTCACTCCCATAGTTGCAATGGGGTAGAGAATCACGGGAGTAGAAGGGAGAAAAATCTTGTGGGTTGAGATGAAGACAGTTTAATAGGTAGAGCAAATCCACACACACAAGCAAAGCAAAACAAGGAATTAATTCACTGCTTAGCACCAGCAGGCAAGTGTTCAGCCATGTCCATGAAAGCAGGGCTCCATCACAAATAACAGTTACTTGGGAAGACAAACACCCTAACTCTGAATGTCCTCCCTCCTCCTTCTTCTTCCCACAGCTTTATATGCTGAGCATGATGTCATACAGCATGGAATTTTCCTTTGGTCTGTTGGGACCAGCTCTCCCAACTTCTTGTGCCTGCCCCAACATAGTCTCAGATGAGGCAGTTTGAGGAGCAGAAAAGGCCTTAACTGCTTAGCAACAATCAAAACAACCAGTGTACTCTCATGCTATTCCCATCCCAAATCCAAAACATAGCTCTAGACCAGTTGCTAGCAAGAAAGCTAATTCCATCCTAGCTGAAAACAAACCTTACAGACTACAGGTAGATCCAAGCTTTCCCCTTCAATAATATGTCATGGTTGTTGCATGCCTACTCACAGATTACATATAGTATCTTTATTCTTGCTTTGTTAATTTCTTCAAAAAAAATCCTCGAAGTATTGTGAAGTAGAAGTTCTCAGTTGTGCTCATTCCTTCAGTGTTTGGGAACAGTGTTGCAATTTGTAGGGGTTGAACATTAGATTCCTTCCTGAATTTAGCTAAGTAAGTCACTGAATAATTAAATCAGTTCAACATCAATATTAACTATGCAGTAGGTGCATCCCTAGCTACAATACCGAAAAACATCTGAGCTTTTTTAACTGAATAATAAACTGATAATTTTACAGGAAAGGTGTTTATGGTTTTCCTTCAGATTTTTTTCATTTCTTCAAAGTCTTGGCTTTATTTTCAAGGCAATTATTTCCTGATCTTATGTGACATTCTTGGGAGCAAATATATCACTTTAGACATTTGGAAAATGTCTAGTCTCTAAGTCTCTTTAGACATGGCCTGAGTGAGGATAAAGTCAATATAATTTAAGATATACAGGCACTAAATCCTTTCTTTGTTTAGTAAAGACAAGTTTCAAATACATGATTACTGTATTTTCTATTGTTGTCTCAACTTTTTTATCCCTATGATTCCTGCTGATTTCACTCACTTATGGGTAGTAATTGACAATGTAATTAAACTGGTGCTCTTAATCTCTACATATTAGTTAGAACTGGCTAATATTTGTACTTAAATATTAAAAAATTGCAGATGTTATGGAAGTACAGGTACTAAGTCTAAGTACCAGTACTAAGCCATTAAGCCACTCACTGGCTTTTTGGAAAATTATTTAAGACACTTAAAAACAGGAAACCAAGCAAACAAAAAACAAAACAAAACAAAACAAAACAAAAAAACCAACAAACAAACAACAAAAAAAACCCAAAACCCAAAGGTTGAAAGCATTTATTTTGGAAGTCAAAAAATGTATGTGCTGCTCTAATATGTATCAAAGTACAGTAATTAATGTAAAATGCTGTCCTGGTTTCAATGGGGATAGAGCTAATTTTCTCTCTAGTAGCTTCTGTGGTTTTTTTTTTTTTACCTTTACCCTCCTTTTCTCCCTCTTATCCCTAACTTTTTCAGGGGAGGGGGGGAAGTGAGCAAGCAGCTGTGTGGTCCTAGTGCTGGCTGAGGTTAGACCATGATGTGTGCATTAGAAGAGTTCCAACCATCCTCTTTGAAAATAGATATCTAGGAAGGATTAATAATTTAATTATATATGTTTTGCAATATACATAGTGGGGGAGCAACCTACTTGGAAGAAGTAAGGCATTAACTTGGATATAGAAACCCCTCAACAGTTTTTGTATCCCATTACTGAAATTCTTTCATTAGTTAAAACTAACTGGGAGATGACAGCTTCTTTTATGATTTTGAATTAAGCTAAATTTCATATTCCATGGATGGAGGTTTCCAACTACATCAGTGGTGCTGATAAGGCTAGAAAATATTATTTCCCCTAACAAAATCACCATCACTTATTTTTAGAGCATCACAGGCATAAAAATACTTCTATACAACATTGTTATCATTTAAGTATTTCTGCATCACCTGCAAAAAATGCTAGAAGGGTCTTTGATATCCTTTTCAAAGTATCTGTACTACCTGGCTGCCCTGGGAAAAAAAAAAAAACCACCAGATTCTATTTCACTTCTATCCATATTTTTATAAGTACTTCTGTTATATTGTATGATCTATGTCCAGACTAACAAGGAGTTTGGTAAATCTACACCACAAAATTACTCAAAAGAAAGTTCTGATCAAGACTCAAAGACCAGTGAGTTTGAATCACTGACATTAAAGTTTAATCAGGGCACAGTCATTCACTCCATATAACCAGTTATTACACTAATTTTGGACTGACAGCCACTGTTTCATTAAAAGGTAATTTAGTGTCCCAGAATAAAAGGCAAAGAAGCCCTACCTAGATAATTTTGTGTGCCTAACGTTCTTGAGAACTATAAGTGCCCTTATCTTGGAAGCCCGTCAGAAGTACACAATCTAAGGCTTTGTACTGAAGTTTCTGGGGCCATTAGACTTCTGCTTCAATACCAGATCCACCTCTTCACTCATGACTCCTGTGGCTGCACTTCAGAGGATCAGGAATGAAAGGGGTTTATCCAGCCAGTCACTAAATGACAGTATGTCTTTCCTACCTTACAAATGCTGAGTAGCCGGTCTGCAAATATCGAGAGGACTTCGCACTGCATAAAGTGAATCCATTCTCATTCTGCATGCTATTTCATCTCTTAAAAGGACACATATAATACCCAGAGATTCCCTGACTCCTACAACATTGCTATGCTGATCATGTCCAGATGTCCTTCAGTGTTTACAGGTTTGCACCTGTCTCTTCTATAAATCCAGTTAAAATGAATAAAATAGTTATTCAACAAGCAGAGTTGCTTGAGGCAATCTGGTGTGTTCTGAACAGTTGTAGAAGATCAGGTTTTCTGTTAAAGCAGACTGCAGGGTTTTTTAGAGGTAATGAATGAGAGCTCAATTATTTTCTTTGCCTGAAATTATGCAGATTTCCCACTCTTTCCTGGTAACTCTCATAACACTCCAAGACGATGTGTTGTACAGGAGGATGTTGTTAGGAACAGGAGCTACCAGTAAAAATTTAAGACTCTTTTCAAAATGCATAAATAAAGACTAACAGAATCGAAAAGAGCATGTAAATTTTCATGGCTCTGCATCCTACTGATTTGGATGCTCATCCAGGCTAGTACCTGAGCCAATTAATATTTCTGTTGATATATTAAATAGTAACTGTTCAGGAAAACAAAATAAAAATAGTTTAGCAAATTATTTTGTTTCCCCCATGCCATATGCCTTCTTTCTCTTATGGTTTCCTTCCCTCTTAAAAACAAAACTGCAATTAACTACACAAATGAAACAGCTTTAGCTGGAGTATGTGACTGATCAGGGAGACTGAGGACCTGGTAGTAAAGGTCCAAGAGGATCTTTCATCCTGGTAGCTAAAAGATGAAAGTTTGTCTCATTTAAAAAAAAACATTCAGTGGGAAAATTACATGTTGTGTGAGTGTGGTATCGCATGAACTGTGAGACGGAAGAAATCCCATACTTCACATCTCCAGTTATTGTTTGAATGGTTGAAGATACAGGTCACCTTTTTGGTGCTGATGTATACTGGAGCTATAAATCCCATGCGGAAGAAAATGCTTTAGTTTAAAGAAAAGATCAGGTCCTGTCTGCAGAATTTCTTGTTGACTAACCATTGCAATTGGTTGTTTTAATTAATTAACCCTGTATTATGGAATCCGTCCTTTCTCCTAATTGTTTAGGGGCCCTGTCTCAGGCAATACATGCTTTTTCAGTAGTGAAGCCAAAAATTTAGATTCCTTACTAATCCATTCTGTGGTAAAAAAAAAAAAGAAAATATAGACTTAAGTATGTTTTATTTCTGCTTTTGTCACATCTGTATATGCAGTTTAATACTAAGCTATTGAGTAATAAGATAAACATTTTCTAGAACTACTAGAATTTCAAGATTATTTTAATGACTCTTCATCGAATTTTTTGATTCATTTTTTTTGATAACTTATGCTATGTCGTCACTGCCTGGGCATTACTGGGCATAGGTAGAAGCTTCTGTACCAATGTTAGGGCATCAGAACAGGCACATTCTATATTTAAAATGCATAAAAAGCAACTGTGCTGTAAAAATCCTGAACTGAAGATACATATTGACTGGCACTGTTATTGAAGCTTATGATTTTAGACAGAAACTATCTGAAAAGAACTGTACAATCCTATTTTATGCACCAAGAATCCCCTTGAAAACTATACTAATTATGCTTTTGAAGAGTTATTTCAGGTCCTGTTGCACAAGGAACCTTTCAGAAGATAAAGGCATAAAACTGTCTGCTGAACACACGTTTCTTTGGTGCATTTCTTAATTATTCTAACTGGAAAGATATATAATTGAGCTGTTGGTTTTGCATGATACACAGAAGTCTACAAGAAAACAGAGTTTGAAATGAGAATCCTTGAAATACGGCATGGGCTTGATGATTGGTACAATTTTTTTGTGATAATATTCATAAGAAGATTTAAATGTTTTGAGAGGGATTTTTTTGATCCTTAACCATTCATGCTGGTTTCTGAAAGTTTAAATGCATAATTTAGAGTTCTCTGTAACATAAGTTAAAAAGTATTAATTCTCTATTCATATAAATATGAAAACTAAAGGAATGACTTGATTGCTCAGATGAATTTTTATGAATTCTGCACCAACTACTTCAAGTAATGTGTTTAAAGATCTTTCAAGATTCATCTCTACATATTAAAAGTTGGGATCCATAATTTTCTATCATGTACAGGTTTCAGTACACATATAAAGTGTTCAGCACAGAGAGGATTACAGAATCACAGAATATTCATGGTTGAAAGGGACCTTTGAGATCATCGAGTCCAACCACAAAACCAAACCAAACCAAACCAAACGAAAACAAAAAAACCCCGAACTACACCACACCCACCCACAAACAGACACAAACCAACAATCTCGGGCACTAGAGCATGCCCTGAAGTGCCATGTCTACACATTTCTTAAATACCTCCAGGGATGGTGACTCCATCACCTCCCTGGGCAGGCTGTTCCAGTGCCTGACCACCCTCTCAGTAAAGTAATTCTTCTTAATATCTTAATATCTAATCTGAACCTCCGCTGCTGCAGCTTCTTATCATTTCCTCTGGTCCTGTCGTTATTCACTTGGGAGAAGAGGACAACACCCACCTCTTTACAGCCTCCTTTCAGGTCATTGTAGAGGGCAATGAGGTCTTCCCTCAGCCTCCTCTTCTCCAAACTAAACATGCCCAGTTCCCTCAATCTATGCGTTGAGGCCAATGGAATGAGATTCAACAAGGCCAAGTGCAGGGTCCTGCACTTGGATCACAACAACCCCATGCAGTGTGACAGGCTTGGGGAATAGCAGCTGGAAAGCTGTCTGACAGAAGAGGACCTGGAGGTGTTGCTCAATTGCCAGCTGAATACGAGCCAGGGTGTTGCCCAGATGCCCAGTAGCACTCTGGTTTGTATCAGAAATAGTGTGGCCAGCAGGACCAGGGAAGTTATTATCCCCCTGTACTGAGCACAGGTAAGGTTACGCCTTGAATACTGTGTTCAATTTTTTGCTCCTCACTACAAGAAAGACATTGAGATTCTGGAGCACATACAAAGAAGGGCAACAAAGCTGGTGAAGGGTCTAGAGAGCAAGTCTTATGAAAAGCAGCTGAAGGAGCTGGGGTTGTTTACTCTGGAGAAAAGGAGGCTCAGGGGAAACCTTATCACTCTTTATAACTACCTGAAAAGAGGTTGTAGCTGGGTGGGGTTGGTCTCTTCTCCCAAGTCACAAGTTATAGGATGAGAGTGAGTGGCCTCAAGCAGCACTTAGGGTCATGGATTAGTGGTGGACTTGGCAGTGTCAGGTTTAAGGCTGGACTCTATGATCTTAAGGGTCTTTTCCTACCTGAAGGATTCTATGATTCTATGATCCTGAACTTTGTGCCCTTTGTTGGTTGAAATGTGAGTCTGTTGAAGAAAAGGAAACAACCGGTTTAGGCATCTCAGCATTGGACAGCAATTCACATTGACTACCTTCCCCATACAGAAACCAGCTTTTACCTCTATTAGCCCACTGTATTCAAAAGTCTGCATCTTTAGAGTTGCTGCCTTAGTTGGCAATATGTAGAAACACCTGTATGTTGCCTCTCTGGTGTATGTATATACAAAAATGTCAATCTTAGCCCTTGTATTAAAAGTAGTACAAGTGAAGAGATCAGGATATTTTGTGTGTGTGGTTTAATATGCCCAGTGACAAGTACTTTAAAATGTACATTTGCTTACACAAATATTGTGTTACTTATTTATATAAATTAGGACTTCCTGCTTATGTTTCAGCTTCATAAATGCATCTAACTTGGCATACATCCAAAGATTTCACTTTAATGAGGGTTTTCATATACATAGCTTAAAATTTCTGTAGCAAAAAGGAAGTGTCAAAATCAGGTCTGATTTTTTGTCATTGTGACCTTTCAAAAGCCAACATGTTTGCAGGGTCCTCTGGTATAATACCTTTCAAAGTCCTGTGTATGTTATACACTGCTGCCTAGTCCAGTGAGTGATGTTGCCTATTGTTTTTTACTGGTGCTTTTCTTTAACTATTGGTGGAAAATCTGAGGTAAACAAGGATTCAAGCTGGTGCCAGTGAAAAAAATCCAGGTTTTTTTCCAGCCATGGGTTGTGTGATGCACCTGATGTTTTCTGTTCAGGAATCCTGTTTGTCTTCTGCCACCCCCACCAGTTAATCCTCTGTGATTAAAATCACCACAAAATTGAGAGACTGGTCTCTGAAAGCAGTTTCAGCTTCTGCTACTCTGTGAGGAATGTTGACTGAAGAGTTTCCTCTTGGTAGCAGCTGGGTTTGAGGGAAACATGACAACCTTGTGGAGTCTCCAAAAGGATGACTGGAGAATATGGCTGTGAAGGTAGAAAAGTTTTGCCCCTGATTTTAGCAAATTTACCCCCCTATTTAATAGGGGGTTGTCCTTTCTTCCTATGAAGCACTTCCTGTTTGCTGGGGCTTGTGTTGCATGAAGATCTTGCTGGACAGGAAGAAATATGAGTGCATCAGCACCTTACAGAAACCTGATTTTTGTTAAATGTAAAGAAGAAACACAAGTATAGAGGGAAGCACCAACAAGAGGAGGAGAAGGGGAAGCTGATTATTGTACTGTACTGACTTGTAACTTCTTTACGATGTTTTTCACATTGGAGAGAGAGAAGAGAGACATCCACATGAAATGTTCAACAGCTGAAAGTGCTCTGGTCAAGGGCTCAGACATCTATACCATTTTCCAGTTGTATACAATTATTAGACTTTTGTTCTGGGGCAGATAAGTCATTTTTAAATGCAAGTATCTTATTTTGGTGGAGAGATGCAGCCTACCTTTAGATATCTACTTTAGTCAGATGAATTAAATACTGTCATAACAATAGCTGCTTGGTTTTATCTGTGAGGCCTTTCAGATAATGATGTGGCAAGTAAAACTCTGTAGCAGACAATTGTGTATAACATTTTTTCACAAGATAGGCAAAAAAAAAAAGGTCACCTTCATTTTGTTCTGAACATAAGCATTTAAAGCAATGTAAGTTGCAAATCATATACAGCTCCTGAACTCATGATCTGGTCTGAACAAATGACCATCTAGAAATGGGTAGTTAATATATGAAAATAGGTAAACATCTGCAGTAAAACTGGGCTTCTGAGGTGAAAAAAAAAAAAAAAATCATCAAGCTTCAGCCTTTTTGAAAAAAAGTTCAATGATTTATTAAAAAAATCACAAAAAAGTCAACAAACAATAACTTCTTATAAAATATATAATTATAGTAATATGTAAATACTTTCTAGAGTAAGATCAAGCTCTTTGTAGGTCCGTTTATGCTGTTCAGTGGCTCTTGATCTAAATTTCAGCAGCACAGCTCTTGGAACACACAGAAATATATAATAAGGAATATTTTGCTCTACCATTGTAGAAGACTTTTATGAAAAAAATCATGTTTGACTAAATTATTTTCCATAATTTAGATTTGTTTTGCTGAAAGTTGCAATCTTCATCCAGATCTCATCCACTTTTCATAGAATAAATAGAATAATTTCCATCACAGTTCTTTTCTTTTTAAATAATTTCAGAAGAACATCTGCAGATAGCAGGAAAAGGTAGAAAAGCACATAATACTTCTCAGTATGCTGATTTAGCTTGAGGTTGGAGAGAAAGATTTGGTGCCAATTTTTCCGTACAGTTAAACAATGGTAAATGTGGTGGGGCTAGAAAACAGCAATGTGATATTAAAAAGAGCTGAATGAGCTGAATCTGTAGATCTATAGCACCTGAAAGTTTTTAACCACTTTTATAATTACTATACTTGATGGATTTTTTTCCTGCATTTTTTGAGTATCAGCTAGAGCTTCTGCATGTCTTCCTGGAAAAAGTCCCAGTGATGCTTGTATGTGAGAGTTTATTTCTAGTGCTTGCATTTTAGATAGGTAGAGGAAATGATGTTTAGTCCTAAACTCCCTTTTCTGGACCACTGCCACATTTTATGTGAGAATTTCCGCATTTACTAAAACAGGAACTTGAATACATGTCATTCTTGAAACAACTAATTAATTTTTAGATTATTCAGAATGTCATTTCTCATATGTGACAGGTGAAATGAGCAATCCCAAGAGAATTATAAAAGAAAAGAAAAAAAAAGAAAAAGAAAAAAAAGAATCCTTGTTGCTGACCTCAAGATACATATTTATCACACTCATAGAACTTCATACTAAGTTCCTTTGAAAACTACCCAAGTCATCCTGAAAATTTTGGTTCACAGATGTTACCCTGCTAACACATCTTATGCCAAATTGACTGCTGAAGTACTGTCAAAGCTGGTGCCTGCAGTTTGTGAAGCTGAAGGACTGTACTGTGTCAAATTCTATCATGGACAATAGGAATAATATCTACAACTCTCTGCTAATCAGTATGAGCTGGAGACTGTGGTACCTACGTCTTACTGCTAAAATGTCATCTGTACAGACAGAAATATTTTTTAAGCCTGGAAAATTTTAATCTATGGACATCCTCTGAAAACAGTCACATCGTATGATTTATTTTGTAACTATTACAATTGTACATGTTTACAAAATGAATACTGTAATGAAACTTTTCTGAAGTAACCTATGTTACTAAAATAATATTAATGTGTTCAAATACCTCATTTGGCAGACAAATATACTAATTTTTTTCTGGACCGGGATATAACAATAGCCTTAAGGACTTACAAATTAATTTTGATTAACAGAAGAACAAAAGTACATCTAATTACAAGCAGTAAAAATGGTATTATACAGGAGTTCAAAGCTTGGATTCATTTAATTGACTTTAAATTATTCCTATAACCTCTTGCTTTAGGGATTTATGTTTCCGATTTTAAATTAAAAAATAATTAAAACACTTATCTAGCATCTGCACATTACTTCGGTTTTAGAGAATATAAAATACAAAAGATAAAGCCGAACCTATAAAAATTAGAAAGGGGTTCATGCTCTAGCACTGAGCGCAGGCAAACACTAGGCCCTACACAACGTCCCCAAGTACTCTGCTATGAAGCTAGCTGTCACTTTCTCCAGGGCTGTATGTAACCTTGTAACCATGTAACCTTGTAACATTGTAACCATGTAACCTCGTAGCTTGTCTCACTTCAGACACTTTTTAATTGATGCTAGATGTTCTACCACTATACAAATTCCAATTTTCCTAACTCTATTGCTGAATGAATGACTCCCCAGTACTAATTTAAATTCATGAAAGCTTGTTCAGGCTTGTAACTTCCAGGAAGACCTTCCAAGAGCATAATTTTTTCTGTAATTTTTCCAATCTTATAAGAAACCAACCTCTTTCAGTCTTATCAACTAATACTGTAAAGGCATTGCCAGTAACTGCACAAAATTCTCCAGCAGAGACAGTTTAAGGTGTAAAAACTAGAAATAAAATTTTTTAAAAATTAATATCTTCCCACATGACAGCTAATTCCTTTTTTTCAGCATAAATTAGCTCTATGTGAGATAATTATCTCATATAGATAATTAAAGCTTTTTCCTATGCTTAGGAATTACAGTTTTTTTCCTATACTCCCAACTTTCACACAGATGTCTAGAAAGCTTTGCAGTGTAGACATGGCTTATGAATCTTAAAACTATGTAACACAACACATACATTTTTGCCCTTTCTTACTATTCTAGGTCCCTTGCTAGCACATAAATAGAAAATAACAGCTTCCTATTTAGACAAGGATATCAAAATTGACTCTGAAAAGTCCTTCAAAAATAGTAGTTTCAGGAAAATAAAAATTTTATATTCCCATCTAGCCTCTACGGTTCTGAGAAGGGGACAAATAGATAGCCCAGAAACATTGCTTTAGACAACCAGGATACATTTATTTACCAGAATGTAGTGTCTCTGCTAAACACCTTCATGCATCTCTAGTTGGAATTCACTGAAATGAAAGTTATTTAGTCACCCTTATACAAGTCTGTGATGAGATAGTAGAAGAAATCTGGGGTTTCCTTAATACATTTTCCTTCGCAATATGGAAAATAAAATTTTATAATATAATCTTAGCATTCCTTTATCATAAAACAATTAGATAAAAGACTGTTTTCTGAGTCCATTGCTAAAGAGAACAAAACCATTTAAAAACAATTCAGTTCTCAATCTCATGCCACTCAAAGAAAACAAGGTCTTCTATTTAAACTTTTATGATGCTCATAGTATCCACAGAATGCACAAGAAAGGGTTGATTGTAAACAAAATCTTTGTATCCATCTAAAATTAATGTACTGAATGGAGAATTAGAGACTTCTGCTATTTTCTTCTGCAGTTTGATCCTTCTGAGAGAATGGAAATTATTCTGCTGCATTTTTTTTTTTTTTGTTGGTGACACTAAATGTGAAGGAAAAGTTCTGAAGAGATATTTTCTCCTCCTTACCTTTTGAACAGTAAAGTGTTATTGCTCACATCAATAGAAGGATGATAGCAACTTGGAAACACCCTGAAGGCAGAACTATTTAAAACACATCTTAGGGATTCTTTCTATATGAAGTAGAATATATGTACTGATGTTGATGTTGCAATAGGGTAGTAAGTGTATTAAAGAACTAGTACCAGTAAAGCTTCTTCACTGAAAAGGAAGACAAAGAAAGCCGGGTCCTCTTTAATTCCTGTGATGTTTTACAGTGTCTTTTTTGCCTTATGGAAATACTATGTTTAAAATGAAAGATGAGCTTTAGTTGCCACTCTGTTGGTTACTGAACATACTGTTTAATAGACAGAGCTTTGGTGAGAGGTGTTGTTTACGACATTCTTGTACATGCTTCTGCAGATGCAGACTCATGAAAGGAAAAAGCAAATAAAGGAAATTTGTCATTTGTTCCCTAATATACCATTAGAATGGCAATAAAGAATTATTCTTCTGAAAATCCCATGAATTCACACAGCGAAGGAATAAAGAATTTATCTTATATCGTAATATGTAGAGAGTTTACAAAAGCACACATAGAACTGAATTTTCATGTCTGTCTCCCAGCTATACAAAATGTAGCGGCTTTTTCTTCTTCTTTTTTTTTTCCTCTCTTCCCCCTTTTCCTCCACAGCTTTTCTTTTTCCACTTTGGTTTGGTTTTAGTAGTAATCCGCATCTATAGCTGCAACTACAAAACAGGTGATTTTTACCCCCTACCGCTTCTTTGTAAGACTTAGTATAGAGCATTTACCCTCATAAATTATCAGAGCTTAACCTGTATCTACATTCAGAGCTCTGAAATCAGTGATTGTGGAAAATTCATTTCATTTACCCTACCAGATCTTCATCCTGTGACATAACTTGATTAAATAATAGGACTGAAAAGTCCTATTTATTGGAATTTTCTTACTCAAGATCAAAGCAAATATATATCAGTATAAGTTTTCTCATTGTTCAACAGACCTGAAGTATGTTTTTCTACAAATCCAACTGACTGTGGATTTACAATAAGATCTGATACTGTCTTATAGATGGTTTACAATTGTTTAAAAGCACAGCAGGAAAAAAAATTTCAAAAGTGAACAAAAAGTCAAATGTGGAATACAATATGAAGATCTAGATTTCTAATTATCCATGTACATGAGTTAAATCTAACTTTATAAAAATAAAATAATTCTGTAGAGCACATCCAAAAGTTGCAAAATGAACTGCACTAAAACATCATCAGGAAAAATGTACTAAATGAAATGTAATGTGGTGAAATGAAAGCCTGGGAATGAAGGCTTAGCTAATGGAATTCCAGTAACCACTGCAGTACCTGTCAAGGTATACGTACATTATCCTACCCAATCTGGAACTGCTCCAAGAATCAGAAATAAAACCTGTGGTTGCAGTCTCTGCTACAGTGAGCCCACCACCCACAAAATTCATTAGGATTATGATGACAAGTAGACAAAGGAATGTACAAGTTCACCACTTCCTGTTGTTTTATTGCTGCTATTTATAAAATACATGCTTTCAGGCATAACATTCAGAGGATTTTAAGATTCTCATCCACCAACACCCCAAGTCCTTCTCCTCAGGGCTGCTTTCTAGCCATTCTCTGCCCAACCTGTATTTGTGCCTGGATTGCCACATCCCAGGTGCAGGACTCTGCACTTGGCTTCGTTAAACTTCATGTGATTTGCATGAGCCCACCTCTCCAGCCTGTCCAGGTCCCTCTGGGGACATCCCTTCCCTCCAGCATGTCAACCGCACCTCTGAGTTTGGTGTCATTGGCAAACTTGCTGAGGGTGCACTCTATCCCACTGTCCATGTCTCCAACAAAGATGTGGAACAGCACTGGTCCCAGTACAGACCCCAGAGGAACACCACTCATCACTGGCCACCAATTGGACATGGAGCCATTGACCACAACCCTTTGAGTGCGGCCATCCAGCCAGTTTCTTATCCACCGAGTGGTCCATCCATCGAATCCATGACTTTCCAATTTTGAGACCAGGATGTCATACGGGACAGTAAATGTTTTGTTCTAATTTTATTAAGGTAATATGTTGAAAACCCAAATACTGTATCTAAACTGACAAGAAAGAAAAAAAGATAGGAAGATACACTATTTGCAATATGAAATGAAGTGTGACTTAGAATCTGCAGGACTTAGACACCACTCCTCAGTAAATCTGTGACAGGGTTCAGAAAATAATTCCACTACTCCATAGAGAATGATTGATTTTCTTAATGATAACTTTTTGTTTGTTTGTTTGTTTGTTTGTTTTGTTAATCTTTCACTGTTTTATTATAACTTGCTCCTGGTGGCTCCACATATCTAACACAACTGTCTAATGTGGAAGGGGTATGAAAATAGTTCTCAGTATTGTCCCAGAATAATTTCTGTAGCATGGGCAGAGTCAACAGGAAAGAATGTTGCCTTTAGGTTTTTTCATGAGTTTGACTAGAGGAAATGCACAACAACTTTTGTGGAAGCTTTCTGCTGGACAGGGAGCATTAAGTAGTTCAAATCATAAGAAAGAAATTAGTATGTAGAATCAAGTTTGGCAATAAAGGATAAGTCAGCACAGTAAGGATTGTCAGTGGACCCAAAGAGAAAAACCATGAGACTACAGGTTGTACTTGTCAGTTGGTGGTCATTACCAGAAAACTAAAGCTTCCATTCCTAATGGGCACCCCACAGTCTAATAAATGTTTAAGAGAAGATTTTCAGAAGCATCCAAACAGACATAGGAACCTCTAATGTATACTTTTTTAAAAAACAGGCTTTTTGTAATTGAAGTCTAATTGAAATATATCTGGTTGGGGTTTCTTTCTTCTACAATTTTAGAATTCCTGTCTTTGATCCCTTGTGCAGACTTTAAAACGCGACAAAGAAAGGGAAAATCAGAAATTTATTTACTGATTATTTTTACCTCCCACTGGAAAATTATAATGTATTCTGGTCAATGTTTGGGGTTATTTTTAAGAAATTTGTAATGAGATACCCTATTGCAAAAGGGAATAGATCTGAGATCTGAGCTTTGCACTAAGAGATCTAACTGTATCTTTTCTTCTCATTTTCTTGTGATGCTGTATTATAAATTGTAATATTTTCAGACTTTTCTGCTATCTTCCATACAGCTTCGGGTAATATATTTGAACCTGATTTATTTTGTTTTGGTTTGGTTTTGTTTTTTTCCTGATATTATTTTGTGGTACAACTGACAGAAAATGTGATTTGCCTTGCATTCTTTGAAATGCTTTACATTCCCCAGGTGAAGTTCCATATGAGTGGTTTGTATGACAGAGAAAAATTTCTGAGCTGGGAGCTTGTATTTGATGCAGGAGCTCAGAGTTCAGGCTATAATTAGGCTAATGTTTTATCAGTGTCTGACAAAAATACATATTCATCTGAAATGAATGTTCTGAAAAAGAATCCAAAATTTCCTGTCTGCTGACTTCTGAATACCATTTAAAATCAAGAAAATAAAATTTTGACCAGATGCCCATAGGTTCTATGTTTGTGGGTTCTCTGTTACAATATTTTTACAGTCTAAACTCTTAATGTTGAAAACTTGTAATATTCAAGCTGATGTTCTGATTTACTTTTTTCATTCTTTCAAGTATCATCATACTGCTACTAGGAAATGCAAAATTTTAATGAAAGAACAGTGGAAGATTTTCTTCTCACTATTTCCAGAATTCAAGTACAAGAAAGCAATGTCTAAACCATGATTATTCAGTGGGTATTGTCAGACATGAAAATCTAGGACACTAAAACATAAATTCAGTCAGCTCCAAAATCTGACTAAGCAAATTTAAGACCAGAACAGTAAGCTGACTGAGAAAGATCCATGCTTGAATCCTCCATTTCTGATTACTGTGTTCAATAAAAAAAACTATTATTAACTGTCCAATTAATGTTTTCTTGGCAATGACAAAGCTGGATAATAATTGCTAATTTTGTTTTCTACCACACATAAGCTAATAGCATTTTTGTAGCTTGATCTTAGAATAATAATAGGAAAAGCAGAATTTTAAAACAGAAAGATTTTTTTCCTCAAAAGGAATGTTTCACTATCTTTTAAAAATGTTTATATGTGGAAATAATTGCTTTATTTCTGTACTAACGCAAGCCTTTTCTTTTTCCTGATGTTGAAAGAGGCAGATTCTAGAAACCACAATACAGAACACAGACATGGGGAAAAATATGTTTTGCATGTGTGTTAAATTACAGTAGTCACCAAAAGTCTTACATATTAATTTCCCTTTATTATTTTAAAAAATGCTTCTTTAACATCTTACAATTATCAATTTTAAAGATATTCTGCTGCAACAAAAGATTTCAGTTAGGACTATGCACTTACTTCCTATTAAGGACATTACACAGATGTGTCTGTTCAGATACTGCTCATTGCAGATACCCTTATTTAATCTTTTTGTTTTTTGAAAGCTTTCAAAAGCAAAAGCAAATAAAAAAGATAATGTGAAGTATATTTCAGTATGTGAAGTATAGTTCAATATAGCCTCTAAAAATTTCAATTATTCCAATATCTTTCAGATCTTTTAGATATACTGTAATGAGTTCCCCAATACGATATTTTCTCAAAAATACATACATACATGTACATACATACATACATAAACATGATGATGTAATCCATGTTCTCACATTAAAATAAAATAAAAAATAAAAATAATTCTAAAATAAATTTAGATCCTTATAGACTCCATAATATCATTTGAATTTTGAACTCACCAGAACACATACAGAAATTTTCATTTTACATAATGTGTTGTGTAAAATTTTTTAAAGGGCAACAAAAGCACAGAATTATTCTTCTGTACATTTAAACTGAATGTGTTAAATCTAATTGAAAATTATGTAAAAAATATTATCAAAAACCAGTATTTCAAAATTATTTTTTCCAATTCATATTAAAAATCCTTGTCATTTTGTCACTTTTCTAAAGCCTTCCTTTGTGTTTTGTTTTGTTTGTTTTTTTTTTATAATTTGGTACATTTTAAAAATAAAGTTTCAGAGAAAATCGCTGACAATCTGCTCACCTAATTAAAGTACATCACCACTCAGCACAAATCCTTGCCAAAAATCTGCACAGATCTATTGCTCTATTAGTGTCAGCAGAGTAATCAGAAAATAATAAATACTAATTTTGACCATAACAAATGTCTAACATTGGTCAGTAGAAATCACACTAGCCTTTAAATGTGAGTGTACTATAGATATCCATTACACTATCTTACTAAGCAAAGAGTGAAGACTAAACTGGGCTGGTTTTGTTTTGAAGAAAAACCATAATCTCGCATTTGTAACAGAAGACATACATTATACAAACATTAAACCTATCAGATAAAGACCTGTATCATAATTATTTAATTCAAAAAATTGAATTGTTAAAAGATTTAAGAGTAAAGTTCAGGCAACAAAGTTTGAAAGTTGTAATTAATTGACAGCAAGAAATGCAAAAGTAAAAACGGGAGAGAAAACAGGCACTTTCTTTTTTTAATCTGGTGGGTTTTTTTCTGCCACAATTTTTAAAAAAAAAAGCAGGGAAAAACAGTGAAATATATTTTTTCTTAAATTGCAATATAAATTAATAATAAAATAAACATCATCCCCCAAAATTGAAAAGTATATTTTATAGGAGTGAGACCCATTAAGAAAAAACAAAGCATATAAAATACTAGGGGAAATTTACCTTTCCTTTAAAGAAAATTATGACGATCATAATGACACCTAAGTGAAAACACGGTAATTATCTGTAACTATTGTTATTTTCAGAGAAACAACTAGGTCTAGCCTTCTCGAAGTCTGAATGCCACCTACACTTGTCCCTTATCTCGAAGATCATCTAGCTATTTTACAGTTTATGTTATTTACTGGCGGCTTCATGATAGCACTCAAACATCATGACGTCACAGGTTTGCCAACTTGATGTCAAATTCCTTCATGAACAGATATTCTTCATAGTACTCTGATTTACTATTCTAACATCATGAAAATATCAAAATAATTGACAGAACCTAGTTTATTCTGTTATTAACAGTCTCCTTGCCAATCTTGTCTTTCATTATGGGGAAACCAGTGAATGTAACATGTCCGTTGCTCATAAACCTTCTTCAACACTGACGTTTTACAGGTCTATAGCATGATTTTAGAACTTCTGAATAGGCCACTGAAAAGCAAGAAGTATAGTCATAGTGTTTGCTAGGTGAGTATCAATGAATTTCGCAGATCTTCCTATGTTGTTTGTGGTGCTACCGTGGAAGCCCTTGACAGTGACTGGTGAATTATTTCTTTTCCTGGTCAAAACTGCCTTTAAATTAATTAAAACTGAATTTATTATCATTTGAAAATGAAATCTACTTGGTATTTCTTTCCAGGGACTGAATCACATCTTTTTAAAGAGACAAGCACATAAAAAGCTTAAGAGCATAAAAAAGTCTACTCTGGGTTAAATCAGACTTCCCTGTCTAAAATTTTTATGTAAGTGATCAGAATGACACTGGAAATTTAGCACTGAAACAAACAAAAGTAAGCCTTTGGCTCCAAGAAAGGAATTCACAGTATCAATATTGTGCCATTGAACACATTACACACTGTGCTAAAGGGTCAAAAAACTCAGCTGTCTGAGCACTCAGATACCCAACTAAGCCAGCAGTAAGAAATAATAAAATGAGATATAAGCCTGAAGTACTTTTTCTTGCTTGGGTTTACACATATCAAGTTGGGTTTAGTCATACATATGCATGGATGCATAGTTTCTGCCTAACTCTCACACAGCCTGGAGATACATCCCTAGAAATCGGCCTTACAAGTCCATTAGTTACGTGTTCAGTCATTCAAGAATTTTGATATGTAATTTTCAGGTTTGTAAGTGCTTTCTTAGATATGGCCTATCAATGAGTTCTCATTGATAATCACATCAAGCCTTACCACTTCTTGTAATATATTCTCTGAAGAAATAATTAGCTACTTTGCTTTTTCTCTATGCATAAATATGTGGTTGCAGAGATACAGTCACTTGGGTCTTGGTATCTGGTATGAGGGAGATAACATTCTTACTGAACTGTGCTGCATAAAGAACGCTGTGACACGCTGCTAAATGCAAGATTGATGTACCTATGTGCCTTGCCAAAGAGAGTATCAAGAGAGAAATACTACTGAACACAGGAATAAGGCTCATTATGTTAGCATCAAATCCAAGTAAAAAACTTTACAACTTGGGTTCAAGAACATGAACTGAATTTTAAGTACTGTTCACTATTTGCTCTCCTCAAAATATTCTTATTCAGGTTGGAACAGAGACAATATATAAAATAACAGAGACACGTTACACAGCACTAGGACTCCCATAATGTTATCAGAATTTTGGCAATTTTTTTTGCTTCTCCTCACCACTCTCCATCTTAAAATCACCTTATCAAGAACAGCCTGAAATTCTGACTCTTTAACATCAGAAACAGCCACACACAGAAAAACAGGTTCAACAAACAAGCTCCCTCTCATTTTGTAAATGACTTCTGAATGTCAACGTGCCTTGTAGAGTTGGTAGGCTTTCTAGAAAGCAGACCTGAATAGCTTCTATCTCACTTTAAAGAAGATATGCAAAATGACATTACTTTATAAATTACGTGTGTTTTTCTCAAGAAACTGTGGTACCTCCTCTGCGATCAGCAGTTAACTATCTTTCTACCTGAATTGCCTTTCATCTTCCCGCCTATCTAAAATAGGAAGAAGATATTAAAAACAAAAACAAAAACAAAACAAACAAAAAAACAAAACAAAGAAAAGAAACCCAAAACAACAACACACAAGATTTTGGCAGGAAAGGTCATCATACTTTTGATACTTGCAGGCTTATAAGCTTTTACCTCTGTGTTTAGGTCTAGTATCTGACCTGATACTTCCGGAGTCTTCATGCTTTAAAAACCTGGTTGCAAGTCCTTTCAAAATATTTTTTGTTCAGTCAAACATTAATAACTGAGAAATTTTCATGTTCTATATTCCATAAACTGAATGATATTTTCTTCCATCTAGAACTATTTGAATTACAAGCATCAAAACTAAGCTTATCAGAGAATATTTCATCAAGACTGCATCAAGAACATTTTATAGCTAAAGAATACATCTGGCTTCACAGAGAATTTATTTTGATTCAATTCATGAACTCTAATTACTGTTCCAGGATGACACAACAGTGGTAAGTAGGAGGTAAAACACTGTATCTGCTCCAAGGGTACTTTTAGAACTACATGCATTATACAGTTCACTTTTTGGATGACTTGAATCAGGATAGTCTAGTGGGCTACTTAGAGCTTTAGAGAAAAGGTCAAAGTTTTGGTTTTGTTTTTTTTTTTTTTACCTTGCATTGTCATAAATATTAGTGAACAGTTTTGAACAGTTGTAAATAATCAGGTTTAGCACCCAGTCAGAATTCTTCGGAGTCTGCTCTGAAGAACAAGTACCGGAGAGGCATGAAGTTGGGGATACATAAATGACATGAAAATGAAAATTAGCCCAGCTTAAGTGCTTCTACACAAACACATGCAGCATGGACAACAAACAGGAGGAGCTGGAGGCCATTGTACAGCAAGAAAACTATGATATTGTTGCCATCACAGAAACGTGGTAGGAAGACCTACGCAACTGGAGTGCTGTTATCAATGGCTACCAACTCTTGAGAAGGGATACACAAGGAAGGAGAGGTGGTGGGGTGGCCCTGTATGTTAGAGACACATTTGAATTCATAGAACTTAATAATAGAAATGACAAGGTAGACTGTTTATGGGTTTGAATCAAGGGGAAGGCCAACAACGCAGATATCATGCTGGGAGTTTATTACAGACCCCCAAACCAGGATGTAGTAGCTGATGAAATATTCTATCAGCAACTGGCAGAGCTCTCACACTCATCCTTGTTCTTGTGGGGGGCTTCAACTTCCCAGATATCTGCTTGTATTACAACACAGCAGAGAGGGAACAGTCCTGGAGGTTCCTAGAGTGTGTAGAAGACAGCTTCCTAACACAGCTGGTGAGCAAGCCAATCAGGGAAAGTGCCCTACTAGACCTGTTGCTTGTTAACAGAGAAGGTCTTGTGGGCAATGTAAAGGTTGAAGGTCATCTTGGGCAGAGTGACCACAAAATCATAGAGTTTTCAATTCTTGCAGAAACAAGAGAGAGAGCCAGCAGAATGGCCACCTTGGACTTCCAAAAGACAGACTTTGGCCTGTTTAGAAGAATGGTTGAGAGTGTCCCTTGGGAGACAGTCCTGAAGGGCATAGGTGCCCAGGAAGGCTCGTCATACTTCAAGGAGGAACTCTCAAAAGCACAGGATAAAGCCATCCCCAGGTCCCGTAAAATGAACCGACAGGGAAGAAGGCCAGCCTGGCTAACTAGAGAGCTTTGGCTGGACCTCAGGAAGAAAAGGAAGGTCTACAGTCTCTGGAAAACAGGGTAGGCTACTTACGAATAATGTCAGGGTGTAGCAAAGGTATGCTGTGGAAAAATTAGAAGGGCAAAAGTCCAAGGAGAACTTAACTTAGCAACAACAGTTAAGGGTAACAAGAAGAGCTTTTTTCAATATATCAATAAAAATAGGGAAAATGTGGGCCCGCTAATGAATGATGTGGGTGCCTTGGTGGTGGAAGACACAGAGAAGGTAGAGTTGCTGAATGCCTTCTTTGCTTCGGTCTTCACTGCCAAAGCTGCCCCTCATGAATCCCAGACCCTGGAGACAAGGGATAGGGTCTGGAGAGAGGAAGACTTCCCCTCTGTTGGGGAGGACTGGGTTAGAGACCCAGTCTCTGGGAGTCCTGGTAGAAAGCACACTATCCATGCACCAGCAATGCGCCCTTGTTGCCAAGACGACCAGTGGAATCCTGGACTGCACAGGAAAGAGTGTGGTCAGTAGGTTGAGGGAGGTCATTCTCCCTCTCTACTCTACACTGGTGAGGCCACAACTGGAATACTGCATCCAGTTCTGGGCCCCCCAATTCAAGAGGGACAGGGAACTACTGGAGAGAGTCCAGGGCAACGAAGATGATTAAGGGATTAGAGCACCTCCCTTATGAGGAAAGGCTCAAGGAGCTGGGACTCTTTAGTCTGGACAAGTGAAGGCTGAGGGGAGACCTTATTTATGTTTATAAGTCTCTAAAGGGTGGGTTAAAGGATGTTGGAGCCAGACTCTTTTTGTTGGTTACCAGGGATAGGACAAGGGGCAATGGGCTCAAGCTGGAACATAGCAAGTTCCATTCAAATATGAGGAAAAACTTCTTTACAGTCAGGGTAACAAAGCCCTGGAACAGGCTGCCCAGGGAGGTCGTGGAGTCCCCTTCTCTGGAGATCTTCAAGACCTGCCTGGATGTAGTCCTGAGTGATGTGCTCTAGGCATTCCTGCTTTAGCAGGGAAGTTGGACTAGATGATCTCTAGAGGTCCCTTCCAACTCTGACAATTCCATGATTCCATGATTCCATGACATGTAAAGCAGTCAAAATAATCAAATACCACAGTTATTATGTGACAATGCAAAAGGTGATAGAAATAGAAAGAACCAGAAGCGTCAAAAATCACAGTGCTGGAGAGTCAATGTGATGACTCAGCACAAAATATCTGTATTATTTATAAATCATGAAATCTCTACGTTAATAAAAGAATTCACACCAACTTCAACAACAGGCTGTTACCCAAAAGTGTCATCCCATGAGATGATGCATACTCAGAATTTCCCACAAAGGAGAAATCCAAGACTGTTATTGTAATGTTGCTGTTTTAAGGTATGAATATTTTCAAACTGCTGATACTTGCCATTAGGTCTTCCTATACATATTATTCAGCTGCTGCTAGAAAAGACTGCAAATGACTTGTCTTCCTAATGACTTCACTACTGCCAAAAAAGACTGACTGAATGTATGCTGTGATGTGTAATAAGGAAATAGTTTATGTTAATACACAGAAGTCATCAATGTTTTTGCTACAGAAAAACGTTTTGGCTCAAATGACTTGTAGATACTGCTCAGGTTTTGTCGCAGGATATGTGCACTTTTGAGGAAGACCATGAGATGACTCTGCATTGTTGGTAAATTACCCGGATATTTGTTTTTTACAGGTATGGGACTGGGTATGGGAGTATTCCAAATTTTATTTGGTAACGCTGTCACTTGATGTATTTCCTATACACAGCAGATAATAGGAAACATTGAGAAAAAATAATCGCCTTGTGAGTTTTTTTTCCTTCCTTTCCTCCCCGCCCCGCATCATGAAAGTAAAGAAAATAATCCTAAAATCAAAGGACTGCATAATATTAGCATACACCTGTATGTACTAGCATTCAAATTAAAAAAAAAATTCCAGAATTACTTCTAAATCCAGGCAGAATGTTTTGTGGTGAGCAGTAGAGTTTAACAATACAATGTAGTAAGTTTGATTGTCTGTTTTAAGCTTTCTATTGTCTCTAAACTTCACCTTATGCCTTCAAGAACAGCAAACAATCTCCATGTTTACTGATTTGGGAGTAGATCAAAAGGTAGATGCAATTGTGTGCAATTTACCATAGCACACACATAGATGGCTCATATTTTTTTAAGTTTTACCCCCTACCACAGTCCATACTTCAGAATACATTACAGCAAGGTTATTTGCAGAGTCACATTTTCACTCAGTTTTGAAAATTAAACAGATTCAGAATTTTAACAGCCTTAGTACCCCTTCAGTGTCAAAGCAATGCTCTGGGACCTACAATGAGTGGTATGAATATAAACTTTTTTTCTGATCTGTTGGGTGTCAAATGGCTGGGTCCTTAGCATCTGAGGATGCCTCATACAAGGCAATGATAGTTATCATCAGCAGAGTCCGTGGCCTGGCATTCAAATTCCGTTTTGATTTAAAGAAAAATAACTATTCATAGAGTATTCCCAGGGAGAAAGCATTCAATCACAAAATTTGCTTCCAAGATTTTTGGTCCAAAAACTTCTCGGTCAATTTTCTTGTACAGTCCTATTTGTCAGCTGAAAGAGAAAAATCAGGTATGTGAGGGAAAGTAAACAGTAAATAATTTCCTTGTATGTTTACAAATAGAAATCCTTTTATCTATTTCAATTTGTGATGTAAATAGCATCACTCTTAGTGAGATATATCTACCTATGAGATACTGCATCAAGATTAGGAAACAAATCCGAAGATTTAAGAAACAGAAGAATTATAAGAGGAAGAGTCAGAGTGTCCACAAAGTGATTTAATAACAACATATAACACTATTGGAAAAAAGTTCTTTTCCCCTTGGATTTGAGAATTTTTCTCAAAGGTTTAGTCAGAAAACTCCACAGCCCTCAGTCTTACAAATCTGCCCTACCCAAGGACAGAACCTACCTTCTGATTACTCTCCTGTGCAACTTATGTTTTCTTAGCCCTTCACTAATTTGTCCTTAAACTTTAAATATAGTGCTCTCAATAATTAACTGATTCCATTTTGGATATAATTTTCTGCCTATTACTATGTACAAGCATTGCTTTAGTTACGGTATCTTCAGTAATAACACAGCACAGGAAAACAGCTAACTAGCATTGGCTGATATTTAGCTGCCTGGAGTCAGTAGAAAGATAACTTCTTGAAAAATTAAGTAATGAATTAAAGGAGCTAAGAATAAATATTATTTATTTATTATTAATTTCATTTTTACATGTAAATATATTTAATAAATAAAAATCACAGCTTCTTAAAACCATGTGCTCAGTTTTATTTGTAGGCAATCACTGATAAATATAATGACCTTCTATTTTGAATTAAACTATCAGAGGTGAAATGATCTCAATAAATTAATGCAGTTCTAATTTCTTGCCATTTTTTGTTCTGAACATTATGTCTGAGCAGTTCTGTCCATGTTCTGCTTCAGACAGTCAGGATTGCAGTGTACACCAAGAAGACAAGCTTTCATTCTTACCTCATTTAGAACATTCTTGACAGCAATTTAAGAAAAGCAGCCAGGCTTTGAAAATTATAATGAGAAAGGAAGATCATTTTTGTAATTTCTATAATGTCTAGCACTACCACTGGGCACTCACCATTGATTTCATTTCAGTGCTTCGCAATCAGCTGCTGCCACCACTGCTCTTCGAGCTGTAATTAAGCTAAAGTTACTGCAACAATCTTGTCATTTCAGATTTTTGGATTTTCATTTTTGAGGTTTATATTTTGATGAAATTCCTTCTTATCAGCCCACAGCTTACAGCTAATAGACTGTAACAAATCTAAATGCCATATATAATGAAAATACAGCAAATGGAAACTGGCACAAAGCACAGCTAGTTCTAACTTTACAAAAGTTAATCAGCCATGCCTGGATGTGGAGAACACGTTATTCTATTCCCATTTCCACAAGTTTTCTCTCAGGACCAACTAGCTCCACATTTACAATAAGACATTAAAGCAGTATATCTAGAGTGATTTGAGGAAATTCACTGGTAGTGGTATGTGTTAGTCACCTCTGCATTCCACTGAACATATTGCTTCACGACTCAGACTGCTAACAATCACAAAGTTGTCAAAATTAAAGTAACTGTGACAAATATTCCTCACATTCTTACAATCAAAATACTCATCTTCTGTACAAAATGGCTGCAGAATTCAATACCAGAATTAGAGGAGAGATATGAATGCCAAGATCTAGCTCAATTTATCATAACTTTATGAAAAGTAAAGATTAAGAACGCTGCAGTTCTCACCTCACGTTAGTAATATCCAAATACAAAATTCAAGACAAATAGTGACCAGTAAAAGTAAATTTGTGTTACAGCCATGATTTGTTCATGGATGTCTTCTGACTCTGAACACTATGCAGGGTATATCTCATGTCAAATATTTGATTCAAGGTACACCAGAAACTTATGCACTGTGGACAAAACTAAATCCTTTGTAAATTAATTTGACTTTCATTGTGAATTCTTTGTGCTTTCCCTTAGGGTATTATTGCAGAATGCTTGCAGATAAAATCCATTGGCCTGATTGTCTTGGTTCAGAAATTAATTATATCAATTTTAGTACATACCTCTGTGAGAAATTTCCTGGAGTTACTACATTGTTTCCAAAACTTGACAGATCATGCTTTAGCTGTTTAGTTGTTTACACATCACAGAAGTGTAGTGAGTAGAGGAAAGGGACCTGAAGAGTGCAATGTTGTTCTAATTCACTTGAAAGTACAATTGCATCAAAAATTGCAAAATCCAACACAATAAAAATAACACTACTAAAAGAGATTATGCAATGTTCTGCAGCTTTTTTAGGCTAAGTTAAACCTGTTTTAATCTTCTGTGCAAAAAAACCCAACAAGATATTCTAAGGCTGTCATTGATCTTTTCGCATCCTAAATAGGACATTTTTGTCCTTAAATTGTCAAGGGTGCACAGTATGCATTCACATTTGTTATAAATTTTGATTCTTGTAGAACACTTTGTGCTACCCATAAGAAATAGTTTTCTTTTTCTGTTTTGCTTAAATTATTCAACTAACACTCTTCTCCTAACACCATTCTAAGAGCAGTCTACTTTGGGTAAATTTCTTTTGTCTTTACATCATAAAAATAATAAATTCTGTTTTAAACGGTATACATTCTTACCTATTTGTATATAGACTCAGTAGAATAAAAAAAACAAGCAAACAAAACCCACAAAAAACCTGAAACAAACAAACCAGACAAGAAGGAAAACAATTCCACAACACATTCTGTGCAAAACCACTTTGTACTAATTTCTGGATTCCCATGAATTATGTACGTGAGAGCTACAGACCTCGTCTGTCTTCATTAAGATAATAAGAAAAAATATTTTTTTTTCTCAGCCGAAAGTTAAGGCTAAGGAAAATTTAGCACCTCTTATTCATCAGATTAAATGGATAGCCACATTATTTTGTCTCTAGCTAGTCTGATCAACTTAAAGTATACAAAACTACACAGTGTGTGCAATAATGTTACTAGAAGATGGAAGACTTTTTCTTAAGAAGATGCATTTATACTCCAAAGTACATTACTTGATATTGCAGCACTTAGATATGTCAGTAGTTTGGAAAAAATCAATGCCTAGAAACACTGTGGGAAAGAGGTGCAATTTTTTCTGTATTTATTTAGATTATGCCAATGAAAATTAAAATGTACACTTCTCCAAAATAGCCCAGGAAGTAAAAATTTGAATGCACAGAATTAAGGGTTACATTTCAAACAAATAATGCTGCTGTCTCAATGCTTGTGTTCTTCACTGAATAAATCGGTCTGTTAAAAAGTAAGCTTGCATATTTCAGCTGTACCATTTGAATGAATAGAGAAATCGTAACACCACAGTTCCTACATAAATGTTAAAGTCTTAGCAAATGTCCTTAGCAATTTTATTCAAACAACCATTGTCAAGACAAGCTAACTAATTTTAACTAATTAACATTAACTAATTTAACTAATTAACTAATTTTAAAAGGATTCAAGTGTTTTTTTTGCAATAATATAAAATGATAGTTTAGATTGTATAAAGGTATACATTAATTTTATATAATGGCAGCATTTTTAGTAAATTATAATAATCTTTTTCTATTATCATTCTGTGACATATAACCATTTAGCTGTTTTCCTTTATTCCTTCTACATAACTTCAACTTTGGTCCCAGATTGAAACAAGTACAGGTACCTGTACAAGTACAGTACAGGTGTGTGAAAACCCATCTCCTTCATTCCATCTTCATCAAAGATTTTAGACACTATTCGGCAATGTTATTTTAAGTCTGTGAGGAGTTTCAACAACTAGAAAGTCAGTAATACACTGTGCTAAGGAAATCTAGAATGCTTATAAAAATGCTGTATGAAATGTCAGGATCTGAGATTGACTGATCTTTCTGCTAAAAAAAAAAAGTGTATGGGAACTGAAGAATTTTTGTCTCTGCCACAGCTGTTCTTAGTGACTTCAGAGCAAACAGACCAACTAAAATTTTGTCCCTGTGAAATCAAAAGGAATTTGCTATTGACATCATGGAACCCACAGTATCACTCTTTATGCTGATATTCTGGTTTTCTATTAATACAATGAGGGTAATGAACTGTATTTCCAATTCCATTTGTTCAGATTGTTAGTTCTTCAGCACAAGAATGGTTTATCACCACACACATCAGAAGGCACTGATCTTAATTAAAGCTTCTAGTGCTACCCTAGTGGATACAGTTCAAAGAATAAAAAGATATAGGGAAGTGGAATATATTTTAGTCAACTTCAAAAAAACTGTTGAATTTATTTAGTGGTGCACATTCATAGTAACAACAATATATACCTTTGCCTGAAAAAAAAAAAAAAAAAAAGAAACAAATTATTCATTGTATACTTCCTACACCTTTGCCCTAATCCAAAGCCCTCTTGATGCTAGTAGGTATATGATAGGCCTTTCTATTTCCAGAGATTCCTGGGAAGAAAAAAAAAAGAAATCCTGTTTGCTTCATGAGTATTCAAGAATGGTTATGGTATCTGAAGTAGACAAACATTCTCAATTATTATTCTTCATTCGGTATCTGTCATATCACAGAATTATAGAGTAGTTTGGGTTGGGAGGAACCTCAAAGATCATCTAGTTCCATCCCCCCTGCCATGGGCAAGATCACCTTCCATTAGAGCAGGTTGCTCAAAGTCCCATCCAGCCTGGTCTTGAACACTTCCAGGGATGGGGCATCTACAACTTCCCTGGGCAACCTGTTCCAGTGCCTCATCACACCCAGAGTAAAGAATTTCTTTCTAGTGTCTAATCTTAATCTCCCCTCTTTCAGTTTAAAAGCATTACCCCTTACTCCATCACTACACTCCCTCATAAAAAGTCCCTCTTCATCTTTCCTGTTGGCCCCTTCAGGGACTGGAAGGCTGCTATGAGGTCTCCCCAGAGTCTTCTCTTCTCCAGGATGAAAAAACCCAACTCTATCAGCCTGTCCTCATAGGAGAGGTGCTCCAACACTCTGATCACCTTCATGTCCCTCCTCTGGATTTGTTCCAACAGGTCCATGTTTTCTTATGTTGGGGGCCCTGGAGCTGGATGCAGTACTCCAGGTGGGGTCTCATAAGAGCAGAGGGGCAGAATCACATCGCTTGACCTGCTGTCCTCCTCTTATTGTATGTCGTTGTTGCTGATTGATTGACGGTGTTTGTCAAACTGTAAATATTGTATTCTGTCTCCATGTCCCATTTTGGGTTTTATTGGCAGATCTTTCCAGGAATTATGTGTTATGGCTATATAGATGCCTTTAAAAGAAGGGATTAGAGTAAATGAGCTGTAAAGTCCCTTCCAGTCCAGTGCATTGCAGTTAAAGTTTTAGAAAAAAATCAATCGTGGTAACAGCTATATTAGGTTTCTGCCTGTGATATCTGCTCTGCATCAAGCAATCTGGCAGGCTTCAGGCTTACAGAATATTAGGACAGTGGAGAGAAGTGTTATTGGACTTGTGCTTTACATAAACGTGCTAAATGTGCTTTACAGACACAGTGCGAGATTTGTGGTCATATGATAGCCACTTAGCCAGAAATCCTGGGAAAAATATAGAAAAGGAAACATTTCTAGAAGATGAGATATATCATCACTCCAATAAAGGATTGTCACTTAACTTAGTCATTTTACATCTTCTATAGCCAGTGAAAAGAAACCACTCCTACACTGTGAATTTCCTGAGTCTAAGGTAGATCGGTGAAAAAAAAGTCAAACTTTAGAGAAGCAGACTTTAGGATAATCAGTTGAGATCTAGATGTCCAGACAAAAACCACCAAGAATTAGACAGAATGAATCCCATGATGGATAAACACCACAGTGTATGACTTCAAGTCCCAAAATTCAGCATAAAGTCCCTATCAGTTGAAGCATGTGAAATTCAAAAAGACAATACAAAAGACTAGTGTTGAATTAGACAATGTAATTTGGCCAAACTGTGATATGATTATCCTTTTTCTTTATATATTATGTACTGAAGAAATGATCTCCTTTGAATTACCCAGATGAGCAGTAGCTGCTCTGTTTTAAAGCAGAAAGACAAATTCTGGCAGATTTCAGCACCTTTGAAATTGAGGCTATTGGAAGAGTGATGCTTAAATATGGATTTATAAGCTCAATTTTAAATATCTGGGTTTGGGAACCTAGCCTATGTATGAATTAGTATTCATATGTTGACTTATAATATTTGTCAGATATCTCTTGAAATGTAAAAAATGCTGTGAAATACAGAGAGACAGGATGAGAACAAAATTGAAAATAGTTCTTGCAGAGAAATAACCTTTTTTTCATACAGATGATTTCCTATTAGCTACTGACTCTGACCCTTACCCTTAAATAATGACCTCCTCTGGTGAACAATGTATATAATAAGTCTCATGCTGAAATGGCCTCAGAATGTGTGCAAGCATACCAGGAAATAAGTGTTTTACTGACTGTAGCCACCAGCAACAATATTTATATTTAATAAGCAAATAATAAACATGACATTAAATTGCTAGAATTACAAAGACTAGAAGCCATCCATGAAATTGTCAATTATCTGACTTTCCCTGCAGTGCTGAAAGGATGAAACAAAGATTCAAATCACACTTAGCTCTGTATCAATCTCCAATTTATACATTCCCTCTAGCTCAGCCGCTTTAACCTCTCAGAACTGGTTCTCCCTGTGCTCATTTTCTTTGAAAAATAACATTTGACTGGTACACTTAACCCAAGTGTTAGTTTACCTCAAATATGCATTTTAGACCAGGTTACCAGCTTCCAGCTTTTCTCTGAGAAACATGTTCTGATATGATAAGAAATGGTAGAAAAAGAAAAGCATTTTTGATGGAGTTGTTACACAAAGATCAAGGTAACTCAAAACATGAGTATTACTATTTACCCTCTCAGAATGAGTCTCTCATTCCTATCTGAGTTTATCAGTATGGAAAATCATTAATATCTGAAGTAAGGATATGACTATCAAGATACCTTATAACTTTATTCATTTCCCTTCCCTTGGGCAATAATTTCCTACATACAAATATTACATATCTGCTGCAGCCTAAACAAAAAAACTTTGACTGTAATTAAATAGCTGGAATTGATTAGACATTCTTAGAACTGGTGTTAGAACTGCTCTAATATTTCAGCATTTGAGAATTTTTTTAAGAGGGAATAACAGCAGTCAGAAAATGTTAATCCATCAAGATGAAATTTCCTTGTAAAAATATATGTTATGAAAATTGACTTACTGAAAAAAGCTCTCTGAATCCCAGCTGAAATTTCTCAACTGCATTCCACAAAAGAGACTCAGGAAGATTTTTCTGAGAATTACAAAGCTTTGCTGGGGATGGACTCATGGTCACCAAGGTAAGAATCATCCCTGACTACAAGTAAGTGTATAAATAAGAATTTATAACCTTTTGCTACACAGAAAAGACACAGAAAATTGAAACATATAGAATATAATGAACCACTTACAGAAAACAAGCATTCATTTGGTTTTGATATTCTGAAATTTGTTCATAGTATGATACTTGTTCTGTCACTTCTGTTCTAAATGCATAGAAGAGGTTCTATGAAGGCCGTAACTTGATGTAGCTAAACAACATATGTATTCCAGTAATAATTTTTTTTTCCCCCTACAACTTCTTCAGCCTCACTTCCATGAGGTTAGGAATATATATTCCCTTACAAATAAGGTGTATTAATTCAGGATACTTTGGTGTTTCACTGTGCTTCAACATTTAATTTCTGACATGATTCCAAAATATGTTTATTTAATGAGGTGTAGATGCAAATCAGATTTTTTGACTAATGTCTCCTTTAAGCAGAAATATTGTTTCTTTGTTTCAATAAATTCCTTTTTGTATGAAGAGAAACGTACATTTTCATACGTACATTTTCAAATGTACGTATTTTCATACATTTCTTATCTAACATACATTTCTGAGCCTTTCTTTCCTTCTTCCCTTTGTTTATGTTTTATTTACAATGACTAATTTTTTTACATTTTCTCCCTTCTACTTTACCACTTGATAAATGATCATCTCCCAAAGCAAACTTCACAGGTCCGTCATATTAGCAGCTTTCCCTGAACTTCTGGAAACATTTCCTATTTCCATTTGAAGACACCTCACAGTAAGAGAATGCTAAAACATATAAATCACTCCTTTTAAATGCTGTTGTGCTGTTAATTACTGTCTTGCTGGTGTTTGTTATACCAGAGTTAATCTTGATTTTATTGTTTATAAAGGGTTCATTACAAAAGTCTTATAGACATTAGACTGCTAGGTTTTAAAACCACATAGTATAATCATCTCTCAGAGGAATGTGTCTACCTACAGTTAGCTGGAAAATGCATAAGACTAATTATCATCCTGAATCACAATTCAGCCATCTGTTATAAGAAGGCAATGTCCAAATCTGAATCACTCAAAAAATAAGGACATTGTGAGAGAAGTCCAACTACAATTTGCTACAGTACTTACAGTAATATTGAAAGAAACTTCATTTTCAAGTAATGATAATATTTCTTCTCTAAGTGTTGGTATATTATAAGGAACGTATGGATAGAGACTGGAACGTATGGATCGAGACTGCTATATATCAAATGCATGAAATGGTGACACTGGCATTCTGCATTTGTCTCCCTTTGCATAAGAAGTCAGGTGGAAATGAAAGCTTGTTTTGAACACAAAAAGGTTCACAAGAGATTTGAAACAATTTTTATGTTTTTGATACAAATGATTTGGTAGCTTATGAGTTGTGCATTAAATTGAAAGCATATATATACACATTATGTATATATAATCTAATTCGAAATTCTAATATCTGTGTATATAAACATATGTAGTATACACCGGCACGTGTTGACAGTTGACTCAAAATATCCGACTCATCAAAAAGCCTTAAGGGACAATGGGACTTTCAAGTCACTTTTAATAACATTTCCAATAATCCAAAGTCAAGCAAACCCTAAATTTCACATTCTGCTTTTCAACAAATACTTCACTTGTGACAGACAGTATCTCTTCTCTTTCTTTGTTAATTATTTACTGTATGTTATTTTTAGCATATTATGTTTTACATGAAAAGGCCAAGATTGGGTAAATTGGCCCCTTCTGGCTGTGGAACTGGTGGGAGGAATGATGGCCTGTTTTCCAACAATAATTAATCATGGTCAGCTGCGATACACTCCTGGACTGAAGGTTCAAAAAAAGAGAGAAACCAGTAAGAAGCCTGCAGTGCAAGGGAAGCAACAAACTCAGTTTCTCAGGACTCCTGAGAAACTCCTGTTTCTCAGAACAAACACCTCAGGCTGTGCCTCCAGGAGCAGCTACCATGGCCCAATGACTGTAGTCCTGCAGAGCAAACTAGTGCTAAGGACCTGGTGTAGGCAGTATATATACTTCAGGTGGATTTATTACAGCTTAAATTTAGTCTGGTTCATGAACTGAAAATACATTAGCAGTAGGAGCATGTGCTTCTGAAATGTATCTTCCAATTTAATATCATATAAAACAAAAATCTATTTTGTATACTTTCTGAGTGCACCCTGTGAATAAACCAAAGCACAATAAATAGTGGCAATGAGGAGAGCTGCTGTAAAAATATAGTCTTGATCCAAAATAAAATGTCAATATAGAAAAAATCTTTGGAGGTGAATGAAAAAAAAAATTCTTAGAAAAGAAAATATGCAGTTGGCAAAAGTTGAAATGATATTGAAAATGGAGTGAGGGATCCACTCTGCAATAATAAAATGGCAGAACATACAGAAATTTTCAGACTTCTTTATTTCTTTTTGTTTTATACAAATGATCTCAGTTTTCTCTGTAGGTAGTGTCACCATTCTGGTTCATAATATAATAAAACATAGCATTAAATATTGAAAGGCTTTTGGCATTTATTTGGGTTCACTTAGAAAATGAGATGAACTCAGGGACAAGACATATTTAGCAGGGAAGCAATAAAACCTCCTTTTTTTGTGGAAGAGAAAGACTTATTTTGGAGCTAGGGACTCTTGTTAGGGCACTAGATGAAGAAACAATAACCATAGTATCATACAAGTCAAGCAGCTCTGATGACCAAAGCACAGTCTTCCACCAATCTTCTGTAGTCTACTTCCATGAATAAAAGCCTGTAGCAGAGTTCTGTGCCTAATAGTGCATTATTTCTGTTGAGTGTGTTATTCAAAGACCCCAGAACAAGGACATATACATGACTAGTTTGTGCTAATAGAATATTTGTTGTCTTAGAAGAAGAAAAAAAAAAAACCAACAAAAACCCCAAAACAAATAAACACAAAAACTTGCAGGCTGTTAAAGGAGAATATGAGTTTGTAAGAAGGTTCCCAAATGTACAAGCACAAGATCTTAGCAGAGTTCTTCAAAATAAAAACACAGGACAACACAGAGACCACAAGGCTATAAACATGATTAGAAATGGTTATTTATTGGTTATTAAAAGATTGTAACTTTTTGAGCTGGGCAAAAGTGGTCTTAGTGATCACAAAGAGAACAAAAACCAGATATCCAGCAGAAGTGAAATGCCACGTGTATAGTAAATACTGAATGTAACATGGAATGTGAATTAATGAAGAGAGAACAAGCGAACTGCATTAAAATAAAGCTTGAAAAAAGGAAAAGAATAAACCCAAGTGGATCCACAAGTGAGGAGAAAACCCCCTTCCACCATAGATCTCCTGATGACTGCATAAAAAGTTTTTAATGAATAAATATTTGAAATTGTAATGTGGTCTCTAAATGTTTGGTCCACTTCTTGCTCAAGTTCACCTGTAGTTGAAGTTACCCAGTTCAGCCACAGTTTAAGCTACACCAAACTTGAAAATGATGACTTATACTTGATTCCCTGTTGAGAAAAAGAAAACAACTGTAAACTATTTGTAACAATTCTTTAATGTGGGTTCAGTACAAACATGTTAAACCAAAATCTGCAGTGCGACTATGGTTACTGATAGCCAGATCATCCAGACACTGCATTTACCATCTGAAACCTGCAGTAGGTCCTATTACAACAAACAGACAGAAGGGTCCAATCAAAACAAATCCAGGCATTTATAACAGTTTCCCTCTCCTCAGTTCTTTAACTTATCCTAGGAATAAAAATTTAAAAATTGAACCATTTTTTCTAGGATTCTTTGCACTTTGCTTAAAAAGGAGCTGAGAACCTGCTGATCAGATTGCCCTTTCAGGAGAAAAAGAGAGTATGTATTCCTGTTGTTTCACAGTTTGGTACAGCATAGCAAGGATCTTAAAGTGAGGAAAAGATGTTCTGAGTAAAACCTTGATTTTTGCTGATGTGTGAATCTCAAAGAGCACAGTCTTTTTCTTAGAAGATTAGCTTTAGGTTCTGTGCTAGGGAGAATCTGTAAAAAGATAGATAAGAGTGACCACTGGATTGAACTGTTGCCCTAATTTACCCTCTCCTTCTTGCCAAATTTTAAGTCATCTGTGTCACCAAATAGAGTAGAATAGGAGTGTTTCAAAAAGACCAGATGAAAGAAGACCATGATTAGTTTTTTCTTTTGCCTTATTTGCTTACCATGTTATACTGTATTTCTTTAAAAAGGGGTGTTTGTGCAGCAAACTGAGAAATCTATTTATTTGTCTCTTCTGGCTGCTGTAATTTCAGTCAGATTGAAATTTCTAGAAAGATGAAATTTTGCTTTCCCTGCAAATGTCTAAACTTTTCAGGGTTGATCTTCTGAAGTGCACATAGAAACAAGAGAGAGGGACAGCCAAAAGATATCATGGGCAAGCGGAAGCTGGGAAACTGCTGAAGAGAGCAGGGTGGAGGTGACCAGCCGAATGCCTAAGGCAACAAGGAGAACAGGGATTCAAAGTGAACCAGGTGAAGTCTGATGACACCCAACTGCTGTCATGTAATGCTGTAAAGGACAAACATAATGGAGCAAAGACTCATCCAGTAAAGACAGATTAGAAAAAACAGAGATTGTATCCAAATCTTCCTAATTTCAGTCTGGTTTAGCCAGCAGATCTGCGTTTTTATGTTTAAAAAATTACCTGGTTTAGTTTATATTTTAAGAAAATCTACCATCCTAAGTTCTGTGTTATCCTGATGTTTTGCATATGCTCACTAAAAAACAAAACATTCTGGAACATCTACATCTAAACCTAGCCAATTTGGGATGTACTTTACCAACAGTAACAAAACAGTAACAGTGTGAGGAGGAAATAATTGGAAAAAATTGAACAAATTTGGAAAAGAAATTAGAAATAAATATGTGATTAAAAAGGGTGATGGAACATATGGCAAGAGTAATACTGAAGTATTCTGGATTATCTCTTTCTCATCCTTTCTAACAACTGAGACACTTTATTTGCCCCGAAAGGCCATACTATAACCTCACACTTCCTGTCATACTCATTGATATAGAAATTGGTAAAGAATGACGGTCAGCCATGCAACTCTAGAAAATTACTGTGCCTCATGATGTCATCATGCTCCTCCCACATTCACAGTTAGCCCAGTTACGCAGGATGAATGAGTATTATAAACATCACCTTATTGTGATGTTTTAGAGGGTCTGTGCATTAAGATCCATTTCATCAAACTAGGCAAAAGGCTTTTTTTTTATTTTTTCAGTGAGGGCCATTTTAAAATTAAAAAGAAATATCTTTATTATTTGTCATTGCTCAGTTTTTGCTATGCAAAATAGAAACACAAACAGAACTCTATTTCACACTGCTTCCTGTTAAATGCTCAGTTGCTAAGTTAGCTAGTACCATAAAAATGCCCATAAGAAAACAAATGTAAAAAGGCACTCTCATATACAGCAGTGTTATACGACCTGGGTTTTATGATCAGGGACTAATTCACAGCCTGAACAATAAAACTTCTCTATAAGTCTTCATCAGACACACCAAATCCTAATTCCCTTTCCCTTTGCCAGTAATACTCTTTTTCTTTTTTTTTTTCCCTACCTTCCAAATAAACTCAAATAGCTGAAATGACCCAAAGTCTTTATACCTCAGTCAAACTACTTGGTTGCATTTGTTTGATGGCCTATCATTATTTATAGCAATAGGCTACAGATGATACTTGAAGCAGCAATGCCATTATACAGAAAGTTAGTGACAAAAATACTGATAATACTTCTTAGTATGAGTTCTAACAAAGACATGGGCCCTTATTGTCTGTTGTTTGCAATTGCCTCAAGGCAGTGGTAATATTTCATAGAGTCTCCTTCACAACCCTTTTTTTCCTGTTTGTAATAAAGCATAAGTAAAGATGATTTTGGAATATTAAATACTTCAAAGGTAACTAAGCTGTATAAGCTGAGCTATAAGAAGAATGGGAGAACTCAGAATCATCACTATTTTATTGTTTTAATCTTTTTGTACCCTATTGACACAATAAAGAAGGCTTCATAACAACTGACATCTGAACTGCTGTGGTGCTCCAAGCTGTACATTAATCTTCAAAGCCGAACCATTTTGAGTTATATTTCCGAGAATGATAGTGTGATGTTAGTAAGTTAGTGATTCCAGTTCTGTAAACGTTCTTATATGATATTTTTCTTTTTTCTTCTTTAAATGGCCAAGGAACATGAAAAGATAATTCCATAATTTTTATCCTGCACTTCAAACTTCACCAACATCTGAAAATTGAGATTAAAAAAGATAAAGAGCATAGGGTATTTACAGCCTTTTTAAAGTTTTAAAACTGGCAATAGCTAAAGTTTTATAAATAAAAATTCACATCATGGTTCATCACATTTTAACAACTGTTATTTATAATAAGTGTAATAATAGTGTAGATTATTATAGATGTAGATTCTTGCTTTCCTGAGGTGAATATATTAAAAACAACAACATCAAAAAACAAAACACTGCAGGCTGAAGGAATTATTTATTGTAATTTTTTTTAAGGAATAAATGTTTCCCATTAGTACTCAGAGTTCATTAGTCATTAAATATATTATGACTAAATATGGAGGGAAAACAAAACAACAAAAAAATGAATTGGAAGGCCCTGCTAACAGAGGAAAGATGATGAAAGAAGATGATAAAGAAAGATCATCAGAATCCAGGAAAAGAAAAGGATGTTATATTAATGTTGAGTGAGAAAATAATGCAGAAAAAATAGTAGGTGGTATAAAATTAGATAATCACAACAATAATTACAGAAAGAAAAAAAAAAGATAGGAATGAGTATTCTGAAATTGTTAGATTTACAGAGTACATAGCCCTGTAAATAAGACATTGCCATCTCTAGAAACAAGCCGAGAAACTTTATATTAGCTCAATAGTGCAAGACCTCAAGGCCTTTTAGACTTTGTCAGGATTTCCAGACAACCATGGATTTTTAACAATTAAGTTACAACAATCTAAATTTTATTAGCTTTTGCTTAGCTTTGTGAATTATGTGGTTGTTATAAATATATCTACATATATTTGCAACTAGTAGATAGTAACTACAGATAGCTGTTCTGTGCAGAGGGAGGTATCCATGATCCTAGAAAAAAAAGTAATATATGATTGTACAGAATGATAACAGTGGTCTTGGAAGTACAAACACCACCTTAAACCAGAGTCCCTAGGGCTATAAACAGAAGCTAGTGGTCACTGCAGAAAAACATCCTTGTGAGCTGGGGAAAACTTGTTTTAGGAATAACAAAGAAAACAAAGAATAATTCACACGTGAAAAAAAAATACCATGATGCCTCTTTATTTATATACCTGTTTCTTTACATATAATAATGAACTACAATTAGTTAACTGAACCTTAAGTGCTCATATCACTCTAAGTGAACTAATAGTATCTCCTTTTTGTATTTTTTTTTTTCTTAATTATCTAACAGTAAAGTTTTGTTGTCTCTGCACATCAACTGTGTTCCTTTAACCCACAAAATTGTCCTGGGTATAGTGCAAGAAGAAGGAAGGAGATCTGTCTTTCCAGAGGGAACATAAAAGATGGATCAGATACATTCAATATTACTTTCCTTGAGTCCTCTGGCTGAAAAAAGACTTTCAAGAATTTTAGGCACAAGAAAAGTTTTTTCTGTCCTATATGAATGCATTGAATGGTGGGTGCATCAAATCAGTAAAGCTCAGGAGCCATCTTGAGAATAGGGGTTGTGATGAAATTCTGAAGATGTTTGACTACTGACACCAGCTATGAAAAGAAAATTTTTCTTGTTAGATAGATTTCAACTATTTTTGGAGTATGGATTTTAGGGACTTTTAAGAACTTTAAAATGAGAAACAAGAGAGAACACTGACAAAGACAACTTCCATGCCTAGCTATAACAGGAGATATAGAAAATCAGGTAAATGAGGGTACTGTACAAGAGTATTTTCAGGTATGGTTATATAAATAACTACAGAGTAAGGCTTGATATTAATGTTATTATCAGTCAGACAACACACAGTACAACTAATTCAGCAGGAACATTAGCTGAGGTGAAATAAACAGCTAATACAAAGTGATGGAATAACAAAATGGAGAAACTAGTTAATTCATTGCAATGCATGAGAGCAACTGTTATATGAGTAGAAGACACTTCATAATTGGAATGTTATGTTAGGGTATAACCCATCTAAAATAAGGTAAAAGTAGTTTGAAAAGCACTTATGCTAAGGGAAAAAATAATTATGATATAAAGATGAAAAACTTGATGTAGTGTAGTTAGCCATAGTTAGCCTTGACTAGAATTATTACAGAGGAAAGACTGTAAAACAGATTTTATTTCTTTAATGTAAAGATTTCCTGTAGGTGTCCATGTTAGGATACAGATATTTATATTTTAATATTACTAGAAAGACAGCATGAACCTCTTCTTGTTTAGTTACTCCAGTTTGCATATAAGATTTCAAGATACAGTTCACAGGGAGAGGGCAAGATAGTGATTGTGGTTACACCTACATTGACAAATCCTTCTCTTCCTATTTTATGGCTATCTGTCCCTATTATCATCTATAATGCACATTCGTTATTAATTCCCAGGCTTTCTTGGAAAGTGAAAACTACTAGTTCCTGCTGAGACAAAAGGCATGCTGGTATCCTCTTCAGTTCACACTAGGATTTCTCTGTACAAGTAATATCAACAAGGTGGCACCAGGTTTAGTTCTTTCTAATTTGCACAGACCTACAATATTATCCTAGCACAGAAACTTTCTTTATAAAAAAATCTCATGGTATGCAGTAAATATCCTCAGTGTTACACTATGAAATGAACATTCTGACCACCTGTGCCACAACCCTCTCATTATTTCAGGCACTTTGAACTCTAAATAAAAAGGCACAAAAAACCTCAGCCTACACACACACACAAATTAGTTTCAGAGCTAAGAGATCAAGTTCTACGCATTGTCTACACAGGCAACTTACTGTAGAAAAGATAGGGCTCCAAACCAGAGACAGTGCCTATGATTTCAGCTATGCATTGAATTGAAGTGGATGAAATTGCTTGAAACAGTCATCAGATAAGCTTTAAAGACAACCCTTAAAGCAAGGTCTGGAAACCAAGTCTCGTGCACTGTTCCTATAAATGTGATTCTACTTCACAAATGAAAGGTAAAAGATCTTTATCTTCGACCCAGGTTTGACAGAAAGCAGAAGCTGCTGTTTGTTTTGCACACTCTCTAAGGCTACTTCTGCATAGAGCCCTTTAGACAAGAAAGATGGAAAAGTATGAATTTGGAAAGGTTGATGTAATCTACCTAACAGACTGTGCTGTTTCCAAATAATATTAATTCATAACCAGTGACACAGTGACTTCAGGAAGTCATAACTATATAATTTTGATAATTTGTGTTGAAGACTTACAGAGCTACATGCCACTTACACCTCAATTTGGGATCCTCGAAGTACTTGGCATTCTGAACAATTTACAAAAATGTGTTTACTTAGACTTTTAAAAGAAAAAAAAATTGAAATTAATAGGAAGGGATTCTATAACTACCCAAATCAAAGAGAAAAAAAACAAACAGACATACAACAGTTTTCAGTGACAATAAGGTTACATTTAAAATAAGCCAGACACAATTGAATTCTTTGTCTCAGATTTTATCCTTAGCATAGTGGAATATATGCAGAACTGCCTCAAAGTTAATGAGAATGCATATATGGAAATAGGTCAAAGAACTTAGTGAACTTAAACTGGGAGGTCAGATAGTCTGCATTTTTAAACAATAATGACGCTGGAAATGTATCCTACAATAAAGGCTTGCTTAAAACTTTTAGATTTTTTAGCCAACAAAAATTAAGACTGACAGAACATATGATTGCTCTCAACAAATACTCAAGAACTTGAATATCAGGGAGGGAGAATTGCTATTCAAGTTCAAGGACAAAGTTGTCACAATAACAAATGGATTTAGGTTGACTGAATGATGTTGACCAGAAGTGAGAAGAAGATTTATAGTTCTAAAATTGAAAAGGCTATAGAGAAACCCTTCATTGAACAGGAGAAGAAAAATCATAGCTAAACTGAATTTTGTTACACTATGAAACAAAATTATGATTGTATGGCATAAGTGCCTTTAGACTCTAAGCTCTGTTCCAGATTTCAGTTCTTTGTAATGTGTTTCTAAAAGTCCAGATATTTTTAAACATATATATATATACACATTGATTTCAAACGTGTCACCTTTATGAACTATCTAGAGAGTGTTTCCTTTTTTTCTTTCAATCACTTTTCGACTACTTTAGACAGCAAATAACTGATCCCATGGATTTTAAGGTATATTGCTTAGCTTAGCAAGAATGCTTTCCTGTATTTGACCTGTTACGTTTGTCACTTAAAGAAGCTACTACATAAATGAGAAGCGAAAGTTCTCATTAGATATGTACAAGTAAAACAAATGTACTTGCTATACGGGCCTGATCATTTGTAAATTTATAAGAATACTTGTGATCCTAGTTTGGACCAGCATTCAAAAAAGCAAACTTTACCTAAAGACAACAGTCAGGAAACAGTGTCAAAGGGAATTCAGCTCAATATTTATACAAGAATTTAAAAAGCTCTTTGCAGTCAGATGACATCTTTTCTTTCCACAAAACGAAGATACCATTTTTCTTGTGACTAGAAAGCTTGAATACACACCTATAAATATTCTTTGAGATGTGTTATCCGTGAGACTGTCACAGTATTAGTTTGCATCAGTTAGTAATATAAGGAAATATCTGTATTAGCAGTAACCATCAGTTTTTCTGCCCTTATGCTCTCATCCTTGAATGTTAGCCATAAAGGGCATAGCTTGTCCCTTCCTTACAATTTCTCTTAAAGAATAGAGTGAATTAGCTAAGACTTCAAGAGAGAGATTAGAGGGAGTACTGTAAATGTCTTTGACGTAATTGTCTATATGTTCACTCACACTGTGAATGACTAAAGAGAGTAGCAACTAACAACTAGCTGGAGGAGGACCCTTAGAGTTCTTAATTAAATGAAGATTGAAGGATAACTCCCAAACGTGGCAGGATCACTGGATGCTTCAGTAAGTGCATGGCGCTTAATAAAAGAATGAGTGGAGCTCCAGGTGGCCTCTCTGCAAATGTCAAGTGTGAAATGTTCCACAGAGAAGTCACTGTCACTGCTTAAAATGGTGAAATGAGCCCTTGTAAGGAAGGTAGTTTCTCTGCTGGCAGTTTGAAAGCATTCATTTACACATTATGAAAACCAGGATGGTATTCTTGGTGAGGACACTGACACCCCCTGAGGTCTTTAAGCCTTGACACAAGGACCCAGAGAAACCTCCTGAAGGTTCTTCTGTTCATGTAAAAGGACAGTTAGTATTTATATTCTAATATGTAGAGAGCTTCATTTACTGAGGAATCATGAGTCAGAAAACTCATCTGGTAAAACCTTGGAAAACCTGCTATGGAGTGCATTTTCCTTATGGAAGTGACACAAGAGGAACCAGGCATAAGACCCTGTATCTCAGGTAGGCCTTCCTGTAGAAATCATAGGCACTAGAAAAGCTTTTGGTATGATGAAGAGATCGTTAGAGCCTGCACTTTTGAAAAGAGCCTATCCATATTATTCTGGAAAGCGGGTCTTTACCTGTAGGTAAAGCTATTAGCCCTTTCAAAAATTTTACTTGGGGAGTGAGAATGCTGATTAATCTTCTACCTGAGGACATAAAATGACAATGGATGCTAAATTTACTGCAACAGAAGAAAATTACAGGCTGCATATCCTTAGCTATGAGACTAAGAACGGGAAAAATCACTGAGGCTGGGAAACATGACCTATGAGAGTACCAATCTACAAATGTAACTATTTAATTTGGTAGGTAGATATACTAGAATTTCTTCTACTGTTTATAAGACTATTCTTCCCTGGAGAACAGGTACGTTCTAACTCAAAGCTATCCAGTGGTTTACTGGGAGACATACTAAATTTCCTTTTTCTCATGAGAAAGACCTCTTGAGAAGGATGAGGCGGCCAGGGTGACTGACAGTTTGTATCTTTAAAAAAAAAAAAAGATAGTAGTAGAATCTTTGGCTATGATATCCAAAACTCACTAGCTAAAAATTATAAACTGGGATGTTTACTGTGAATTTGACACTCAATCACAGAAAAAAGGATGAGATGAGGAACTTGACAATGACTCTAAGGGAGACAACAATAATGCATAGCTCTTCCACATACCTTCAAAATATCGTTGTCATTCCATCAGCCTTGTCTCCAAGATGGTTTATGCAAAGACACGCCTGTAGGTAGCTCAGAGCACAGCTGGGCCACTGTATTGTCACTGTCTACCTGGAAGAGATTTAGGGTGTAAAAGAAATAGGGTCTCTGTGGACATGTGTATGAGCTTCTTGAATAAAGACTGGAGCAAACACAAAGATCTCGAGATGGTCATCAAACATTTGTAGAATGGAGTTCATATAAGTGTATACATTAAACAGGACTCTTGCCCTTGGAGCTGCAGTTCCTTAGAGATACCTGTGGATACAACCATGAGTGCTTTTTCAGGACACCTCTCACCTTTGTCCTACAGACTAATTTTCAATTAGGATAGGATCAAAAGGTTTCTTAATTTCTTGGGTTAAACCCAAAAAGAACCTGCAACAATAGCATGCACTATTTATGAGCGGCAATAATAATTGCTGATCCAGAATCAAGAGTGAGGAAAGAAATTTTCATTCAGAAAAACAGTCAGTATATTTGTAGTATACTTTGATGACACTGAAGGTCTAGAATGTTGCCTAACAGCAACTAAGGAGAAAGGGTATAATATATTAAATTTTAAATCCCTTATTAACCATTCCCTTTTTCACAACAGTTATCTCTTCAGTTTTTGACACATTAATCAAACATATATTTACAGTCTGAGTACTTTCATTTTTTTCAAAAGTACTCTATAATATAACATAATTGTGCTTATGCTAGTGTGAAAAACTATTCTTCCCAGCCTTTTCCAAAAGACTGTTGGGATGGTGCCCTGCATCTTTTAAGACTCGTTACCAGCAGTAATAAATATAATAGTACTACAATCTATGTTGTCATAAAAGTTAGAAAAATCCTCCTTAAAAAGTCACAGTGTCCAAAAATATACCTCTCTCTTATCCTTAAAATAGTATGTAATCTTTTCTTTTTGGACAAGAAATTCACCAAAACAATTTCTCAAAATTCCTTCAGTTGATTTTGGTGTATTATTTATATCTCCCATGTATTCTTCATGAGAATAAATTCATAGATTAAGTTCACACATATTTTCAGCTAGTAGTCTTCCAGATTGCGACACGTGATCATAGTTTCTGAATTTTCATTTGTGCTTTTATTCATCACTGTGAATTGAAACAAGCTTAAAGTCTAACAGGTAACTTATTTTCCATTTGCATGATGTGTTTCTCTCTATGAATAACTATAATGAGATGAAGTAGGTATCATGCCATCTTTCTCTCACTGCATGGCAGAACAGGAAACACAATAGTAAATTCATTTTTCTTTCTTTCTCCCGAGTAGGATGGCTTCAATGGCTGCACTTTGAGTGAATGTACATTTCAGATGAGCATCATGCTTTCAATAAAAAATTCTTAATTGTTTCCACTTAACATAATGTACTTCTCACTGGAAATGGTATTGGAATGCACAAGCTCGATTCCTTCTAAATGAAAATATACTGATAGATGCACCACTGAAATAAGTCTCAGTGAGCTACAACCACTACAGCTGTTCAGTCCACAGGATTGAATGCTAACCGCTTGAAATGCACATAATGTAGAAGACTCCATTTTCCCTGCCAGCTGCTTCACTCTAGAGCCCTTCCCATTGCAAGGTACTTCCCGCCAATGTAAAAACCTCTATTTATCTTTTCTGTTCATCAGAGAAAAAAAAAACCAAACCATTAATGTTTCTTTCCTCTTCCTATAATGAAAAAACAAATTGGACAACATTAGTGGCCTAATTTCTTGAAGGGATGAATTTCTTGAGGCAGGGAAAATGTTAGTACAAACTCTTAGCTTTGATACCGTCCTGTTGAATTAGAAGCTGCTTAGTTATTTAATTTCTTAAATCGAGATCACGAATTATAGGCATGGCCCAACAAAAATCGTAAACACTCAGTTTACAAATAGGGCACTGCATTCTATATGTATCCTCATGCTTAAAGTTAAACAAGTACTTCAGTAATACATTAGATCATAGTCTACATTTTGAGAATTTGGATATATATATCTGGCAATGAGAGATGCACTATAGCAACACTGAATGAAAAAACTCTAGTTTTACAATCTTAAAATGGAAAAAATAGTAGCTTAATACAGGTTCACTACAAAATAAAAAAATAGTAGGAATAATTAATATTTAAAAAAATATCACTAATGTACTTTGTCAAGACTGAAGACATTTATTTACGGATAGTGTACATATATAAATGAAAATAAAGAAATACAACTATATTAACTCACTAATGTAACAATATTAAAACTGTTGTTTTAATAGTGGTTATGCTATAGTGCATTATAAAAACAACAGCAGGTAATCCTGATTCTGAATGAATGTTAATTAAAAGTACATATTCAAACTTCTGTTTTCACCTGATCTGTGTAATTTTGTGGAAAAGACCTGATACATCCCCCAACAGGTGATGTATTCTTGGTCTATGAAACATTCTATGAATGGTCTATGAAACATCTTGGTCCATGAAACAATAGCTGATATATACCTGTAACTTCCCAGGAAACCGTCCAAGAAATCCCAAAGACATCCAAGACAAAGCATTCACAATCACTTTTGTCCTTGCCTTATGGCCTCAAGAGAAAAAGTGTTTCCAGAAATGGAAGGCAAGTTTTTAAAAATATTAACTCTACTACTGGACAACAGAGATGGCATGCTGGACCTAGGACAGAAATATAATAATAACCTGTTACCACCACAAAATACACAGCAGTTTTATGTCACACTGCTGGCATTGAGCAGTCTAGTTGACCTAGACTGAATAAATATTCTTAACTACTAACAATAGTTATTGATGTAAACTAATTCAAAATAATTTAATTATTCTTCTAATTTGAATACTATTTGCATCATGCACAATCTCATCCTGTAAAACTCTCACTGAAATGAGAAAGTTACTAGCAGTACAAATAACAAACAAATGCAAAACCTTTCAACTTCTTTAGATTTCCATGCATCAGTAGATGTAAGAAGCCTTTTTGTCTCTGTTTACACAGTTTCCCTGTAACACTCCACAACATAATGGCATACCGTGGAGACAGAAGTGACTAATCTAATGTGAGCAGAAAATGCCATCAAGGGGATCTTCTACTAAATAACTAAAGTCACTTTATCTGGCCAGGGAAGTACAGAGGCTCTTTTTGTGAGGTAAAAGATGCCCCACATGTTCAGAACAGCCAAAAGCAGAAACGTCTTATACAGAAGATTTTATTTTGTTAAGTTGCTTTTTTTGTCTTAGGGAAACTATGATGAAGACTGAAAATGTAGCCATTTAAGCTCTATGACAAATAAAAATATTATGGAAAAAATTGTTTGTTACAGATATGAAAGTTTCAGAGTGCTGTTGATTCAGAATTCACTTGCTTGAATAAACGTGTCGAATGCAAGGTGAAACAAAATATTGCATTCACTAAAATAAATACACATTAAGATGAATATAGATATAGATAGCTTCAGCACTCAGAGAAATAAATAGAGCTCAATATAAAATAAATGGAAGACACTGAAAAAAGCACACAACTTTTACAGAACATGATAAAATGAACACTGCACCATTTAAAACTGATTGACAGGTAATGAGCTATAAAATCTATATTGAAATGGAAATGACAGAGAAAGAATAGCACAAGGCATCAATGCTACAGTCACTGTGCTGAAAGATGGGAAAATTTCTGAGACAACAGCTCACAGAATTTAAGCAAATTAGGGACTGGTGAAAAATCTATGTGTTCTGATTGAATTAACCAGTTGCTGAGAGACAGAACAGCACTGCAATTTAACATGAGTGTTAAATGGATCTTCCTGCTTATATTAAACTTCCTGTATAGTTGAAAATGAGACACCAATAAATAATATGCATTCCTTCACATCTGGTCTTTCCTTGGTTATAGCAACATACTTTAATCATGTTATCAGTTTACTTTCCAAGTTTCAATGTGTTAAGCACTTAAAGAAGCAAACATCAGTTTATTCTGAACTTTCACTTCAGGACTAATTTGCTTTGCATCTGTTTTGAATTTCTTTCTAAGCAATTCTCCCAATCTATTTGATAAGCAGAATTCAGATAGTAATATTTACTTGCAACATTTTCTGGGACTTTGATTTACTTAATAGGATAATTTAATATTTTTTTCCCTAAGGGTTCCTCTGTTTCCTTTCATGAACAGAACAACTTTCAATATTTCTAGTTCTCATTCAATGAACTACATTCCATAGCTTGATGCCTCTAGCTAATCTGCAGAATTCAGTCTCTTTCAAAATGTTTTCAAATACATACTGTGATAAGAACTCATTATAGTCATGATAAACTTTGATACTTGAAAATATACAGTTAAAAGTTTAAAGACTACTGCTCCAATCCATTCATTTTATTACAAAAACAATATAACATTGGGAAAAGATCTATCTTCAGGAAAAGCAAACAATATATTTGCAAATCAATTGCTTCTTTAAGGGTGCTCTCACAACACCCTAACTGCAAGCAAGTTGATTTTTATATGTATTCTGCTTCTCAAGATACTGCACCAATGGAAATAATATGAAATATAACAGTCTAGCTATTGAAAAAGTGGGGGCTTATTTCAATATTTCAGTAACTTCACTCCCTATAACCAGAAAGTGTTATTAGGTTGCATGATCTTAATCTTTGTGCAAGTACGTCATTACATTTTGCCTTGCATTGCATTTCTTTAGATATGTTTTCAGAAAGTAATCTATTCTTGCTTTGAACATATGTACTCTACAGTTATCAGGCTTTATTTCCATTCACAAACATGCTCAAAGGCTAATCCCTAAAATTTATCATAAATTAAGGGAACAACATATGTGCTCTACATCTTCTTAGCGTAGTAAAAAATTCACCTGAACAGTTTCCTGAACAACTTCAACCTATTAATTCTCAAGATATCTTCTTTAAGTACATCCTAAGTGAATTTTCACCTCTTATACCTTGCTACTGGTGTTAAATGTTTCTAACGACATGTTCTTCAACTTCATGAAGAAGTAATGTTTAAATACCAAAGACCATGATATTCCTTCAGCAGGCACTCCAGATAATTTCAGAGGATAATAGGTTTCTGATATTCCTGGCCCTTTTCCGCAGTGTGGTACATGAATAGAATGAGAAAGAAATAACCAGTGTCACCTTGAAACTCGTTTCCTGTATTTTCTAAATTCTTAAATTGTAAAATCATTTTTCCTATATTATTTAATTTTATATTTATTTGTTGTCATGATCCATTCAACATTATTATAATTTACCTCATACTCAGAACATCTCTCCATTTCCATTCATCCTGCATACATATAGTGCTTTTAATGTTAAGCTTGTGATAATATTTTTCTACAAATTTAAAATTCACATCAACGTCCACTATGTTTAAATTATTTCAAATAAATAGCCATTTTCAATAATAAATACTCAAATAAGAAAAAAATCTAATTTTTTTTTGGTAATGGGTGTTTCAGTGCTAGCCATTCTAATTTTTCTCTGAGGAATGTTCAGATATTTCAATTCAAATTATCAAAAGGGAGGCACATTTTCTTGGAGAATAAAAGGACATGACTCCAAGAATGCTGAGAACGACTAAAATCCATCTTCCTGTCACTATGCAATGGATTATTTTTAACTACCTATAGTTTTTTCTAGTAAGTAATAACTTGAAAATGTACACATCAAATAAATCACTGAATAAGGAGGAATGAAATGGAACAGATCTATTAAAAAGGTATAGTGAAGTGTGTTCACTGCTCCAGTGCACTGAAATGAATTTGGACTAGTTTCACTACACCATTATATTGGAATACTAAACACAAGACTGTAGGCAATTTACAAATATAACTGAATAATTCACTGACAATATTTACAGATCTACACTGACAGATTTCCATCTTCAAAACTCTCCTCAGAATAATAAATAACAGTATATTCACTTACTAAAATATTCAGATAGAGACATTCCATCAATTACTGAAAAAATAAAATGGTTTGTTTCAGCCTGTGAAATGTAAATCCCTGAAGTTTCTGTGTAACAAAAACTTCAGTTAGATACAGCTCTAAGAGTACTGTCAAGAAATGTCAAACTTTGGAACAGCAAACATGTTGCTTCAGTGATACAACATATAAAAGCTGTTTGTACAATGGCTTTGTGCAGGAGTAGTTAACTTTGTCAAGGAGAAAATTCAGAATATACCTGTTTAGTATAAGAAATATATAACATAATTTAAGGAAATCTGAAATATGGAAAATATTTCAAATGGAAAAAGAAAGAGATTGAAGAATACAAGTAGGCGAACAGCTAAACTACATTTTGATTTGGTACCCTTCAATATGTAAGCTGAAATTCACCATAAGAACAGTACAATACTTAAGCATCAAATTATAGAAATTTTAGGGGAAAAATAAGTCAAATTGGTACATAACTGATACCACAGATATCCAAGCAAGACATTTTGCATAGACTGAATTGAAGCTGCAGTTGTGTGACAGGGAACTGAACTAAGATATGCTGCATGGCAACTGGGTATCTTTTCTTTTTTTAATAAGCTTTTAAAAGAGAGGAGAAAAAAAACAAGTCTTGCCTGTTCACCCATCTTAACTTTAACAAAGAAACTAGAGATACAATGTTAAGATGGCACCTAAAATGCCAGTTTTATGGGCTTTTCAATCAGTAACTGACAAAGATTTTGTTAAAGGAATAAAGGGGGAAGGATGATGAACTTCAAAGTTTATTATAAGGGTAATGGGATGTTAACAATGAAGCCATGATTTCCTATAGTTTCAGTATCAGTCATTAACTGTTAGAAAATTACTTAAACAGCATCACATAAAGAGCATGAGATGCAGCAGATGTAGGAAAATGGTAATATATATTTTCTTAATTTTGCATGGTTTATAAATAATGGCCTCTGGGATTAATATATTCTCACAGTTAATGACTACCTCATTTTAGGGGCAAACTCCTCTGGATAGTCATTAGCTGTCAAGAAATGCTGACCCCACAGGTCATTCTTACTGAAGTGCTGTATAATACATATAATAGTTATGTAAATGCTGAGTATCACTACAATGAATATTTAAATGAGGTGCTTAGGAAAAGCTTATGGGTTATTACTGAACAAGTGCCTTGGGTGCATGAGGAAGGTAGGCACAAGGAGGGTCTGTGAACACTTGCACACAAGGGCAACTGAGCCAAAATATTATTATTCTCTGATCAAACGGACCTGGGATTAAGGTTTAGTATTAGCAGAGATGAGAGATACTGAGAGAGCAGAAGACTCTTGTGTGGAGTCTGCCCTTTCTGGTATTTGGTTGCAGGGGGAGGAATTAATCATTGCACCACAAAAGAAATAGAATCCACTGCCAAATGTTATCACTGTGCCACAAGAGTGCATGTCTAGAACTAGAGCATCTATTTTGCTTACCCTCCTTATATTTGGATGGGTAGTTCAGGTACTTCCCTTAGTATCAGAGCCATTATTGTCTCAAGTGAAAGCTATATGTCTCCAAAGATTGTTCCTGAATTTTAAGCACTGAGTCGGACATATTGACAGAAGAGGAAGTTCTGCCTCCTGAATTTAGTAGACACTTCACAAAGGTTGCTAACAAGCTTGTCTTTTCTGAATTCAGAGCACCGGGTCCTCTACTGTGCATAGATATGTAACTGGGCAGCTATCATTCTTTTTAGAATGCCGATGGCCACAGTGTTCACATTTGCATAATAATAGCCACTAAGACAACATATCTAGGAAGTGAGTATTTAGGGATCTTTTTCTTCCTAAATCTGAGACAAATTATGTTTACTTTAAACCTTCCCAAGGAAGTGTTTTATCCCCTAGATTATAACATAGCCAGAGATAGAGGCACCATCCGCATTTCTTGTGAAAGTAGGGCTGCTGCATAGGCAAGAAAACAAGAAGTACCCAGAAGTCAACTCTTCAACATTTTAGGTGAAGCATTAAACGTGGAGAGAAAAGGTTACGCGTCTTACATGGGGTCTCATGAGTGCAGAGTAGAGGTGTAGAGTCCCTTCCCGTGACCTGCTGGCCACACTTCCCTTGATGCGGCCCAGGATGCGGTTGGCTCTCTGGGCTGCCAGTGCACATTGCCAGCTCATGTTAAGCTTCTCATCCACCAACACCCCAAGTCCTTCTCCTCAAGGCTGCTTTCTAGCCATTCTCTGCCCAACCTGTATTTATGCCTGGGATTGCCACATCCTAGGTGCAGGACCCTGCACTTGGCTTAGTTAAACTTCATGCAATTTGCACGAGCCCACCTCTCCAGCCTGTCCAGGTCCCTCTGGATGGCATCCTTTCCCTCCAGTGTGTCGACCGCACCACGGAGTTTCGCGTCGCCGGCAAATTTGCTGAGGGTGCACTCTATCCCACTGTCCATGTCTCCAACAAAGTCCCAGTACCAACCCCTGAGGAACACCACTCATCACTGGCCACCAATTGGACATTGAGGGGTTGACCACAACCTTTTGACTGTGGCCATCCAGCCAGTTCCTTATCCACTGAGTGGTCCATCCATCGATGTGGATGTTAGGTGTTAAGTGTCTCCTCACCATATACCTGAAATTCAATGAAGTTCAAGCTAAAGTTATACTACTAGCTTCTCACAATGATGCACTTCTATACAATATTGTATTACTAAATCCCTAAATTACTTGGATATGGGCACCGTAAAAACATTTTTGTGCATCAAAATGAGTGATCTGCATTCATCATACAACCCCTTCCTCTGCCACCAGATGACTGCTTAGGGTGTGCTGAACATACAACACATATATTATTACATATATATAATTATGACTTTGCTTATAAAAGCCATAGTCTTAGTACTGTAGCCAAAACAGAAGCCTGTGACAGTAATAAATTATACATATACTAATAAGTTTGTAATTCATATTAGCTTGCCTGGAATCTGAATATAATGTAATAAAATACTACAGTTAACAATGTTCTATATCTGTTTAGCAAAATCATGATAGCATAGCATAGCTAGACAGAATTTCATATAGGTATGTGAACAATGTTTTCCCCAAAAGGATATACAGTGATAACCATAGTTGCAAGTAAGATCCAAGAAACAAAGAGCTTCCAAAAGACAAGATAAATACCAGGGCCTGCAAATATGCAGGACATTTTCCCAAATGCACGACAAGGTTGAAAAGAAAAGAAGCAGTGCTGAGAGCAAAAGAGACTCCCCCAGCTTTTTGCAGGGGGGAAAGGGGAAGGGAAAAGAAATACCCTTAGGCCTAAATGAGGAAGATCTGAGAAGAAGACGACCCTATTTCCATTATGACTTTTCTTGTTAAATTGCTAAAAGCCAACAGGTACAGTAGACATCACTGCTAACTATATAGCTTCAGGTCTTTGGTACAGTATACTCACAGCTATATTAGAATATAAATGCTAAAAAAAAAAACCTTAAAAGGTTTGCATATATATTAATGATGATGCATTTAACTGAGAACAAGAACTGCCTGAATTTATAAAAAGGATCGGCCATTTACAAGTAATGTGTGGTTAGTGAATTAACTTAGTTTCATAGTTTAAAACTGTTCTGGTTTGTCAGTCTTCTAAACAGTCCTGTCACAGTGATCTGTTTTCCTCACTGAAGCATATATCTGCTGTTACAATACAAATACTCATCTAAGAAATGCTTAATACCAAAGTAGAATATAAAGAAGATTTAGAGATTTACTGTGGGGTAGCCCTCACAAAGAATGCAACATTTACAAAAGATGGTCATTGCCAGAAAGGAACTCAGAGATGACAAGTGTAATTAAAATCTTTGTTTTGAAATGCCTCTAAGAATGTATCTGGTATGACAAGTGCATCCTATTAGGCATCATACTTTCAAAATAAAAGATAGAGAAAAATGAGTGATTGTGAATTGCCAGGAAGACAGATTTTTTGTTGTTGTTTTTATTGCATTATTTATCTTCTAAAGAGATTTAATTTTATGTCATTTTTCAGACAAAAATATAAACTGATTGATGTGTAGTCCACTCTTTGAGATATGACAGGAAGCAGAAACAATCTTAGTCCAAGACTAATGACTAGGATATACTTGAATATTTTGAACTAGAGTAGACACATTACAGGCCAAACTCTCTGGAAATAAAAATGAATTAGAACTAATCAACAAGTGTATTGTATCCAATATATAGCCCAAACAGACATATGCAGAGTGGGTATATATACACTCTGTCATTCAAGACTAGAGACTTTTTGCACCATAAAGCCTCCTTTCTTGTGTTTGATAGAGCTAAGTAAGGCAGAACATAAACATGCTCTCTCAGATCTGACTTAGCCAGAGAACTGCTCTGCTGCCATATACTTTATGTATTCTGTGAAAATCAAAAAAAAAAAGCAGATTTTTTTTGTATGAATGGATAGGCCTTAAAGACCTATAGATACTGAAATAATCTTCTGGATTCAAGTGACATACACATTACACAGTAAGTTACCCTAAGTAATAACCCAATAGCATTCATAATTTTCTAAAAGTACATCTTAAAATCCTTTATTAAAAAAAAAAAGGGAGAGGGATAAGTTTACCAAAATGTATATTATCTCTTAATTCCTTTGTTTGGCATAGTCAAACTTTCTGATACTTTTGTTCCCTGTAACTGTTGTTAGAATTTCAAAGAACTGTTAAGCAGATGAGAGGCGTAAGAAACTTTTTAATACCCAATACTCTGAGATGGGAAAATTCTATTATCTATCTTATCAAAAGTGTTAACACAGTCGGGTATCCAGGTCAAGAACCTTTGCATGGAGAAATTTATGCTATGGATATTAAAGGTCAAAACCATGAGTATGACACTTTTCAGGATCACTCCTAGAACAAAAGGGGCTCCATGTATTGGGATTGCAGAGTGCAGGCATATTAATGTACCTTAGAAATTAGATTATACTTTTGGGGAGAAAAATGCTCTCTTGTTTTGGATAAGAAAACCTTCATAAGTACCTAACCTCCTTTCTTGCCAAGAATTACTTAGAGGTAAGAACAACAAATTCTCTAGGTGGGTACAAAAGTATGTAGATTTTAGACACTCAAAGTAAGGCTCAACAACCACCCTGAGTGTCAAAGTGAAGGGATCCAGCAGATGAGTTTCTTTATAGGTGGTTCTGAATGTTGAGGTACCAGGTATATGTCTGGTCTCTGGCAGATAGGACACATACAATCTCTAATGGTTATATGTCATCACATAGTGTACCTGTACCTGAACGTGCTGGCCAACAGATCTTGCTGTTATTACACAGTACTTAAGACAGAGAATAAAGATGGGAAGTCTGAACCTTTCTGGGGACCAATAATTTTCATCCATCTCTGTGTGGATATCCTACTGAAAAAAAAAATGAATTATCTGAGCGTAGAAGATCATTAGAAGGAAACTAAAGAAAGTCTGATAAGAAATGCCACACTCACAGGGAATTTAGATTTTTGAAGTGAAAGAATGTTTTCCCAGAGAGAACACCAATTGAAGCCGTGACTCTATATTTCAGAGCCCAACCTCAGGCAGCATGAAGTCATACACTATGTCCTATCAGAGCTCAGTAGGATTTTACTGAAGTGGTAGGATCAGTCTCCAGTCAAGGAATAAAGAAGGTGCCATGCGTATGCATGCATACCACCTGCCCCAGTACACAATGTCACATTAGATATACAGACATTTGCTATATAAAGAATGATGGCATCGCTCCACACAATGGATCTACAGGCCTCCAGTAATTTATTCTTTCACAGCTTGAACAGTTGTTTAAAAGTTCTTAATAAATTTGTTTGCTTCACAACGTTAATTTGCTTTTATACGTTTAGGGAATGTTGGGTTCTAGCACGTACTTAAAGTAATGATTGTCACATGTATGGTTGTCAGTCTCTGTTATGCTTTTTTATTTATGCAGCTTGTGTACACTATGACTTGGTTTTGGCTTAATTTTATGAGATTGCATGAATCCTCCACTTAGAGGATTGGTATAAAATAATTTGCAAAGGTGATTCCAGCCTGATGATGTTTTTTAAATTAAGAATAAAACCCAAAAAGAGAGTTGGTTAATAGTTTGTTGTTTTCTGTATATAAAACCAGGGGTTTCTGAACAGTAAAATAAATGGCAGAATTCAGAAAAGAAGGTATTTCTATTACAAAGAAATAATGTATGCTGTGTACATGCCCACTTCTGCCCAAAGCCATAGGATGAGCTGCTGAGTTAAAACTGACCTATTTAGCTATAGCCCAAAATCTTTCTCCAAAGCAAAACTCCTTGAGGAAAAGATGATATGAGTTCCTCCATATGAAACCTTCAGTTGTTCTTTAATACTCTTAGCTCCCTGAAAAAGTTATCACCACTTTTTTAATATTTTACCTAATCTACTTTCTTTTCATTTTCCTTGGGAAAATATATTTGAATTATGTAAGTCATTCTCCATCTGCCAATATGAAAACATTCATCAAAGGCACTTAGAAATAATGAAATCCACAAAAATATACAAAAGGCACTATGGTAGAACTGTACATCTAAGCAAAACCTATTATATCCCCTAGTCCTGTTTACAGGATAATAAATCTCAGTCAGGAGAACTAGAAGGATTGATTTCATTGTTCTTTCTGCCCACAAGAACATCCTACGAAAAGGTGGCATTTTATGGCAGTAGGCTTGAAATTTTGCATTAGATTATATTGCTTTTTAAGAAAAGATGAAAAATATGGAGTAAAAAAAAAATCATTATTTTTAGAAATAGTAGCAGCATTAGTGAAAACAATAAATTAACTAGATGACTAGCTGTGCAATGCTCTTTTATTCAGTCTCTGAAAAAGCAATCTCAGGTTTGATATGGATTGTTAAAGCTTTTCAAGAAACATTATGTTACAAAGCTTTCTAAATAGAGTAGTGGTATTTAGGAGACAGCAATAGCATTTTTTCAATGTCAACAATATTCTCAAACATACTTTAAACATGAAAAATAATGATATTATGTGATGAGGCATTTTTTACATTATGCATATTTTTTTTAGAAGTGAATCATCATAAATGCATCCTCCCGATCAAGTAATTGAGATGCCTGATTTTAAGCATGACCAGTAGCAATGATGAACTTAAACAAGCTTCTGCATATTTCTCCCAGACATTTATCAGAGCCCTATAAAACAAGTTATATAACAATATGAAAACCTTCATTTTTGTGGATTAAGAACAAGCATTTTGTTCACAGAATTTTCCTTTTCCAGAGAGTCTAGCTATAGCTCATGGACTTGGTTTGGCTTTCAATTGTTTATATTCTTGTCTTATTTATCCCATTGTATAAATCAGCTAAACAATACAATGTCTGCAATAGCCTTATCTGTGCTTATATCTTCTTTCTTACATAAGTATGAAACCAGACAGACGTTTTGACCTGTTGGAACGGGTCCAGCAGAGGGCCATGAAGACGATCAGAGGGATGGAGCACCTCCGCTATGAGGACAGACTGAGAGAGTTGGGGTTGTTCAGCCTGGAGAAGAGAAGGCTCTGGGGAGACCTTATAACAGCCTATCAATATCTGAAGGGAGCCTACAGAAGAGCAAGAGATGGACTCTTTATGAGGAAGTGTAGCGACAGGAAAAGGGGCAATGGTTTTAAATTGGAAGAGGGGAGACTTAGATTAGACAAAAGAATTTACAGTGAGGGTGGTGAGGCACTGGAACAGGTTGCCCAGGGAAGTTGTGGATGCCCATCCCAAGGCCAGGCTGGATGGGGCTTTGAGCAACTTGCTCTAGTGAGAGGTGTCCCTGCCCATGGCGGGGGGGTTGGAACTCGATGATCTTTAAGGTCCATTCCAACTCAAACAATACTATGATTCTAAGTGAGAACTAAATCCTCCACTGAGTTGTTTCTAAGTTACTGAGGGTAATACCTGATCTCTTACAATTTTTTAATTGGAATATTTTAGCAATTTTAGCATAAATTTAACAAAAAATGGACATTTTTTCTTAACAAGTACGTTTCAAAAAAGAAATGACTTCATCATTGACTGAAAAGAAACCACAGAAGATATTTTACATGCATGCACATACAGTCCTTAATTTATGCTTTGTCTTTTAAAGCAGTTGATCAAAAATTTTCTTCATTTTTAGGTAATTTCTAGAGATAGCAGATTCAGTGGGAAGGTTTTTCTGGTGATTCAAAAGCCTAGCCAGTCTGTCTAAAACTACCGCGTGACTTTGCTATCTGAGTAAATTCTACAACCTAATATGTACTGTACAGTTCATACTTTCCTTGTTCACGTTAGAACAGCCTGTTTTTCTAACTGTAGGATCTAATCATCTTTCTAGTAAAGTCAATAGCATTATTTACTTTAATTTCAGTCATGCAGAACCAGCCAGAATGCATCTCCTCATTTTCTTTCTTGTACTATCAGACATTACCCAGTCGAGCTATAATCTGTGCTCAGTGTTTGTGCCATTAAGTCTGACAGCAATGTATAACACATTCTATTATGTGAACAGTTAGAAATGAACTGAACTGAGATCTGTACATGAGTCTCACTGCAAGAATTTTTACAACAGATTTGAATTCAATGGGCACATACTGAATCTAAAATTCTGCACTAATTTACATTTCATGAAATGATTCACAGAAATATAAATTCATCCACTTCTATAAAGCGATTACTGCTTTGTCTCTTTTTTCTTTACAAAAAAAAAAGTTTCTTCCTATTCATTTTCCACTCAAGTCTAAGTCAGCCAGTGATACTTAACAGTACAGAACCAGGAGGCTTCGCATTCTCTTCTAAAGGTCAGCAAACAGTCTTTGGAGAGATCAGGAGAAAGAAATATCCAGAACTAAAGGTCTTTCATTTAAAAATGTCATGTACCTAGAAAAGCCCTTCTTCTCAAAACAGAAAGCTTTTTTCAAACATTTATTCCTGCAGCTGTCAAGCAGTCACACTTGTTTTCCTATTACCTTATTACCCCCCTTCTGTTACAAACATGAAACCAAACTATGTGTGCACTCATCTTTTATTTTCAATGTGAAAACATTGATCTCATGATTTCCTTGATATTATAAAACAAATTCAATTCTGCAGTAGTTAAAGGTATCTCTGAACTTCCATTACAATACCTTGATATCTAATAAACCATTATTGGTATGCCTTATCATATGAACTGAGGAAAAGACATTTAAATAAGTTTAAAGTGATTCAGATCTTTTCATAAGTTTATTGTCTAGATTTGATGGGCAAGCATGATGTTGTGTTCTCCTCTTACCCCAACCTGATCTTATCTTCCATAACCCTGACTGAGTGATAACCACATAAGTAGAAAAAACATATAGAAGTGAGAACTAAATCTTCCACCAAGTTGTTTCCAAGTTACTGAAGATTATGCCTGTTCTCTTACAATTTTTTAACTGAAATATTATAGCAACTTTAGGTGATAGGTGATAATGTGTATGTCTGTTTGCTGTTCAAAGTTGATTCGGGGGAGACCAATAACAACACAATAGTCAAGGGTTACCTTAACCAATAAGCCCATGTAACAACAATACTTTCTTAGAGTGACTGTGCATATATAATTCCTTGTATAGAAAACATTTACCAAGTCTGGGACCAAGACTGGATCCAGTCACACCTAGACTCCTCTCTGAGAAGTTTAGAAAACAAGGGAGTTCTTTCTGAACCATGACTCAATGGGACGGACTCCCTGACAGTTCTGTCTGACCCTGTCCTGTATGCAGTAAATAAGCAAGTGTGCCTTGCCATCTAATGTTGTTAAAACACTGTTGCATTTATGATCAAACTTTCTTAAATCACTTTTTTTTGTATCAACAAATATTTTGCTGCTTCTGTGTTACAAGTGCATCACTCCAACCGCAATACCAAGTTATATACTGGAGAGTTGTCTTCTGGAATTTTAAAAATGAAGTATATAGTGAAGGAAAGCATATCAATTAAAGTGGCTACGGTACATAACACGTAACAATATATTTGTATATGTTGCATTCTTTTCCTTTGTAAATCTGAAAACCTTCATTGGAAGTAGAGTGATTTATAAGTTCAATTGGCAGACCTTTAATCTACCACTTCAGTGATGCAAAGTTGCTAGACATTAAAAACTATCATGAGTCTGAGAATCCAAATCATATCTCTGCAACAGATATCATAAATACACATATCTATCTCTCTATCAAAACTAATGCATTCAGATTCTTACAGTCCATCTTGGTTTTACACTATTTTCTTCTTAGCCTGGATATAGTTCATTAGACAGGGATGACAGCAGTGTGACTACACCAAGGAGAGATATTAGGCTTCAATACTATATTTATTTTCATTGACAAAGTGAAATAATCTCAATTTTAATTAACAGCATTTCTATATTTTGTTTCAGTCTCACAAAATAAAATAGCAAAAAAACCCACCTTTTTTGAAGTAAAATATGATTACAAAGTTAATGTGATATGTATATAATCCTTATGTATATAACCCCTTTTAACAATGTCAAAAAATAATAAACGTACTGTATTCATTATTTCATAATTAATAGGTACTTTGTTCTATTATCTAAGCAGCATGAATCATGTGAAAACATGTAACACATCAGAGGGAATATCTCACTATTAAAATAACCTAATAGTATACTGTTTGAAAGAGAAGGTTGTCTGCAAGAGCATAGCCCAGTTGATTTATCTCTGGAACTGTGAATGATATTTCACAGAACAAGAGTCACTCCATGCAAAAGCAATAACAGCATTCCTCCCTTTCCTTCTGACAAATAATTCTCTTCAGTGTCATAATTTTAATGGATCACTAAAATTGATGCTTTACTGTCCTTTAAAATTCACCTCTCAAGAAAAATATTTGAAGATACAATAAAAATAGTGGTCTGTTTATCTAGACAATCTTCTAATTTTTGTGAAGGTAGATCACCGAATATTTAAGTGAGTAAAATATTTCATCTAGAGAACAAGCCTCGAGTTACCACCAAACAACAGTGCACCCACTTGAAAACACTTTTACTTTCTTTTATTCATTCCATTTAGAAAATTGGGTCAGATCAAGTGGTAAGCAGTAAGGTAAGGAATGTGAACAATTTTTGAAGTAAGGCTTGAGTAGAAGTCAGTGATGGCAGATATCAGAGAGTCTAGCAGACTTACAGGGTTAGTGGGTGTGTAAATTTCTGAAGAGGTAATGGAATCAAGTTATTTTGTATATGGGGAGGGAAGAAAGAAAGGAAGATCATTGTTCCCTGCATTACTGTTAATGCTGAAGAGGACTTAAAACTTCAAGCTCCTTGGGATACAATGTTCTGTATTCATAGAACCCATCAGCTCTGGACTTAGAAGTCAGTGCCTCATAAATAAAAAATTATAATATAAAGCCTTGACTTTCATGTGGAAGTCATCCATTTGTATTTTTGACATAAAACAATATTATTATTTTTTTCTGCTGGATTAGATATCTTCCAGTTCGCTATTTTGAATCAGTTTACTAAAGGATAAAGAAAAACTAGTATTAGCACAAAAAAGGGGAGAAGGCACTTGTGGCTGGAGTTGGAACTTCACTGGGGAGGAAAAACAGGAAGCAGCTCAGATTGATTCAACCTGTGTTAGAAGTAATTCTAAGTTAATATGCTGCAAAATGTAAGAACAAGTTGCTGCTTCGTGTTAGCAAGTTGCATCGGAATGAATTTCGTAGTTCATATTACTGATCTGAAGGGAAAGGCATTGAGCATTGGATCAACCTCCAGTTAAACAGTATAAACTTTGGGGTTTCAAATACAGCCCTTAAAATGTCTATCACATTTGTATCACTTAAAATGGTTTGTTTTCTTCTCAAGAAGAGGCACCAAATCAGAATAGCATACAGAATCACACAATCATTGAGGCTGGAAGGGTTAGCTGGGGATCATCTAGTCCAATGCCCCTGGCAAAAGCAGGGTCACAAAGAGCAGCTTGCCCAGGGATCTGTCCAGCTAGGTCTATATTTTCTTAGGTGGAGGCTCAACAACCTTTCTTATCAACCTGGACTGGGATTTGATCACCCACACCATCAAAATGTGTTTTTTTATGTTCAGATGGAATTTCCTGTGTTTCAGTTTGTGTCCATTGCCTCTTTTCTTGTTGCTGGGCACCATAGAAAAGTGCCTGTCTTCTTTACTGCCCCATTGGGTATTTATACACATTACTAAATAACCTCTAATTTTTCTCCTCTCTAGGCTAAACAGCCCCACTTCTCTTAGCTCCTCCTCATATGAGAGATGCTCTAGTCCCTTCATCGCCTTTATGACCCTTCACCGAACTCACTCCAGTATGTCTATGCCTCTCCTGTACTAGAGAATCCAGAGCCAGACCCAGCACTCCAGATGCAGCCTCATCAGGGCTGAGTAGAGAAGAAGGATGACCTCCCTCAACCTGCTGGCAGTGCCCTGCCTAATGCAGCCCCAGAAACTAATGATATGATGTTTATCTTTGCGATAAACACACATTGCTGACCCATGGTCAATTTGGTGCCCACCAGGAGCAAGCAGGCCTTCTTTGCAAAGCTGCTTCACAACCTGTCAGCATCCAGCTGCATATCATTCCTCCCTGAATGCTGGACTTAGCATATCCCTTTGTTGAGCTGCATTAGGTTCCTGTTGGCCCTTTTCTTCAGACTGTCCAGGTCCCTCTAAATGGCAGTACAGCCCTCTGTTGTATCAGTTACTGCTTGCAGTTTTGTATCATAAGAAAACTTGCAGAGGGTTCACTCTGTCCTATAATCCAGATCATTAATGAAGATGTTAAACAGTGTAAGACCCCATATCAACCCCTCGGCTACACTAATTGGAACTTTCCTCCAGGTGGATCATCTGTTACTGACCACAACCCTCTGGGCCTAGTTGTTCAGGTAGCTTTCAGTCCACTTCCCTGTCCACCTCCCACTTCATGCTTAATCAGCTTGTCTATGAGAATGCTTTGGGACACAATGTCAAGATAAGCAACATCCACTGCCCTCCTCTCATCCACCAAGACAGTCATCTCATTGTAGAAGACTATAACATTGCTTGAACATGATTTGCCTTTTGTAGATCCTTGCCAACTACTCTCAGAAAAGTTCTTGTATTTCATGTATTTGGAATGGTTTCAAGGATTTGTTGCTCCATCATATTCCAGGGATCAAATTGAGGCTGACCTGCCTGTAGTTCCCCAGACCTTCTTATTACTCTTATTACTTCTTGAAGGTAGGAGTGACATTTGCTTTCATCCGCTTCTGAGGAATCTCATGGAATTGCCTGTTACGTTTCAAAGACAACCAAGAGTGGCATCACAATGTCATCAGTCAGCTCACTTACCACTCATGGTCACCTCACATCCTGTGTGCTTGTGGGTATCTGGTTTGTTTATATGTTTTCTAACCTGATACTCCACCAAGGGGGAGTTTTCCTTGCTCCAAACTCCCCTCCAGTCTCAGCAACCAGCTTAAGGCTGGTTTGATTATTAAGACTGAGGCAAAGGCAGCACTGAGTACTTCAGCTTTTTCTGTATCCCTTGTTACTGTGTCCCCTTCCCCATTCAGCAGCAGGCCCATGTTTTCCCTTCTTTTTGCTGTTTATGTACTTGTGAGATCCTTTCTCACTGCCTTTCATGTTTCTTGGTAGATTTATCTCTATATGGGCCTTGACTTTCCTGATTCCATTCCTGCACAACTGGACTGTATCTCTGCATTGCTCTCAAGTCATGTGCCTGTGCTTCTACCTCTTTTACACTTCCTTTTTATGTTTAACTGGGAGATAGTTGTTCATTCATGCAGGCCTCCTTCTGCCTTTGACTTCCTGCTCATCTGGAGGTTCAAATTCTTGAGCTTGGAGGATGTGATCCTTGAATGTTGTCTTGGACGTCTCTTCTCTCCAGGACAGTCTCCATGAAGTTTATTCAAGCATATCACTGAAGAGATTAGAGGACTTCTGAAGTCCGTGGTTGTGATCCTGACAATCCTTCTTTCTTTGTAAGTGTGATATCCAGTAAAGATCTGTCTCCTTTTTGGCTCCTTAGTCTCCTGTGTTAGGAAGTTGTCATTCATGCACTCCTAGAAGCTCCTGAATTGCTCATGCTCTCATATGTTGTCCCTCTTACTTAAAATAACACTGATAGGCACCTTTGGCTGAAATGAAAATTTTAACATTGACTGGTGATATGTTTCAGACCTCAGTCAGTACCTTTCAGTGGATGAATAACAGAATCACAGAATCTTCACAGTCGGAACGGACCTTTGAGACCATGGAGTCCAACCATGCACACACACACACACAGAGGAAAAAAAAAAGAAGACAAAAACAAAACACCAAAAAATCTGCAAAACAAAACACCCAACCCAACAATTTTGGGCACTAGGACGCACCCTGAAGTGCCACATCTACACGTTTCCTAAATACCTCCAGGGTTGGTGACTCTGCCTCCTCCCTGGGCAGGTCATTCCAGAGCCTGACCACCCTCTCAGTAAAGTAATTATTTTTAATATCTAATCTAAACCTCCTCTGCTGCAACTTCATACCATTTCCTCTGGTTCTGTTATTATTCATTTGGGAGAAGAGGTCAACAACCACCTCTTTACAACCTCCTTTCAGGAAGTTGCAAAGATGATGCAAAGAGAGGTAGATGCTTTGGCTAGATGACTGTAGTAAAATCTTGATGTTGAAGACATGCAAGAATGGTGGAAGAAGACTGCCATGTTACTGAGTGTATCAGACCTTCCTATAATTTTTCTTTACAGGCTAATATTGTCAATATATAAGGTATATACAATATTTTGTAGTTTTTTTAATTCGGTTTTCTGCCAGAAGTGCTGAAAACAATAATAAATATTTTACTGCATGAGTCATGCTGCCTGGAACAAATTTTAATGAATTACATCTTAATGCTGCAATCCAAGCATTAAACTGTCAAAGTTATGATTAATAGAGTTGCATTCTAATAAAGGGAAAAAAGCTCTATAAGAGAAGATCATTTTGTTCATCATTACCATGACAGTGGTATGATAAGCTTACTGCATCATCAAATTATTTGTAATAATGGAAATATACAGAAAATATATTTTATGGAAATAGAGCTGAATTACATACTTTTGAAAAGCCATAGTATAGAAGTGATGACTTTAATATTGCTACTGCAATAAAGAGGTGGGGGGGACAAATATCTGCATTAGGGTCATATAAGGACTACTTGTTAAGCAAAATACCAAATTTTAAGGTCTAACTTAAGGATACAGTAGTCATTTAAAGAAAATAAAAATTTTTAACACATGTAAAAATTTTAGGTTTTGTTTCAGCATGAAACCCAAAAACATTTAACTTCAGGTTGACCTGATTGCTTCCACAATTGTTTCATTCAGCCAACAAACCCAAAAAATCAATTAGTTGCACAGCCTTATTTTGATGGTTCTTTTCTTCCTTGACTGGTCTCAGAGAGAGTAAACAACATAATGGTCCCATGAGTAATCTACGAGCAAAAAGTAGTTCTCAAACTAAATAACACAGAGAGAACCTCTACTTCAGAATGATACCTTCTGAAGGTAGTTATTTATGTGTATGTGACAGAATACCATGGATCATACCTAATTTATTTTTCTTTTCATCACCACTAGACAGTTCAAAAAGGTCAACCACAAATCAAACTGCATTTCTTTTCCACGTTAGAGAAATAGCATGGATTATATTTCTAGAACTTTAATCAAGTATCCACACAATTTATTTGTTGTATTGAAGAAAAATAGAGGCACAAAGGTGAGATTTGTTGTATTCTATCATTTAAATCTAAAATATTTTTCTCAGATTAGAAATGTGGCTTCAAATTTGTGCAAGATATACTTGAAGATTAGTTAGCTGTCACATGAGTAGAAGAAGTGCATCTCTGATGCATACTGGTTTACTCTTTACTTTACTAGTACAATCATCTTGCTGTGAGAGAGTTTGGAAAAAAGTATACACACAGAGACACACACAAATGCACACTCTTGAAATTCTGATTTACTTACCCATAAATAATTTAACCCTAATTTACTTATTAGTAAAAGATAACACTTTGAGTGACTACACTAATGAGTCTGCAGTAATAAAATGTGAACAGCAAATTAAAAAAAAAATGTTTCTCTACAGAAGGCGAGGGAGAACCTGCTACAAATAAATAATAGCATTGCTTTTACAGTCATTAGTAAAGTTAAGGAGCAAAAAAAAATTGTTAAATTTGTGGTAAAATAGTTAATTTGAAATACATATTTCCACTTTTTGTCAGGAAAGCTGAGATCTGAACTAGACTTATTAAGCTAGACCTTAGATCTTAGGAAGATACTGGTACATTGTTATAATTAGTAAGGACATGAAATATTCATAGATTAAAGTCTACATTTTAAAAAACCATAAAGAAGATCACAAAGTCTTCTTCCTAAGTTTAACAACAAACTCTGTGGCCATTTTTCTCAAAAACAAGAAAGGAGTCACTACTTCAGCCTTAGCATAAGGTAACAAATAATAATTTAAGATATTTTGACTTCCTCCTAGAGCACACTGCTAGATCTAACTGGTGTGTTTTTCTCCATATTAATGAAAAAAGAGCTCAGAATCACTGTAAAAAGATGCTGAACAAGAAATGCACATGAACAGCTACTCCACTAGTGAAATAGGTCAAAGGTAAAACCGTTACTGTCTCTAGCTAAATTTGTCAAACACAGTGGCCACTTGTCATTAGCATATCACTTTCTGATACCTCAGGGTCCTGACTCTGTTTTTATGCAATTGACCTCTCCTTAAGAGCTCTCTGAAGAAAGTCATACAGTAAGATTTTTCACAGATATTTAGCTCTAATTTGATACATCAAAGTCATTTGATGATATTTCAGCAACACATACATCAGCTACCATATTCATAGCTGAGGGAGAGACCAGTAAATAGGGAGCATTTCTGCTTTGCTCTAAAAAAGAAAAACAACAACCCTCAACCCTAAACTTACATTGCTAATAAATCTCTAATTTCCTGACAAAGACATAAGCATTTGAAATCTCTCATATATAATATATACACATGCATATAAAATGACATATATAAATGTGTTTTCAACAGTACAACATGACTATTAAGTTTTCTGCATTTCTTACAAATATCTGCATCCAATTTCAGTATGTCAGAGGACCATAATTCTTGCTCCTCCTCTAGTTTAATGCAGAAGCCTTGACAAAACAACATTAAGGATTGTTTGGTAGGATGACTAAAAGTTTAAGATTTTTTTATCTGTAGACCCTGGAGAACTTTGAGTGGATACCATCATCAAAATCAGAGAGCACTTGCTGACTTAAAGAATTAAAATTATAAGTCATTTAAACAAAGAAAATTTAAACAAAGCAAAGCTTCTAAATACTTTTGACTATTTAACAAAATGTGTCAAAAAGAGGACTGTTGTCATCTTGCATTTTCAATTATTGCAAAAATTTTCATCATAGACTTCAGGACACAAGGAGTTTTTTGTCAAATACAGATTCAGGTTTTTAAAGTACTCTAAACCCGTGATTTTAGCTTCAACACAGGACACTTGATTTTTCCCAGGGGAAATCTTTAATACAATTAAAATTAAAAATGAACCAAGAAAAACAATAATGAACAAATGCATAATTATGATACACTTTTTAGTTAAAAACTATATCTTTATCCAAGCTGATATCTTGCCTTGCAATCTACATTTTGCAAACACAGGTTCATTAAACTTGCCAAGTAATGGATGAATTACTCAACATCTTTTTTGCACATGTAGAGAATGAGAAGAAAAATGAAGAAGAAAAAGCATTTGCTTTTAAAATATGAATATTTACATCAATAAATGTTTGAATGAAATGAGTTTTAATACAGAGATGCCTACATTTAAGACAATGTCTTATCCTTTACCTGAGCTGAAGTAATTTTTTTTCTCAAATGATCTTTTAAACTACCCAAAAAATTTTAGAAAAAGTGAAATTGAACATTGTTATCACATACATTTTATTTCTTTCCTTATTTATTCTTTAAATTTGGTAAGGATTATTTTTATAAATTTGAAAATTAATGAATTTATATCCATTTATTTATATTAATAAAGTTATTTAAAAGATGCTATGATGTATATATTAAAAAGTTACTGTTTAAGATAATACTGTTGACAGATAATCACATTGTTGCTATAATAGAAGTATTGTCTACATCACATGGCAATATACTCAACAAAGAAAATTGCCAGTCATCCTAAATTAATGCCTGCATTTATTTTGTCTCTCTGCAAATAAAACGCATACTAAGTCAACCAAAGAATTTATTATGGCTGAGGAGCTTCCAAGCCAACATGGCAAATGAAAGCTAAGAAAAATTATAAAGTTTCTTTCTGTCCTCTCATTTGGAGTTACTACCCAGACTAAATCACCACCTCTTTGTGTTCAAAAATAGCTTCAGAAAAAAGTGGCTCATATTTTTCAATGAAAAGCAGAAAACTAGAACAAGCCTTCCCAGCTTGTTGGGAGCTGTAATGACTGGTTTGCAAACGTGTCATCAAGAAGACACTTGGGCTGTTTCCTACTTTGTGTCCAGTTGGCCACATGCATGATGGAGGCAGCACTTGTTCCTCCCCTCCTCTCATTCTTGCCTCAGCCTCCATCCCATCAAAGGTGCATTTTCAGCTTCATTACTCCCTTGCCATTGTCCAACCTGTTTTCCCCACCATTGCAGATTAGGACCCAATATCACACCCCAGCCTTTTTGACCCACCATGGTACCCGTTAAACCCCTACCTTGGCCTTGATCTTGTCTAAGGGACAGGAACAGAATGTCTCAATGTTAACTGAGGTTCCACAGGCACATTTGCAGGCCGATTAATCTGAAATCTGAAGTTACTTTTGTGTACATTGGTTAGTTACTACCAAACACGTAATTAATATCTGGACATGTTAAACTGACAAATTTATGTCAGTGACTGCAGTATTATTATTCACACATTAAAGGCAACTGATCACATGAAGACAGCTAACCTTTCATTCAGGTGACAGTCTGAATACAGGCAAAAGGAAGGTGCTACCATACTGAAATGATTTGCACTTCAGCACTGCCACTAGTATATTTTAGAAACACTGATATATAAGACATGAGATTTGGTAAATGATTCATAGTATTGTAGGGGTACATGGTGTAGAAAAAAGGTTATTGAAAGAACTATTTGTGGTAAATATTTTCCTTCTTGTGGTAAATATTAAAAGGATTTGCAGCAAACTAAATCTATCTTTGCAAAGCAGCTTTCTTTTTTGAAAAGATTTCTTTTATCACAGAGCTATGAAGGGCTAGGGCCTGTCCAAGATTTATTTGAGCAGTCTACCAGAGGCTACAAGTCCCTAGACAAGGACTGTCATCTGTCCTTCAATTTATTCAAATTTATGGTGGTGGATTTGGCTGGCTACCAGGTGCCCACCAAGCCACTCTCACATGCCTGCTCAGCAGGACAGGAGGAGAAAATAAGACGGAAAAAAATGGTAATGTCCAGCCAGCTCCTAGGAAGTAGGACATCAGTATGCATAGGGGTTACTTTGGAAGACAAACATCTCAATAATGAATGTTTCCCCTCCTCCCTTCTTTTAGTCCTAATAATGACACCGTGTGGTATGGAATATCAATCTGGTCAGTTTGAGTCAGCTGTCCCAGGTATATCCTCTCTCAACCTCTTGCCCCCCAATCCTAGGAGGCTTAGTGGGGGAATAGAGGGGCTCGAGAGAGCACCTTGAGGCTGTGCAAGCAACTGTTCCATAGCAGCAGAAAACTGGTGCATTATCAACACCATTCTAGCCACAAGTGCAAAGTACAGAACTATACGGGCTTCTATGAAGAACTCCATTCCAGCCAGACCTAGTACAATCTGCACCCTTACCATTTACACCATGCTCAGGTCCCACATAATTTGATACATCTACACATCTTCTGGTATCCCATTGTATTGGTGTCTCATTCCTGAAATCCCCTCTTACCAACACGTACAGCTTATATTAACTACTAAAACCATCTTGACATTTAACATACAGATTTATACATTCCCATTAACCGTTATCCCCTGTGTCAACAGATAGATAGGTAGATAGGTAGATAGAGGGAGGAAAGGCCGTAAGTCTGGTTTTGGTAAGTTTGGCTGAAACCATAATTGTGTATTATTTTCCCCCAGTGATAAACCTCATTAAGGTACATACCAGATCTCCCCACCCTCCCACATTATTCACCAAGTACAGCTGGATTCTTGAGAGAAAATAATGCCAAACATGAGTTTGCCTTTTCTCAGGGGAGGAACAACCCACACTGCCTTCCCTAGACACTTCCCTGTGTACACTACAGGGATCTTATTTCCTCCCACAGTACATAGAGGTTTTGTTTGGGCAGAACCAGGATGGTTGGCAAATCCTATGGTGCTAATCAACCAAGTGCTGCTACATTTATGTCCCAGTGCTTCTGTGCTCCAAGTGCCCAACACTCTCTGTATAGTCTTTCACAGTCCATTATATCACTCAATCTCCCAGAGGCCTTTAGGTCATAGGGAACATGATACACCCAGTAAGTGCTTTGTTTCTTGGTCCAGCAGTCTTGCTGATCACTCCTCCATCTTGCTCATCACTCTCCAACTGATGAACCAGCTCATGGATGAGAACCAGGAAGTCTCAGTTAGTGTGGCATTGCTGTTGATGTAAGGTTATGTAGCAACTGACACCTGCTGTTCTTCGACCCGCAGCAACCCCACAACACTGAATTCCACTTGGTCCAGGAGTACTTGAATGAAACAAATACATTTTTGTTATGTAAAACTTAGCATTAAAAATCGGTTTACATCTTATTGAAACTTTCCACAGAAAAAGATAACTTCCTGCCAAGGAACACCTGAAATTCAGTTTGTTTCTTCCATATTAACTATTTCATCATGTTAATTAAGTAACACAGATTTCATCTGTACCTACACTATTTTCCAGCTAAATAAAACTGATAAATTGAAGTGTAATATTTACAAATCTCAATTTCTGTTTCATGAAACATTTGATAAAACTGATCATCACCAATTATTGGCATAATTATAAAGGCACTGACTATTATATCTGAATATTTTGAATAAGTGTCTTTGTACTGTTTCCAGCACTTCAAGTAGATATGCATGTATCATAAAGTAGAAAATGAAGTCTATTGGATTTCTGAGAAGTGAATCAATAAAGTCATAATGGTACTTCAAGGCAACCTTTAATGCGATACAACTTTCTGATTTAATAATTATGAAAGTTTATAGAAAGAAGTTGTACATTTATTGACAATTATTAAGTTCTTTGATATGTCCATACCTCCAGGCCCTATTCCTGGGAAAGTCCAGATAGAGTTTTCCCTTTGTAACAGAAGCCTTTCAGAAATATACAAGCAAACAGCTGCTAATTTACTTATGTTTCACAGAAGACTTCTTGTGTAAGCCGATGCAGGCAGGACCACAAAACCATGGATTAAGGGCAAAGAACTAATTTAATCTCAATACCTCATGGATTGGGGAACCTCTGAAGCTGCAACCAGGAAGAGCCAGGCAAGCAGGGGA
>JAOQGH010000001.1:45637463-45715379 GCA_025769975.1 Gallinago jamesoni
TATTAACCCCCCCCCCCCCCCCCCCCCCGATATCGTATTTGTAAAGTAATCTTAAGGTTCAGGACAACTACTCAATTTCAATAGAACAAATAGCAGCCTATGATCATTTGTTTGTTATTTATTTATTTATTTTAAATCAGAATGTTCAGGGCAGGTTTCTCAGGTTTTAGCATAGCAAAACCACTCAACAGTATCTCAAAGCTAATAACAAGCTTTCTGAACAAACTAAAAGGTTTGGACATGCTTGAACGTGCTCTGAATTCTGCAGTATACTCCCACAGGGTACATGATGATATATTTCATGTTTCTTCTTCCTTATTTCTTAGGACATTATTTCTCCAGTTAACTATTTATTTGCATTGTAGTAGTGTCTAAAAGCCCTGCTTCACTTGGTTAGAATTATGTAGCAGTGGTTTGGTTTGGTCTTATTTTCTTCTAGTATCCTGATCTGTTGCTTTCAATTCACATACATCTGTTGAGATTTCAGGCTGTGTAACACAAGTTTTATGGGTTTCAAGACAGGCACATTAAACTTGCCTTGAGCTTTTCAGATGAAAGGTGATGTATGAGTTCAAAGTAAGACCCAATTCACTATAATGCAAAAAAGAGCTGAAGGAAACAAATATGTAGCTAAAAGGTTGAAAGTAAGAAATCTGAAACATCTTTCATCATTGATTGTTGAAATTTTAGGAGAGCATGTTCCTCCTTACAGGCTAGCCAGTGGAGGAGAGAGGACAACAGAAGCCAGAACAAAGAATCTGTTGAGTATCACATGCAAAGTATTTCTACCCCAATTGGGTATAAATCCCCCAAATACCCAAATTGGGAGATTTATACCCAAATTACTCATTTTAATAATTTTATAATTTTATAAAATTTAACATAATTAAGATCTCTTAATTAGTAAGATTCCATTTATTTTGTAATATAATTATTTTATTGCTTTCAAGACAAAATCAAGTTGTGGTTTGTTGTGGTTTGGTTTTGTTTTTTTTAATACCAACCAATAAAATGTATTATTGACTTTTTCTTTCACATAGGTGTGATGTTTACAGGTTTAAATGGAATTATGTAAAAAAAAATAATCCCCCCCCCCCCCCCCAAAAAAAAAACAACACAAAACTAAAACCCAAAATACCCAAACACCTTGGGAATGTTTATGAAAATTGAATTACAGAATAACAGAATTGTAGAATGGCTTGGGTTGGAAGAAACTTTTAAAGATCAGCTAGTCCAACCCCCCCTGCCATGGACAGGGCCATCTTACACTAGACCTTGCACTATCAAAAAAAAAATTAGAATTATTAGAATTAAATGACTGACTGCAAAATTCCAAGTAATAACAAACCTGGAAAAAATCCAGAGTGGCAGCAGAGTTGAGTGACAGAGAGAGGCACTTCTTCAGTGGGTTTTTTGGTTCGTTTTGACATAGGTAGGTTTTTAAACATTTGAATTATTACTCTTAGTTCTCATTTTTATCTCTGTTAGGTTCAGTATGGTGGCATGTACATCAATATTTTGGAGCAAACAACCTTTGTGGTTCCAGTTTCTGTGTTTCTTCATGCATTGGTGTCAGAGAACATAATCTGATTTCCTTTTGGTTGAAACAAAACAACACAGAACAAAAACCAAGAAAAGATTTACCCTAGGAGTGCACATAATAAACATCAACTGCTTATTCAACACATTCAACAAATCTAGATACCATGGTAATAAAACTCTTGAAAATACATAGTGTGTGATGTCAGGAACCCTCAGTGAACTGATGCATTTTACAGATCTTATATTTCCAGTCTTCACATCTTGGTGATATTAGGTGTAGCCAACTTCTCTTAGAGCAACAAGAGCAGACTATGTAGTCCCTGTACATTTGATTAATGTGCACTCATAGTGGCAGCTAACACTTTCTATTGTTAAATCTTAGGATTAGCAAAACTATTTTTAAGAGTTTTATTTTCATACAGACCTAATCCTCTAAGAAAGAAGAAATAGCAACAAACTGTGGCCTAAAAAACATATAAGCACTAACAACAGGGTAACATGTATTTCAAGAGAAAACGGTGAAGAAACATCTGAAGCAGCTAAAATTATGCAGAGTTCAATCTACAATAATGAAAAAGCTACGTGAAAAATTTTACTAAACTTTCCATGCATACACATTGTGTTTTTTAAAAGTTATGATGTATATTTTAAATATATGCTATATGCTTTATAATATGCTATTATAAATTATAAACCATATATCTTCTATCTTATTATATGTTATATATCTATTATATATAGTAACAAAAAATCTCAATCTCTGACACTGAAGTTTTCATCTTTGAATTGCATATCGCCAGTCTTACTGGGCTTCCCCTTTAGAAGTTCTTCTCTTCTACTAAAATATAATGCAAGACAGGCAAGTATGGACAAATATTCTGAATTCATTAACTACTATTTTGTCTCCAGTGAAGAATGATGGGGAAATAGAAAAGACAAACCTTTATCTAAATTGACTTATTTTCCTCATTGATAATTATCAGTTGGAGGAGAGTTATTCTGAAGATTTTGGCAAATATATTGAGGGGTTTTTTAATGTTCTTTCAGTATCTGCCTGGTAACTCTAGAATCACACTCTAAAGTTTGAAAAATAAATAAGGGGAATGTCTAACTTCAGCTTCTAGAAATAAACTTTCCAAAAGCTTTAAGTACAGCCAGGTCAAAGGATTCTTAAAACAATTACAACTTCTGTTTTATTACAATAGCAACTTCTGTTATCCTGGTCACTTAAGAAGAGAACGCTGAGTTGAATATGTGGTCAAGGAATTTTGCTAAGGCGTTTTGGATGACTTTGTTTCATTTGCTAAATAGCTTCTTTATTTCCTTCCATGTCACAATCCAAATTCCAACAAGAAACCTAGAAACTGTTATTTTAATGTTACTGATTCAAACCACTAAACATGAATGAATCATACCTTGTAAAATAATGATACTGACAGAAATAATGAATTACAATTATCTTACTTTTAAAATTTCTTCATGTTAATAGATTTTCATTAATAGAAACTGACACAATAATGTAGCTGTTTGACCCAAGTTACTGAGACTCAGAAAAACAGCAGCTTGTCACACATGAAGCGGTAGCTGGTGAGAGAGGAGACATGTGAGTGAAGATTATTCTAAAATTTATAAATAGCACACAAATGAACCCTGTCTTTAAGGCTATCAGGTGGCTTTCAGCTCCAAAAAGTCTTTGTAAATACCTTTTCCAGGCAGTTTCTTTGGTTTTAGCAGCAGATGCTACACTTGTGCAAGCAGAAGAGCTACCTAACAATCTGCCTCCACTTTAGAAAGATATTTTGGACAGTAAAGGCTAGCAAAATCTTAACAAAATTAGGACCCATTTTAACAGGGAAAATCACTGGCACCATGAACTGAGGATTTTGATGGTTCCCAAACAAAGTTGGAAAACATGGAATGATCGAGATTAGAAGGGACCTCTGGGGTTCATCTGGTCCAACCCCTGCTTATACAGGACCACCTAGAGACAGTTGTCCAGCCCTACGTCATGTTGGCTTTTGAATATCTCCAAAGAGGAGGCACAGCAACCTCCCTAAGGCAGCCTGTGCCAGTGCTCAGCCACCCCCACAGTAAAAAACTGTTTCCTGATGTTCAGAGGGAACTTCCTGTGTTTCAGTTTGTGTCTACTGCCCCTAGTCCTGTCACTGGGCACTGCTGAAAAGAGCCCAGCTCCATCTTGTTTCCAGATATTTATACACATTGATAAGATCCTCTTGAGCCTTCTCTTCTCTAGGGTAAACAGTTCAAGTTCTCTTAGCTTTTTTCATAGGAGAGATGCTTCAGTCCTGTCATTTTCTTCACTGCATTCTCTCCAGTATATCTGAGTCCTTGTACTGAGAAGCCTGGAACTGGACAAAGAACTCCAGATACAGTCTCACCAGTGGTGCGTAGAGGGGAAGGATCTCCTCCCTCAACCTGCTGGCAAAACCTCAAAATGAAAACAAATATTGACACAAATGAAAAAGATAGATGTAAAAATCACAACCGAAGCTGAGGATAACTTCTTTTACTAACCATGAATATCTTCTAAACAACATGCTCATTACGAAAATAGATTTGCAGGATAAACTGAGTTTTACACGCCTTACAAGATGCAACCAAATTGGTTACTGGTGAAGATTAAATTCAGCCAAAGTTCATATATTTATCCATGTTTTCTGACTTGCAAAATTGCAAAAATTCCCTTCAAGTTGAGAGTTTTTTTATATTTGTTTGTTTGTTTTGTCTAAAAGTTATATCATCATCTGTTTACATAAAGAATGTACAAATATTAATGGCTGGGACTGCAGCACATCCAGTCCCATTTAGAATTAAGAAGTGTGAGTGTCACAACAACAGCAATAAAAGTAGAGCAAAGCAGCACGGGAAGATAATAAATTTTTAATCCCTCTAGAAATATATGCTCTTTTGGGCAACATGTATGTGTATTGCATCTACTGAACAATTGTGTCTCATTGAGTGCTTGCATATGCTCCAATGGGTAGTTGTTGGGACAAAGGTCAAAGGAGCTTCTATTTAAAAGATTTAGGCTGAATGGAATGCCTTCAACATGAAACATGGAGGTTCTGTGCAGCTGGTGGTGGCTTTAGTGACATAACCCCCAAGGAAATCAGTTAATGTTGATCATGCTTTTTCACTTCACACAGTAGACTTGTGTTAATGTGAGTGCATGCTTTATCTCAAGGGCAGGGGTGGGGGGACAATGACGACAAAACAGATCTCAGCAGTCATGCCCCCAAAATTTTCAGAGTTCCTTCATGTCTGTTTAATGAAAGCAAAGTGTACATCTATTTCTTCGTGGTATACTTACTTATCATTCTCAGAATGCTCTAGAACAAAAGCTATATTCTCGTGTATTTGGCTGCATCTCTATTTATGTACAGTTTTGTGAGGGGGCCTGAATTTCCATGATATTGAGAATTCGAATCTGAGAAAGACATTGGTGGTAGATACCTAGGACCTCAGAAAGCTAAATCAGTTGTAACTAAATGAAGGATTTGCAAAAGTGCTTGTTTACTAGGGAGCATGACTGACACTGGCTCTTTGAAATTATTCCTTTTTATAAAAAAACATAACTATATCTAAAGTTTGAGAGGATAAAATATTAAACTTCATCTACTGTGTAGATGTGTAATGATAACCTCCTGTGCTTGAGCTATCTATATCACAACTTTTATATAACAGCTTGAAATTAGGGACTTCGTGACTTCTTTTGTCACTAAACTGATATCCAGAAAACGTCAGTTCTATCTTCTTTTTAAACTAATGCAATCAGAGAAGTGGTTCATAATTAAAGATCATCAACCTGTTACATTTTTTTTACAGTTCTTAACAAAACTTTTTAGTGGCATGGCAAAACATCAATCACAATTTTAATCTACTAAGGCTAAACATTAATTGTCCAGAATTTTAGCTGTCACGTTTTTTTTTTAGTCAATAAGGGGAAAGTACTGCCACTGTCTTTCCTGGCACATCCAAAATGAAGATAATTGCAAAGAAATGATAACCATTAGAAGCATAACAGAAAGAACAGGTAGTAGAAGAATATTGAGTATATTTGAGTATAATATATTGAATATATTGAGAATATTTGAGTATAAACAGATAAAGTTAGGGTAACAGTGAAAATTTCCCCAACTTAGATTGCTGGACACAGCTGTATCATGAAATATACTGCTATATATTACCTAAAAAGTTTATTTCTTTCACACAGAAAAATTTAGGATGGTGTTATGCTTTTTCTTTCTCTCTTTTTTTTTTTTTTTTTTTTTTTACCTGTGGTTTGAAAGAAAGCAACAGCGAGAATGAATTTCATGCTACTAGACACTTTTAAGACTAGATTTAGCTGCAGTCGCATTAGCTTAGATAATGGGAGAATTTTTCTTCATTGAAAACGCTCCCTGTCGCTTAAGAACTCACTGAGGCAGCCTGCCATCTAGCTTTTTCACAGCAAAATAGGCTTGCAGACTGCAGATGAGAGACTCGGGAGCAGAGACAATTTTAACTTAGCCATCCCTAATTTATCTCAAGCTTTTTGAATTCATCTTCACTGCTCTGTGCACACTGGAACACCAGATTGGCAACCCCTGGGAACAGAATGCAACCAGGGACCTAGAGAGCTGTCACATCCTGAGAAATATTTAAATTGTGCTGATTTTCTTCTGGAGTGCTGAGCAGAGGGAATGAAACTCTCCATCAAGTCATAGCTTTGCGGGCAATAGATCAGAGGATACTGCCAGTTTTTCTAATGGATTATTGTTATCGGGCAGGTTCTTCCTGAAGGTATGTAGTTACTCTCTCAATTCATTACCCACACTATTTATCAGGTAATGATCTAATGAACTAGTAATCCAGATACATTAAGAAAAACGTTAACTAAGTAAACTGTATTGATTGAATGATGGCACTTTATTGCAGCATGTTTACAGGTAAAATATCTACTTACTATAGATATTTTGTACTTACTGCCAAGTGCTTTGTCAGCAATCCCCCCAGGCAAAAAAAACAATCCCTAATCTTTAAACAAAAGCAAAAATCCATTGTGCTGCATATAACATTGCCACAAGTTGATGCTGACTGTCCAGAGAACATTGTTTTTCTGAAACAATGAATAATGAAGAATAAAAGCATACATCTGATTTTAAATTTGCTATAGATGAGTACTTATTTTGCAGAATATTTTACAGTGCTAGGTATGGGCAGAACTCCCCTTAAAGTACTACAAATTAATTGTGGAGTTAGGTATTTTCTTGTTTGCTATTATGTTCCACCCTTTCACATGGGGAGTTGAATATTTAGTCCTGAAAATCTGTGATGTTAGATATGTAACGGAAGCTTGTTGTTGCATCTGTACTGCCAGACTCCAGGAGCTTCTTAATAAAGCATAGAGATTATATGCCCCAACAGCGTTTTTTAAAAACAAAATCTGTAAAGAAGAATTTATTGTCTTTTAAACTTTTGTGTCTATATAGGAGTTACAGCATCGGTCTCCTAATCTGAAATGCTTACTGCATGTCTGTCAGTGTAGCTTGTGAGGCAGGCTGACCTAAAAATGAATGATCTCTAAACTGCAGAAGCAGCCAGACATTTTTGAACTATTCCGAGCGCGGGAGTTGCTGCAGATACGGAGAAAGCACTGCCACATTCAAGTTAAAGTCCTGGCCTTGTTTCATTCCTGAGTTGGCACTCTACCTGGGTACAAGCTCTGAGACTTGAACACAAGAAGCAGATGCAGGGCTAAGCAAGACTTAAGCCCTGGAAAGAAAAAAAAAAAAAAAAATTACCTGTAGCTTCTTGTCCAGTGCACTTTCTGGGCAGCTGTCATACTATTAAGACTAAATGATGAATGAGTTTGTGTATGGTGTACTTGATAGTGCAGTGGATATACTGAACTGCATGTTTAGTCACAAGTGACAGGTGTTTGTTTTATTTTTTAATGTACTGCTGAAAGAAAGCAACGACATAGTAATAGGTAATAAAGATAGGGGCAGAAGAAGATTTAAGAAGCCATTAAGGGTTAAAATCAGTAAGTCTGAGAGAAAGCATTTCTAGTGTGTTTAACTTCCTCTGTTTCCGGAATATAATGTTTTCAAGGCATTAATAATAAACTATGGCAGTATATGTTGCTCCTGTATGCAACACCTGAAAGTTCCTTTCCTCTAGAGCCTTGAGAAGGCTGAAGGAAAAAGAAGAGATTGATTTTGATTCTGTTCCATTTCTGATGGCCTCTGTTAAAGCACTTCCTTTGCTATGGACCTCAGAAAAACTGAAGCAAAGAGGATTTCATTAAACTCTCCCTAGAGCCTCCTACCATCAACCAGCTGTTTTTGAAAGGAAGTATGCACACTAGCTGTGTTTTTCCCAATCTCCCAAGCTTCTTGTTTAAACATATGGAGCCCTCTTAAAGTGCTTCTGGATACCCATGGATATTTCAGCATGTTGTGCAATCACTTATGAAAGTCACAGCCCAAGGTGGTAATACAGCTATTTTTCATTATAGGTTGCTTGTATGAAAACCTAACTTTTCCAGATCAGATTCCATTTTGTCTCCTTTGGGTCCAATTGTATGTTTCCTTTTAAATGTTGGGTGACTTAAAACACTAGCTACTTAAATAGAATTGTTTCTGATATATGGCATTGGGGACTAACCCACAGTAACATGACAATATCTTTTATTATCTTCTATTAAAGGTAAGATGAAACAAAAACCATTAAAAAAGATTTAAATGGGAGGATAATATTAAACAATAGGAAATAAATGAAGATTAATATGTTCTTTATGTTCTGTCTTTGCTTTCACATTGTTATTTTTCTTTTTATCTACCTTGCTGTGCGGTAATAGTTATGCCCCCTTCTCTTGATAGAGTTCTGTGGTGTACCCACATGTTATGGTGTTTTTATCTGGAACTTTCTGCTACCTTCTGAAATCCTTTTAGGGCATTTGTGTAAATTTATTTTTTATTTAACAGCTGTTTGAGGTTGGAATTTATTCTTTTCCCCAAGTGAACCTCTAGAAGGTGCAGATGTTACATAGAACTTGTTACAAAAAAGGCACCTTCTTGTTTGTGTTATATTCTTCTTCCTTTTTGTTTTATATTGAAGAATGTGTTTGTGGTAACTATCGTAATTCTATACAGTGAATTCTATGCATCTCTTACGGACTTTTTGGGAAAAAAATAAAATTAATGACTGAACATTATTTTTCTTTGAGCTATAACCGGTAACTACGGGAAAAAAGTGTTTGGAAAAAGAAAGGCCAGGGACCTGGATAATGATAGGATTTGCAAAACAAAAACAAATGCTTTCAGGCAAAAACTGGATATTTCTAACATAAGGATGCACTATGACCTTATTTGTTTCTTACCCTTATATGTCCTTTTAGGTTTCAGTACTGACTTCTCGATATTTACAGCATTTATGAAGCATATTCTTTTATTTCAAGTTTCTTTTACACAGACCATTAGCTAGATGACACATTCCATTACATAGTAATTCTGTTAAGACTTAATAGGTCTCAAGACTTAAGTTAAGACTTAACCTACCTAAGTAGGTCTAATGACATACAGCAAATCTGAATTTTCACACACATAATTTCACAATTTTGAATGAGTAAGAGTGAAAAGATGGTTTCCCCTGAGAATCATATCTGATTATTGTAAAGCTCATCAAGAAGGAGGGGTGTCAAGAACCTACAAAGAAAAGCTGTCTTATTTTGATTTAAATGCTTCAGCACATTTTCAAACTGTGATCCAGCTTCTTAAACTTAAAAAAAAAATACCCTGCCTAGCTACAAGTCCAAGGCCTCTCATAAGTCTTGTGTTGTCTCTCAGCCCCTTATTTCAGTTATGCAGTATATCTGAAATTTTAGTAGACACTGATTAAATACAGTAGATATTTGTTTATCTTTCCAGGGACAAAAAAACAACCAACCAACCAAAACACCAGAATCCATTTCTCTTGTCTTACTCTCTCCCCATCTCTTAAGAGAATTCAGATTGAGTGATAACATAATTCTGGTTACTTATATCCCCCTAACAGACAAAGTTTACCATCGAAAGTAGCTGGTGTTCCTGTTGAAAGGTACATAGCTCACAAAATATAAACAAGTCCATGATTAAATCAATTGATACTGGCTTCAGGGTAATATCTTTCATATTATATATATTTTCAATATAATTTTCTAAAAGTAGACCTGAATTCCTTTGTTCTGTGATTGACCTTAGTTTGATATGTTTTAAGCAAAGCATTTTATTTTCAAAAGCTTCCAAAGATTTGGAGTTTTTTGTTGATGCCCCCTCCCCCTCTCCCCACTCCCCAAATGATATGAAACCACATTTGAAAACCTGTAATAAGTATTGCTTTTCTGGAAAGCCCTAATTTTATAGTAAGAAAACTCAAACTACTGTAAGCATATAGTTCAAGGATTATTTTATATTTCAGTTTTTGTTGTAGATTTTAGTCTTTTTCCTCATTTCTATGCAATAGAAAGTAAACATGCCTCCATAAGTAGGAATTTTATACCCTTAATCTTTTTGTATGGTTTTTCTTTCTTTTGTATATTGCTGAGGCTGGAAGTTACTCTTAAAAAACATCTGGAATTCGTTTCTTCTTCTTGTTAATAAATATATAAGGTTCTCTGCAGTAGACTTTTTTCAGGTGAAATTAATAATCTGGTTCAATATTGCTTTTCTCTCTTAATGCAGAGACAATTGCTGCCTCACATAGAAAGACAAATAACATTCCTGAAGAAAATACAGTAACGTATCTTGTTCTGAATGTCATTTAATATCCCATTTACCCTTTTCTTACATCACTGGAAGTCACTACATTGAAGCCAATGGAATAAAGGAGAATGGAATCAGGCTCAGGGTGTTTAAATATCCCTGTTTGCCCCTACATGTCAATCAGCGTGAAGTTCTTCTCTTAACCTGTGTCTATTAATAAGGCTTTGAAAGGTAGATTATATGTTTGGACACAAAACTGCTTTATTTATTTTCCAGTTGCTGCTATATACTAGCAACACTTTTGAACTGAATTTTCAAATTTTGAATTTTGAAATATGCTTCATCAGAATTTAAGGCAGATGAACAAATTCTATTTTCAAAGAATTTTAAATAATTTCTTGACTGCTTCTTCTTAATTTGATGCCCCAAATTTTCATTATTTTAAGGGTTTGAAACATATGTATTTTATATTGAAATTACTAGGAATATGTTTCTAAGATGTGTTGTCATTATACACACTTCTATTTAAAAAAAATCAAATTCTAATTTGCCTTTTTTAGTAGCAATGAACATTAAGAAACCTTGGAAAGCATGCACATATTTTTGCATGAACCAAGAAGCATTTCTAATTTGTATTTTCAAATGTTTATTTGAATTATTTGAATTATTACTGTATAAGTAATGATGGAAGTATTTCCTCTCTCTTACGCGTTTTGCTCAACTTTTGTCAGGTTGAACTTCTCTGGTACTGTATCACAAAAATGGGAGAATCTCAAATTTAAGAAGGTCTGTTTTTAAAGGCTCTTATTTTTAAAGAAATTTAGAGACCAGTATACTTTCTCCAGTTGTTTGTTCATATATGGGCTAAGAGTAAAAGGAGTTAATAAGCTATTTTATCTGTTGTCTGCTTGTGAAGACATGATGAAAACAGATATTAACAACTGAACATATGAAAAAATTCAGACTCCCAAAGTATTTAAATACTGTAAGAAAAATATTTTGGTCTGTTTGATTTGTTCCCAAAAGCATTCATAGATCTGTTACATTAAATGTAGCACAGTCTCTGAAACTTATGGATGATTTTTAGCACTTTGAAACCACTGAAATGTCAGTCCTTCATCTGTCCTTCTTTGCTCAGCCTTTGATTCAGTCCTCAACTACTTTCTATGTACAAGCTGATAGTCTCCTTCTTGCTGTAATCCCTGTAATCATCATATAATATGTTTTAATATTGTTCCTTACAGGAAGTGAGGGTGTCCATGAGTATGGGGCAACAGCTGTACCACTTTAGTATCTTTCCGACATTGAATGGATGTCATGCCATATCCTTCCCTCTTCTGCAGAGGCTTTTCAACAGCTTTGACTCTGGAGTTTACCAATCCCCTCCATGAGCCACTCTAAGCACAAGCCTGATGGAAAGCTAACTCAGCAGAAAAAATGCATACTTTTCCAAAAGTTAATTTTGATCTTGTCAGCTAAGGACCTGATGAATCTGAGACCTGAATCACAGCAGCAAAAGACTGGGCAGAATGAGGCTGGTAGAGGAATGGGATGGAAAGTCTGGTTTCCTCCTTTCTGCTGCAGTAAACCGTTAGATTACAACAGCTGCAACATTTAACCTCACCTTAAAACTGCCTTGCACTCTTTGTATCTCTCCCTTACCTCCTGTCAAAAAGTGTCAGTGGGGGAAAAATGACTTCTCTGCTCACTTTCAGAGAAGGTCTTAGTGCTCTGGTGTGTGCCTCCTTAGGGAAAAGCAGTCTGGCAGCCATACAGGGAGATTGAAATCACTTAAAGCTTTGAAACTTCCCTTGCCATCAAAACACCCGCTGCAACATTAGTCAAAGTGGTTAGTTAGTAAGAATCTCTTAAGAACCATCTGTATAGTTCATTAGGTCTAATTAAACAAGGCCCAAACCCAATCAGTTTTATAAAAATGGGAAAATACTTTGATGTGCTCAGTAGTGATTTTTTAAGATTTTCTTTCATTTTTTTTTTCTTCATGCAAGTGGTTTTCCAAAATCTCTTTGGTTTCTTTGCTTGTTTTTTTGTAATTTTGGGTCAGTCAGTTCTCTGTCATCCCTCTCCACACCTCCGTACTCCACCCACCTCCCCCCTCCTTCCCCTAAAGTTTGGGGTAAATCTCGAAATGTGCAATGCTTTAAGTGTTTTCAAGTTTTACTATGTATGTTGCTGCATTTAATCTTCAACTTGACCAGGACCATCTTTTTTTTCTTTTTTTTTTTTTTTCATTTATTCAGACAAAGCATAATTCTAGAGTGGTACTCCTACCTAACAAAATTAAATAGAATCACAGAATGGTTGAAGTGGGAAGGGACCTCTGGAGGTCATCTGGACTGACCCACCTCTGCTAAAACTAGACAGTGGTGGTCAGGCATTTGGTCTAGGTGGTTGTTCTAGATTCCTACTGCCTGAAATATTCTACTGTACTCCATTCTATGATGAAGAAATGCAGAAATGAGCTGACTGCACTTGCTGGTGAGAAAAATAATTAAATCAATGGGAAAGGTATTGAACTTAACATATTCTGTTAAAACAAAGAAAGACAATATAATGCAATTTTAGCTTTGGATAATGAATAAAACTATGCAAAATACATTTAACTTAAGATGTTATCCAAAGAAAGACTGCAATCTGAATTCTTGTGCAAGGGAATGATTCAAGACTCAAGAACAGTCAGGCAGTAAGGGACTCCTATAAGGAATCCCTCCATTGTGGTTGTGATATCAAGGGTTTTAAATGCAATGAATTTGCCCCTTAAGATTCAGAGTTATCTTCAAGATGGTGGTTGAGAACAAAGTAGGTGACGAAGACTTAGTGATCCAAGCAGTCATGTTATCTCAGCAGAAGCCAATATAGGAAATGAAGTGTCACAAATCTGCCTATATGTTGTATTCTACTACACTTATAAAACAAACTATAGGTGGAATGTACTGGAGGACAAGAGGAAGCAAGATTGAAAGTACTGCTGTATGCACCTGTCATTCTGCCTTCACTGATTGGCTGATCTGTTGTGTTAAATTTAATGTATTCTATTTTTCTATTAGTGAGAAAATATGTTATTATTTTATTGGCTTAGATCCTTAATTTAAGTGCTTACAAGTCTTTAGTATTAGACAAATGAGACTTGGTATTTTAGTTTTCCAGATTTCTGGGTGGGAAAGAAAGCTGATATACACATATATTGTAAACACCTGTAGTTGAAAGTCAGCATTAAATAAGGAATCACTCACTGTAAATTGGTCATCTCCAAAAATGCTCACATTTTTTTCTGAATAGAATTACTGTGATACCTTAGGGGGAAAAAAACACAGTGATTTATTATTAGACTAGAGCTTATTCATAAAAGGTTGCCTGTACTGAAAGTGAAATTAAGTGTATGAGCCAGAATATTTACAAGTTTAAAGTATCTCTTGCTTTTTAAGCCAGATGAATTGTCTTTCAAGACCACAGAAGATAGAAGACTATGTACATATGTATACATAGGAGACTCTAGTATTTTTATTATATTATCTATTGTTATTAAAATAGTATTTTCTAAATCCTATTAGAAAAGTTTTTAAAAAAATCAAAATTAGGCATTTTGGAATTAGGCATGATGAAAAAAGCAAGAAATAGTAACTCCTTGCACAGTTAATAGCAGGAGTAGCTGTAGGCAGCTAGTATATTTCAAACCTGTCTGCATTAAATGGTGTTTGAACTGATGAGATTTTTTTGTTTTCCCTGTAGTGGCTGAAAATGTCATAATATTTAGTATATGGTATTGTATGCTAATTTGTGTTACCTGCATAAATGGATCCAGACTCCTGAGGACAAACATAAAACACAACATTCTTTCGAGTGATAACACATATGTACATAAGCTGAAGGACATTTTAGTATTAAACAAATGTTTTGTCTTCTCTAGACATCTCTGTATTGGTCACTGCCAGAATTTACTATTTGCAAATGCAATTACAAACTCTTTATCGTAAACTTGTAGCTTAATCATGTACAAATCCATATAATTGCATTGATTGCTTTCTTTAGTTTACTATTATTAGAAGAAACAAAATATCAGGGGAAAAAAAAAAAAGCTGAATTCTTGTTTGAACTTGCAATTACCTGACCACCTGAAAATGACAACTATGTATTTTACTCATAATGTTTTTTAGTAAATATTGGTAGAGGTAGACAACCATGTTTACAGAAAGAGTTCAAATTCCACACCAAAAGCATCTCTGTGCATCTGAAATGAAAGAGGGAATATAAAAGAAGAGATGGAGCAGAAAGAGAGCAGAAATGTCGACTACATGGAACTACATGTGCATTGTTTCATAATGATTTTGGTAGAGAAAACTGCCAGGGTGTATTGGGTTAAACCATAAAGAGCAAGCAATTATGTTTTGAGATGATAAAGATCACTTATTGAATGTGATGCATTTATTCAAAATAAAAGTACTGCTAACAGTGTATCTAGTGGTGTAAGAATGGCAGGCTTCCAGGTAATATGAGGGAAATGCTTAGCCTCTGTGTGCAATAAGATAGTCTTCTAAGTAAATGCAGATGAAATCTATGAAATCTATGAATTCTTTCCTTGAAATAAATGTGAAAAAATACTCTGCATTGATAAAGCAATAGGCAAACTCAGTGCCCAGGAAAGATAAAACAAAGTTCTCAGAAACTTCTTAATCCATAATTCTGTATAGACATCTGACTGATATTCTGAACAAAATCTGCACAATGTCTTCTCAAATCCTGTATTTATATGAACACGTAAGGACAAACTTGATTTCTAATAGCTTGGAACTTCTCAGCCTTAGGCATATTTTAACTGAGGGAATGAATTTTTTGTTGTGAGTATCCCTCCTACCTATAATAAGAGGTTTGTACAAGACATTCACTAGCACTGGATATTTACATTAACTTCGTTCCATAGGCAGGGATTCCTGTAGAGATTTCCTGTAGGTCTCTTACCTGCTCTGTGGTGAGGATTGAAATTTTTGAGCATTGTCAAGTGATGTAACTGAATGACAAGTATGCACAGCTGATGTGCAGTCCCCGTTCCCTCCCACAGACAAAAGGTATTCAAGATACATTTGGTTCAATGCCAACAATGCATGTCAAACTTCAAATGAAACCTGTCTTACACAAGTAATACACATACAAGGGCTCATACAGAGAGCAATGCAATACTTTGGAAGGCCTTAAAAAGTATTTTAGGCTTTAGTTGTGTACTGTTTTGTTGTTGTTTATTTTTAATTTAGATTTTGTTAGCTGCAACATAAAACACTACATCATCAAGTTAAAATTTGTTTGGCTTAAAAATAGAAAAACATATTTTCTGAAATGTACTGGTTCATCATGACAAATTGGAGTAGCTTATCAATTTCAGATTTTATTCTTCGTGATTTTAAGTATTCATTCACTCTGCCTCACTTTTTAACAGCATATTACAAAATTACCGTATAGAATTGGCAATAGGTGTGCCATACTTTGACATGTTCTACTGTGTACTACTTTCAATACCTACAACAAAAAGAAGTGTCTTTTATAACCTATTAGTGCATGTCTTCTGCCTTTTTAATTCATCTAATACTCCTTTATTATTTAAGAAGGAATGGAAAAAAAAAGTCACCAAAGTAGACTTGCTTCTGATGTTAGATGACAAGGTGTTTTTATATGTATGTTTATGATGGGGGGAGAGGGAGAGATATGTGTAAATGATAATGAAAAATAGTATCTTGTAAAAAAAAAAAAAGAAATAGACTTTAACACTGAAATGGAACATTTAAACTTCATTTGAAAGTTAGTTTGAAGATCCATAACATTCTTACTTATACTATTTCAAAAACCTCTGTCTTCTATAGTCTTTCCATATAAACAAGGAATCTACCTGAAACATAAGGCACTCCACTTAGCAACTAAAATATTGTTTAGTAGTATTATGACTAGTATTGTTAGATTGAGAGATAGTTGGTTTGTATAATGGACTGTTAAAAGAGAATTTCTTTTACCTCTCAGATATTTCTAGTATGGTTTTATTTTGCAAACACACAAAATATGCTTATCTGCCTGAATAATGATTTTTCTCCGAAGAGGTGATATGCCTCATTGTACATTTTTGGGAGCCAGGAATAAGACCCACATATAATTTTCTGGATAGTAGTGTTTGCCTTTTCCACAGAAGCCCTTCTTTGGCAGAAGACACAATGAAATAATTTCTTCAGTACAGAAAGACCTGTACCCTTTAGTGTAAAAATAGTAAAATTCTAACTGGTGTATTTCAAGTAACACTTCTCTGCTAATTCTTTCTTGGACCACAGCTCAATAACCGACATTATGTCAAAAGTGCTTAGCTAAACAGTCTTCTTCCTTTCCAAATTCTTTCCTGACACTGCTTCTTTTGGCAGATATGGCAGAAAAGGATGTAGAGCTGGCTAAACAACTAACTAAACAGGTATATGTCAAAGAAAAAGTGCCATTCTAAGATATTTTCCATTCCCATTTAAGCCATGTAATTGGAGAAGCTGGTGAGATAATTGCTTTGGAAACAGACTGCTTAATTAGCCTCTCTATTCATCACTCTTTTGTTCACTCTAGTGGATGTTTGAAGGGGCACTGACTGAAAACTCTTATACCTTTGTAAGGGCTTCTGCTGAAGGCAAAAGCTAGTTGGCAGAAACAACAGCGAGGCATCACACTTCAGTTTTTGTGTAATGTAACCAGGAGCAACTTCATTTTAGTAGCTTGGAGGTCATTGTGGACATTATCCAGAAGCTAAGCAGATTACTGTTCAAATTTGTGTGAAGTTCCACATCATAGCTGAGATTGCTAGTTTACCAAAACTAGTTCAAGTACCTGTGTTCTGCATTGCAATCTCACTGTAGACACCTTTAGTATTGCAATTCCTTGATGTTGCAGCAGTGTTGTTGGGCCCTTGCTCTCCAGATGAATCCTTAAAACATGAGTGGTGAGGCAGTACAAATGTGACTGGCAGCTTGCTTGGTGCTGTGTTTGCTGTACAGAGACAGGTGCTACTATTCTGATCATTCCTGCCAGATTTACTATACAGATTACTGCTGTAATTGACTGGCATGCTTTTATTGAGCAAAATTTACTTTAAGTTTCTTGCCCTGAAAACACCGTTCATACCACAATCTTGCACGAATATTTCTTATTCAATAGGAATTCAATAGTAGGTTCACTCATAGATTCATTGAAGAACAGCATTGCTTAAAAGCCAAGTTGTGTTTTTAGTAACACATCTATTTTTCATTTGTACTATTCACAGACTGTTAACACATATAGTGAGTGTTTCAATTAAATGAGTTTGTATAATGTGGATAGAATGCTAGCATGGTACTGTTTAATCAATTAGCAGAGAAGGCAAGAAAAATATCCTCTTCCTGTAGATACTTGACCCAATTGTTTCAAATGCCACTGTTGGAGCAGATGATGGATATTTAATACTAAATAGGTGCTTTGGTTTGTATGCTGAAATATTGTTTCATCACTTAAAGCATGTGGTTATGGAACTGATATATTGCATTACTTTGTCATATTGTGTAAGGTTGAATTGATTTACAATGTGAACTATGTAACATGATGTGATACCCCTGTAATTTGCCATAATTTGACATAATATAATTTAGCAGAGCAGAAATGTAAAACAAACAAAACTTTGTCCATGATGAAATTCATGCTGCTCATTTAGGCAAATGAATTTTTGCCAGAAACATAGAAATGTATTTCACATGATATTACCTTAGAAATATTCCCTATACAACACAGTAGAATTGTTTAAGCAAAAGAAATCTTGAAGCTGATGAATACCTAGTCTCAATGAGAATGAGTCTGAGGAATACCTTGAATGGATGCTAGTTTCCTCAAAAGCCATCAGAATACAGCACACTAGCCTAGGGTCTGGATTTAGAGTAACATTTTTGTACAGTGTACATCAACTTCGCTTCCCAAGTATGGGGTATGTTAATGTTGTGGCAGAAAAAATATCTTTACGTATAGGAGTTGATGGACTCATAGCTTCATATCTGATCATTAAGTCAAGAGATTGATGTATAACATGGAATCCATGTCAGCTGGAACTGACAGTGTCAGGCAGGTGCCATCCACAGTATAAAAAGGTGATTGGCAGAAAGTTCATTACTTGATTAGAAGCTTAATTGCTTCGCTTACTCAAAGCAACCCTTTCTTATCAGCCTCAGGCACTCACTGGGGACTACAGAGAAAGAAGAACAATGTGAATGATGTAGAAAAAAAATAAATTTTTTCCATTTGTCACCGGGAATTTCGGTGGTGGTTTTTTTTTTTTTTTTTTTTTTTTAAGGCTGTATGTATAAATGGGAGAAAAAACTCTCCAAATAAAGGAGGCTAAAATAATACATTTTATTCAAGTGATCATTGGCAAGATTACTTCACTGAGCTACAGGTATATGAAATAATCTAAAATTGAAATTCATGCTGAGATTTGAGATGCAGAAATCTTCTAACCATGCTACAACATGTAGCTGTGCTACAAATCTTCATAATGTCCAATCTATGAAAAAATACTATCAATCCAAGGCAGATTGTGTTTTTAAAATTGTATTGTAAAAATTTCTTCTTTATTTGAGATGTAAAAATGAAAATTCTAACTTTATTTTTTAAACATTTCCCATAATCAACTGTTGAAAAGTGCTGAGAGTCTTGATACCCACTGCTTTTGATATATCTCACTCTATTTTATAGGACATAGTTTAAGGAAGAAGCAATTTCAGAAGATTTTTTTTTTAATATTCAGATATTTTTTGCTTCTTGTGTCTTTTAAATTAATTAATTTCTGATAATTCAATGAATTAAGTAAGAAGATTGATTAAAGCATAGTTTTTATCTATTTCTTTATCAGCCCACAGATTGTTACTTACTTGGGATGAGGTAAAGTGACACTATGCAAGAATCAGCTCTGATTTTTAAGACTATCTATCTCTAGGAAGTTGATAATTTTGAAACTTCATTCTTGTCCTTATATTTTGTATGAAACAGAATCAGTCACATAATGTCTGACAACAACATATTCTAATTAATGTTATGAGGGAGTACATGAAGGAAATGGGCATCCTGGCTACCTATATCTTGTTTGAGACCTTTTTGAAGGACTAGTGCCGCAACCATTTTAGTTTAGTCATAGCCCTCTTCTGACTGGGGAGGTTAAGTCAAATATCCTTCAGATATCCTTTCTACCTAAATTAATCTATGATCCTGAGTCTAAGTGATAAAAATATTTGAGCATGCATACAGGTTTGAAAGAGTTCATACACAAAGAAGCAATATCACAGAACCACAGAATGACTGAAGTTGGCAAGGACATCTGTAGATCATGTGGTCCAACCCTCATGTTCAAAGCAGGGTCAGCTAGAGCAGGTTATCTGGGGCTGTATCCAGTTGGATTTTGAACATCTCCAGGGATGGGGATGCCACAAAATCTATGGCTCCTGTATATGATCACACTCCCAGTGAAAAGGTGCTTTCTGATGTTTAAGAGGAATGTCATGTATTTCAGCTTGTGCCCACTGCCTCTTGTCCACTAGATAACACTGAGAAGAATCTGGTTCTATCTTCTTTACACTTCTCTTGAAATGGATAAGATCACTCCTCAGACCTTACTGAAACAGGACCTTTCAGACCAGGCTGAATAGAACCAGCTGTCTCAGACTCTCTTCAAGATCTTAGCCACCTTTGCAGATGGTTACTGGACTTGGTGTAGTGAGTCCATGTCTCTCTCAGTCTGGGGAACCCAGAACTGGACCCTGCACTCCAGGTGTGCCTGATCAGGGCTGAGCAGATGGGAAGAATTGCTTCCCTCAACATGCTGGCAGTACTGGGTGATGCATCCCAGGATGATTTTGTACTTATTTGTTGCAAGGGCAAATTGCTGGCTTATGGTCAGCTTGTTCACCAGTACTTCGAGGGCCTTCTCTGCAAAATTTAATCTTAGCCAGCTGGTCACTAGTGTGTATTAGTGCCTGATGGTGTTCCTGCCCAGGTGCAGGACTTGATATTTCCCTTTGAGTAACTTCATGAGGTTTCTGTCTGCACATTTCCCCAGCCTGCCCTGGGGGCAGGTCCCTCTGGATGGCAGTGCACCCATCTCATGCATCCTTGACACTCCGCCCAGTTTTATATCATCTTCAAACTTGTTGAAGGTACCTTCTGCCTCATCATCCAAGTCATTAATGAAGAAGTTAAAAATTTTTGACCTAGTTATTTTCCAGTAGTGCCCGAAAGCACGTCTAAGCAGTAAAGACTAAAGTGAGCAAGGCATTGTATACCTCAGGCCTTCCCATGTTTCTTTGTCACCAGTTCTTCTGCTCTGATCAGCAGCAAGCTTACATTTTCCCTCATCTTCTTTCTGCTGGTGATACATATGTAGAAGCCCTTCCTGTTGCCCTGCATGTGTCTCACTGGATTCACAAGTCCAAGTGGATTTTGCCTTTCCTAACACCATCCCTTTCATGTTCTGACAGTGTCCTTATATTCCTTCTGGTTACCAGTCCCTACTTTCACTTCTTCCATACCTCCTACTTATGTAAGTTTTGTTAGGATCTTCTTGTTCACCTGTAAATGCCTCTTGTTACCTTTTCTTGCCTACCATTTTTGGCATGATAGAATAGACAATTTTGGAGCATGGAGGAGCTGAACTTTGAGAAGATCAGAGAACCACCTTTAAGATCATCTAGTCCAACCATAAAAACCAACCAAACAAAAAAAAACCAACCACACACCAGCACTAAACCACATTTCCAAGCACCATGTCAATTCGTCTTTTGAATATCTCCAGGGATGGTGCCTCAACCACTTCCCTGGGCAGCCCATTCCAATGCCTGATAACCCTTTCAGGGAAGAAATTTTTCCTAGCTAATACACAGATTTCTCAAAAGATTTTTCTTTCCCAAAAGTGATAGTTTTCCATGACTTAGAATATTCTTAGAATGATATTAAACAGTGCCATTAGTAGAGAAAAGGACTATTAAAAAAAGGTGTTGACTGCTTTGCACATGATGACAAATTATAGTCAGCTGATATCACATGCAGAATGATGACTTTCTTAGCTAAATAAAAAGCTTTCTGTAAAGGCTTCCTTTGTCAAATTTAGGCATGCCCTAAAAGTAATAACTGGTTCTTGTAAATAGTAGAAAATTGTGGGTAACAGAATCAGTACTATACAAGATCCCCCATCCTAGATTTTTTGACAACTGAAAATGTCATTATACAATTTTAAAAGAGTTTGAAGTTGTCTTTTTCTGGAAAGATCTTGATATTTAATACTCTATTTAAGAAGAAAAAAGAACCACAGCAAACTATAGCATGTTTCAATATAGCACGAACATTGTATTATTTTACTAGAAGTGTTTACTTGCTCTTACATGTACATATATGGCATAGTCTGTGTAGTATATGCTATATATGTAGAATTTTCATAGTCTTTATTTATTCTTCCCTTATCTAGCAACAAAATATTTTTTTCTGTAACCTAATACATCAATATCTATCTCGTCTTCCTTTTAGTTACTTTTTTCTGAATTCCTACCAAAATGTCCAGTGTTTTCATAGCAAGCATGAAAGCAAGTACTAAATCAGGTGCCATTGCAAAGAGAACCACTACAGAGTCTCGGAATATTCTGTTCTTTAATACCCACCTAACTTGTGGATAGGTACTTAGCCACAGAAAGCCTTATTTCATTATTTGGGCACTCTGGGGCAGAGGAGAGGCAGAATCTTCTCTGTGGTATAAATGTGCGTATGTACAGTGAAGATTTTTTCAGGCAAACAGTCCCTCAGTAAGATCGGTCATGTCGATGACTGCACATCTCCATGGTAGCAACTCACAAAGCATACTGTTGGGATTTTATGTGTGGCTTACCTACCTTTAGCAACTAGTTCTTAGGCATTTCACATTCTAATCAAATTCCAACATACAGTCTCACTAGAGAACAAGTTTCCAAGTTGCTTGTTTAAATTCACAGATATGGATATATTTGTATAACAGCTCCTAATGATAGGAGTGAAACATTCTGACACTTAACAGAAAAGAACCTAGGATTTATTTATTTATTTATTTATTTATTCATTAAGAGCAATGGGTTGTATCTTCATTCTGTGAATTTCAGCCACCATTTTTCTGTCAGGTTTTTTAGTCTATGACAGTTCGTCAAATCTCTTAGTGAAATCATTTAAACTACTAAGTTCACTTGGAAATTTTACAGCATAATTGCCAATTTTTTATCATCTCAGACTTGCATAATCTACTACTGTGAATATTGCAAAGGTGTTCTGCCCCTGTTTTTTTTTTTTTCTTTGAAGGTGTTCTTTTTTTTTTCTTAACAGGAAAAATTATTTTTGTATAGTATCTGAATGTGTTCTGAAGGAAAAGATTGTTTCCATTTAAAATGATAACCATAGTAGAGAAGCTATTAAACTGTTAAAAATGTGTCAGATTGACACATTTTTTCAGTCTTACTGTACTGTTATGCTACTGCTAATGTCTATACACATTAGAAAATATTTTCTTCCCAGAATGACTTCTATTAATTTGGATACAGCTCAAGAATCTTTTGAATTTACATTCTTATCACCTCCTGGTTTCACAATAGTTTCCAGGTTTTTTATTATCAGTATGGATCTTCTTGAGAAAATGAGAATCCAATGTTAATTTGATGCCTAAATTGATGATATTTGTACAACATTTGTCCTAGTTGCTTCAATAATAGGAATTTCATTATTTTAAGCAATCCCTGATTTCTTATTGGACAGTATATCAGTAAGCCTATTCTTTTTGGTGATGGATAGCTTTTGATGACACTTTCAGGGCTTGTAAGCGTTAACATGATTCATAGATTCAGTTTTCATTAACAAAGTGCATGCTATGGTACAAGAAAGACCAGATCAAAAACATAAATCAAGGCCTGATCAAGGAAAAAACAGTGTTGCAGCCTAAAATAATTCTACCAGTATAACACTGATCTGTTACATTTTTATGCTTCAGTTAAGTTTATAGTCTATAACAGGGAAATGTACATAAGGCCCGTGTTCCTACTTGACAGAATCACAGAGGTAGTGACACTTAGGTTATATTTCGAGGTATTCCTGCTCATTCAGCATCCTAAAATGTAAAAACTTAATTAGCGAAATGAAAAATCGATTATTCTGTGCCGCTAACAGATGGTCTAACTGCCTGTTCATTCACAGTTTGTTCTATACGTGCTTTTGGTTAAAAGGATGTAGCCAAGTAGCAGAGAGGAAGGCTCCCTGATCATGTTAGTGTGATCAATGCACTTTGAACAGAAGTAATTTTTCATACAGGGGAAAGTTCTCCTTCCTAGAGAACTCACAACACTTAGCTCATAAGAGCTTCTGGAGTGTAATGTGAGACAGATATGAAAAAGTCAACAAGAAAGCCTGCAAAATGGATAGATGTAGCTGGGAGATTCCTGAAAGGAGCAGATTAGTTTTTCAGCTAGTAAGAAACAAACAGGAGAAACTCTTTTTCTGGGACTCGCAAGGAATAACATGGAAAAATTCTTCCCTGTAAATCAAATAAATCAAATAAAATTGCTGGGATGGTGTATGAGCTGATGCAGGCAGGACACAGGAATAACCACAAAACCATGGATTAAGGGCAAAAAACTAATTTAATCTCAATACCTCATGGATTGGGGAACCTCTGAAGCTGCAACCAGGAAGAGCCAGGCAAGCAGGGGATGCAGGCACTGCGGAGCAAGAGCCCTTATTACCAAGAGAGTCCTTGTTAGCAAGGGAGTGAGGGGGCGAGAGAGCTCCCACTTGCTCTTTGGGCCTGTATTTCAAGGATTCTGGCAGGCAGAGTTTTCTGCTGTGCTTTGATCTCTTCAACAGCAGGGCAGGAATCTCAGGAGTGTTTGATAAGGTGCCCCTGAGTCCATCCCAGGACTATGTTATCTAAGTGCAGATGTTCTACTTGTTGAGCACACAAAACTAAGCAACAATTAGTGTGAGAAGTGTTTTCCATGTGTTTTCCCCACATGTGAGTCACTTGAGTGTATTTACAGTCCTCCTTGCCAATCTTCTGTTACTTTCCCTCATTCCACCCCCTCGCTCAAGAGACCGCTTCTGCTGGGATTTACAAAGCCAGAGTTGTTCATTTAAGCTTGCAGGGTGTAGCACAGACTAACTTACAGAGGCATGCAATAAACATATATAGAAAAAGGAACAAACATATCTCTATAGTAATGCTTTGAATCAGGTGTCCTGTTCCTCCTATCCAGGAATCAAACCCGTCAACCAGCTGGGCACCACCAGTAGGTTGTTGTGTTTGATGCATTCAGTCCTGGAGAATGTTGAATGTTGTGCTCTGGGCTGTTTCTTCAGTTACGTTGAAGCAACATGAAGTCGAAGTAGCATTTCTGGTGTCCACGGAGGAAATCGTCTACCATCAGTCAATTTATAATGTTCATTGGCACGTAGCCGTTACCTACTCAGAAAAGACAGCAATGAGACATTAATATCAAAGACACTTAGCACAATATAATTCTATAATACAGCTGCTGGTGTTGATGCACCACTGAAACAAGTTTTCTACAGATCTGCAGCTGTTAATCTTCCTTTAATATTAAATGCAGACAAGCTAGTTGCAGTAGAGGCTAACCAAATCTGAGTGTTTACATGTTGATTTTGCAGAGATGTATCCAGGGCATGCACTTGTATTACCAGGCTACAAAGCATGATGAGCCAACCTGTGACAGGGGAGGAAAACAGCAGTGACATCTCCTTCCAGTGATACATACGTGCAGCTTCAGCTCCTTTGACTGCTTTTACTTTGGGTTTGATAACGTGATGTGAGGTAATTGCCCACATGGATTATAAAGCTATGGCTTGTACTTTTTCAGATTGAACTTCAATTCGATGTTGGGTTTGCAACACCAATAACAGCATTCCAATGCTGTCTCCTCTAGATAAGGCACAGGTATTCGCTGAAAACACCTGAAATACAAAAACTCGAGAATCTGATATTAACAAAGGATGTAAAATAAAAGAAGTTGGATCATGATGTATAACAGAACCTTTTAATGCCTTGGACTAAAACCCTACAGGTTCTTTCTGATTTTTCATCCCTGTCATCTGCCATAAACCTGAGACTGTATCTGGAATTGTTACTAATTCAAATGGATATCCTTGCTTAGGAGTGTATAATTGTGCATTCTCAATCAAAGCATCTTTGCAGGCATCAAAGGCTTCGTATTATTGCTTGGTCCCCTGTCAGACAACTTTCTTCCTAGTTAATTTCTGCCAAAGGCATATTAGTGTAACCAAACGTGGCATAAAAGTTCTCCAGTACCCTAAAAGTCCTCCAAAGGTCTGTAACTGTTTTACTGTGATTGGTACAGGAAATAGTTGCCTTGTTTGCTGTACCTGATTTGGTATTTTTCTGATCTGTCTATGACAGACTATTCCCAAAAATTGTAAAGTAGCACCAGGGCCCTGTATTTTCTTTGGATTATTTGCCCTGCAAGTGAATTTCTAGTAATTTGGCAGCTGCTTCAGTTTCTTGTTGTGACTCCGCCAGAATCAATTGATCATCAATATGATGGTAAATGGTAACTGTACCCGACCACACTGCTAAATCAGCTGCTATCATTAGGTGGCAAACAGATGGACTGTACAATACTTGTACAGTATACTGCTTTGGTTGCCAGGCAACATCTTGCACTGAGGTGTCAGGCGGGGTGGAGTGGGAATGAGGAATTGGTGGTGGGGCTGGAGGTGGTCGGCTTTTTTGCATAAATGCTAACTTTTGCCACCAGGGAAACATTTCTGATGTTGTGATCCAATTTATCCCTGGTTTTGGGATACCGGTTTATACAAAATCTTTCCACATTTGCTTCCTTCTCACTCATGCTGTAACCCCCTTGCATTTTGCTGGAAATTAGTGTGAGATATGCATTTTCCAGCATCCCACATGTGAGTCACGAGCATATTTACGCTCCTCCTTGCCAATCTTCCGTTACTTTCCCACACCTCTGTATCAGAATGCTTACTTAAACTGCAATACAGGAGTAGAATCTACCCTGTGTCTCTAGCATTTGTTTCTCCTACATGTCTATTGCTCAAGAAAAAGAAAAGAGGTGGATTTGGTATTATTTTGGTATTGTTTGCTCTGTTGTCTCCATTCTTTACTCTCCTGTACAATAAAGACAGTACCCAAAATAGTAGAAGTAGCACCTCCATGTTTCTAATGGCAGCAAAAGCTTTGTCCCAACCCACTTTCTCACCCTTCATCCTTCTTTTCCTGCTGGGTGAAGTAGCATGTCTACAGTGTATGGTACCTCAGAAAAAAAGGTTAGGATGGGACTCAAATGCAAAGGTTCAGCTTTGCATTCTTACAAGTAGCAGGCTACATGTGTGCTAGATATCTTGCCTTCTAGCATGACCCATAGATGTCATCAGTGAATCTTGGATAGCTGTTCTCTTGCATAAGTGTGCCTTTAGGTGCCTGAGGTGTCTGATGCATCCACATGGGGTTGATAGATATGACAGAAGACTTACAAAGTACCTGTTCCCTTCTTTTTGGCAAGGCGAGATCCCCTGGGACATCTCTGGCATCTGAATAACACTTTGTGCATGCACTTCAAGGTGAGCTGAATCACTCCCTCCAGTTGTAATAATTAGACTTTCACTGATTACAGCTGAAGTTTAGGCAACACATAGAAACACTGATATGAAAACACTTAAATTATCATACTCTAGATATCAGCTCCATTAAATAGTAGATGTTAATACTAGTTAACAGGTATGAATGATATTATGTTCTCAGATCAAATTCTATATGATTTTCATTGCAATGGGTGGGAAACTCATAAAGAAAGTCAGCCAAAGAAAAATAGGATCCTTTTGACATTGGTGAATGTTTCTGAATAGTCTTTTACCATCGTTGTACTATACTGGGCTAATAAGACAAACTGCCACTTTCTTATGCAGAAAATTTTAAACAAAATCAAAATATTTGTCTCAGAAATCAGTGTTAAAACTTCACCAGCTAATAAGCGAAAATAAGAACAAGATAATAATAATATTAATAATAATAAGTGAAAATAAGAAAAATAAGAATTATATTATGAAGAATAAACATAAGCAGTAACAGGAAAACAAATACAACTACACTAAACCAGGAAGGAGGTTCCTCCATGTTGTCAAATTATATCAGATTTAGGGAACAGGGGGTGGAGAGGCATGCCATAGAGGAAAATGGTGGGGAAAAAAATTGCCCTGCTAACCTTCAGTAAATCAAGCTTGGTTTAAAACTTGAAATATGGTAGCAAATAATTTTCACATTCTTGCGCCAGCAGCTTAAATACTGCAATCATGAACTGCCTGACAAAGTTTTTATTTCCATCACTTTTGAATCCATCACCCTTTATTTTAATTGAACACAGTTCTGTGTTCATATTTTAAGAAAAACCTGTTATCTAAGTTAATCTTTTCTGCAATTCATTATTTTATTTATGTACTTAACTTTCTGGTTTTTTTCTTCACTTTTCTATATTAAACCCTTTGTCTTCTTCTTGTGATAGCTTTTCAAGCTTTTTAATACTATCAGCCATTTTTGTTACAATTCCCTGAATTCTATGTGATGATAAAGTTTTGTAAATGTAAATTTACAGTGTTTGTACAGCATATATTTCCTATGAAACTACACTGTTTTACTTGTCCTTTAAATATTGTTCTCCTCTTTGTTTCTATACAGACTAATACTCTGTTTTCTTTTCAGCAGCAGAAGAGACATTATTTGAGCTCTCTCCACTGGCATCTAGATCTCAACCTTGTATTAGTATAGCCACTGTAAATCCATGCAAGAGGCAGGGATAGTTTATATTTTTCTTTCGCATGCCACATTATTTCCATTCTCTTGCTTGATTAAAGTTTTCATAGTTTTCATTTCTTGCCAAATCTAGTAAATTATCTTTTTCACAAGTGAAAATGTATCATATATATTCCTTTATACATATATAAATCTTAAAACATAAATAAGAATGTGTTGGACACTATGTAGCCTAGAGATACTTTCATATTAAATAAAGGAGGAATACTAAACATTTTGAAACTGTTTCTTTCATAGAAAAATGTCTTACACTCAGGATAAAACAGAAAAGAAAGCTAAAGATGTAAAAGAAACCATGAAATACTTGCCTACCTCACAGACAGCTAATATGACAATAATTTAACTATCACTTTCTAAGGGTGTAAATAATTATCATAAAACAGACTTTATAGACACGGAAAACTAAAGTGGATAAATCAGAATAGGAAATAAGAATCATGAAATTCCAAAGGAATATATGTGTTTAAAAAAAGTAGTAAGAAAAGTATGCATTTAAAAGAAAACTTATTTTTCCAAAGTCCAGGGCATATAAACTGACAGAAAATGTTTTTTCTCCATCAGTAAGCCCACAGATTTCAGGAAACCATCTGAACACACAACGGAACTGAAAGCACTTGTTCAGATTAACAGTTTTAAAGCAATTGCCTTAATTTTTCTTGTAAAAATTATATGCATACATATATTCCTAAAATTTGCAGAAAGCAGAGTAAAACTGAAATTTGTACAGGACAAGGGACAAGGGACAATAACACCTATCTACATAATAAAAATTCTTAATTTTAGTAAGAATAACTCCAAACCATATTTATATCTTCTGGAACATACTTTCTAAAATTCAGGAACACCATGTTGTATTTATCATGACCCCTTAACAACATCTGTAAAAAATCATTTCAGTAGCAGTATGTGAAAACTCCCAGTTCTCAATAATTTAATTCATTATACTCTTAAGTAATTAATTTTGCTTTAGTCAAATGGTAAATATACTTTCTAAAGTCAGAGACTATTTCAATATTTTGTCTCCATTAATCTGAAGGAAGTTGAATAGTTATCTAACTAGAATGAATTTTGTTACTAAAATAAAATCAAACCCTTGATTCTATTAAAAACTAAAAGCTTCATTCCAAGAGAAAGTATTAACTCATTGTTAAAATTTAATTTAAATTTACATTTAAAGCAATTAAAAAAAATTAGTCCATTTGTCCAGATGTAATTCCACCATGATTTCCTAAGTAACATTCGTAAAACTGGACAACAAACTACCTAATAAAGAAAAATACATATAGCTGTAATTGAAATAAGAAAGTCAGAAGCAGTAATAATCTGTCTCTTGTATTTGTGTAATACGTCATTCAAATATTGATGTACAGCATCTTGTAAATTTATTGCAAAGGGAAATTAATATCTGTAAACTATGTTAAGATACTAGAAATAGTATATATCATCGGGAATTATTGAAAGTACATGAAATACAAGATTTTTTCTGGAGCTAATACAAAGAAAATGTTGCTGAGTATCATATTATTGTCTAAATTTATTTGGGCACCTAACCTTGCAAAGATGAGAGAGATGATATAATTTGGGGCACGTGGAGGGGGGAGGTGGGAGGGGAGGGAAGAGAAAAAGAAATTTAAATAAAGTACTCAACATATACCAAACTATTCAATTTTTTTTTTTTTTCTACCATAGTGTATTTCAATGCTAGGATGAACAACAACAGAGGATAGCAACTGTATTTTGTCACATCTAGTATCATTTTCCTCTCTTTCTCTCTGGCAGGAAAGGAAAACACTTAGCAAGTAGCAGCAAAAAATGGTAGACCTTATGTCATATTTTTGAAAGCACATATATTGAATACGCAGAGAAATCCCAACTAAGTAAAAAGTTGATAATGAAGTACTTGTTAGCATTTAGAAAGCACAATAGGTGATACCCACAAGGCAAAAATAAATGCCTTATACTTTAGCCCTTTTCTTCAAGGTCAACTGAACACTTCAGTGTTTATGCTCAGTCACAAAGAAATCAGAAATAGCAAAAGTAGAATCCTTATTTCCTCTTCATCTCAAGGTAAAAAAAGGTCTAAAACTGATCTTGTGGTCATACTAAGGGAACTATTTTCATAGACCTGATACCTGGACCAGATACTTTTGAATTAAAAATACAATTGAGTGTACCAAAGACTAAAACTTTAAGAAAAATTTTTACTGTAATTGGGAAAATGAAAAGGCTATCAGTTTCATTGTGCTTCTCCTTTCTTAAAAAAAAAAAAAAAAAAAAAGTAAGATCAGATTGTGTCAAAATTTCTCCTCATAACCCATTTTAGTGAATTTGTCCTTTTGTGATCCTTTGTGGAACAGGTGTTTTGAAGCTGGGGCACCTTTTGCTGGTTTTAGTGCCTTGCATTGACACACAAAGTAACAAGTGGCAAATGGACGTGTCTGTTCTACATTTTTTAGGGTTTATTTATCAGAGAAATTGAGTCATAAGATGCTGCAAAAATTGGCATGGTTTTCCTGAATGGCATTTGAAGAGGCGGTGAACACTGAGACCATCTTGATAGCTTAGAGAACTATACAGTAGCTGGCCAAAGAAGCTGGCCAAAGAAAGTCAATGGTCTATTATTTAAGTGCATCATGGAAGGGTGAGTAAAGAGTTCTGGGGTGTTCTTGCAGAGATTAAAACCCTCCTTCAGTGATCAGAGTCTTGTTAGTTAACACCTTCAGCAAAAGAATAACTGTGTTATGAAGAATAAACATGAATTGAAAGGCTGAGGGACGTGGGTCTTTTTAGTCTTGAGAAGACTTAGGGGGCATCTGATCAACACTTACAAATACTTAAAGGGAGGGTGTCAGGAGGATTGGGCTGGTCTTTTTTCAGTGGTGCCCAGTGACAGGACAAGAGGAAATGGGCACAAACTTGAGTATAAGAAATTCCACCTATTCATGAAGAGGAACTTCTTTACTATGAGAGTGGCAGAGCACTGGAACAGGCTGCTCAGAGAGGTGGTGGAGTCTCCTTCTCTGGAGACATTCAAAACCCACCTGGACAAGTTCCTGAGCAATGTGCTCTAGGTAGACCCACTCCAGAGGGGGGGGGTGGACTACATGATCTCCAGAGGTCCCTTCCAACCCTGTATGTTTCTATGATTCTATGAATTGATAAGAATAAACTGTAATAGGCCATACTAACACTGCAGAAAAGTCTTCCAAGAAAGCAGACAGCACAGTGACTAACCTTATTGAGAACAGCGGTAAACTTAAAAGTGAAATTAACCCTTTGAACTCACCTTCTCAATCTAGGAGAAGCACCTTTGAGACACGGCACTAGCTGTTGCAGGAGCTAGTTTCTCTTTTATGTGATGAAGATGCTGAAAAGTACTATTTTAGGAATATTTATTACTTGAAATCTATACAGATTTCGAAAAAACTGAGTAAACCAAATCTTATTTGGCTTCCTTGTATCATACATGGATAAGATAGGAAACACTGGATAAAGGGAAGCAGCATAGACCAGGAATCATTTAGGCTGACTGAAGGAGGAAAGTATGTTATGACATTTATGACACACATACACATATTCTGTGTGTGGACATATACATGCTCTCTAATGGTTTAATTGAGAGCATTTCATATCTGTTTAGACATCAAAATTAGATTGTTATGTGTTATAGACTTTTCACTCTTTTTTTCTTGGGGAAATAGTAAATGTAACTCATTATTTATTGAAAACAATAGAATTGTTTAAAACAGAAGAAGTGTTGCTGGTTTACACTGTTTGACTGCTTTGGAAAATTGTTGCTTACAAATTCGAAGTGTCTACAAAATAAATACTAATAACACTAATGCATGGGTGATGTTTATAAACAATAGTTACTGTTAACATAATAATTGTAAGCACTATTTTGTGGTGTTATAAAATAAAGAGAAAAAATGTGATTTTTCAGCTTCTTTCTGGAAGAGTAGTATTTTTTTACACCTACAAAGGACATTTGAAGCTCTTCAATTTAGTTGAAAATCAAAGGCCATGATTTATTTTTATTTCTTAAGCAAGACATTTCCAGCTCATTAACAATATAGCTCTGAATTATTCTTACATCATTCTTTCTATTTACTGAAAAAGATATAAAGGTTATATCTAACAAATTCCTGCTTGCAATGAGGACAGCAATTTACTGTTGTGTAGGCATAGATGTAAAAAAGACAAATAATTAGAGCTAGTGATACTGAAACCTAACTGTATGTGGCCTGTTTGCTTCAAAGAAATTGTGTGGCACCACAGTAAGGGGGAGGAAAGGAGATGGCAGCCTGCCAAGGTGAGTTTCTATTGGCTGACAGTATTCCAACCTAGAAAAATGCTTCTGATATTTAAGCAAATTTGACACTTGGCAAATCAGACTACAAAGTTATCCTTCCTTAAGAGATACACATGCCATTATAGGGCCATAGAAACTGACATTATTAAAAGAGTTTTCCTGGTTCATAAGTTCAAAGGCTGCTATAAAATATTTATATATTTTGGAAAGCACCTTGAACTGTATTTCTTTTTAAAGTATTTTCAAACAGAATTGTTGTGATTAATATTTTTTTTTAAGTTTTCTTCTAGTACTGAAGTTTCTAAGTATGTTAAACATTTCAATAGTCTCTTAGGTCTAGAAAATGGATTGGACGGAAATTGTACATTAGTGAGACTACAGAGACAAGATAGGAAATCTGTAACTAACACTAGTGTCAGGAAAAGAAAAAGAGTGTGAAATGTAATATTTTCTCCCTCACAGTTTTGACTAATCACTTTGAAAAGCAGTTATCACTGCTCCTCCCCTTTCCATCCCAGGGAGAGCTGACAGTCTCTATGATCTACAACTCCTTCAGAAGGAGAAAGTTGTAATCCAGAGTGTTCTCCCTTTTGCTTCAGAGCAGGCCATGGAATGCAATGAGCTGAACAGGGTCAAGATGAGGAAAAAAGGTTTACTTCTTGTAAAAAGAGTTTGAAGTAGATAGGAAACACTGCCAAAAGAGACTGAGCATTTTGGGGTAAGGATTAACATGGAAGTTGGATAGAGCAGCAACAGGGGGGTAGGATATCCAAGAAAAGAGGAGAGAACAGAGACTAAACAGCAGAGGAACTGCAGGTCCAGGATACTTCACAAGTCCTTGCTTATCTTCCCCATCAAAACCTTATTGGACCCTCCTAAGATGAACTTCTCCTTCTATTGTTTCTGAAAATCCCTTTGAGACTTCTTTCCCTTCCAGTAAACCTAGTTCAGGCAAGCCTTTACCTATTTCTAACCAGAAATGTATTCTTGCCTAATCTGACCAAATTTACATACCCCACGAAAATATACTTTGTTTCCATTATCATACCCCCTAACACATGATTTGATGCTCCTCCGAACTATGTTCGGGGGAACACAGTTTCATTCCCAGTTGTGCTCGTGACCTGATGTATGATACTGGTTAAGTGATATGCTTTTTAGTGCCTTACTATATTTTTACAATGCATGCACTTTTGGCCAGGGGCTATTTTACTATTTTCTGTTACAAAGTTCAAAAGGAAAAGCGGAACTAAGAAAAAGAATTTCTTTAGACAACTTTTTCTAGTATTATTTTATTTGCTATAAGCTTTTGTTAATGTATCTCTACACTCCCAAGTTCTGTTTGACAAACTTCACAAGAATGACAAAAAGTACAGAAATGTTAACTTCATTACATTAAGTTTAAGTAAATCAAGGAAACAGTTTTGTACCTAAAAGCATGTTTCCCCAAAATAAAGAAACAACATCTGAAAAAATAAGAAAAAAAAATGAAGTAGAGAGAAGTTAAACTTATAGTTTGGCTTTCGAAGACTTTCCTCAAATACAGCACAATTCTAACCAGTTTGTTAAATTATTTCCTTAGTCTGCCGTAATTTTGATTTCATTGGACCTTAAAAATCTTGTATACATAAATAGAACACAAAAGACAAATTTTTCTATTAAGAAATAATTTAATTTTACTGCTATATCATAGTCTTTTGTTTTCTGTGCAGTTTTTTAGACCAATGGTTCAATTCAATTCAATCCTAACATGCCCATGACATTATAAACAGTCTTTGAAATTATTATGCAACAATGCATCAAAGCTTTTAAGTGTTAATTTTATGCTTACATTTCCTTAAATATCAAGGATACTTTACAAATTAACCCTTTCTTCTTCCTAATTCTATTATATGTTTTAGTCATCTAATTATATTACATGTTTTACTGATCAAGCTGCATATTTTACTAATCAACTAATACATATTCATTAGTTGATTATTTTAATGTTTGGGAACTTACCTGATTGAGTTCTGACCTGATTACACAATTCATTGATCCAATTGAATATTTTATTGATCCAGCTGCATATGAAATCCACATAGACACAAAACTGATTGGCTTTTAGCAATACTCTGAGGACCTTTTTTTGGCTTTAAAAATTATTTAGATACAAAATACTCTGGTTTTTGGACAGTTTGTCTCCTCTTGACTGCTAAAGAAATTATCCCTGCACATTCTATTGCAATTTGAGTTTTATAGTTATATCTCCTTATCAGGAGCCAACACTGTGGCTGCCAGGTCACTGGTACCATGATAACTAGGTTAAAGGTAACTCAGGGAAAATTTTTCTACTTTTTTATGATGGTAATCTAGCCAACCTGAGGTTAAATTACCCAATAATAGACCTGATACACCTTAACTGAAGAGATGAACTGGTTAAGAATCTGATACCTGTAAAGGAAGAAAGGAAGTGGAAATGGACTGAGATATCTGCACAAGCTCCCTGAAATTGGAGCTGGGCAGGAGTCTTCCTAAGTAGAGCTCAAACTTTTCTTAGGACATTTATGTATAAAGGATACCGAAATGAGAAAGATGAACAAAAATGTACACTACACAATCCACATCAAACATATAAGCCAGAAGGAACTGAAAAGTTTTGAAAAGACCAACAGCATCGTGAAACTGCCTGCTGGCTTCTCTTATCAGAGAAACGTATTTTGATAGTCATCATGAATATTCCACTGGTATGTACTATCATCCAACCAAATCTGGAAGCAGATAGGAAAGTACTGACCAAACAGAAAGCTGGGGAGAGAGAAGAAATGTCTCTAAAACAAAGGATCAAGAGGACTTCTTGCAAGGAAGAGAAACAAGGGACCTCAATACAAAAGGCCAAGGTGACTGATTGATGTAGGTACTGAGATACAACTTGTAAGAACAAGAAACTAACAGTGCTAGTGGCAAATTTCTGAAGGCTGTGAGCACAGGCAAACAAGAGGATTCTGCGGTAGGAAGTTCATACTAACTTTTCTCGGTAAATATATGGGAGATTTAACTCTAAATGATTCTGGTCATGTGGATAAGAAGGGTTAATGACAACTGTAGTTTTGTTATTACTATACAGCACTAATTATGGTGGGGTTTGTAGAAGTCACTTTTTTTAATGCTGCATTTTAGTTTATGATTCTCGAGTTATACATTTGGCATCGTGCTTTCATATAAAATGCTCCACATTGTTGGAGCTTTAGGTAATGTATGGAAATGGATGCATTTTATTTCTAGTACTGCTGAACTGCTACAGTATATTTGTTATTTCAACAGCCATCATACTTTTTCTTAAACACACACATATATATGCATATCTACCTTAAAATAATTGCATGGGGACTTTTTTTTTCATTAAACTTCTCACTCATTTCTTGAGTCAATATTTCTATGTTTTCATACCAGCTTGGACTGAGTTCAATATACATTACCAGTATCCATTATGAAAGAAATATTTCTGTTAGCTCTGTTATTAAAAAAAAAAAAAATGTAGCAGTGGGCTAAAGCATAATCTATTCCTTATAATACTGAAATGAATGTTGAGCAAGTTACTTAAAACTCTACATGAATAAAGCATTGGAATCAGGCCCTAAGGGAAAGCTAAGGTTTAATGGTTATACACATAACATTGCCTTACATGCAGCATTCAATAAAATAGATTCCATGCTGAATGCTTTATAGGCGCTACTTTAGTTGGAGCAAAGCAAAATTTGGTTTCTTTTTATGACCCCTACCATTTCTTATGGGAACAAATCCTACTTTTGAGCTAAATCACAGAATCACCTAGGTTGGAAGGGACCTTTAAGATCATCTAGTCCAACCATCAACCTAACTCTGACCAAAAAAAAAAAAAAAAAAAAAAAGAAAAACCCAGAAAAAAAGAAAGGTAAACAGAAAAAAAAAAAACAACACTAAACTTTATTCCCAAGCACAACTCGTCTTTTGAATATACCCAGGGATGGTGCCTCAACCACTTTCATGGGAAGCCCATTCCAATGCTTAATAACCTTTTCAGTGAAAAACTTTTTCATAATATCCAACCTGAATATTCATGTGTGCTCATAAAAACCATCGAAAGTGCAAGTGAAAAGACTTTAAAAAAAAGTTGTACTTAGTTTCTTTCCATCCTAACTATAATCAAAGACTATTTTTAAATTTTAATAAATAAATATTTTAAAATTAATTAATTTTAAAATTGCACTTTGTTGACAGAAGTCACCATACCACTAAGAGTAATGGAAATTGAGGAAATAAAATTTATTTTAAATTCTACTATTGGGCTTTGTATAGAAAGAAAGATCTTTGACTTTGAAAGAACTGAGAACTATGTCATACTTGTCAAAATTAGGTTAATGAAATTATATTGACTATGAAGTAACTGGTCATGTGTCACTAAAAAGACACAGGAAATAGGTTTCTATTTAGCATAGGCCTTCTGTTACTGTAGACTTATGTGTCTTTATGCAGATCAGACATGTAAATATACCTCTGCCTCTACAATTTCCTGTCTAAATATTTTTATATGAAGGCCTTGCTCTCTTTCTCTTTTAGTTGCCCTACTGCAAGGAAAGTAGTTAAAACAGGACAAGAATTTTTCATATAAAGAGTGATTTCATTAAGAAAAACTTTTTGTATACAACAGTATTGTGTTCTAAAATTTGGCTAGCCAAAGTTAATGGAAAAAATTTACTGAGTGCAGAAGGAAAAAGAATCCTAAGAATACATTAGAATTTTAAAAACACTTTCTAAAAAAATCTTAAAAAATTGATAAAAATGCAGGTTTCTAATGACTGAATTAAAGAAGTCAAAACTGTTTCACAATCTAAGCACTGACGGAACTTCTTTTGCAGTTATGACACAGTATGGATTCAGAAACAACTCGAATCGCACTGTAATATTCAAGAAAGTATTTGCATTAAATTCTTTATGCATAAATCACATATTGATCCATGAAGACAGCCAAGAAGTTCAAAATAATGCTGAAGGACGGAAGGTATAGCCATTCATTATCTTACTTTCCTTTTTTTTCCTCCTAGGATTACACTTTGAATAAGTTTCAATTACATAAAGGTAAGGGTAGATTAAATGTATTTACCAATGCACCAATAATGGTGCTTTTTATATCACTTAATACATAATGCTATTAGAAATAGTTTTAGATACTTGGTTTGTATCATAAAATCACAAATCCTACACATAGTCAAGAATCACTCTTTGATTAAAAATCAAAAAGAAGATTTTTTTTTTAAGTGATAAAACTATGTTAACTTGAAGTTACAGATGTCAAGAGTTCTTATTCTAAGGATTTTTTTTTTATTTGCTTTCTTATATCGTATCTTAAAAATTACATTTTCATTCAAACACGAATGACTTTTCTAGAATCACCATAGGTATAAATGAAAACTCAAAGTACAATATGAGAAGCTCAATTAGGAGACAATTTTAAATTACCTTTGTATAAACAAGATATGTTTCCTATTTACTTTTCATTTATGTGCAAAGAAAGAAAGTGAAGGACTGTTATTAAAGACCATTCCAAAATGTGATATTATATCTATCTCAGCAAGAATTGCAAGAATAAAAGACAAACCAACATATTTTGACATAAAAAAGCTACTAATTGAAAAGTGTCCTACTGTTTCATCTGTTTGGACTGCGTGTAATATACTAATCCACTTTTATTTATAGATTAGAATAATCAGCAATTATATTAAACCTCCCAAGCAGTATTGTTAGAATGATATGCAGTCTGCTCATAAGTGATCTTTTTTTTGAATGTTTCCATGTTTCTATCTGAGTCAATCAGTATGATTCCTGAATATTTTTTTAAGGAGATTAAGGAGACAAAACATTTAGGCATCACCTTGAAAAGCAAAAAAGGATTTAGTCTCATATTATGGATGAGGTATCTGTAAAGGCCTTTTGAAAGTATTACACAGCACCAGAAGCTATCCATTTAATCTTTTCTAAAATTGAGTCTATGATAGAAAGAAGTAAAAAAAATGTTGCTGACTTTCCTTATGATTGTTTTGGATCACTGTAATAGGACCAATTTACCATTACAAGTTAAAAAAGCACTCTATAGAAAGGAAGTCCAGGAGAAACAAGCTCAAGTAGCCCAGCTGCTATGGAAAACAACCCAGTTTCCAGGCTCAGTGTGGGATATTATTGTTTTGCTCCAGATATGACTTCCTTTCCTCACTTTCTGAACACCTTTTCTTCAAGAGGCTACCAATAATGTCTCCACACACCTTAAGTAAATATTCCAATATTAGCAACAAGACCACAGTATGAACAAGGAATAGCAATAAGATTTCTTGGACAATCACAGAGCCAGACAGTCTGCCTTACCCTGTGATATGTTACATGAGTCTTCAGTGCCAGCTTATTTTGTAAGAAACCACAAAAAGATTCCAGTTGCTGAATTGAGCACTTAAAGGCTGGTCTGCAATATTGCTCAGATGAAGCCTCCACTGGCAATAATGTAAACATTCAATTGTGTGAGCCGAGTAGATGGTTATATCTATACATCCCACCTCACTTACACATCAAAAAAATTTAATGTTCTGGAAAGTCAGTGAAAGCACCAGGGCAATCCTTATATGTCTGATATTGAGAGAAAGGCAAGCAGAGACTTGATAAATATTATGAGCACAGTTGATTTATTTTAGTGGTTTACGTTAGTTCTATGATAAATATAAAAGTAAACATTGTAAGTTGTTTGCTGTTATGATTTATCAAGGATGAAGGAAAATGAAATGCAGCCCTTTCTTCTTTTCTTTTCTTGTGGTCCAGAGCATGGATTTTAATCAAAATCTGGTTATAAAACTATCTGCCAATGAATTATCACTGAACTATAAACAATTCTATAGTTTCTCCTGGAGTAAAATCCTATTTATGTCTCAGCTAATCTAGCAGATCACCATTTGCTGCTGCTTGTTCTCCTTTCTTCCTACATCATTTTTCCATTTGCATACTCCTGAACTTTCCTTTGAAGTGACTCTTGCAGCCTTTTACAGATCTGATCCAACACACCAGACGAGGAAAAAAATAGCTCGTCAAGTAACTTTTTGATCACTTTTACCCAGTGGAGGGTCAGAAGATCCCCAGACCAAGAAAAAGGGTGATGATCAGAAGAGAAGATAGAGCAGGGAGTAAATATTTGATATCCATAATCTATCTGATTGCTCACAATGACTCAGTTCTAGAGGAGGTAGTACATATAAATAGCAATGAATACTGTTTGTTTCAAAAAAAAAATCAACATGAAGCACTGCAAAGAACATATGTGAATAAACATAAAGATTTAATATAGTTTTTATTTCTTTTTTTTTTTTTTTTTTTGCCTGTGGCTTCCAATGTGGCTTTTATTTAAAACCATATTACATATGGTTTACCACTTTCAAGCCTTTTTCTTTAACTAAGTATTAAAACATAAGTATCCTTATAGCCAAAATGCTTTAGGAAGTTGAATCAATTTTTACATACATGAAAAAGTGTTTTCACTGTCTGTACAAAAAAATTTATTAAAGACAGCTTATTTGAGAAGCAGGACTCATGAAGATCTAGGATAGTAAAGAGAAAGTGCCCCAAAAAAAAAAAGATTCATCTTGAGCAGGATAGGTGCTTATCTTTCCCATCCCAGTGTTACTTGCGGATATCCAAAACTCAGTACGGTGAGTATATCTCCTCAAGTTTTAAAGGGCCCCTGAAAATGAAACAGCCCTCTTTCATTAAACATATGGGCTCAGCTTTTCACACTGAAATATATATTAATTTTTATACAGCCTGGACTTCTAAACTCTAAATTAAATATTTGACATTTTTGAGGAAAAAAAAATATCTAAACAGTCCAATATGCAACAGCCTGATTATGGAGAAACCTGAGCAACCTAGGTCATACATGTCTGACACCACCAAGTTCAATCCTTCATGAGTAACCCATAGAGTTTACCCTTCAGTATAGCCTGCAAAAATTTTCTCTCACCAATAACATTGTAACTGAGATGGAAAACCAGGAAAATCTTTCCACTAAAAGACCTGTCTCCTGCAATGAGGAGTTAACGTATGAGACTATCATGATTATTATTGTCTTTTTATTCAAAAGGAAAATCACTCAGATTGAGTAATATTACTTAATCAGAGAAAGATAAAATTCTATCGGGTTCTGCATGTATTTGGAGTGAGGATGCCTGGCAGCACTATGAGAGACTTCCGATATTTTTAGCTTCAGAGTAATATATAAGTCAGTTATGGCCTTTGTTTCACGTATCAAAGGGAAAGAGAACATTTAGAGTAAGACTAAATCTATGTGCAAAGAAAAAAGAAGGGAAGGAAAGATGATACATGTTACAGTGAAGGTATAACAATTCTAATGTAGCTTATGTAGGTAGCATAATATATGACTTGTTGGAACAGTGCTGTTGTGTACTAATCACTGCAAGCCACCATTCTTTCCCAGTGTCCATAGCCCTAGTCTTTGATGTATCATGATATTGTTTGTCAAGGATTTGTCTGAGGGTTAAGAAAAGAGTGCAGGAGTATTTCTTAAACTGTATATGGCAGGATGATCTTCTGTTCTTTATTTGCATAGCTTCTAACAGACAGGGCCCTCTTGCCTGTAAGTGTAGTTCATAGGTGCTATGGCTATACAACAATAAGGAAAAGAGGAAATGCTGCTTTTGGAGCTCCTTTGATTTTCAGTTCTAGTGCTTTTTGATCTGCACTTTTTCCAGCGGAGTACAGAAGAGACCTAAGCTATACAGCCAAAAATCCCATAAACCCTGTAGCTGACAGCAAATTTGCAACCAAACTGCATATAAGTGTTTGGGTTTTATGGAAGTACAGTTTGGTGGGTTTCAAGAACACCTACTTTTCTGTGTTTCAACATATGTTTTACAGTATAAATTTGTTTCAGATATAACAGGAAAGATGACCATTATCAAGATGCATTCAGGAGAGATGAGAGCTATCCAGGTGGAAGACGTACCTTTTATTAATCTACTCCTCAAAACATTGATAAGTATTCAGTAACTAGCCTTATGAACTTAACAATATGTTTTCTATCAATGCATTTTTATCCTTTCTAGGGAATAACTGTAACAATAAATCCAACTTAAAATCACAGGCATCGACTATTTACTTTTCAGAATCTGTCTTTGCAGAGACTTATAAACCACTGAAGGTGAATCCACAATACTAGAAGGTTTATCCTCATACAAGGAAGCAATTGCTCATCCCTTGAAAGAAACATAGTCATTTCAGATGCAATTATGGTTACATCCTACAAAATATTCAGTACTAATCCAAAATTCAAACCCCTTTTATAAAAAGACTTTTTGAATAGGTGTGTGAATATTAAAAAACTGTTTTGAGGCCCTTACTCCAAAGAAGACATCAAGATTCTGGACCGCTTCCAGAGAGGGGCAACAAAGCTGGTGAAGGGTCTAGAGAGCAAGTCTTATGAGGAGCAGCTGAGGGATCTGGGACTACTTAGTCCAGAGAAAAAGAGGCTGAACTCTCTATAACTCCCTGAAAGGATGCTGTGGAGAGGTGGGAGTCAGTCTCTTCTCCCAAGCAACAAGCAATACGACAAGACGAAACTGCCTCAAGTTGTACCAGGGGAGGTTTAGAGTGGACATTAGGAAAAATTTCTTCACCAAAAGCGATATCAAACATTGTAACAGGCTGCCCATGGAAGTGGTAGAATCACCATCCCTGGACGTATTCAAAAGATGGGTAGACAAAGTTGTTGGGGACATGGTTTAGTGGTGGCTTTGGCAGTTTTAGGTTGATGGCTTGACTCAATGATCTCAAAGATTTTTTCCAATCTAGATGATTCTATGAACCTATGATTGTATAAACCATACAAATAATTCGACTTGTGTTTATAAATAATGAAAAGTCAAAAATTCCAAAATAAATACTTCATTAACACTGTTATTCAGTATTGCATAACTTGCATACTATAAAAGATATAAGGATCACTATATTTGTCCCTTTTTTTCTTCAGAAATATTATAATGTAGATATTTTAGAGATTTTTGATAAGTAAATTATTTTCACATTACAGATGAGGGAGTAAATCAGTAGCACAACTGATGAAGAAACTTCTGTCTTCCAAATTGTTTCTCATGGCAGTAAACAGTAGATAATGTTCTTGAATCAAAAAAAAAAAAATCTATATTAGGTAAAATATGTTGATTTATGAGCATAGAATAAATAAAAAATGAAAACTGATTCTGTAGCTTGAGCACCTCAGAAAGGAGCAGATACGAAGCTAAGATGTGGATAGCAATTACAGGAAAAAATCACTATTAACAGAGGTGAATGTGGTATAAAGTTAAGCAAAAGGTACTAGAACTGAAGGTAAGATAAAAAGGAAAATTTTTTATGCCACTGTATATTTCATAATGAGATTTGAAGAATGGTTTGGGAAACATAACATTCATCACAATATAGTGTCATTTAGACAATTATTTTATCACCTGATGACCCCTCCCCACCTGGAAAGGGGAATCAGGGAACAGAAAGAAACACAAGGGTTGAAATATAAATAGATTTAATAGACTAAAACTAAATAATTAACAATAATATTAAAGAACCAGTATTAATCCCGATACTAATATAAGTTACCCAAGAATTATACTCCACCAAGTCTATGACCAGGAAGCTGTGCACTCCCAGCAGTGGACAGCAAATGGTAAACACTGCAAGCGCAACGGCTTCAGGAGGAACGGAAGGCCTCAGGGCCCAGCACTGGGGCAAAGAGTTGTCTGGACTGCCATCATATAGGGAGAGAGACCTACGCAGCAAACTTTTCTAATTTATATTGGATGTGATGTTCATGGTATGAAATAATCCTGTTGTCCAGCCTGGGTCAAATGCCCAGGCCTTGCTCCTCCTTGTCCCTGCACCTGGCAAGGTTTGAAAACACTAAGACTAATCCCACAGAGCCTGGCTGGCGATAGAGTAAACATTTTCACAAATTCAGACACTAGAGTCTACTTGAAGTGCAATTTTCCCCAGTATTAGAAGAAAAGTTAGTCCTGTGTCTCTCAATTCAGGACAAAGAATAACAAAGAAGATTTATCTAATGTATTACATTTGCTTCTATAAAATTCATTCAGGAAATTTGCAAAGAATAATACTAAATACAGAATCAAAGTTTTAGCTATTGTGTCACTCATTTTCTCTTCCTTAATAATGTGGCATTGAAAAAGAAAGTACTTTCAGAAAAGCGTTACTACTTTGGTATTGTAACCATGAAGTAGTTTTCAAATAAGTTCCTGACTAAAGACTGGAAACGAAACAAGTACTTAAAGAAATGTAATAAAAAAAAATCAAAGGTGGAAAAATAAATCTCTAGAATAATCTCCATTTTTCTGGGCATGAAATGTTGAAAATTTGTGAGAAGGGGACAAAGCTAATTTAGTGGCTTCAGAAATGCACATTGCAAAAAAGTATGAAAGAAATAGTTTGCATTCAGTATAGCATAAGGAAACACCATGATTATTAGTCACAAGAAAGAGCCAGGAAGTTTACACCACAATTGTTATTTGTAACATTAATTTTAGATATTGCTCTTCTGGGAAACCATCTAGAGGGTACTTATGAAACAGAACAGTCTGACAGTACACTAAAGAGAGACAAAAACTACCACACCTAGTGCAAAAAAAACCCTGAAACTAGTAACAAAATACAGCTGCAGGTTATGTTAACAAAAGTAAAATGTAAAAAGAGAAGAGACATTATCATTATGCACAATTTTATTGAAAATACAGTCCTCCAACTGGTTCTGTAAACAGTAGGACAAATAGCTTTGGTAAATGAAAACAAACAAGGTGAAGAACTGAATATATGCATTGCCCTGTAAAATCTGCCTCTACAGCATAGTAGCAGAGTAGGCAACTGAAATCAAAGGTCTGTATTTACTTCATCAGACACTATTATGTCAGCAAATTTTATAATGGAAGTCATATGAAAAAAAATAAATATATTTCACTAGTATGACTGCAGAAAAGCATGATTGTACCATAGGCAAAACCATACTGACCAAAATACAAAATTCAAAAAACAGCCTATAATTTATTGCTATAAAAGTCACTGCAGTTTAAGGAGGTCTCTTATATTTCTGAATATTTGTGATTAACAGGAAGGGACTGTGAACTGACATCATCTTCTGAAACCAGAAATTCAGGAGACTCTATCAGCTAAAAATAAAATCACAGTGATCTTTCTTTTCATCTATTTTTAGCAAAAGTTATATAAAACTAGCTAGGCAAATAAGCAAATTTATGGACAAGCTTACCTGGTGTCCTCCTTTTGCTGCCTTCTGTATTTAAATATGGTGCCTGGTACTTCCCTCCATTTCTGAGATATGATATACTACTTTGAAGCGTTGTGTATTATTATAACCTTACTTAATGATTCATTGCATTCTTCTGTAAACGCATACATTCTTAAAAAAACAGTAATTCCAATTATGTAAAATCCTCCTATAAGTTTTCCCCAGGACTATATATTCAACTTCACAAAATATTTGGTAGGAATTCCGTGGGGAATTTTATTACCATTCTCAGATAGAAGAAGAAATTGGTTTAAGTAACAGCTGACATTTCAAACAGAGTCTACCACTGTTAGGAGGGATTTCTTGACCTATCATGCTGGATTATTTACAGAGAATGCCTGTATAAAAAAAGCCTGGAGGACTCCAAAGAGCTGCAGGTACACCAGATGCTCCATAAGAAAAAAGAGGGCTGAGAGAATAATATCTTGATCACTGTAACTTTGACAGTACTAGAAAGTTACTGGAATATGCTCTTACTGTCTGATGCTTATCAAATTCCAGGAAAGCATTTATCCTTTCAAAAAGAATATTAGGTTGGTTGACACGATATGTTGTAGATAAACCCATACTGCCTGCTTTAATAATCTCATTATTGTTTAGGGTCATATGGATTTGTTGTTTAATGATTGTGGATGAACAGGATTGTGGAAGAAGAAGAGACCAGAAGAAGGAGTAGAAGAAGCAGGAACACTGGCATGTGAAGGCCCTAACGATGGAGTCCTAACAACCCATAAACAATGGCTGGCTGCTCGACTGATGGAAGGGAATTCTGCCCACCTGGCAGTTGGGGGTTGCAGGGGCGTGTAGGTTGGGAAAGGAGATACATTGGTACTATATAAACTGCATATTATAATAAATGATTCTGGTTGCATCACTGACTGGGGCCCATACATTACAAATGATCTTAAAAATTACTGACATAGGCAATTAAGAGTGAAGGGTTAACATACTTGGGATAAGGTTTAGTATACTCAGAAACAATATACTACTTAAATAGCTCAGGTTGAAGACATGAAGCTACTGCAGAGAGTCCACCAAAGGACGACAAAGATAATTAAGAGACTGAAGCATCTGTCCTATGATGAAAGGCTAAGAGATCTGGAACTGTTCAGCCTGGAGAAGAGAAGGCCCTGTGGAATTTTGTTAATGTATATAAACATCTGAAGGGAAGATACATTGAAGATGAAGCCAGGATCTTTTCAGTGATGGCCAGTGACAGGACCAGAGGCAATGGGCACAAACTGAAGCACAGAAAGTTCCATCTAAACACCAGGAAACACTTTTTTACTGTGAGGGTGACTGAGCACTGGCACAGGTTGTCCAGAGTAAAGCCTCCCTTCTTGAAGCATTCAAAAGCCAACTGGATATAATTCTGGGTAGCTAGCTCTGGGTGAACTTGCCTGATCAGGGAATATTGGACCAAATGATCTCCAGAGATCACTTCCAATCTCAAGCATTCTGTTATTCTCTAAACAAGTAAATATAGCAACTGATATAGCAACTAAAGATTTATTGAACCTTTCTTAGCATACATAGCCTAATTTACAACAGTATGTTTTAACTTCTAAAGTTCACCAAAACATTACTGGATGACATCACTGTAAAATACACCGCTACTCTTGTATATCCTAATTTCCATAATTCTCTAAAATGTCAATTCACAATTTAGTCTGCTGTTGTTAGTTATTAATTTACTTCTTTAAGCAAAGCTCATGTTGGATTTTTATTCATAGAGAAACCTCTCTGCTAAAATATTCTCAAAATTTCTTGCACATAATACAGTCCTTCAACACACAACCTTCATAGAAAATGATTGGTGCTTCCACTGCAATTTCCATTAGTAGTTAAATGATATTATTCACCTGTAACTGAGAATGAAAACTCCTAATTTCAATTAAAATTATATAAATAAATAAGGCTATTATTACATGGCTCTTGAACTGTTTCACAGTTTGGGAAGCTGAAGTGCTGTTGGGTTTGAAGGATTTGGTTGTGAATGCAGGAGAATGATGGCAGGGACAGAAAAAAGGACTAGTCAATTAACTTCCAGATGTAAGCTGCATTTAGTCAAAGTCTGTTCATTCCTTCAGTTTTTCCTTACTCTCCTGCTCTATTTCATCACGTCGAACCAAATACTACCAGTAACCCTAAGCTGAAGAGTAAATGTATATTTATGAAACCTATACTTTCTAGAAGATAACCGATCAATGTTATTCTTCGAATCACCAGACCTAGGAATCATAGAATCACAGGTTGGAAGGGACCTCTGAGGTTATCTGGTCCAACCTCCTTACTCAAGCAGGGCCACCTAGAGATGGTTGCTCAGGACTGTGTCTAGATAGCTTTTGAGTATTTCCAGAGAGAGAGATTTCACAACCTCCCTTGGCAACCTGTTCCAGTGCTGTCACCCTCACAGTAACTGAGTAAATGAGTGAACAATTTTCTTAAACTCTAACCTTCACAGAATGACTCTTTCCTTAACATTTTTAGCATTTTATATTGCTTCAAAGAAATGTTACTTTTTTGGCCAGCCAAGAAACTTTCTCTATTTTTTTTGTCATCTTCACCCAAAGCTTCTTTTCTGCTAATAGCCAACACTGCCTTTCACCATCTAACCTCCTTGTCAAAAGTTTCTCCTATCCTATGCACTGGTAATTCCAGGACAAGTTTAATTGGATTTTCAGATCTTAAGGGCACTATTTTCAAGTCTCTAATACTCTATTATATTTCTGACAGAGGCAAGCATTGCAATTTCAGATAGGAAAGTACCATAGCTCATATAAACAAAATGTTCAAAATGATTTGTAAAAACCAACAAAGACTATACTGCTGCAGATTAATCATTAGTATTGGCTAAAAAGCAGTGAGATTCTCAAAAGAGCAAGGCTTAGAACTACAAAGAAAAGGACTTGAAAATCTTTTTGAAAAAACCAAACAATCTAGGAACATATCAGAGCAATTCACTAGTAAAAAGGGAAGAGAGGGACTTGCCAAATAATTGATGGCCAGTTACAAAACTAAGATTGGCACAAGGTTTTTTTGAGATAGCCTTTTGATGTTAGTATTGAGCCCAGATTTCTAATCCATTGAGTGGTTTCTCTGCACAACATAGAAAAATATGATTTTTTGGACAGAAATATAGCAGCAGCCCTGAACGTTGACAAAGATGTGCTCTCAGGCAACTGAGATCAATTGTATTTGTGGCTGTTACATTCATGAGAGCAACTGGTTTCCATTATATTTAGAATAAAATAAAAAAACAACCAAAGTAACAAGTAGTAAGAATTAGAATTTTGAATTCTGGCCACTAAATCAATCAAACATGATTTAAATTTCAAATCCTGACCAGTTGTTACAAAAGACACCATGGTGCTTCTGTTTGTCTTTTTTGTTTGTTTTGACAAGCAAGAAATAGTTAATTCCAGTCCTTTGGTTGAATTCCAGTTTAGTAATTAATTACATTCTGTCCACTTAAATGATCTTAGAAATTTCATGAGGAAAAGTCACTCCCTTCTTCCCTAAACGTAACATATTTCTGCTTTCTACTGTTAAAATACCAACTTCATTATATCCCAAGCCCATGTCTGAGTAAACAGAATGAGTTCTAAATGAAACCATTTTACAGGGAATGCTTAGGGATTTCTCTTGAAGACAATGTTCTAAACATACAGCATGAAATAGTTATCATTAGAAAATATAAAGTTTTTCCTAACCATCTTGTTAGCTATGTTGAAATTGTCATCTAAAATGCGTTCTGCCATTTATTAAAAGTAGAAAAAAATCTTAAAGTATTAAAAAATGTAAAAGAAATTCTGATTTCTGACTTTTCTTACTTTTTTTTTTTTTTTTTTCTTTGCAGTATCACAGGCAAACAAAGGCACAGGTGAACATTAACTTACCTCATTGTACTGGTTTCTGGCAAGGGTTGCTTTTTAGTTTTTGTCATTTATTAGAAAGAAATCTTGGGTTGTCACTAATCTTCTGAGGATCAAAAGGTTAGTGAAGGAAATTGAAGTCAACATCAAAACACACCTTCTGTGAAATTTTATTTTCCTCTCTAAGAGTTACTTTGAAACTTTAAGAATCTCTCTCCTCTACTCAATTCTGTGTCCCATATTCATATGAGATATCTAAATGTCAAAGGTTAAACATCTAAGGTACAACGTATTCCTAATATTGAATGACAGATGAAATTCTTCTCATCAAAAAGAATGATCACCATCACAATGGAATAAATTAGTGGGAAGTAATGGGGATGCTTCATGTTCTAAAAAGATGCCAAGTTTAGGTATTCTTAGTCCACAGAATTGCAGTAGTGACAAACAAATAAGCCAGATACTATAGTTATTTTATCCACAAAAATCTTAAGAATCCAATGTTATGAACATTTTAAATTCAATTCTTGAAAACATCTCCTTTAAAGGGTAAACTATCTCATGGTTCCTTACAATACACTTCTGCATAAACCTAACCTTGTCATCCTTTGAAATAAAATACTGCTGTCATTATGATCCTACTAGAACCTGCATGTCAGATAAATAATTTTTGTACTAATCAAATTATATGGTCTTTCAGTCTCCTAAGAGTTCATGTGATTCTGTCAGTTCTTTCCAGGATTCCTCTTCCACATATTCCTTTTTCTTTTTTATACTTTTTCCCCCGATCTCGTCTTCAGTGGAACTATTTCAAATAGAAAGTACTGTTCCTAAAATTTAACTCTAAGTCCACAAATCATCTTAGGTGTCATGCAGCTACCCAGGTCTGAGAAAGAAATATTCAAAATGGAGTTTTTACCAATGAAAATTCCTAACCCTTTCAAGTTCCATTACTGCACATAATACAGCTATCTGGTCACAGATGATGAAGCAAAACCTCCCCTACTTGTTCTTTGCCTATCCAGAAAGTAGTTGGAGATTACCTGAGTCCTGGAATCAAATTCTTTATCAGACTAAGGCTTTACAGCTCCTTTCCGCAGAAATGTTTTATAGCATTTCGCTACAGGCTAGTGTGAATTTACAGAACATGCTCCTTTTTTACCAGGTCAAACTGTAATTGTGTAAAATTCAAAATTAGATTCATGAGAAAAAGGATCATTACTTTCTAGCTAAATGATCCATTTGTTCAGAGTGTCAGGGATCCAGGATTTTGTTTCCTTGAGCTACTTGCCATTGTGCAGTATTAACAAAGCTATATTGGTTTCTGAACTAATATTTCTGTTTGGAAAACATAGAACTCAAAGGAACAGATCAGTTGAGATACACACAGGCTTTATTCAGAGTTTTGAGTCTCAAGCCAGCGCCAATGAGCCTACACTTAGTATTGCAGCATGAAATACACAATATCTCTATAGATCTAAGCTTAGATGTCGCTGAAACCCAACAGTAAGCTTGTCCCTAAAGAGGATGTAATGAGGATGTTAACAAGTAGCTAACAGTAAGCATGGCTGCATTAGGTAAAGCATTGCCAGTAGGTCAAGGGAGGGGATCCTTTCCATCTACTCATAACTGGTTAGGCCACATTACGAGTGTTGTGTCCGTTTCTGGGCTCCCCAGTACAAAAGAGTCATGGACATACCGTAGAGAGTCCAGCAAAAGACCACGAAGATGACTAAAAGACTAGAGCATCCCTCCTCATAAAGAGAGACTGAGAGAGCTGGCATTGTTCAATCTGGAGTAGAGAAGGCTCAGAGATCTCATCAATGTGCACATATACCTGAAGAGAGGGTGTACAGAAGAACTTGCTTATTCTCGGTGGTGCCCAATATCAGGACAAGAGGCAAGGGGCAAAAAATGAAACACTGGTGGGTCCCTTTGAACATCAGGAAACACTTTTTACTCTGGCACAAGTTGCCCAGAGCAGTTGTGGAATCTCCATCCTTGGAGATATTCAAAAGCCATCTAGGCACAGTTCTGAGCAGCTGGTTCTGGGTGACCTTGCTTGAGCAGGAGCGGCTGCCACAGGTGCCTTCCAACCTCAACGATTCTGTGAATCTTTGGAAACTTTCAACTAGTTTAAATAATAGCTAACACTTTTTCTACTTTCCTCTTTTACTTTTTTTTTTTCACCACCTAAGAACTAGATTTATTCATATATTGTTTATAAAAATGGCCTCCTGATAGAAAACATTCCTAAATCCTGTGTATTAACATGATCATGTACTTTATAGATCTCAATGAGATCTGCATCAAGAAAATATTCTGGCAAATCTCAAGCACAACGTGTAAGGCAATACACTAGAAGTCATCTTGCCAATTGTTCTGAACACTTTCTTAGTAGTAATAAAAAATGCAAACCAGACCCCTGTAGTTTTACTGTTTATCTGTAGAATTCCTGTTGGGTAGTATCCACATTACTATTAGAAACACTAAAACACTTATGAATGTCCTTATGAACGCATCTCTAAATTATAGAGATGCAAACTCTTGTGTCTCACACATTCCTTTTGGCTCTTTATGCACTTTGCATTTACCCTTCTCTCCTTCCCTTTCTGCTAGTCAGTTTATTGCTTGCTTTTTTTTAACTACAAAATTGTATCAGGTTATTTCTTTACCTTCATGTTCTCAAATACTTCTCAGAAAGAAAAAGAGCTGAACTAGATATTTGATATTTGAAATTTTATTTTTAGAAAGTGGAATCATATCTCTTTTGATAGGCTTAAATGTTATTTAGAACTGAAATTTAATTAGTTCCTGGCCTGTTCAGCTTAATAACCTGCATAAAATAAATTAAAAAGTAGCATTACAATTTCCAGGTCACTTCATTTCCTTTTCTATATGGCACATTGAAACAGTTTGCAATATATATTTTTATATTATCCATGGGATCCTTATGTCTTTATTTTTTTGCTGAATACTTACATATATACTCATTTCACCTAAGAATGCCTCACTATTCTCTTTTCTTCCCTCTATTATACCCTTGCAAAGCAATCATATGGTAGTCTCTCATCCAATGTTATCATACTGTAACTAGAGATGCTCTGCTCATATGACATTCGCCTTGTTCAACTAACCGATACTTCCATTCTTCCTACCTATTTTCCACACTATTTCCCAAGGGTTCTGCTCAGCTGAATTTTTTAGCACACATGCTTTAAATGGTCTCTCTGTTTTCTTACTAAGATAGGAGTCAAACAAGCCATTCCTGTGCTGAGCAGGAGATAGAACGTAAAACAGAGTCCACAAGTGAAGGTCCTGATGAGTGAGATCCTACTGCTGCCTGAACTAATAGAGAAGAAGAATGTGTTCAGACAAGCAGAGAAGATAAAACACAGCAGATTTGTTCAAGGATGAAGTAGCACCAAATGGCCTTGCATCAACTGAAACAGAACAGGATTGAAGCTGCTGGGAATTAAGTAGCATGGTTGGGCAAAGAAGCTGAAGCTGATGAGATTAAAGACATGTTTTCCCTAGACAAAATTTAAAGGGGTTTTAGAGTCCCTTGTCAAAGTCATGGTGAACTTAACATTTAACAAGAAGAATTACTAAAAATTCATTTCTTTATTTACAGTACATAATGCAGACTTGTTATACCTTTAGGAAGATGAAGGGGAAGCCTGACCGCTGCACATTTTGTTAAATATTATCACTGTTCTATTTTGTAAAACATTACCACCATAGCATTCAGAGTATATGATGTATTCTGTCCAGTTTAAATGAGTGATGATTGAGATGGCCTGTTTTGACAGCTCATTAAAATTGGCAGTATTGTTAATGTGCTGTATCCCAAACAGTACTAAAATAGGGGCAATTAGATGAAGTTTTCAACAATTTAAACTTAACAGTGATTCTGTTTTCACTTTGTTTCTACAAAGGATGTGAAAGTTCTGTCCCTTCTCTTAGGTGGCTGAATGACAAACCAAAAGATGTTTTAGGCCTGTCAGTATGGTATTGTGCTGCAGCACTGGATTTACTAACTCAGTACCACATTAGTAGTTTTACATTTGGAATTGATTGAGGGCTTGCTCACATTCACAAAGGGAAAATCCTAACAGCACTCATATGGGCTAGTAGAAATCTAAACTGGTAGCCTCCCTTTTAAAGCAGCTGAATCATCCATGCACAAGCTGTAAAATATATTTTTTCCAGAATACAGAGAGATTAACTGAAACCATATAAAATATTTCACAATGTTTCATAGAACAAGTTAACTTAAGTTATGCCAAGTAATAATGATAATGGAAACATAATCAAAGGAAGTGCCAACTTCCTAAGAAAACTCAGCAGCAAGAAATACAGAGAGACAGTAAAATCTTGGACTAATTGCAAGTCAAATATATCTTGGTTGCAGAATAACAACTTGCTAAGACTGCTATATTTGAATTATTACAGACTAATATACATATATATAATAAAATATGGTCTTGACCTTCAAACCATATTCCTCTGATCTGACCTCCTAATAAATCTGAACTTTAAGCCTATAGGTATAAATTTTAAATTGAAAGTAGTCTTGAAAATTGAAATAGATTTTATCCTTACTGCCTACTTATTTTTCTTGGAACACAAAAATACAGAAAAATTAGAAATAAAGTTTTTCTACCACTTTCATGGTCATTGTACTGCATACATGGTCTTATGCACCTTTTGGATAGTATTAGTATAATTTGCTGCATTTTCCTTTCAAGATTTCCAACAAATTTATTTTCAATATGCCTTTCCTGAAACATGTAATTGCTGAACATCAACATACTTCCTGAACATTTCTGCAGCCTCAGACTACAAATAAAAGCTAGGTCAACAGTTTTAAAATTATTTATGTTTCTGTTCACATTTGATTTGCAGGGAAAACACACAGAATTGTGTGATCTATCTTTAGCTTGTAAATAGAGATGAATGTGTCTCAGGGTACTGTGTATTTGAAAAAACTTTGCCACCAATTCTTCCCCTCTGGCAGGTGTAGCTACTATAAGAAATGTTAGTTGGTTTGGGAAAAAAAAAAAAAAGACAAAAAAGTCCTATAGCACATAACTCAAAAGGTAATTGTACTAGCCTTTCGAATACAACATATGCAAATGGAGAGAATTTTTTAATGGTATATCTTTCTCAGAAGGCTTTTTGGGCATTTTAACCAAAAATGAAGAAATCTTAAGAAATAGCAATAAGAAGCTGATATTGGTTCTTGATGAACTCATACAGTTAAAAAAAGCCAAAGGTTCTTTACTAATAAGAGGTACTTCAGTATGGCTGGTAACTCAGAAAAAGACAGAGAAAACTGGCAGTTTTGTTGCCCGGCTACTGAAACGTTTTCACTTGGTAGAGTGATTAACTCTCATAAAGTCCTTTCTAGTGTGGTGAAAATTGTTTTATACTTCAGCTAAATCATTTAAAAGAAGTTCTATCTTAGTTTTAACAGTGTTTGGAAAGAGAAAGCAGAAAAGCATGTCTGAATTTCATCAATTACTATTTGGTCATTTTTTTATAAGTCTGCATAAATGAATGTTCTATTTTATACCACAAGACTCTGCCACCCTTTTTAAATAAGTAACATTTAAATAGGCTGTAGAAACAACAAAAAAAATTGCATTATTCTCTGAAAAGGACTATCTATATACATAGGCACTCTGTGGTTATACATTTATGCAGTAACAATAGTTGTAGATTTTTCTCTATTTCAGCTGTAATGATGAGATACTCTCTTTAGAGAAACAGTGGAGCATGCTTTCTTCTTCAGTCCTTCTTAACTGAAAACTGCTAAGAACTCCACAGGAGAGGAAAAAAAGATTGCATTACAAATGTGCACATAGGTGATATACCTTAAAGAAGAACAGTTATAAGTAGTCTATTTCTATAACAAAACTCTCTTTTTTCCTGCAGAAAAGCTCAGAGTCCTTTCATAAAAGGACCCAAAGACAGCTTTCCCAAAAACTGGACATTTCATTACCAATGTAAGGCTTAGCAGAAAGTGTTAGCAAAGCTTCAGGTATTTGGTTTTGTCATATTATTACCAAATATTCTACAGAGAAGCCACAAAATTGCCAGACATAGAAGAATGAGTGCTAGTCCAAATAAGGTTTTCTTTCTTTTTAAAGACTTACCCATATAGAATCTCATAAATCTTACAAAAGATCAAGATAAAGTCAACTATTCCATGGTATAGTCTTGTGCTATCACTGAAAGGTCTCTAGATAAGAAAGGCCCAGAGATGCCTCCCTTTTCAATATCTTGTTGCTAAATACAATGCTATAGATGCTCCACATTCTGACAGTTCTTCCAGGAAAACTTGAATGGACTTCATCTCTATATTCAGAGAAGCATCATGTCTTGAGGATCATCAGTAGCCTTAAGTTAAATAGAAGGGCACATTTGGTTAGATGTAATAAAATTTTCCTGAATTTCCTGAGCAACAGGTGAGGAAGAAGAATTACTCCTCACTGATAAGAAGGGCTAAGAATATGTACAAAGCAGATCCTCTCCATTTTGCATTACTCAGGCTGCTTTTCCTAGCCTAAGTTCTTCATATTGGCTGATCAGAGCTTCATGAGCTGGTTAACTAAAGATATTTTGCTGTGCTCGCTCACAACCCTGTTTCATAAGCCACACAAAAGCTCTACATATTCAAGTCTCATTAGATAACTGCTCTTCTTCTTAATGGCAGAAGCATTGGTTATGGCAATAATCTGACAAGGCCAATTTTCTAGCATACAGTTTTGAGAGTGAGTAGAGAGGCTGAGCCCCCACATGCTTCAGTTCAGAAGCAGTGGACAGCCTCTACTCTGAGAGCAAAGAACTGGAATAGCACAACAAATTATCCTGTGAAAAAGTTAATAGACTCTTCTGAAGAAATTACAGAAAAAAACTATTTATAAAGTAAGACTGCCCAAGTTGCCAAACAGTTGAGGAGAATAAATAATTTTATGTGGCCTTCTTGCAAAAATGGTGAAGTGGTTTTTACTGTCTTCCAGCTGAAAAACAATTGGTGATGATGTTTACATATTACCAGTTCAGTCATAACGTAAATACAACTATAAACACTCTCAAATAACATGCAGCTCCAGAACATTATAAAACATTTTCTCATATTTAAAATTTACTTAGAAGATCAGTATTTTCTTTTTTCTCACAAAGCAATTGCCTTGGATCAAAGACCAACTTTTTTGAATGTTTCCAAAATGTTTAGTGTGTAGGGATACTGCTATAAATAAAAGCATTGGCTTGGCATGTTGAACAGCAATTGTACAGTAATGAATTCAGCCTGTCAGACAGACAACACACCTCAAGAATGCAATAAAGAACTGCACAGTACCCCACAAATGTAATGGAATTTTTTATATGAGGAGTGACAATAAATCTTCATGTATTCAAAATTTTCAAGGTTTTCAAAACAGTTAAGTACAATGAAAGCAATATTCTTTTTAAAATTTTATGATATTAAGAAATAACATCCAACTAAATAATCTACCTGTAAAAATCAAAGAAGATCTTAGTTTTGTCTTTTCAGTAACCTGGTTTATTTGGTATTATATTTTGCTATGTTTTCTGCTGCAATAAAGGTTTCATACAAAGATAATTTTAGCATGTTTAGTGTCAAAAGCTTCACAAGTGAATCAGATAAACCAGACATATTTCCTGAAGAAATTAATTTGAGAATTTTAAAAGAGCAACTCACACAAATATTTGGATGTTGGCTTTGTCTTGTAATGGTCTCAGTAAAGCATTCAGGTATATTCAGTCAGGGATGTAGAAACTACTTAAAAGTCTGCAAAATTAAAAGCCTTGATTAAGAAATAAAACTTTTAACTGCACTGATTCAAGTGTGCTCTCAATCATCATGACTGTGTATCTGTAGGAGCAGTAGGAAAGGTACTTCCACCTCTCCAACTTTTTTCCTGCAGTGCTCACACATGAGTCAGATTACTAGTGGACATTTGCACATAGGTTTAGCAATATAGTATGCTATTCTTGGAATGACTTGTTTGGGGGCTTATAGTAGGAAATAAGACTGTGCTCCTCTTTTTAATTTGGATGGTTTCTCTTCCTTTTTTGTGAAAGATACCTTTTCCTAATTTTATTCTTTGACTTAAGCTGTATCAAAGTAATACAATTAGTGTAAATAATGTGTAAATTTTTAAATGACGGAAAATAAAACAGAGCAAAGCGAATGTGCATCATTTAGAACACAATATGAATAAAACAGCGTGGCAATATGTCAGCAAATATTGGGATGTTACAGTTTAATATCTCCACCATAAAAGTGTCAACTCAAACTAAAAGTGCATTGTATACTGTTACATTGTAAGAACAATGAAACTGAATCCATCTTCATTTTCATTGTCCAAATGTGCAATTAAACCCTGCTGATGTGGTAAATATAAAGCTGCTTTGTTGCTCCAATGTGAGGTTGATTATGGAAACAGCCTAGTTTGCGTTTAAATGAGAAATAAAATTGATTAGCATATAATTAGAGACAAACAAGCAGGCTCATATAAAAATCTAACCTCATGCTGTCATTGTCCGTTCAGTTAAGTAGGGCTCAAACTGAGCTTTCCATTTATAAACATAAATTGGACCTAGCTGAAAATTTCTCTGTCTTCTGGCTTTCAGTGACATTATTCAACATATTTGATACACTGTCATTGTGTACTGGCATTTAGAGTACTGCATACCAATAAGTACTTCGACAAAGTCTGCTGAACTTTACATTTGTGATTCAAGTTAAATCTTCTTATCTACTATTTAAGAAGAAAAACCTTGATGGCTTAATGGATAAAATGCTGATCTTTCTCAATCTGCCTTCTAAGTGCTGAGCCCGAGTGAAGTGCTGTTTGTGGTTAATTCTACAGAAGAAAGACACTGCATCCTGCACAATCAGCAATCACTATTAAAGAAGACTTCAGGAATGTTTACACAATGTCCCTCTAAAACTGTTTAAAGGATCATAAATAACTTTTTAACCGTATGACCATATGATTATTTTTACGTATAATCTTCAGTGCATCGAAAAATATTTTAGACTCTAATCAGAGTGTTTTTTCTAACTGGACTTCATCAAAGCATAAATCTATTTAAGTGATATATCCCATTCAGGTAAAACGAGAAATGTAGAAATGGAATTTAAACTGTTGCACAGATTGATCTTGTTTGGTGTTCTGACTGCACTCAGTTTAATATTTGTTGCTTGCTCTGGCAGAACATTTATTAAAAGTGGTTTCGCAGGTTGTACTTGCTTACCTGGGTCACACTAGAATTTGCAATCCTATATTTACCAATTACAGAGACAGATGAATCATTCAGTATTTCAACTGGACTATTTTAATTGCTTAGAATTAAGCTAATCCTTCTTATTACACTAATAATAGGGTAAAGGTGTTTGTTATGTTGTTCATGTTTTTACTTGAATGTATTTCAGTGCTTAGCATATAACACACTGTTACTAGCCTCATGTATATCATCTTGTCTCCATTTTTCAACGAAGTAGCTGAATGCGGTATAACTGCACATTGACATCTTGAGACACTAGCAATAGTACGCTAGGTTAATACTCAAGATAGAGATCCGCTTATATGAATGGCAATTTCAAGAGATGCTTAGTACATGTGGACCATTTCCATTATGGGCATTTTACTTGCTGAACACCATAATGCTATGCTTAGTCATAATCAAACACCTTGCTTGGAAATTGAGTTGAAATTAAAATTCTTTCAGAGAGAGAAATGAGATGTATAAGGAATACTCTTCAAACCTCTCTGCATAAATAAAAAATTAGGGTGTCACTCTTAAAAGGTTTTGGAGAGGGGAAAATATAGACCTTGATTGATTTTAATGAAAACACAAGATTACCTTTGCCAGAAAGATTTTTTAGTCAATATAAGTTACGTCCAAATCTTTCATGCTTTTGCAACAGATTGTTCTTCATCATCTGTAAAGCTTTTATTCCTTAGTGCTTCAGTAGGCTACCTGGAGATCTCATGCATTTTCCATCCTTAGAGATTTTCAACATTGTGAGGTTCCTTCCTGCCTGAATTGCCCTATGCTTTTGTGAAGTGTGTAATGGACGGATAAACATAACAAATCCTGTACCCAGAACTGGAAAGATACCTGTCAGAGTGCTTGGATTCTATGTGCTCTCAGAACAAAAGAGGGTTTGCATTAATGTTTCTTCATAATTATAAATGAATGCATCTGATGAATTCCCTACTAATCAACGTTTGATCTAATGACAAGGTTAGAATAGACCATTAGTGGTGGGGAAAAAAAGTTACTCAAATGTCTGCCATCTTTGAAAAAATACCTGTTAAATAATCACAAAAATTTCTATCAGAAATTTAATGTTTTGTCGCATAATTGCTTTTCAGCATATTGAGGTAGATCTGGCATTTTCTTGCTTGATCACTTAGACCATTGTGGTGGTGCTGTCTGTCATAACCAGGAAGCCTGACCTTTTACGTCAGCTAAAAAGGCCAAACAAGCCAGATTCACTGCTGCATCCTTTGGAAATTAAAATAAATTCACTGTGAGGTCTCAAAGCTGAGTCTGCATTTGAACAGAGAAATGCTTGCCTTTTGCTACTCTTCTTAGTTGTGAAAAAAAGACATTCCCTTATCTTCCAATTATGTTTCCAATGGTTCAAAGCTGAAGACTTTTCAAGGTCTTTATAAATTCATATCTATGTAGCAAACAGTAGGACAATAAAGGACTTCATCTCTTCAGCAGACAGCGCAGGTAGGTCGAGCAAATGAAGCAGTGAGAATACAACCCAATTGTCCTAGAAATGTTCTTACCTTTCTCCATGACTTTTCCTAAATATTTTTCTCCTCACTAATGGCATGTTTTTTAACATGTGAGAGGATGGCTAGAAGTATTTTTCTGTCACCTGAAGATGTACTCTGAAGATATAGATGGGAATTTGCTGATTAAAGAAAAATTAAAATCATTCATTGCTTGAAATGATTTAATGTAAAATGATTTACCCTTAAAACTTAGTATTTGATGTGAGGACCTAATTGTGGGGGAGGGAGAGGAAGGGGGTGAATGGACTGGATGGAATGGTAAAATAAGAAAATAAGAAAAAAATATCTTCCACAAAACTGAGGAGAGTGTATTTCTATCTTTCAGAAAAAGAGAGATTTATACCTGTAACTGGTATAAATACTAAAGGTATGATGTCCTGGTGGAAAAAGTGGATGAAGATGACCTTAAGATTAGACAGAATGACCTTTCTGAATTGTTTTCAACATCTGTTACTTGATACTCCATTTCAGGATTCCATTCCACATCTTTCTATGCTTTATTAAGAAAAACGCAAGTGGAAGTCCAAGGGAGCTGGGAAATACAAAATAGTGGCAATTTTCAGCACAACAGTCAAATTGACAGTCTGGAGAGGAAAAATAGCCTACATGCAGCAGGAAATCAAATAAGAAAAGAATGTCCTTTTGTGAAACTGTTGTTCTGTGAAACTTCGGTCACCACAGAAGTTTCTGAAAAAGGCTGGAAATAGAGTGGAAAAAAAGCTCTCATCAAAATCAGGTGAAAATGTTTTTCACTGGGAGAAAAAATAGCCAGAAAACAACATCAGACCAATTTATGAGGTTTTACCCACTGCCTTCAAAGACTGTTTAGATTCTAAGAGAATCTTTTATAATAGAAAATGCTGCACAACACAAAAGAATAACCAAGTAGAAGGTCTGTGCACAAAGTAGTGCAGGACAGCATTGTATCACAGAAAAAAAGAATTTAGCATAGGTCTTAAGAGCAGTATCAGTAAATCAGCATAGGGGCTCCTGCTAATAAACCCTATCAAGCTCAGCCTGGTCACAGGCCCCTCACTACAGAGCTATGAAAGCTGTTGCTAGAGCATTCATTCCATGATATGATGCTCATGTAGCTAAAATGTTATTTGGATTTCTTCTGGCTCAAGCGCTGAAATACAAACATAATTTCCTCTTTATTTCTTTTATAGGTAAAGCTTTGAAACTCACTTACATAACTTCAAGACCCAGACATCTAAGAATCTTCAAAATGAAATAAATTTCCTAGGTATCTGATAATTATATGTGTTTAAAAATATTCTGTGTTGTAGCTATATATGATCTACTGTTGCTAAACTACTGTTTTGTTGATATAAGTGCTTATTTTTCCCTTAATAATTAATGCTATAGGGGAGAGCATGATGAAAGGTGGAGGTTCCACCCCACCCCCCACCCCCTCACCCCCCACCAAGTCTTGATTTTAACCAATACTTATCTTATTAGCTGGCTTTTCATTTATAGGTGCTTCATACACAGGGTCTCCCCCAGAATACAATTTTTAAATATCCAGGGTTTTGTTTCATAAAAATATTTTACCTCTGTAAGACACAATACAGACAAATGCAATGAAGCAATGAAGCAATGTATCTACACATTCAGTAACAATTTCTTCATTTAAGTTGCCTGAGATACAGGAGTCATACAGCAATTGTATAGGTCATTCCAAGTTGTGTAACCCTTACTAATTCAAAGCAGTGATCTCTCAGTTGTGATGTGTATTTCTGCCATGCCTCATGAGGGAGAGGTTAAAGCAACCCAAGCAGAGCTGCTATTTCAATTAGATTTCAGTGCAATAACATAAAGATTTAGCCAATGTTGATTTAAAACTAAAATAAAGGCTCTTTAAAATTATTTCTGAGAGAAGTTTTGTTGGTTTTAGTTTGTATTAGGGTTTGTTTTACACTTCCTTGAAATTTATGTTGTGATATTAAAGGAAAAAGTGACAGTAAAGAAACAATTCTTATTTCAGTGAAAAAGTGATTACCTAAGCATTATAGGTGATATTGAGTCCTCTTCCGCCCCAACCCACCTAGAGTTTTCTGTTACAACAAAAGGTGTTTTCAAAGGGTGCCACACTCAGGTGATTGCATATTGGTTGAATTCTGTTGTGTTTCAAACAGTCATTACTGAAGTGAGAAAAAGCAAAACAAACCAACTGCTGTCTTGTCTCTACATTTCATCAGCTATTCTGGATTCCCAGAATTGCAACCAGACATACTATCACTTTTTTCTTTAAGTCCAGTTTGCAATGACAGAATAATATAATTGTAAAATGCTTGTCACTGGGATGAAGTACTCAAGATATAACAACTGAATAAAAATTCAGCACTTCTACACTTATGACAGCTGATTCATTGCTACAAACTCTTTAGGAAGGCAGTTACAGCATCTTTCTGTTCCTGAAATACTTTCCTGATGTTCATTATTTCCTCTTCTTCCTGGACTTCCTGTGAAGTCTTTGATGTCACTTCCTTGCAAGTAAATACAGAGAATAACAAAGTGAAGCAGTGAAGAGTCTCCAGAAAAGTCTCCACACCAACTAACTCCTGGACATTGTGCTATCCATCCTAGCTCTTATATTAATTTGTTTGAAACCATGAAATTTCTATGTTTTTTTACAGACAGTTGTGCTCTTGGTTGTGTACCTAAGTCTATCCTGCTGGCATAATTCTTAATCACACAAGAATATAAGCAAACTGGATGATATAATTCCCATGGATTGCCAACATACTTTAGATAAATGATACTGATCAGCCCTAACATAAGGGCATACAACATCATAAGTGTGAAGATCCTTGCATACCTAAATAATTTGATTAAAGGCAGGAAACGGGTGGTAGGAGTGTACTTTGAGTCTCCCCACAGTCAACAAAGAAACATCACCAGAAGAGCTTTGCAGAGGTCTGAGCTGGGATCTGTACTAATCCACATAGCCATGCATAACACAGCAAAACAGACCAAGGAGAAGCGAAGTCTATCTCACATTACAGATGAAGGCAGTCTTTGAAGACTTGTAGAAGCATCTTGTAAGATTGACTGACTCAGCAATAAAATTTCATATGAAGCTTAAGGTAGACAAACATAAAGTGACTTACCTGGAATAATCACAGCTTCACATATTGTCTTCATGAGAGATGCTGAAATGACTGTTATCAACCAAGCAAATGACCTCGGTGAGGGAAGAGGTGGTGTTGGTAACAGACAGTTCCATGAAACTACCAGCTAACTAGTAAAGTGCCTTTCCTAGCATTTTATTTGGTTTTTTTTTTTTTATTATAAAAGAATGACAAGCCAAAGAAAAACTTTTTTATTCCACTCTAGAGATGCATTAGTTGCTCCCACTTTGAACACTGCATGTAGATAGTCTCCCTTATCTACAGAAAGAATATAGCTCAGCTAAACACAGATTGTTCAGAGAAGGGAGACAAAGATGATCAAAGGTATGGAACAGCTTGCATATATTGAGAAGGTTGGTGGTCAAGGGCTTTTTAGCTTGGAAAAGCGACTTACAGGGGATGCGATAGAAGTTTAGAAATCACAAAAAGCACAATGAGGTTGAATAAAGACTGACTGTTCATTATGTATTACTTGTAAGAGCTTTGTGTCATCCATTTCTTAAGACAAATCATTATGTTACCCCATGAGTAGTAAGAAAATAATTAAAGCAAGATACTATCAATCTGTTATTTTCCTCTGTGTAATCACACCACTTTCTATGCATCTCTCAATACTGAAAAGGCTATTTGAGTTTTGTTACATAGTGCTTCTTTAATTCATAACCCAGAAGAAAAGTTTAGAAATTGTTCTTCACAGAAATGGACATTGACTTACAGGATGTAATCTGAAATCAGGGAGTCAGAGAACTAAATAACAGAAGAGAACAACAGAAATAATGAAAAAATCCGTGCCAGTATTTTTAGCATCATTATTAAAATATATGTATTTTTCCTGGAAAAATATTCTGTACATAACATGTTTAACCATTTGTATGGAAGGAGGTTGCACTGAACAGAGAAGAGTTTTCTCTAAGAAATTTTAAGTGAAGAGAAAATCAGACTTCGTGTGCCATGTATTTCAAAGACAACTGGAATACAATTTCCCAGTAAGAATAGTTAGGAAGAAAAGGGAAATTTTCAGCTGTGCATTTTATTTCAAGTTAGCATTTTTACCTACTAGACTCTATTGTAATGGGGCCCCTATCATAGCTGGATCTGCTGTCATATTTTCTATATGATATATAGCATTAAATCTATTTTTGAAAGGTTTTTAAAAGAATACATGACATACATGAAATGGGAAAGACTAGGTGGGTGGCACAGAGACAACTGAAAAGTTTAGGAAGTTTTGTTGTCTAATAGTACTGTTAAATCAATTTATGAATCTCAGTAGCATGCTACATATACCATGTCATGCATAAAGCTGCATCCTATCAATTTTTTTCTTGCTATATTTATTAAAATATTACAGGAGACTGCTACACAATAAAGACTGAAAGTTTCCATTTTATTTCCTGTTTACTATGGCTTCAGGATTAAGCTCTGTGCAGAGACAGGTACAGAAACCTGTAATTTATGACTCCCATTGCAGTTCAGGCAGGAGATAGATTCCAAACAGACTAGTGTTGTCAGAATTTCAACTATCTGTTCATGCCCTGCAGCAGAAAATTAAATATCTATAGGATTTTGCTAGTAGAACTTTACATGCCCAAGGAACTGAGCTTCTTTCACACTAGACGAGGTTTCTGAGGATTTATATTTTAAATGTTGTTGCCTAAATCCCCTTGTAAATCTACACATAATATTGCACTGCCATAGTGTCATCAGGATTGCAAAAAAAAAAAATTATATCAATTCCAAACCAACTATGCACTTAAATAGGAACACAGATTTCACCAGAGTTTTGTAAAATGGGTAATAACTGAAAATAGTTAGCAACAAACTATGTATACTATACTAATTCTTGGCAGATTTTCATAAGTTTTATTTTATTACTTAAGAGCAAATCCTGGAAGAGATTTTGTCCCAATTAGCAATTATGTCAAGAAATAATTTAGGGTCTGCTGTAAAATTGCCAAGAAATGCAGAGAGCATACCAACCTGGGTCCTAAGAGGATCCACTTAGCTTAGATAAATCTATAAGTTATAGAGATGTTAAATTTTTACAGACTGAGATGCTCCTTATTATATCTTAATTCCCCTTCTTAGTGGGATAGGTAGTTGGATTTTGTAAAGAGCTGGATTCAGTTCAGAAACCAATTTGGTTTTATTGTCAGCTAGTTAACTGTTTATAATACCTTACTGCTATCTAGTAGTCTTAAGTAAGTCAATCCACTGGCTTTTAAAATGAAAGCAAGTAACATAGAAAATCTGTGCTCTCAAGCCCATTCATGTGCAGCTTTCGTTTTCTTAAATGCAATACCTCATTGTTGTGATATAAACCCCAGCAGGCAGCTAAGCCCCGCACAGCCGCTCACTCACTGACCCACTGTGGGATGAGGGAGACAATTGGAGGGGGTAAAGGTGAAAAAAAACTTCGGTTGAGACAAAGACAGTTTAATAGATAAATCAAAAGCTCCACACACAAGCAAAGCAAAATAAGGCATTCATTCAGTACCCCCCATTGGCAGGCAGGTAGGTGTTCAGCCATCTTTGGCAAAGCAGAGTTCTATCACACACAACAGTTACTTGGGAAGACAACTTCCAAATATACTTCCTTCCTCCTTCTTAGCCCAGCTTTTATTGCTCAGCACATCATATGGTATAGTATAACACTGTGATCAGCTGTGGTCAGCTGTCTCCCCTCCCAGTCTCTTGCCCACCCCCAGCCTACCCACTGATGGGGTGGTGTGAGAAGCAGAAAAGGCCTTAATTTTGTGCAAGCGCTGCTCAGCAATAACAAAAAAGTCAGTGTGTTATCAACACTATTTTCAGCACAAATCCAAAACATAGCAGCATACTAGCTACTATGAGGAAAATTAACTGTATCCCAGCCAAAACCAGTACATTCATCTGAGTCCTTAACACAGTCTGATCTGTGGGAACTGAACAGCTGCAAGTTATAAAATATCTGCATAATAAGCACATATCATAAGGATGTGATTGAGTTCTCCACTTTTCAACAGGTGACTCCCATTCCACTGAGGTCAGTAGAACAACAAATTTATTGAGAGGTGAAATCACTGTTATCTGGAATTTTGCAATTTCCAATATGGTGCTGATTTTACATATTAATACAACTGAATAATTTCAGTATCCAGCATTGTGGTATTTTCTGCTTTGCTCTGAAATGGATGTAAAAATGAAAGAAAAGCAGCTTAGAAAGAGTTGGGCTAGATTCCATGTGTCATTTAATGCTTTTTTGACTAATTCCTCATGTTTAGACAAGAAAGTAATACTTTAGATCATGACACAGCTTATCTTCATTTTAATTACTACTGTCATATAACCAAATGGCAAGGAAGTTAGAATGTATACGTGGAAAGTATAAAATGTGAAATTAAATAATATTTTTCTAGAGGTAGACTGTGCAATGTTACACAGTCATAAAATAAAACCTTCAAAATAATTTACATCTGTAACATACTGATTCCAGTCTCTCCTTCCCCCAGGTTTCTTCCATTTATTCTTGCTGAAAGATAGATTTCTTTTGAAAGCAGAATGCAGGATAGTAAATTAGTAATGTGATAGTTGTTAATACGTAATTCCTTTAAGTAAACATATTTACAGTAATAAGAATGAGTTTGGTTTTATACACAGGAGATCTCAATGCATTTGAAGCTTTAAGAGAAGCAGAAACACAGGAAAGAAGAGCAGAGGTTCATTATTCTTAAAGATAAGCTAGGCATTTAGCTAAACCAAGAGCTTTACTTTATCAAAATTCAGATAAATGTAACAGCAGAGCCTTTAAATATTTCAATTCAGTTGTCAACAAAATGCTTGATATAAAGCTCCAATTTATTTTACCGTACTACCTGGACAGAAATAATAGCCCTCGTATGCTTTTAGTAGTTGTATATTTTACTGATACAGGCAACAGGTAATGAGGGTCTGTTATTACTGTCAGGAAATGACAACTTTTTTTCTGGATTTTTTTATGTTTTTCAGAACTATTTTGGATCTTAAAAGCTTAAACTGATTACTACATACTACCAGTAATGGTTATAGAAGTTCAATTTAATATGATACTTAAAAGGAGTGTTCTGTTTTAGCAGTATCTCTCCTCAAAAGGCTATTTTACTTTTTGCCTCAATCAGCAATGTACATAGAAGGCCAGTTCTTGTGAAGTTCTCTTATAGACATTTAGGAATCTCTAAAGTGAGAATAAATGTGTTACCACTTATTATCATATGTTTAATAATATCTGCATATCAGCACTGAATCATTATCTTGTTGAAATGATTGCAATTGGAACATATGCAACATCAAACTTGTAAATTTTTTATTCAGTTTGGCAGTTGGCAAAGATTAATTAACATTTTGTTGACAACTGAATTGAAATATTTAAAGGCTCTGCTATTACATTTATCTGAATTTTGATATATTTTCTACTTTACATTTTCTACTTTATATGCTTTGTAAATAGAACATTGTGATTTGAGCACAGGGAATTGATGAAATCTTCTGTGATTATTAAATGTTTTGTACACACAATTTTTCATAGTTATTGAGCTAAAATTTTAAAAAAATACTGGATGACACAATACAGTAAAACAGATGTATAGGTTTTCATGGATCATGTATAGGTTACAGTTTGATTACTATCATAAATATGTTGGAAACATCGTAAAAGTAAACAGTGTTTTCAAAAAACAGAAACTAAAGGAACAGATAAGAACTGTTGGAAAGTCAGGCTGAATTAGGTATTTTGTAATATTTCAAGCAGATTAAAAATGGTACCTAGGTTATTTAAAGAAAAAGAAAGCACTATGGGTACCATGCAGTGAGGATGACAATATTGTAGAGAGAATATCTTATGAGTCAGAACAAGACATTTTTTCCTTTTCTCTGACTTTTAGACTCAAATAAAGAATGCAGACTAGTGCTGACACCTTTGATATAGCTACAAACTTTGAGTAATTCTGGCCGTCTAGTGAGGTATTTCCTTTCAATTTTGCTCTTAATAGGAAGAAAAAGACATAGCCATATACTTGAGCATTTCCAGCTGTGAAAACAACATGTTTCTGCTCCATACTACTGCTTCAGCACTTTTCAATCTGTGTGACTCCCAACAGTATCTGTCAGTCAAACCAAGAGCATAATTCAAAGAACTCAGTCAGTGGAAGAGTTAGCTCTTATTCATCAATGCTGATGTTTCTCTGAGTGTCTTTGGATACATTAATAGAATCCAGTCAAAAAGAGAAAGCAGCATGAGAACTGCTAAAGGTGAACTTGAAATATTTGGAATGCAAACTATTCACAGGAAACCTCTAATTATAGAAAGAAGAGCACAAATCATAACGTTTATTCATAAAGAGCTCATAAATGACTTTCCTTAATACATTAGAGCTAGCCAAACATGGTCCTATACACACACATATAATCTCATTTCTATGCTGAAAATAGAATTTGACAAAAGCTTGTAATCTAATGAGGAAACTAACTTTGAATAGGTAAAGGACATAAAATGAGTTGGTAATTTGCTTCTTAACACAATAATTCCCTCTATCTCCTGCTCTAAAACATCACTAAAGAAATTATGTTTAAACTAGAAGAGAGTTTTTTAACAAAAACTTTCATTTCTGCATATGTATACAATTTATTACAAAAGCTCCATATACATGCCTTAGCTTTTTATTTATTTTCCTGGTGTGCATACACAGAAAATGAATTTTAACATTTTAAATAGTCTTTAGGCCATTGATTTCTTGGCGAGTTGATGTAATGTAACCTGTGTTATTGGCAATCAGAAATGCAAAGTGTGTAAAAATATCTTCTTTTTTGTCACATCACTTTCAAGAGGTGTCATCCAGAGAAAGGAGGCCTGTCTACCATGCTTCACATGGCACAAAGAAAGACACTGAGAAGGAAAAGATATCACTTTCATTACTTTGTTCATTGCCCAATTACAGCAAACCAATTATTATTTGGCACATGAGTGCTTCAGAACAGGCCTGAACAATCTATTAGCAGGCAGAAAGCAATCATAACAGATGGCATCAATGTAGCTGGTCTATTGAGAATTTATTTTTATCAGCACAGCTTCCCAAAGGCAACAATCCCACCTGAGAAGATCAAAGAGCCTTTGCATTCAGCAGATACACAGCTGTGGTTAAAACTTTATCTGCCAGAGTCATTTTTTAACAGAAGCCTTTTGGAGTTGATTGAATGAAAAGAACTGGATCAAATTTAATCATGCTAGTGAAGAGAGGGTTGTTTTTTTTTTTCATTATTCTTGCCTTTATGAAATGACTTAACTGATAAAAAGTACATTATTCCAATCAGAAAGCAATCTACTAAGAAAACCTGGATTTCTTTTGAAAACAGTAGTTTACTGAATGGGTAGGGATTCCATTCAGGATGAAGACAACTAAATGTTGGTGTTAATATAAAACCTAGGTGCCTGTCTGGAACTGAATTCCACATGAACTATTTACATAATTTTGGTTTTCATTAACATGATACCTTTAAAAAAAACAAAAAACAAACAAGTGAAAAGGTTAAGAAGAGTTAATTCCTCCATGACATGTCATACTGAGTTCTAAGATATTACTTGAATTCACACTACAGGTTAAAAAAAAAAAATCATATAAACATTGCATAGCATTTACTCATGTCAACTATGTCCCTGACTCAGCAAACATTTAACTGAAGTCTACATAAGATATACAGAATAAGGGTTATATATATCACCATAAAATACCATATATCACCATGTTAAATTATTTAAGTACACAGAAGTTGCCACTCTATAAAAGTGACTCATCAAAACCATTTCCAGCAAAACAATGCAATAGTTTAAATGACATTTTCTTATCATAAAATCAAAGTATTTTTATGGAATATTGTCTTATAATTGATATTATTACACCAAGACACAATTGCTAAAGAAAAAAAGTGCATTGCAAGTTGTTCACACTTAAATCATTGTGATCAATCATTTCTGTTATGCTAGTCTATGATTATTTCAAGAACTTGGGATTCCTCTTTGGATCACATAGGTTGCTTACCATAATCCTATTCTCATACAAATCACCACACAAGAGAGCCAGTCAAACAGCTGTGTGAGACAAAGAGTCTCACAATTTAAACTATAATTACCAGAACTGTAGTTTAAAATCTGCAAAATGAATAGAAAAAGCTTAATCTTGTTCCATTAGAACCAACCATGCTTAACCCATTTCTGTTTAGAGATTTTTAAATCAGAAACATGTAAAGCACTACAAAAAACATAGCACAGAAGGCCTGAGGCCAGTAGCATCAATATCATTAAGCATTGTACAGGATCTTCCCAGTCTAAGATTACATTTCTAAGTTCTTATACTTTGCCAGGATTCCAGTGTTTGAGCTGAAATTTCCCACAGTAGTTATCTACTTCAGTACACATTTTATTTATATCTTTGTATTTTAGTATTTTCCTAAGTTGAGGTAGAAAAGAATGTTTTGCTCTTTAAAAGCCCTTGAATTTTTACTCAAACAATCCTAGCATTGATGTGAAACAATATTAAACTTTCAAAAGTTTAGCTTTTCAGTAATAAGCGTTGTTTTGCCACATCAGTAAAAAAATCTTATATTTTTTCCATCTTTTCCCAGTTATTTCAACTAATCCTGTTTTAAATCCCCAGAGAATGAAGCACAACGGAGAACCTTAAAATCTCTCATCTCTCCCTCTTGAAATCAAGCAACCCCTTCAAAAAGTCCAGATGTAATTACTGTTACAAAGTGTAATTTTTATATAGTATATAAATAAATATGTATATAAATATTATATAAATAAATATATATATAAAAGTGCAGATGTAATTACTATTACAAAGTGTAAAGTGTTCAAAAAAGTGAATTTACGGGAAAAATTTGCAAAACAACATTCTGTTCAGCAGCCAAGAATATAATGATAAAGATCTCTCTGTCTCACACTGATAAATACACTATTTGAAAATATCCAAAAGACCTGTCTGCCAAACAAAAAGTTGATTCTTTTTAACAGAAGCAATATTGCAACTAATTGCAATCTGTCTATAAAAATCTTATTAAATTATACAGAGTAACCTCAAACTATTAATTTGACAAAGGGTTCAATTCACACTTAAAATGTAGGTAGGTCATTCATTATAATATCTTTATCATATCAATAAGTTGTGCAAAGTCATTCTGGTTTTGACATTTGTTGTAATTTCAATTAAGCTTTTTGCCACTGCTTATGTGTCATTGTTGAAAGAAAAAGTAGTTGTGTGCATTTAAAAATAATATTTCATTCTTAAGGGTTATAACACCATCATAGATTCACGTGCAAATCAGAAAAATTGGTTAACTTATTCTTATAAAACTATTTGATTTAAATGCATTATCCAAAACCTACTTTCTTTTCTGCCTTTGGACTCACAGTATGCTGCTACTGAAAACTATGAATTCCCCATATCCACCTCCATTTGCTCTAACCCTATTTTTAATAACAATATTTTCTTTAAGCCAAAAGGAAAATACTTGTTAGTTAGATGACAATCTCTACTTCCAACCTGAAGAAATTGCAGAATCACCTATTTGTTTCTATAGACTCTAGAAATCTAGGCACCATTTCATATACTTTGCTGCTGCAAACTTACAGAAGCCTTTAGCTCAACTGCCAGTGATTACAATTTCTGTCACAACTTTGAGTAGCTCACCAGACACCTTGAATTCTAACATTATATTAGATATTAAAGCACGAATGAAATAAATATCACCTTGGCTTGCCCGGCAAACTCATCCACAGGTTTATCCTAGCAAGCTTTTTTTCCTTTTACTATCTCTATACAAATCTATGCTATATTTCTGTCAGTGTCACTGTGTCAGCTGAAGACTTTGGTTACTGTGATTTTTTGTACTACATAACACGTAGGTTGTTCTTATTATCATGTCTCCAAAAAGAAATTGCATCTGCCAAATTCATCACTAAGCTTTGCAATGACATTAGGACAATGCACTGCTATTAGAACATCTTGTCATAGAGCAATAGTCTCTGTTAACTGAATGGTAATTTTTACAGGAATAATCCTATGTGTCACAGACCACTTCTGAGTGAACAGTGAATATACAGTTGCATCTAATGGAGAAAGATGTTATGCTCCCATTTTCTCACTCCTTACTGTTCCTCTTCCTTCTCTACCCTCCCTCCACATATGCACATTTAGATTAAATTAACAGCTCCCAATTAACTAAGACAGATGTTTCTAGAAATGTTGCTTCAAGGGAGTCCTGACGGCATGTAAGTATAACAAACCAAGACTTCACAGATTGCTCTCTCACAATCACAAAACAAACAAACAAACAAACAAAACAACAACAACAACAAATATCTGGATTGAGTTATTTACTGTATGGGATTTAGGGACACAAAAGAAATTATATACTGTTTTCTTTCAAACTTTCCCAAGTGACTACATATGCATCCATGACAGTGCTTGTAAAACTCGTGCAGAAATGCAGGGATCGGTCTCTAAAACAAATTTCATGACACTGGAACACACAGAACAAGAGGGTCATCACTGGATTGACATTTCCAAGCACATTTTCCTTCGGCAGGGGCATCTTGCTCATTACTTCCTTAACTCTCCCATCATCTGTATCAAAAGAAACGAATATGTGATAGAAACTGTAGTGGAAGCACAGTTAGTTTCCTTCAAGTTGATAATATTGGTCATTAACCACCTGCTCAGAAATGTGATCAGTCTGGGTCAAGAGCATGATTTCCTGTCTTCTAGAAGTCCACTATACATAAAATCTGAATGTCAGGGTCCCATTAACCCTCCCGATCCTTCAAGCACTTCTTAATTGTTGCTTACCTTAACCGCAGTATCAGAAATATGTTAACATAAATCATTAACAAGAAAAATTTTCTGAAACCAAGGTTAAATAGATAATAGATAATTGTTCTTAGTTTGACATATCTGATCATCCCTGTGTGAGGAGGGAGAGACTGAGTATATTATTTGGATACTTTCCACTCCAAATCCTCTTGAAATAAAATGAAATCAAATTGTAGGCCAAACTTTTCTTAACTAGAATTCATTGCATTCTGTAATTCTCCCAGATAGACAACATTTCAACAAAATTCAGGTAACCTTGTTTTTGCTTTAGAAGAAGGGAAATAAAAAGGGTGTGGTCACTTCAGCTGTGTAATAATGAAGTGAAGAAAAATTTTTGCAATTTGAAAAGAAGGGCTTGGAACTGATGCCTTCTAAATATGGATTTCCATATAGAGATTACTTCTAGAGTAAAAATAGGGGCTGTAAAAGGGGAAAAAAACCCCAAACAACCACAATGACCACACAAAAAGCAACTCTTCCATTTCCACATACATCAAATTATTAAACATCAAGCTATGAACCTTAGACGCCCTTTTAATGAAAGCATACTACGGCCAGTTGAAAGTATTATCTTTTATTTCTATATACTTTCACCTTGAGGTTTTGACATATGCCCATGATGTTATAGATTAAAAATCCCGCAGTCATCTCCTGTTGCAAAAGAAAGAGCTTGGATCAGACTGCTGGCTCAGTTTGTAGTGAAATTTATTTCAGAAATATATTTTTCTTGCTTAATTTCATCCATTTTATAAATTCTTCACAGCAAATTATTGCTGATTCTTAAAAATTTCAAAATTCCACTTGGTAACAAAATGTTATAAAGTGTTTATTTAATATAGGCAAATATTGTGACAGCCCATTCTTTCAGCAGACTTAATTCAGTCCCTGCTCACCATGGCCCATTAATCCTTCCAACACCACTTCTTCGACACCTATAATTCTGGCCATATATCTTTATTAAAGATCAATTAAAATAAAGATACAGAAAAGGCTAAGAAAGGTTAGGTGGACCACCCACATAGGTGGACATATATATTCACATGCTTCCAGCCAGGCAGATTCAACCCAAGTGTTGCTCAGAAGCTGTGCAGCTGCAGTAGCGCTGTTCCTGAGCAAATCATACCCTGCCTCTCAGCTGGAGAATGACAGTCTATCTTATAAGTGGAGAATAAATGAAAAAGGCTTGTTTTGCCTAATAAAACAAACAGTGAGAGAGAATAGGACTTCTATCTCTAAACACACTGGGGGGTAAACATTAGAAAGGAATGAGAGTTATTTAAGCTGAAGGGCACTGTTGGCACAAGGGCAAGTGAGTAGAAACTCACCATAAATACGTTCAAGCTGCAAATCAGAAGATTTCTATCCAGAAGATGAAGCTTTTTACTTGCTTTCCAGCACTGCTGCCCAGTAATATTTTTATCATGGGAATTCATAAATTTGTGAAAGATCCTATGAATTATCTACCTGTTGTAGTATGTTTGGACTGAATGACTCTTCCAGTTCTTTGCTGTCATATTCAGCTGGCAGATGTGTGAATAAATATTTCTGCTTATCCCATATTCTTATATGTTGCTTTGTGGTTAGCATACCTTCCTACTTTCCTGTCATGGATCTAACTTTGAACATAGACTGGTAGCTGAAAAGGTGTTCAAAGTAATATAGTTTAACCATATCTTTCATCTCCTTCCTAAAGAAACAGTTTTCCAAGCTTTTAAATCTTATTCAGATTACCCATACAGTTTTAAAAATCCTTTACCTATTCTTAACTAAAAAGTATACCATTCAATCAAGCTAACAATATTTAAAACAAATGTGAGAAAAATACTTTATCATCAAATTCTTGAGTATATAACCAATGCACCAATGAATCAATTCCAAAGAAACACTGCCATTTACAAATACTTCCCAAAATTTTGGCATCAATAGCTTTATTTCATTGATAAAGAGGTGCTACTAGAAGATGCAAGTAGCTATTATTATTATCTTTAAGATTAAATTAAGTGGAAATATCTTCAAAGGATAACTTGACCCAAGGGAGATGGTTCCCAGGCTTTTTTTTTACAGTCAGATAAAAAAAAAAAAAAAAAAAAAGAGGTTTTTTCAAAGAAGAATTCAGATCAGGAGTCTAACTTAGGTGTCCTCAAATGCCCTTTGAAGATCTTCCTGACCTATGAAACACTGGAAGTTCATCAGGTCTGGATACAATACTTTTAATAGTTCTCAAATATCAAATTAAACCATTCTCACAGTCTTAATTCAGCTCAGCTTTTGGTCATGTTTTCCTTTCACATGCTGCTAGATCTGGCAGCATCTGATTTTTTAAAGTAACTCAAGTATTGGTTTTGTAAGAGTCTTCCATAGCTCTTGTTAATTAGAACAGTCCCAAGTCCATGATGCCAATGTCCTTCTTCTTCCCGTGTGCTCCATACCTTGATATACGAAGCTTTAAGGGGGAAGAATATCTTTCATACGGGACCAGTAAGGTGGCAAGAGGAGAGTAAGGACACCAGCTGCCTCTGCTGTCCCAAATGGTAATAACTCTTAGGTTCAGGGAATCATTCTGTAAAGTAGAAAAATGTATTGTATGAGCATTTCTTATAGCCCATACAAATAAATGGTCATCTATTATATATTTCAACTCAGAAAAGAGGAACAGTAACACCAAATATTTCTTGCTGATATAGTTTACTGCCATTCTCATTAACTGCTTTAGACGGACTTTCCTTAATTTCTTCAATTTTCTACAAATGCCTGATAATATGTTAGAAAGTATTTCACTACATACCAACCAGTTGGGAAAAAAATAGTTCAGCTGGGTTATCAGAAAACAAGTTGCTTTCCTCTTTGGATGAAAGATGAGTTATGCAGAATGGCAAGTCTATAAAAAACTACTGAAACTTGTAAATTTGAAAATCCTACATTTAATCTAAATGGTCAGACAACCAGATGGTTCTTTGCTTATACAAGTATTTTTTGATAGAATTCCACAGCTACACACATTCCTGGAGATATCTTTAAAATTTATTTCTCTAATATTTCTACTGGTGTTTTGCATTTGACTTTCTAATTAAGGTATCTTTCTAAAATATTTCTGTGTTGTTTTATATTATCTTCTATATCAGTTAAAATTATTTATTGGTGCTCTTTGTAAATATTTTTTCTTTCTGCTTTACCTTGTTATGAATAATTTCATTTCTTTAAATAATCTATTAAAATACTGTAAAATAACTGCTAGAATGGTAAATTTGAATTAGAGAGAAAATATCTCAATTCATGCCTATAGGATTGAAAAAAAAATTTTAATCACAATTTTGCCTCAAACATGAATTTACTTCCCATAATCATTTTGATTTTTCTTATTAGTTCTCATGTGTGCTACCAGCAGCTACCTGAGGGATATTCAAGCTCATGAATCAATTTTCCATTAGTATCAGGCATGAACACAGTGTTTTGCAGCTCTATAAAAAAAGGAAATTAATTTTCTGTGTGACAAATGTGTGTATTCATTTGTGTATGTGAAAATATATAACTTATTTGTGAAACAAATTTATTATTATTTATAAAAGAGATAATAACTACACTTCCAGTTCCTATGCTTGATCCTGTTTACCTGGCAAATCTTGTCAGCTGTAAGGAATAGTCACAGCAGAAGTAATTTTTGGTTTCCATTGTCCAAGGATGGAATACTCCCAGTACACCTAGAATAGATACCTCCTCTCACATACGTACACATCTCTATTGAGTATGTTCAAATAACAGTGTTCTTCCCAAATGTGCCAAATTGAAACACATTTTTTATTATTTCAGTAGAAAATTTCCAGATACAATGGTAATGTCCTATTTCTATTTTGTGTTTCTCCCCTAAAATGTGCTGTACTTTCCTTAAACTTACCCTAAGAAATCAGTCAACTGAACATTACAAAATAATCATGCAGGTTATTATTAATATACTTATTCTGTAGTATTTTATCTCAAACAGTTACAATTTAGTAAATATTTATAACCTTATAATTGAAAGTGTAGAGCAATATTAATAAAAATGTGACTAACTGGACCATCTGGAATTTTTTTTTTTTATTTTACACAACTTCAGTAACATACATTTTTTTTACATAAGAAATATGTGAAATAACTAAAATTCCTTTGAGCAACTGCAGCACACATAGATCTGCCTTTTAAAATAAGTTGTAACATCTTTTTAAGTTTTTGCTTGACAAAAGACAGATAGGATCTACATGTTGTTAGTTTATTTTCCTTTGTGATGCCTTCTGGATATAACTTCAATTTGTCTACATATAACCTAAACCAGATGGCTGTGAAAATGATGGAAATCAAGTAGAAAGATGTGAATTGCAGGTTTCACCAGTAGACTGTATCAATCACAAAGACATTGTCAATTTTTTACTTTAACAGCCTATGTCCATTTGGCATTTTTTCCAAACAGATTTCAATTGGATCGTTACTACATTGGAGACTACAGACATTAAGACAGGAGGGCAGATCGACCCCATCCGCTGTTACTCCCTCTCCTGCCAAAAAGCAGTCAAAAAAATTTCTCCTTTCCTTTTCTGATTTGGAGCAACGGGGCTCCATTTTTGGTCTCCTTCTCACAGTTCCTGTGGCCAGAGCTCTTCCTGCTGTTTCAATCTATTTCAGCTATTGACTTTGGGGGTTGAGGAGAAATTTAAATGAAGGTTGGTTTAGACCAGTAAGATAAAGTCTTGGCCAGAAGAATGGTTGCTGGTTTTGCCCTAGAAGTCAGTAAATTATCAACATTAGGAGTCTGATAGAAATTGATAGTATTTTATGAACATTGATAAAGAATGGTCATGAAAAAGAAATAAGAAAGTTTAGGTCAATTAATAATGTGATTCTAATTTAAATCTAAATAATAAAATAGTTTTCATATATTAAGTTTATTAGCAATGAACATCTTAAGGTATTAACTAATATACCTGAGGCTTTTTGCAAATATATAAATAAAATTTAAAAGATACATTTAAAGTGATGGCTGTCTCAAATCTTTCCCAAGAGGGCTGTTTCTAGTCCTTGTAATGCCCTGCTCCTGCTAGGACATGCTAAGATGAACAAGGTGAAAAATTGAGTTTAGCAATCCAGTCTCTACACAAAAGCTACACGATTTCTGCTTGGGTGATCTCCAGTCTCTGATTAAAGATAACATGAGTTAATAGGGCCTTATGTCATCGTGCCCAGCCAGCACGGGTTCATGAGGGGCAGGTCCTGCTTGACAAACCTGATCTCCTTCTATGACAAAGTGACTCGCT
>JAOQGH010000001.1:45715479-45808942 GCA_025769975.1 Gallinago jamesoni
AGGGTTATCAAACATTGGAATGGGCTGCCCAGGGAGGTGGTTGAGGCACCATCCCTGGAGGTATTCAAGAGACGAGTCGACATGGTGCTCGGGGATATGGATTAATGTTGGATGGTGTTTTGTGTGGTGTGGATGTGGTGGTTTTTTTTGGTTTTGTTTTTTTTTTATTGGTTGGACTAGATGATTTTAAAAGGTCCCTTCCAACCTAGGTGATTCTGTGATTCTGTGATCTTCTTTAGTGATACAAATGTTACCACAGACAGCAATTCTGACTTTTAATGCCCAGAATCACTGATTTTTACAATAGTTGCTGAATCCTGTTTGTATGCAGCCAAGAGAGTATAATTCTGACATTGTTATATATTCTGATAGTGTAATTGTGTTGCTCTTTATTATCATCTAAACTCATTCTGTTTTTTTTTCTCTGTGCTGCAGTTGAAGTCTTGTCAAAAGAATTTTACTGCTAACCTCTGCCAGTCTATCATAAATTTTGGTATGTGTTCTGCTATTTCCTCATGAGATGTACAAAAATGGTCTCCTCAACAGCAGTAAAGCTGCTCACTAGCTCACAAAGAACATAAGATGTGTGAAGCCACTAGTGGTAATACCTGGCTGTATTGTCACAGCTTGCATATGAACTGCCAAAAGCGAGATACTATTACGAAATCTGAAGGAACCGAAAATGACTTCTGAACTCAGGATCTATTCTGTACACTTTAAAGGCTTTGGGTGAAAGACAAAGCACAGTGTATACTGAACAAGATAGTGACCATCCACAAATATCTAAACTGAATCATGTATATGACAAAAATATGCATGTTTCTCCAGTTTTGAAAGCTGGATTTTGAGTTGTATTTTATCTTCTTGTCAGAGAAGAGAAACAAATAAATGTCAGGTACAAAATGAATATAAATCATATGTTACCCATACTTGAGGCATCAAGATATGGAATTCCACTTATATAGAGATGTGAGATACCAAGATATGAATGAACTATGAAGGTGGAATCCACTTTTTCCCAGTACTATATTTTACAAGGTGGTGCTTCTAAATTTTAAACATATTGGTTCTTCTGAATGAGCCAAAAAGTGATTTTTTCATACACACAAAAAAAAAAAAAGAGAAAAAAAAAGACAGTAGGCCTTGTAGCTAATGTGTAATACAAAAGTGAGCTTCAGGAAATTTTTTGTTAATTTGTTCTTATAAATGGCCTGCATATTCAGGCAATAAAATTAGATTTGAGTCAGTATTATAGATAGAGTTGATTTATTGGCTGTTCTGACTGACAACATAAGTCTATTTCCATTACTGAGGTATTTTTGCTTTTTTAAGGGCAGAATAGCTACCAACATGTGACAGAAGTCTTAATAATGAAATGTGTTGTGTCACCAATGTCAGTAATTGCTTAATATAATCTTTGAGATGTGTGATCATTTTGATTGTCTTTAAATTAATAACATGCTATTTTTCAGCTTGATAGACCCTCAATTAACATAAGAGATTCACTGAATTCCATTCCTTTTGAGGGAAATTAAGATATCTTAATTAAGAAGGAAACTTGGTATTGTTAGTGTCAAATAATTTTAAAATTTTATTTATTTATTTATTTATTTATTAAAATAAAATTGATATCTTGAGATTTTCAGAGTCAATTTAAGATTCATGTGTCCTTCATGGCAGAAAATGAGTGTGAAAATTGAATTTCTGCCCCTGTGAGTCTTTTTGTAGACACAGATAAGTAAGAGGGGAAATCTCATGTAGAAGTGCACAGGTACATACACACATTTATGCGCACAGACATACCACATGGCTACCCACTTCAATCCATTTGACCTAAATGTATAAAGTTACATTTGCACATGAAGTGATGATGCCCTATTTGTGTTTTAGGGCAAATTGGAGGAGATGAAATGTTCGTTAAGGAAGTGAAAAGGCTGCAAGCCATAAGTAAGCACCAAAAATTAATCCCTTAAACTTGTTTATGTTGTATGTCACATACACAAGACCATACGTTTACACTTTTATATTTTAGATTTTTTTTATGTAGCAAACAAGGAGAACATAAAATCTTTTCATTAATACCTCTCATCATTGATTTAGATGTTTTTGTTCCAACGTACATAGATATGTAACATCAACATCCGCATCATTTCTGTATATGACACTTGCAGCACAGACAGGAATTCTGCATATGTTCGTGAAAATAGTTTTTTTTCAATGTGCAATAATACAAAGAATTTGATCTGTGTTTGGATTATTTAAAAATACCTAGGAGGTGTTGATGCTATTACCTAGAATGTGGATGGCCCTTGCTGCAAGGTAATTATGCACACAACCCCTTACAGAGACAATTCCCAGCTCCCACCACCACGCCAAAATGGATTGCTCAAATAAACAGCCTAGGCTTAAATTGAGGCACTTCATTTTTCGTGGGAAGGAGACTGAAACATTTCAAACTTTCTCTGGTATTAGCTACTGAGGAGTCAGGGCAGTTGGGACTGTGTTCTAGCCTGTCTATGGGGTGTTGGCTCAAATAAGGTCATCCATCCACTGACTTGATTAAAAATGAATCTTTTTTTTTTTATACTGAGTGGCAAAAAAAAAAAGTCACAAGTTCCAAAATATGAGTCATTCTAATTAAGGTATTAATAGGAGATTGTATGTGGGCATTGCAATGTAGCTTCACTGAACTCTTCAAGGAAGTAAGAAAACCTTTCACCATAATCACCCCAATAAATACTACTTTCACTACTAAAACTGGCTTTTCCCATATACAATTAGACATGCAAGATGAGTTAGCTGAAGGATCTGCTAAAATCTGTGTGTACTTGTTATTTTGACAGACCTTGCACTTCTCTCTTATCCAAGCAGAAAAACAATTGCCTATTCTGCAGAGTTAACCAATTATTGCATGCAGATACTCCATAAACTCTTTATACTATATAAAAAATGACCTCTTATTGATATGGCAATGCTTAGGAAAAAAAATTGTGAGTAGAATGTTTAGAAATATTCCACCTGACAGACAAGAGTCTTTCAGTTTTAAGAACAGAATACCCAGAGATCACTCTGTCCTATTTTAAACAGATAGACAGACAGACAGACAGACAGATAGATAGATAGATAGATAGATAGATAGATAGATAGATAGATAGATAGATAGATGTCTTCTGACACCCCAATTGGAACAAAGGCCTGGGGTTTTGTTTGCTTGTTCAAAAAAAAGCCCTCTGCCCCCAAGAAAACGTTTAAAACAGATAATTTTTTTTGGTTTTCTTTTTCTGATGATGTGGAACTGATACGGCATGGAGTACTGTAGTCAAAAATATTATTTGCTGCCATGCTTCCTGTGGAAGGAGTACCAAGACAGCATGTGGCTGGAGGAGGTAAGAAAATAATTTTGTATTGTCATCTACTCCAGTTCAGACTATCACACATCCATGTCAAACGTATTTGGGCTGCTAAATGCATTTATTTCTAAACATGCACATTTTCTGAACATGTACCTCCTATGTCTGAAAACGTAGCTTAAAATTATTTGTCTTAACTGAAGCAGCTAAGCCATACCTAGGTGTATTTATGTATTTATTACACAGTTATCTGAGTTTACTACAGCATTAACTTTAGCATCTTATACATCACTGCTCAGATCATTTGAAAATTTAATGGAGATGATTGCTGGATATAAAGGATACTGAACAGCAATTATCCTTTAGATGTTGCATGTATTTACTTTATGATAAGGAAAAGCAGCTATAAAACATACCTATCATCTCTTGCTTTAATTTTCATTTTCATTGAAAAGTTCCCCTTATATTCACAGAAAACCAAGATTTTTAAAGTTGTGATGGAAAGAAAAGAAAAAAATTAAGAACTAAATGATAAAAAATATACTTTATCATGCATATGCATTCTATTGAAGAAATATTGATAGTCTAAACACATTTTATCAATGTAAATTGTCATGGGAAAGGTATAGCATACAAAATTTTATATTCAAATACAGACTACAGTGAAACCAAGTGCCACACTATCTGCAAACATAGAATTACAATTACCATTAAACAGTCATGACAAAGCATAAACTAGACAAAAAGTTAATGGAAGTTCATTATCTTGAGGGTCCTCAGGCAAACCCTTAGGTCCAGTTAAAGGCTTTGGGCTTCAAATGGATAAGGGATTTCCTGTGCAGCCAATGTGCCTGCTGTGGTTTACACTGCTCCAGAGGAGGCTTATGGGGAAAGGTAGCAGGCAGTCATTAGATGAAGTAATGAAGCTAACATCACCTTTCCTGCACTCTGATAGGAAAGGTCCCTTTACTGCAGCCTTCCCCCTGCTCTTCCAAACAATACAGCTTTGTTTTGCCCTCCATTCAGCTCAGCAGTTAAAACACAGACTGTGGAATCAAGTCTGTAAGGACCTGCAGTGCCTCAGAGCACAGTATTTTTCACAAAATGTTGTTAGTATATTGGAGATCATTACTAGCATCTAAAACAGGGAAGATTCACATGCGGTTTTTACTAAATCCTCTGGTCTTCCTGTTGTCATCTCTCTCCAGTTCTATTGTTTCAGAAAGTAAAAACAAAGCAAAATTCCATGATGTGTTCTCAAATTCTTTCAAAATGCTGAAAATCTTTGTCATTCAGCAATTTGAAGAGTAGTTACATATATTTACTATACTAACACTCTTAAGTAGACCACAGAGACCACTTCTTTGTGGAGAGGTTACAGCTAACAAATATGAGCACCAACTGCTAGTTTTCCACAAAACCTCACTATTCACTTTCAAAGTGCCTTGATCTCACCTATAAACTTCCTACTGCTGCTATGCTATAATTTCCCATACATCTGCAGAAACGTCAGCAGCATATGTGCAAGAAGACAATATGCTTTGGAAAGATTCCCAGCAGATCCATCACTCTAACTTAGTGGCATTCTGACCTCACAAAAGGACATGAAAATGTAATGTAGAATGGCTGCATTTTCATTTTATAACCTGAGGGTTTGTGTAATAATTTAACAGCAGGTTGCTGGAGCTATTTACTTACTTGCAGAAGGACAGATAGTTAATTTCACTTTTTCCTCTTCATCTTGCTGTATTTATTTCAGTTGATTTCTCTCAGATAGTCACCTTACATTAAGGTGATTAGATCCTCTAGTCTTTGCTCATTTAAAACTCATATCAACTTTGACATGTTCATTTAGCACTCCCATACTGAAATTCAATTTAAGATAAATACATATGTCCAAGCATAAATGTTTTATATGCTTTTCTTCCAAAGTTAACAAAATAATTCTGCTCACAATTGGTTTCAGTGGGACTACATTTGGAATGATGTACCATTGGCAACAGATGCAGGTTCAGTGTATTTAAGAGCTTCTACATCACTTCAGTAAGCTGTCATTATGTAGTATCTGATCTTATTTAATGGGTGCAGACCGATGTGTGCGATGTCTGTTGTTGTCTGTCAAAGATACTCTGCAATACATATATCTTTCAGCCTGTATCAGAGAATGTTGTGGATTACTCTTCTTATTTTTCATCTCCAAAATAAATTTAATGAAAATTATACAAAACAATATCCAAAAATTAATATCAATTAATTTAATAAGTTTCAAAACAAATGACTCATCTTGGTTTTTGAAAAAGACATGACTATAGGAAAAAAAAAAAGTATTTTTGTGTATCTTCAAAATGCTGTAAATTATTGAACCATTCCAGAATTGCAATTGCAGTGAGAAATCTCTGAGGTACTTCTAGACAATAGTGCCCTTCATTGTATAGACTGACCACTGCAATCCTTAAAATCTGCATCATTCCTCTACTATTACCAAAAAATCTATTCACTCATTTGATAGTGAGTTTCTTGACCTTGCTTCAGAGCAGGCTAACTAATACATCGTATTTACAACAATTTTTCTGGTATCTGAGATCTTAGATAATCCTACTTTTGAAAAGTAAATTAATGTGATTACCTACTAATTTCTCTTTTCCCAACCCCCTTTAGAATTTCATGTCAGAAAGTAGGCTGTGCTCTCTAACAGTGCTCCGTCTAGCAATTTTGCTCTAACTATCTAGCAATTTTGAAGAAACTGAAGGAGAAAAAATAAAGTTAAAATACACTTTTTTAAATCTATGTGGGAAAGAAAGTTTAGAAAATTGAGGACTTCATTTTATGCTTGCATTTCTTAAGGGACATGGGAAAAGAAAAACCAGAAATAATTGGTAGAATTAAAAGTTTATGTATTTCGTATTCCCTACCACAGGCAACAAGCTAAAACCTGTTGATTTGAACCTCAGAAGAAAGCCAATTTGTGATATTTATATCACTGCTCAGAGAAAACTTCTAACAGCCTCCTTTCTCCCAGAACTCCTGGTATGACCAAACAGAACGTAATTATGATTGCTTCTTTCCTGATCTATACATTTTGATTGGAAAGAGAAGTTTTCTTTTTCTGATGACAGAGGAGAAAAGGGATTTGCTACAGTTAAAAAAGAAAAAAGGTGTTACTTGAGAAAGACGGTGTAGCTGCTGCAGTCAGTTTTGCAGCTTGTCAAAAACCTTATCTATGTTGCAAGACTGAATGAGAAGATCAGAACTTGCTGACATTGTCATCACAGCAGCTACAAGAACACACAATTTTGCTCATTTTTGCTTGTTTTCCTGTGTCCATTACAGTCTGTATTGGAACTGCTGCCTTGAGAGCAGTCAATCATCATTTTCCCAGGGCATTGTCATACACACAACAGCCAAGTACACTGATAACAGTACTGAAGTTAATTTTGTTTCAGTCAATTTAGGAATGTTGCCACACTAGATTAGACCATTTATCCATTTAATCTGGCAGCATGCTTCTAGCAATGGGTAATGTCTGTTATAAAAGAATGTTTTCATGCTGCAAAAAGCCAAGTATGAATTACCACATTCACAAGAGAAACAATTCTTTCATTAACAGTACGACAACTTCCCTATGTCTAAAAGAATGAGATTTTAATATCTTTGGCACAAACTCTGTGGTTCTTCATCAAAGAAAACTAATTTATAATTAGTGTTTGACCTAACAACCAGCCAAAACAAATGGCATTGTTTGAAAGTATAAAAGTAACACTTGTGCTAATAGCAGAAACCTCCTTAGTCACTAATCTAATTTCTGAGATGGATGAACTGGCATCTACTATGCTTTTATTATCCTATAACTCAGAAAAAGCAAACGTGAAATTATACTGGTTAGATTTGAAAAAGTTTGTAAGAAAGTATGCCCTATGATGCATACAATTTATTCCCATGAGTAAAGAAACTTCATATTTTACATGTTTGAAGGAAAACATGTATTATTCTAGGTTAGGTATAAAATGGAAATATGGTTGCCAGATTCTTATTGAATATAGCCAGAACTAACCTCTGATCTGTGCAGTCACTGCTGCTACTATAATTGAAGATAAGCAGTTATTAACAAAAACCTTCTGCCATCAGATACCCTTTTAATTTTCACCTCTATCCTTCCCATCACCTGCTTTTGGCATTCCTGTTTCTGCTTCTCAGCTTATGTAGTGAAACAGCAGGACAATTGAAGAATAAGACAGAAATATAGGTGACGATTCTTTTCTACGAAGTGACTTCACCTGCAGTGTCAAAAGAGTCAGAAGTTGGTGGGTTCAGAAAAACTGAAGTACTATGCTCTATGGCTTTTTATAGGGAATACAGGGTTTGAACTTGCAACACACAAAAAAAGCCCATATTGTACGGGATGGCTGGAAAATCCAATGGAAAGAAAATCCAGAGAGGATGTTGTAAGGGATGTCTTGGGGAAAATTAGAAATCCTACAGACAAAACTTGAATTCATAATCAAGCTGTTATTAACAGTTTTGCAGCTCTATACTAGCTGGATAGGGAATAAACAATATTGAAAGGAAAAATTGTTTTCCAAGTACTATCACTGTGTGTATATTTCTGTGTCACCATTAAAGCATGTTTAACCTACACAATAAAAATAATATATTGAAAAACACTAAAAATTTTATCACGTATTTTCTGGCCAAAATAAACCAGAAGATGCTTCCTAAACTTTGTATGAACACCTAATAACCATTAAATTACAGTAGTTTTCTTTATACTGTTAAGTCTAGACTATCTTAGTTAATCTAGTTTATGTAATGCCCAAAATATTTTTTTTTAAATATTGTCCAGGTTCTAAAATCACTTTCTTTGTGAATTTACATACAAGCATTGAAATGCCTGTAGCAATGGATTTGATATAAAATTTGGGAAGAACATCTCAAGTGCATTGTACTTCTGTAGCAGTTCCTATCAACTTTTTAAAATCACATAGATATAAATTAAAATTACAGAATATATATGGCTTTGCCTGATAATGGTCTTAAAGACATACTATGAGCTTCTCTCTGCACAGTTATCAATATATGCCAAATCTCTCTTTGACTTTCTTTTATGCATTTCTAGTTATCTTTCTCCTTGCTAAAGTACTGCTTCATGTTTCTTATGCAATTAGGGAGTTAATCTTTACTGTTTCCAATTATTTTCCAGTGAAGTACAGTACTTGAACTAATGTACACAATCATAACACTCATTTATTTTAAAGGATTTTACTAGTGCAAATGTAAACTTTTGAACTCAGCTGTTGATTATTTGGAAATTCTTTACAGAGGTAATTTAGCTTTATAAAAAGCTACCAGCAGTGTTTGAATAGTAAAGAATTCCAGTAATAGTCTGACCAGTTAGTTTTGATATCAAAAATTGTGTGGAAAACTAGGATGTCAGACCCACAGTTTAACAAGCGGTGTTAAACTGCTTGTTAAAAGTCTGCTATTTTCCTTCTTTTCAGTTCTACTTCAGTTCTTTTTGTAATACTTTTCAGACAGACAGTTTCCTTCTCATTTCTATGCTTGCCCAAGTCAGAATGACACTTTTTGGTAAACTGGTGATTTAAACTCCATTATTATTCTGCATTAAACTGCTGCAGAATGCCAGTCAGGCATTATGATTTTTTTCAGTCCAGCTGTGTTGAACTACAAGTAGATATGAAGTAATTGACCTTATTGTTCACTGAATTGTACAATGCTTTGCTGCCTACTGTTTTGTGCCACTTACTTCACTTCATGTATCTTCACAAGTCATGACCTTTATGGTGGATATTACTCTCCAACATAGAGAAAAAGCAGTTTTACAAAAGTAAAACATAAACCATGATCAGCACAACATTTTGGCAACAGAGAAGCCAAGTAAACCTGCAGTACTAAGATTAGAGGTTCTAGATCAGATTTTTCCAACAGGGGCAAAAAAAATAGACTTGATTTTATGAAAATAAACACTTGAAATCTCCAGTGGACATGTTAATCCTTCCTATTCTCTCAGAAAAACATGGTGTTTTCTTTTTTATTTGAGAAAAATAGGCACTGAATGTACTACTCAGAACAAGAAGAAAGAAAAAAAAAAAGTGGCAGAAGAAGTCCAGTTGGCTAAATTCTATAGAATGACCATAGGATTTAACTTAGCCTTAGAGAATTGCTAATCCCTTTCAACAGTAGAGACTGTCAAAAACATAAATCCATGGTTTATTAAATAAAGCCAACCACTTACACATATATTTTATGAGGGAACAATTCTAGGAGCTAGTATGGAAACGTGTCTATTCCTCTTTAATTTCCTGTCTGCTGTAATATGACACAAGATATCAGCAATAATCTTTCTGAAGATACAAGTGCAATTTTTAAAACATTTTTGAGACAAACTTTGCATTGGGAGTATCTGTTCAGCTCAGCAGCTGTGAGAGAGAGGAGTGAGAAAAATATAAACACCAAGGTGAGAGAAGAGATAGGAGCGAACGTGCTCCAGGCACAGGAGCACAAATTCCCCTGCAGCCTGTGGAGGAGATCATTCCAGAGCAAGTGGATGACACCAAACTAGGAGGAGTGGCTGATATAACAGAGGCTTGTGCTGCCATCCAGAGGGACCTCCACAAGCTGACAATGGCTGACAGGAACCTCATGAAGTTCAACAAGGGGAAATACAAAGTCCTGCACCTGGAGAAGAACAACTTCATGCATCAGTACATACTGGGACCTGATTGGCTGGAAAAGAGTTTGGCGGAAAAGAGTTTGGTGGAAAAGAACCTGAAGGTCCTGGTGGATACCAAGTTGACCATGATCCAGTAATGTGCTCATGTGTCAAAGACAACTAATCGTATCCTGGGCTGCATTAGGCAAAGTATTACCAGCATACTCCTTACCGCACCAGTGAGGCCATACCTGGAGTACTGTGTCCAATTATAGAATACAATTAATTAGACTAGACTAGACGAGAGGGGAACAGAAAATTTCAGTTGAAAGTGACTAACAGGGACTAGTCCAAATGCCTGATGAGTTCAAGGCTGACTAAATGTTAAAGCATACTATTTAAGGGCTTTTTCCAAATGTCTCTTAAACACTGACAAGTTGGGGGCATCAATCACCTTCTAGGAAGCCTATTCCAGTGTTTGACCAAGAAATGTTTCCTAATATCCACTCTTAACCCCCAGTGGCACCATTTTGAACCATTACCACGCCCTATCACTGGACACAAGGGAGAAGAGATCAGCACGTTCTTCTCTACTTGACCTCTTTGGAAGGTTGTAGAGAGCAATGAGGTCACCCCTCAGCCTCCTTTTCTCCAAACTAGGCAAGGTCAAAGTTCTCAGCCATTGGTCATAGCACATTCCTTATAGCCCTTTCAACAGCTTTGTTGCCATCCTCTGGACACACTTAAGTATCTCAACACCCTTCTTAAATTGTTGGGCCCAGAACCGCACACAATATTCAAGGTGAGTCACACCAACACTGAATACAGTGGAATAATCAACTCTCTCGACCGGCTGGTTATACTGTGTTTGATACACCCAGGATGGAGCTTTCCCCTGGGCTGCCAGGGCACACTGCTGGCTCCTGTTGAGTCTGCTGTCAGCCAGACCCCTTTTATTCAGGGCCACTTCTTCACCCAGCACACCATGGACCCACTCATCTGACAGTTGTACAACATGTCCAGAAGGATGCTGTGAAGGACAGCATCAAAAGACTTATAGTTTTGTGCTCCTCAGTACAAGAGAGATATAGACATACTGGAGAGAGTCCAACAAAGGGCCATGAAGGTGACTAAGGGACTGCAGCACTTCTTTCAGGAAAAGCTGAGAGAGCTAGAACTGCTCAGCCTGGAGAAGGGAAAGCTCAGAGGGATTTTATTAATGTATATAAATAGCTGAAGGGAGGGTACAAATGGACAGAATCAAGGTTTTTTGAGTGGTGCTGATTAACAGGACCAGAGGCAATTTGTAAGTAATTGGTAAGTGATCCTTCTGTCTTTGTCTTGATCCACAAGCTTTTTAATCTTATTTTCTCCCCCTGTCATTCTGAGGAGTTGGGGTGAGAGAACAGCGAGATGGGCATCTAACATCCAGCCAAGGTCAATCCACCACATTCTTCTCTACCAATCACAGCAGCTAATTAGTCTGAAGAACATCACTGATCAATCCCACAGCAGACTCCACACTGTTAGGAGAAAAAAAAGTGAGAACTAGCTGCTCTTTATTTTAGCTGTAACTTTTTTCTGCAGCCAGATGAAAAGATACCTAGCCAAGATACCTGAAAACATTTTTTTAAAACTAACTTAAAATCCTCTTTTTAGACCTATCTTATTCTTAGTATTTTTCATATATTTTCATCTTTATTCTACTATTAGTACTTTCATTATGTAAAAATGAAACAAAGAATTCTCCACCGCCCAATTTTTTTTCTCCTCTTTTCCTTTCTAACTTCTAATCATATTTTTTTGCAATCCTTATGCCTTCTGATAGAATTTATCGCTCCTTTTTCTAATTACTTCAGACCATAACATTTCTGACTTTTTTAACACAGACTGTAAGAAGAGAGAGAGAAAACAATTATATGACCTCCAGACGTTCCTTCTAACCTCAACCACTCTGTAACACTAATATCTCAGGAGACTGAACAACTAAGGAATGGTATGTACTCTACCACCAATGATTTACAGAAGCTGTAGATATTAGGCTAAGTAAAATAAAACTGCTACCTATTCAGTAGGGAAAGCACAAGTATTCCTCCCCAAAGCCTTCCTCAGTGTAACCTTTCCAATATTCAGTGAGGCTACAGTTACGGACTTGTCCAAAGGAACATGGTAGAGATATATTAACAGTGTCAGAGACATGATAAAATGTGGAAGGTTGTCCCCTCCATTGCAAATGGCAAAACTGTGCTGTCCTTAATCTACGTAAGGCTTTTATTAACATCCTGAAAAAACAGAATATCAGGAGCTTATGTCTCATCCAATTCATTACAGTAACTATTGAAAGAGTAGTCTTTGTTTCAAATAAAATGCCCTCTGGAGGACAAGTATGTTTCATATCATCACCTGCACAGTGATATGCTTCTGATGTATTCTGTTTGCTTGAAACAGTCACACAAAATCACATAAAATTAAGGATATATTTGAGCAATGCAAAAATAAAAATTAATGTGGTTTCTTTCAAACAGGACAATCTCATTGATCACACATGAATAGCCAGTCAGTTAGAAACTAAAACCAGACCATTTAAACCACTGAAGCAAATGTGGAGGGGAAACCCACATAGAGCAGGTTGTTACAGCTGCAGTGGAAGTGAAATAACTTCAGCGTTTGTGACTGCCTGATTGAGGTGTAAATGTGCTTTGGAAGGTGAACAGGGCTGGTAAATGACTTAGGATAAAATGATGCAGTCAGTAATCAAGTAGTTTTAGTCACTCAGATGCTGTTGACTCATCCAAGGTCTCAAGAGCAGATTTTTCCTTTGGAAACTCCATTATTTAAAAAGATGTCTTCATGTAAAGGAGGAAGAAAAGAAATTTTATCCCAAAATGAGAAACACTGATTGTCTAGAGTATCTTCTTTTACAAACAATAAGCACTCCAGAATTCTAATGAAGGCAAAGGGTTTTATAAAAATCACTTGCATTTGGAGTAAATTAATGATATTTTTTAAACAGTTAGCAGTTTTTATCAGTTCATTTTGAAAAGTATGGTTCAAAAGAAACTAATTCAGTCATAATGTTTTGTTATTAAACAACATAAGTAACAAAGAATAATAATACTAAGAATGCACTGTCATGTAAAGAGCAGAAAATATTTGTTTATTTTGTTGGAATAGTTCTATAGAGATTTTTAAAAACAAAACAAACAAACAACAAAAAAAAAACAACAAAAACCCCTTGCATTGCAATAAAAAAATATCTCATTTTGAAACTTTTTTTAAAATCAGTTTGTCACCTTTTATGAAAGTAATACTAGAAAAAAATACTTTTCTTGAAGTGCGTATAATTTGTTATTGCCCTTTTCAGATATGCTCTTGTTAATTCTTTTCCATTGGAGATTCCAAATCAAGTCATCTTAGTCCTTCATGGTCCATGACATGTTGAAAGACCTCTCTTATGTATAGTATGCTAGGCACATTCATCAGTCCTCATTTAAATAAATTTGAGAAAAATCCAAATCACATATGCAGCTGAATTTTCTCTTTTATTATTTAAAATAGAAAAACACCTCAATAATAATAAAATGCCTTTCTACTCTTTGCAAAATGCATATTGTGAGATTGCATAAATGTTGGTTAAAAGAATTTTTTTTAGATGTGTGGTCATTTAGGTTTAAAAATGTTTTCCCCATATTTCATTTGACTCAGACTACGAACATTCTTCAGGAGGTCCTCTAGACTTACGTCTCATGGAAAATCACAACAAAAATCATCAGGCACAGTCCCAGTAAAACCTGTTTGTAATGAGATCATATTTCAAAAGGCTACATATGGATAACGATAAAAAGTGTGAAATACAACAGTCAAACTACTCTTAGTTAAAGAATAACTAAGTAATTAATAAGATTATGGAGATGCAGAGGTAACAAGAGTATAACATAGTAAATACTTATTTACCGTGTGTGATTTTGAATAGAAAAATTTCAGATTATTGTAGGTTTTTAGAATAAAAATGCAGTGTAGGAATGGATGAAGAGATAGAATAAGCAGTGGTCAAACTGCTTTTTTGTGGATTACATTAATTTTTATTTTTTTTTTAATACAAAAGTATGTCACTCTCTCTAGTCTAGGTGACTGTACAACAAGATTTTAGGTTTGGGGTTTTTTTTTTTAATCTGCTCAGTGTGAACCAAATCTTGCAGAAACCTCTTCCAGGCTCCAACCAGAACAAAAAACCAACCAACTGACCAAACAAACAAAAGGCAAAAGAAAAAAAAAACAAAACAAAAAACAAGCAAAAATAAACCAGGAGAGGTAGCTAAAACAGAAAAGAACTAGGAAAGAATACCACGCTGTTTTTTTTCTACTCATTACAAGTTTTGCAAGAGAACCTAAACTATCCGTGTGTACTTTGAGAAGGATAGCCTGAAGCATATTTCCACTAGAAGGAGGCAAAGGGACCCTGTTCTGATGTTGTAGGTTATTCTTTCTCCACAAATCAAATCTTAAAACTCGAAAGGCAAAATTTAATGCACAGAGTATTCTACCTTACATGGGACTATGAATGAAAAGGAGCTAGGCAGATAATTAAATTGTTCTTATTAAAAATCTTTCAGACAGTCTTATGGAAAACTACCATCCATTTCTTAGTTCATACCTAGATAACACTTCTATGCAGAAATATTCCATGTCTAGGACTCTGCAATACATTTTGAAAATGGAAACACATGGTTCAATATATTTTGGAAGCTCTAGTCTATAATCCTGTACATCTAAATATAAAGTTTATTAGGATTTAGTGGGCTTATTAGCATAAGAAGTCCTTATTTGCTTATTGCTCTTAAAATACATTTTAAATAGTAGAGAAAACTTTTCGGTTTTTTCTTTTTTTTTTAATTAGTCAATCAAAAATGTTTTTTGTGTAAGCACCAATTTTATGAAACACTTTTACTAATTCATTTGGTTTGTTCCTTATTTGCTTAATTTCTTATTAATTTAATAAGTTCCTTATTTCTAATGTTTTAATTATTGAAGTGCTCCAATATAAACTTAATCTTAACTTTGTCTTGGCTTGTTAGCACGTGTTATTAATTTTTCTAAAATGAAGGAATGTGATCTTAAAACCAAAGCAGGAAGCCTGGAAAAGGCAGATGATGACAGTTCTGACTAACCACCCAATCCTTATGCTATTATCTTTTTTTCTTAATTTAATGGAAGTAGGATTGTTTACCTCAAAGAATGTGTCATGTGCCTTGCTTAATAAATGTTAATAAAATGCTTAGAGACTAAGAAAAGTTATATTTAAATGCCAAATACTATGATAAATAGCATTCTTCATTTTATGCAGAAAATTATATTAAAAAACTCATTTCTTTATAGTATATTGGCATATCCAATATCTAGACTAATAGTATTCTATATCGAATTCATAAGTGTTCCACAGAATAGAACAACACATTATTCGTTTTCTTTCAAAATATATCACACATTTTTACAATAATTTTGACAGAACTCAGAGGGTTAGAAACATAACATACTTGACCATCTCCCTTTTGTTATTTACCACATGGCAGATTTATCTACTTTGAATAAACAAATCTGATGTTCCCAAAGAATGCAGACACAAAAATAAATGAGCCTGAAGTAAGTTCCTGCATAGAATAATAATGTGACTTCAGAATGATCCTAATCTTTAAAACCGACGTATTAATTAAATAAAAAGTAATGACATCTCAACAAAAGCTGTGTTTATTTAAAATGACAGCACTAAAACTGGCTGGTAAGAATATTCACAAGATGTCCATCATGTTTGTGTATGTGAAGTATATGGCTTTGCAGAAACATCAAGTGCTTCTTAATATCATCTGTACAGTATTTTTTTTGCAAGATTTTAAAAACTGGTAGAGCCTTATTTTTTAAACATGTCAATGAGAAAGTTATCAAAAAATTGTTGTTCAGATTCCTAGGTTACCTGTTTTACTTGGATCTAAAAGCTTAAGTAACATTTTCATCTGGGTCTCTGAAGGATGTTCTAGTGAAAGAAAAACTGTGGAAAGGTAAATAACTTTTTGCTATGAATTATCTTGGAGAAAAAATTTGTTTCAGCCTTGGCTGCCCTTTCTGAAAACTTCGCTCTACAAAATCCCTGGAGAAAATCCTGTCTCTGGGAAGGACTCAGTAAGATCTACTTTCAGTATGCTTTCCAATTAATTTCCTAGGAACTATTTCCTTGTAGAAAACATGTGTTCTTTTCTTTGTTCCCACATATGGGAATGTCTAACTGTGAATGTACTGGAGTTAGACAACAGTCTTGGGGATAATAAAAGGCCAACAACAAGTACTTTATAGGATAATCATGATTTCCAAACAAAATCTGTCTATTTTTTTTCCTGAAAACCCTTCTTGATTATATTCATTTCTGAATTGTAAGAAGGAGTTAATGGCTACAAGGAGTATCTTCCAACACAGCATCCTTCTGCAAAAGATATTTCACCTGCTTGAGAGAAGACCTGAATGCTAGTAATTAATAAAGAATAAGGGAATGCTTTTCCAGCACTTTAAAGCACTCTTCAACAGCTTTGCGATTGAACAATATGACCACAGCTGTTTCCTAAAAGGATGACATATAAGGCAGAGTAAAGTAACTGCTGAATTATTCCTGAAAAGCAGTTAATTCTGCCTGCTCAGAGAGAAGGAGGAATACACAGCATCAAAACAGAAGTTGAAGTACTACTGTAAGAAATATTTCCTTTATAAATCACCGTGCTACTCACAGAGGCACTGAACCTTTTCCCCTATTCATCTCTACACTTTCAGAGCATGAAATATCAGGTCAGAATTTTTTTGAACAGGTTTTAAACAGAGGATGTTGTTTGCCCAGGAAAAATGAATCATCCTTCATTAGTAAATATTGTCAAGTGTTCTCAGCCTCCTGCATTATCCAAAGTACTAACCAGCATGACTTCTGTTGAGTCAGCCTGTTTACTACCTTTATTGTATTTTCCTACAGAATACCTGGAAGGACAAAGTTTGTAAGAAGTCATCCTTCATCAGTATAAATTACATACATCACATGCATTTTTCTGTGGAAACTATGGGTTTCTGGGTACTCAAGCCTCTCCCCAGTCATAACCCTACAGTAATGACACTAATACATGACACTGTTAATAAAAAGGTTGCAAACCATACGGAGTTTGCAAGGCCTCAGGACTGAGGTTTGACAGGCTTGTTCTGTCTAAAATTTTGTTTACTGCCTGATTTAGCAGTAAACTCAATTTTTTAATGATTGGCCAGGTGGCTGTGGTTAATCTGTTTTGGTTTTTTTATCTTTATATGGTGATACAACAATGGGTTTTATGACTAACATAATGATGCTGTATTGAGAAATATAGGCCTGGTATCACAGCTGAGACCTTGGGAAGTACAGACACAGGATGTGTCTCAGAGGTGGTCAGGCAGAGGATGGTAAGAGCTGAGGCACAGGGTGGTACTGGAGACATCATGGCTGTAAAAAAACTCACCCACGGTCAGTTCATACAAACCTTCATCTGGATGAAACTTATTTGAAGAACAATTAAATAGTTACTGATGTAAGTAGAGAGCACTATGCATGCTGAATTCAGATGTAAGGTGGAGCTGCAGGCTAATGAAAAAGCAGCAAAGATATAAAAAGATATATAAGAGATATAAAAACATGCTGGAAAACATAAAAGTGACCCCAAGTAGATTCTAGAGTGAGAAAGAATAAAACATCAGAAAAGCAACAGAAGACGACCTCCAAGTGCTGACAACTCATCGTTAACACCCCCCACCATAAACACTGAATTGACCTTACTCTCAGAAAAACAGGGGATCGGTGAATTGCTAGGAGAAGGGATAGACACTGAATGTGTGCATAACAATTCTAACTGGTTTCTTACTATTATTAAGAGTTTTTCTGAACAGAAGTATATTCATTCTTTTTCTGTAATCATCAGATCTGGACTAGTAATGATTCTTGGATTAGGCTGTAAAGATTCGAATTCTACTAACAGTCTATTCTTGATTTTTTGTATAAGGTGTATTTCCTTTTTGCCCACAAACAAGTTGACCATAATACAGTTGACATACACTTTTTTGATACATTTTCTGCTTCCAGAATCTTCCCCTTTAGGGCCAAGACAAATGAAACCTATAATATAGACAAATGAACCATGATAGCCTCCTAAGTAAAGATTTCTAGAAAAATAGCAATAGCAATCAGAAACAAGCAAAAAAAAAATATATATCATCAGTGAAAACTAAAAAGCAATGGATACACTGAAAATTTAGCATAAGTATTTAAACATAGACTAAACTCAAGTTAGCAGACTATTTTCCTGAGAAGATAATTCCAAAACCAGAGAAAAAACATGTCAGAGTATTAGAGTTGAGTCCCTAGCCATAGATACCAATCTGTGAGAACTCAGCAGGCCTGTCCATGTCATATCTTGCAGTCATGGGCACTGATTCTCTCAAAAGGCACCTGATACTTAGATTTAGGCAACTAACTACCTCTACTGACTAGCTCAGCAAATCAGCTTTCTGGAAACTGTCTTGATGTAGAACCACCATGACACAGGATCTTCAAGAGACCTACACCCTTCCGTAAAAATGGCTGGAAATGGGAGGCATCACTCAAGGACATTTAAAACAGCATTTGGCACACGTTAAATCAGTTGAATCTTGTCCTGAACGAGTGCCCTGCAGTGTAAACTGAATAGTTCCTTTGTACCTCCTGCTCATATTTGGACATCTAAATATAGGTATCTCATTATTGAACAGAATTGCACTAAGGCAAAGAAGTTTTGCTTCAAATAAGCTCTTGATTTTTTATCTAAACTGGAACTTCTGTTATTTGTAGATTCATTAATTTCTCTGCTCATTCCTACTCAAAACTGTGCTCTTACATAGCAGGTAGTATTTCATATTAAAATCATTGACATGTCTACACATGAAAAAACTTGAAAGTGTACATGGATGTACCCTTATGTACATGTACCCTAATGAAATAGCTTCATGTTCAAATTCATTTCTACGGGTTATGTTTTAAGCGGTCTGGCATAGGTCTTAAAGAAGTAGTCCAAACCACCAGGGCAAAGACATTGCCAACAAAAACATTAAAATAAATGCCCCAAAAAAACCTCCAAAGAAGCAGTCATTTATTGCATTAAAACATCCCTCTATATGAAAAATCTTCTACTGAACAAACCTCTATAAAATCATCTACTGGAGGAAAAACCTGTGCTATAAAAATCAGGATAGTGATGAGTAATAATTATATTGAAAGTGTAAGGACATTTTGGAAAACATTTTCATGTCTTTTAAAGCTTATATGCATATACAGTCAGTTCAGCACAGTTTCAAATAGGTGAAGTATGTTTTATGATCACTGGTGTTCTCATCCTGAAACAACATTTTCCTGGCTCAAACAGAAGAAGAACCACAACTGTTCTAGTAGTGAGACCTCAATGATTAATTTGAACCACACAACAATGCATTAATCCATCTACTTATTTAGTTATAAAAGCTTAATAGAGCTTTCCACAGGAATTGCAATATTTTAGAACCTACATTAAAGGGAATAATAAATATAATTGTGATGTTTTTGCTGGTACTACAGAAATTAGTACATTTCTAGAAACACATTTTGAAATATTCCTTCTCCCAAAAGACTAATTGGAAACAAGATAGGAGCAAGAAGAGGGTAATCTCCTATTCAGTGGTGATTACTGAACAGAAACTGGACCTTGGACGCCTTCTTCCTGCCTTCTGAATGGTAATACAGCCGTGCTCTCTAGAGAGCATATCTCCACTCCACATGGGAAGAAACTATGCGGTTACATTGGACCAGAAAAAAAAGTAATTATGAATCCCACCTTTAAGTTCATTATACTATCATCAGTAAAATTACCTGGAAATATGGTCTCCATAAAATATATGTTTTCTGCCAGTGAGGGAAGCAGCATGGGCTCCAGGTCAAACATTAGCAATTCAACAAAATATTTTTTAAAAAATTCTACTGAAAAAAAATACACAAAAATACCAGATCATATCATGTTAATGTCTTACATTAAATATCATCAAACCATCCACCAATATAAAGACCGAGACAGATATTTTTGCCCTCACTTGTTTGAATGCATCTCAGTAAAAATGTAACAGTGAGAACAAAAGCATCATATAATTTGAGATGTTAAAAAATAGTGACGTGTTTTAACTGCACCTTTTCCAGAAACATTATGTTATTAAGCGGCATATATTTAATTCATTTGTCTTGCTCTGTGATGAAATTTTTAAAAATTAACTCTGGTCTAATTCTGCATTTCCTGTGTCACTGGAAGAAAGGATTGAAATAGAGTATTTTAAAATGTCTCAGAAATACCTAAGGCATATAGCAGCAAATCAAATCTCGCCTGTTCATTAGTCAAATAATTCACATGGGGGATTGGGGAGGGGGAGAAGGAAAAAAAAAGCCAAGACATCCAAACAATAAAATTCTAGAAAACATACCACAAATTGATAACAGTCTTTCCATTCTTCATTATTGCAAATAAAACAGCAGACAGCAATACTATTGGATTAAAAACCTAGAAATCCACAAATTATTTCAAACTCCTAACTACCAGTAATCCAGTATAGTTCTCCTAGGCTCATAATTGTAATTAAGTTATAATTAATGAACTTTACACCACTGAAAAGTTACAACAGATTCTTTAACATTCTAGTTTCTAATGGAAGCTACTATTTTATTCTAAGTATTGATACCACATATAGTTTCTTCACTAATGAAAAGATTAAAAAAAAAAAAGGAAAATATTGTCTCTCCAAATCATAAGAATTCCAACTAGAACAGTTGGATTATGTTAGCTGCAAGGATAATAGACTTCTAGCAGTCAGATAAGATGTAACAGCTGAAGTATCTTTAGCTGATTATCAAGCTTCTAATTATCTCCAGTAGTTGAAAGATTAAAAAAAAAATAAGACCACAACTGGATTTTCTGCCTCCAAGATTGTTTGCTATGGTTAGACATTGATGTTCTCCTTTAATCAAGACAATGTTGACATCATTGTATAAAAAAAATTATTGAGATAAAATATAATTTGGGTATATCACTTGTCTCATTTACATGTTTTCTAATTAAAGACAAAGATTTCTATGCACTCAAAATGTTTTGTTCCAGATTTACAACAATCTGTACTGCTAACTACAATTTAGGAAAGCTGCAGTTTTATCAGCTCCTTTTCAATTTTTTTAGTGAATTTTCTCTCCATATGAACTTATCTCCCATTTTATTAATAGAAATTTCTTTTCATGACTCAAGACAAGAAACTACACTTCTTATTGGATAAATATTTTGTTTCATTGGATTGGATACTGATTTAAAAATTAAAACCTGAAGACATTATAAATAATCTTTTATTACAGGTAAATAGTAATTTTATTTAAAATTATTTTATTATGATTTAGTTCTGGTTTTAATTGGTTATGTGTGGTAATTGACAATATGGAAATAATTAATCTAATTACAGTTCCGGTAGTTTGTTCCCTATGTTGGTTCATTTAGACGTGGCCAGATACCATGCATCAGATTTTGCCTTTTAGTATCTTAGCTTGGTCTTAAATATGAGCTGTCTTTTTATTACTGATCATGTGAAAAAACTGAAAATATCAATTTTATAATTTTATGGAAAATATCAGCATTTCAAAGTTTTCAATATCTGTGGAATACACCACCTGTGGAGACCCAGATCTGCCAGGACCCCGTGCAGCTGAAATCCTCCAGCCTGTAGGCACAAGCTACAAGCAGCTTGGCCACATGTCTCAGTTCAGGAAGTTTGTGTGTGGTGGCTAAAAAGATGTTACTATTTCTTGACACCAATAATATTAATTAATGTGGTGATGAGAAAGTAGTATATTACCTTATTTCTAAGTTTACCAGCTTTTTACTCATGCATATTTGTCAGCCAAGTTTAGCAACTTATAAAAGAGGCATTAATTAAATTATGCACTTCAGAAGTGGCTTTGTTTCATCAGTGAATAAAATGTCATCAACTATTTTTAAGGAAACAAAACTATACAAAAGGGGCAAATCAAAATGACTTAGGGGGTTATTCGAGAAAAAAGCGTGCTTTATTATGAATATTTCATAATGTGATACATAAATCATTGTAGAAAAGCTTGTACTTCGAGTTAACTCAGGGGATGTTGGAAAGGTTAAAGCCTCAGTAAGTAATGAATAACGGAAGGAAAAAATAAAAACTTTTTCTTGGTAAGGTAAGGTATTGCATCAGATTGACAGATTTTTCATAGCATAGATTTATTAATATCTTCCAGCAAAATTTTGCTAAGGACCTTATTCATTAAAGGTGAAAAAGGGACTCATGCTGTTATCACCTGCTGTTTCTACAGTGAGCATTATAATAGATTTCTCTTAGTCCAAGGTTTCCCTAGGTGTCTACAAGTGAAAAGTAAGTCTAAATTTATTTCCTCTCTTTCTCCCAGTTTTCCTTCCCTTTGGTTGCCTGTCCTCATCAAAAAAAGGAAGGAAAAAAAAAAGAAAGAATAAAATAGATCAAGATTTCAATAGAGTTTTGAAAAGAAATATAGAATCATTCTGCATTGTTCATGCTTTCCAGATTCATGTCATTGAACAAAGTTGGTCTTTTTTTAATAAATTAGAGGTCATAACAGAAAAGAACATTTGTCCAAGATGGTATCATGTTAATGTTGAGGGACGTGTTTAAACTTTGATAATTTTGAATAGTTCAGAATGTTATAATGTCTTGCTGTAAAAAAGAACTGTGGTTAATGTTAGCAAAAACATTCTGAAATAGCATCTATGTGTTAAATTTTTTTTACTTCAAATTTTTGGACTAAGAAGCATTTTAAAATCATTCAACATCAGTAATTTACAACAGCAAAGCTTAACAAGCTCGTTTAAGTATGATTATACATTCCAATACATCCTTGGTCATTAGAAAAAAACACAAAAAAATATGCAAATTGAAGTTCACTTATGGAGCTCTGAGAAAAAAACATTCTCTTTATTTATAATTATTTTATAAACATTCACATAAAAGAATAATCTAAAGAATATTTAATTCTTATTTCTAGTCTTATACATATGGAACTGTAACACTCCCAAATTCAGTATATGGCCAAATGCTAATGTTGCCAAAACAGTTTCAAAACACTGTTTGGATTGGCATAAAGAATAGGAATGGAATAAACAAAACAAAACAAAACAAAAACCCAAACAAAACAACAACAACAAAAAAAACACCCCACCACAATAAAACAAAACCAAACAAAAAAAAATGAAGAAGTTAGTAATTTAATCAAGAGATCTCAATAACATGCCTGACCACCATAACCAAAACAGGATTTCTCATGGTAAGAGTTGGAAATATCCTCTGAGTAGGTTTGCTAGGGAATTTGAATAAATATGGAGCATCACAAGGCAAGAGCACTTTTCTGATCGTGCCACGCTTAGCAAGAACTCTTGTTCATGTTGGCGACAGAGGGTGACTGGATGAGTGAAGCAGCTGTAGCGGTCTATGAGCCTGACAGGCTGACAAAGACAAACAACCCTCACTCTTTTAATGACAGCAGAGCAACATGGTGGAGAATAGAGAAACAGAGGTGTGATACCTGAATTACTGACAGCAGAATAACCAGTATCTAGCTCTAGATAAAGCAATGGCTTCCATTTTGGGGATACAAGCCTCCACCCCCTCACTAACTTCAGATCCACGGGCATTCAAGCATTATGAGAGATATTTACATTCAGATGTTGTTGGAGATATGTTTTCAAATCTGTTTATTCAAAGAGTGCCCTAATGAATATACTTCATAGTAATGCCTTTTTTTCAGTTCTTTTACCTTACATAAATCATCTATTCTCCTCTGACTCAAAAGATACTAAGCCTATATCCTTTTAGGTAGGTCATTCGCTTCAGATGGTGAAGAACTTTGTTCATACTCTTGCTTTGAATCAAGTGCATGATGATCTTAGATCTTTCCAGCTCTTAGTGGGTGCCCCATCCAACAGTCTATAGTTTACTCTCATCTGTGCCCAGAAATATCACCTTAGTGATATTTCTGTAAGAAGCAGATATATGAAAGATACAATTCTTCCTCATTTTTTAATCCAGTCAATTCTAGAGCAGTCTTCTCATGCCTTGAAGAAACTGATCCAAATGATGCTTTACTCAAATAGTAAGTAAAGGCAGAAAATATTCCTTTGTTTGTTTGAATTTTAGGTTTCATGTTTCTATTCCAGCAAACCATGCTTGCTTTATTATAAATGCATATAAATGAATGCATGAAGCAGCTTTCAAATGTTTAGTGATTCATTTATTAAGAATCATTTCCACAAACACTTACCAGAGGAACATTTTATGTCCATCTAATGATCTAGGTTATAAAAATGTGTTCATTAGAATTCATCTTAGGCAATCAGAAATATTAAAAAGTCATGTCCTGTTATACAACGCAGGTTGAAGCCTTTGCAAATTCAGCCTTTTCCCACAAGTTGTTTATATTCATCAGTGCAGACATGCTGAACAGTCAGGCTAGCAATACATTTGCTAATCCAACTTGATAATGCCAGCATTATTTAGGTTACTCAAGTCATTAGCTACACAAAACAAGAACTGCAAACACGGGGGGGGGGGGGTTCCACCCCAATTAATTTTCTTAGTACTTAATCTCTGAGGTTTAAGAGATCCTACTTGTTTTCCTTTTCAGTGATTAAAAATACTTCATTTAACATTTCCAAATTTTAGATTCAGCATATTTCATGCAATATGATGCATTCAATTGCTTATCCATGGTAACTCCCTTTTTATAATGCAGACTCTGTCATTAAGACCTTAGTGCTCTCTTACATCAGCAGCTCCTGACAGGAATGTAAACCTGTGAGTGTGCTGGAACTGTTCAGTCTGAGTAGCAAAACTCCCGCTCATGAGCCAATTATGGGTCAGACTTAAAAATTTTCTAATGCCTGGAAAAGAAAAGGTGAGGGGAGAAGAACCATCGCTTCTTAATAAGCACTGCTGAAGAAATAAGCAAGCAGAAAAACCCACAAAACCAGCAAAAACATGAAAACCTAAAAAATAAAAAAAGAAAGACGAATGAGAATAAATAAGCAAATTAAGAATGGGACAATTTTCTAAAAGATGATGTGTTACCATACAGAAGTGTGATGTAGCAATTTTAGTGCATTCCCTCAGAATATGAAGTTTCTGTAACTTCATATTCTCCACTAAGAGATTCTCCACTAAGCCTGTTAGTAAGATGATTTTAAAACTAGAGAAAGTCTTGTTAAGATGCCATCCAGTAAAAGCATCAGAAAAGGAAAGAGGATGATTATTCTTTCTTATGCAACCTTAGAACTAAATATATATATATGTTATTTTTTTTTTTAATTCAGAACTGTCTAAAACTGAGCAGTTTTATGTCTAAATCTAAATGGGACACAAAACTAGGTGAAAAAATGCTTGAGAGGTCGAGGAAACCAATATGGTAGACACATTGCAAATGTTCCTAATAACAAGCCACAGAACTAGGCTCTTGAAGGAAAACAGATGCAGCCATTCTGTATTAAAACAAAGGTGATGGTATTGCTGACAATGTTTTCTAGTATTGTAAAGTTTTTGAATATCTATTTCTTTTGAATATCTTTTTTGAATATCAAAGTTCTTTGAAATTACGAGTCCTAGGTTTTCAGCAATATTGAATTTGAATCCAAATTTCATATATTCTTCAAAATGTCAATAGGTATTGATGGTATAACCAGTCCCATCTTGCTAAGATTATAGCAGAAAAACGCCAAATTCTTGGAGCCAGAGGCATATACAGAACTATACCATACAAAAGCTCTTATCAAATATATATGCTTTTTTATTATCAGAAAGAGCAACGATTACTCACAATTTGAGGACAAAACACGTGCATGGGAAAAAAAAACAAACGTTATCTCTTTGGTTCTTAAAGGAGAAAATATCATTGATCTTTGGGTATCTCACATTGACAAACATAAAATTACTTACGGCAAAGAGCCAGTCTCCTTGTAAACCCATCCAAAAACATAAGGGACAAATTCTACAATCAGTCTTTCTCTTTACAATATCGAGTAAGTTAAGGAAAAGAGTTTCTGAAGATGGGATCTCTCTATATCTTTCCTCCTCAAATTACTGCTAGTATTTAGGCTTCTAGTCAACGGGTTCATGTTTCCTTTGTTTTGTTTGCATCTATTGTCTTGATCCTTGCCTCTGGAGATTCCAAAACACAGAGAATAAGGAAAATCTGACAACTTGCTACATGTTACCATGGTCAGCAGTCATCCCAGTTATTTGTGAGGTAGGATGGTGTCACAAGCAGACAAAATGAAGGCTCAGGTTGCTTTAAGAGAGCGGAGTTTGACCCTTGCTCACCTGCAGCTGGTACTAAATCCTCCACCACCTTCTTTCTGAACCGTTGACATACAAAGTTGCTGTAAGGTAATAGGGTAAAAACTATTTTCAGCCTGTCTATCTTTTTTCTTCTAAAATGCATTGAGACACCTGCCTGTTAAAGGGGCTGTCAAGGGGTGACTGCCCTGGTCAGGAGCCAGGTGGCAGAGTCTATTACAAAGTCTCAGAAAATGGTAAAGCTGAGATAAAGCTGAAGCACAAATATAAAATAGCATAGTGAATACAAAAATAACATAGGCATAGAAAAAAAAAAGTTCTTTAGTTTAGCAAGACAGGGATTAAGGTTAGATAAGATCAGAGGGTTTGTGCCATCCCTGAAATAATAGACTCAGTGACAAATAGATCTTTCTTAAAATGCATAAAGTTCAACTGGCAATGGAAGAAATGGGGAGAAAAGTGACAAAAGTAGACCTCGCATAAGATGCAAGAGAACCATAGAGACAGCACAGAGATCATGGCCCTATTTCTGACGTTTTTCAAACACTTGGGCAAGAAGGCTAAATTATGAAACAAGTGCCGGGATCACCTTTTTGTTTTACCAACAAAACTCATTGCAGCAGAGGAATTAGTGGTTCTATATAATGTCCGACTTCGGTAACCACACAAAAGGCCAAAGTCTAATGGCCTGGATCACCATACTGCCTTAGGACTGAATACACATTTTCTGTAGCTTTTCCTTCTACTCTTCTGCTCTTCTCTACTTCCTCCAGAAACAGGAGAGAAGCCAGTTCTCACAGCTCTGCTCTGCTCCGCTCCATGAGTCCCCTTCCCTCAGCAACGTGGAACCTGAGGCTGTACCAACAATGCCATGCAAGTTGACTGTACCACACGGAAGTTACCACTAGTATCCAAAAGCTCAAACACAGTAATAGCAAATATAGAGGTCGTTCAGGAGTCTACATATAATTTTGCCATGTGTTATTTGGGTTTTTTTTATAGAGACATTACACTGAAAAAAAAGATGAAAATATTAAAATACTACCTATAGTAAAATGCCTAAGTCTTTCACTATTGCTGAAGAAATGTTCTGAGAAATGCCGTTCTCTATGAAGAGGTTCTTTTCTCCTCTTCTCCCTGATCTAAATGTTTCCACAGATATTTCCATACAGCATTTGAAGTTTTTTAAGCAAACACAAATGAACTTGGTATTAGTTGTTTACTATGAAAAGCAGTATTCTGTGGGTATCAACTGGTTCAATTTAGCAGCTGAAAAACAGAACACACCAACCTTCAAAACGAAAGACTTTTCTGAAAATTCAACCAAAATAATTCCATCTATAAACAAAACTCTTTGCAGAAGGACACATTAGGTTTTCCAGCAGAGCTGCATTAATATTTTAGTCTAGTCTTTCATAGCATTTAGTGCAGCATGTATAATGCAGCATTTGAAAAGTTGCCTGACTCTCTTAGGATCATAATTATCTCAGTAATTTTGAAACCTGGTAGGATATGGGTAACTGCAGTAATTATAGACCAATTTTCTTAATTAATGCAGTCTACAAAATACTCGCATAAGCAATAGCAAAAAATATTAGAATTTACTCCTATCAAAATTAATTCATAAAAAAGAGACACTCAAACAATAATATAAGACACTTCCTTGACCTCATTAATGAAATTTACAATAAAAGTAATTAAGTGATAGATATAGTATCAGCCAGAGAAAAGGGGCCAAATTCAAAATTTAATAGTGTAATATGCTTTTACCAGAGTACAACCAGAATAATGCAATGAAAAAAAAGAAAACTGATTTTTCTGGAAACACAATTTCCTAATTAGTTTAAGCTGCTACTGATATCAAACATATATATATCAGCACAACAGAATCCTGTAGCTTTTGGTTTATTTTTGGCAACTGAGATGAAGTAATCAGAAATTTCTGTTATCCTGGCCAGTTTTCAGTCATGATGGATACAAAGTTTTAGAAAAGACTGATAAAAAAAAAAATCTCAAAGGCAATTAAAAATTGGGAATAAGGATCATAATTTTTCAAACTCCCCACAGCACAACTGAACTTACTTAGGCATTTCAAATCATTAGGTCCAATTCCAAAATCCATTTAAACCAACAGGGAAAAAAAAAAAAAAAAAAACACAAGCCTTGCAATAATTTCAGAGGATTTTTGATGACAATTAAAATGAATATATCCTATTTAAGAACCATTCTGACTAGAATTATCACCATTTGCTATAGAGATGCACAATGTCAGAAGTAGCTGATATCTAGTATTATTAAAGACAAATGTCTATTTACAAAAGTTATGAAAGGAAATTGAAAATAATGATACAGGAAAATATCTGACAAAGCAAATTGTTTTGATTACTTGCTGACCTCCTCTTGGTGTCATTTGCTAAGAAACATAAGAAACTTACTAGTAACTAGTAACATACAAGCTTGCAACCCTACCCTACCAAGCACAGTCTATCACAACTCTTCCATGAAAGCTTTGAGATATTTAGAGATGAGAATTTTGGCTTGAGTTGTTACTTGCAGTCTTGGACGATCAGCTTCTGACACATGCAGACCTCTAGTTGCCTCCTCAGCTCAGGGAAAACTTCCAAGCTGCACTGAAAGGCAGGATTTCTGACAAAGCTGTCCTCAGAGCAGCTCTGTTGCAAGTTTAATAGTGTCTTGGAAAGAAATCAGCTCACTTCAGCTTGCATTCAACCAACAGTATAGGTTAAAAAGAGTCCACGCACTTCCTTATTTGCCAGAACTTGGTCACTTAAGCTAAATGGATGCAAGACATAGAATCAGAGTTATAAAATCATCCAAGTTGGAAGGAACATGTCTCCATGTGACCTAGCGCAAGCCTCCAAGACCCAGCTGCCAACTTGGGAGTAGTCAAATGACTGATATGGTAACATGCCACACACACATACTGAAATCCGACATATTAAATCTACTTGTGCCCACACAGATCAACTACTGAACCAACAACAAACCAATTGTGTCTGCCTGTTGTAACCATATGTGCATAATTTCATGTATTCAATGCTGCCTGGTTCCTCTTCCAGAGACCTTATGGTCAGGTTTCAAAAACAATGAGCATCTTTCCATTCAACATAGGATTCAACGAATAGTTAGATTTTTAACAAGCTACAAGAAAGAAGTTCCTATTACAAATCCTGCACAATGACAAAACAAGCTGTCTTGTTTTTTTATTTTCTTTTGTTCGTTCCTTTAAATATCAAGACTGAACCAGCTAAGGTCTGGTAAATGTTATAAGAAACCTCTGAAAACACAGGCTAATGGCAATATCAAAACAAATTCAAATACATTCAATTACAGTAGTATGCTCCCTACATACATTTTATATTTACTTAATTTGTCTTTATACTAGAATGTTCTTTATTTGCACAGTATTGCTTTACCCCTGTTGTGTTTGTTTTCCATCTGGAAACCTTTCTGTGCAAATTTTGAGGGACTGATAAGTTTGCATTGAATTTCCAGATGTGCAAGTTACCCGTATGGTACTTATTACATAGCTAATAGCATCAAACTTTTCACGGGTGGCTGCCATTCATCCAGAAACATCTGATGTACATGCACTGCAGTTGTAGGACATCAAAGGTACGTCTGACCTTTTATGAAAATGCTGTATGTAGCAGTCATATTTTGTGCTATGCACAAAACAGTGCCATGCTGAAACAGATTAGGTCTGATGCTTCAAGAAAGGATCAGGCTCCTTCACACCTGATAAACAGCACGTTATGGTAATCTAGCAGATCCTCAATCGATATATGGCAACCTTCCTCATGTATTAATAGATTTGGAAGGCCTGAGATTAGATATAGCTATATTCCTGTAATTTTCTGTCTGTAATAATTCCTTATTCAATGGTAACATACAGACTGCTTCAACAGAAATTGTGGGAAATGTATAGTACATTTGAGTTTGGCTAATAACATGGGAACTTGCACTCACCTTCCATCATGATCTATAATTATATACTGTTAAACAAGATTGGTGGAATATTTTTTTTAGAGTTTGTCTGTCAAGGGAAAAAGAATAGGTTTACTTGTATTTCCCACTGTAATTTAATCCTGCAGGGAGAGCATTCAGCAGCAAAGAAAGGTATTTGTCCTTTCAATTTAAGTATTCAGTGATTTATCTTGAGGAAAACCTAGGAGCTGTTTCCCAGTTCTTTGACCAAGTTGGAAAAAATGAGTTTCAAATTAAAAAATTTTCTCAGCAATTAGTATTCATATTTTCATAACAGTCAGAGGATCTAATCAAGATTAGGCCATGAGGCATTATTATGCAAACTAAAAATACAGAGTCAAGGAAGTAAAGGGAAATCAGTCACAGATCCTGTGCTATTTGCTCCCAGTAGTTCCCTGCATGCTGCCAGCTCCAAGCTGCTGGAAACAAACATTGCAATGCTGCTGTGCTCACTACCTCCAATGGACTATGCAAACAGGGTAGTGAGCATATTTAAACAATTCCTTGGAAGTGTAGCAATAAATAAAAAATGTTGTGCAGTAAGATACTGTCTTTGAAATTTCCTAGGCTTGTCAAATCATCTTGACAGCACGTCATGCCCTGTTACACTGGCATATTAAGTGAGGCTGAATGCCAAAATAAGAATGCGTGACAGACATTATTCTGGCCCAAGTGTCTTCTTAACTTTCAGTATTTCTCCAGTATTACCAAATGTTATACTAAATAAGAACCAAATTTTCACTGTTACTTTTGTGCAACCACAGAGGATCTTATAGTTCACACAGGTTAGAATTTATTTTTAAGAGGACCAACTTTTCATCTAATGCCAAAGCCTGACTATGCATTTCAAGCTTTGACCATACATCAAACTAAAAATTAGTTTAATCATCCCATGCTTATCATTATCATGACTTTTTCTGCAAGTAGGAGTCTCATAAAATAATTACCAGATAAATCTCACTCTAGTCACAGCACAGAAAACTCATGTTTTTCTAAAAGGTTTACATTTGAAAGGTTTCAGCAGGGGTGAGATGATATGTGAAGATCTATCAATAAAGACTGACTTTTTATTTTAGCTGCCTGTAAGGTGGTTTTATGATGCTTTAAAAGCATTTCCTCCGTTAATTCCTTCCTCAGCTTGTTCTCAGTCTGAAAAAATAAGTAGTCTCTGTTTGCCAGCAGTTTGCCCTAACATGCTCAGTCACATTTGACAAGGCTGGCCAGCAGCAGGATTTTCTCTTTTTGTATCTCCAGTGGCTGAAGAAGCATTCGATTAAGTGGAACCTTGCTACTGTCAAATACTTTCTCACTATAGCTATCAACATTAGAATCCATGCCAGTACTAGCTTATCTGAAAATCAGATATATGATTACTCATCCCCATCACCATAGTGATGGTTTTCCATTTCTGCCTTTATAACTGTGGATTTCCCATCAATCCACTTGCTCTTTTTGAAAATTAACCACTTACATAGGAAAACCAAAAACATGACAATTTTTATTTCTGAAACAAAGTATATAATGAACAAAGAGCCTCAAAATATATGTACAAGTAGAGATATTGAACTACAAAAGCTTCTTTTATTAATATTCAAATCATATTGTTTAAATAATATCCACATGTAATGAATGCACAAAGATTCAAATGTCAGTGATATGTAGAAATACAATGTCAGTTTGTATGTAGAATTAGGTTTTCAGTGAAGAAATGACTGAGGTGATTTGAAGATGAATCACTAGCAATAGCAAGCTACAACGAAACAAGGAACAATGAGCAAAAAATCATCTTTGAGAGTCATAGCACCAGAACAGTGATATAACTTTCTGTGTTTTAATGTTTATAATAAATAAAATGTAAACAGCCATCTCCTTACACTTGCCAATATTTATTTCTTAGTATCGGAATTAATGCAAGTAAAATTAACAAAAATTACTATGGGGAGGTTGCTTAGAGGTATTTGATTCTTGGAAACTTCATTTACCATGTCCTTAGGTTAATTGTTTGAAATCATTCTTTCCATTTCCAAATTGGGATATATTCTTAGATGATACACAAGCAACACCCTCCATGTGACTGGCATATTCAATACTTTTGAAGCAATTAGTATCTTAGTAAACACATACATCTGTTTGGGAATTCCAGAAGATTTTTCTGAAAAAGAAGATAGTCCTAAGTATGACTGAAAACATGCACATGAAATTTGATTTATTTTAGATGAAAAATTGCTGAGCAAAACAAAAATCCGAACATACACCAAAAATATTTGTTCTATGTAGCCTATAGGAAAAAAACACTAAGGTAGGAGCACTTAAACAATAACAAGTGCTATTAATTTAAATCAGCAACACCAGATAGTATTGATATGCTTGCAGCATAGATTCTGCTATGTGCAGTCAAAATGGATGACATTTACTGGAAATGCATTCCTTCAAATTTTAAACATTTTTTTCCTCCTTTCTAAAAATAAACAGAATGGAAAAGCTGGACTACAAATTACTGTTTCAGAAATCATAGCAACACTGTTACTGTTCTCACCCTTAAATTTCTGTGATCATGCCTGTTTCCAAACTTACATTGTCATTTTCTACAGCCAACAGGAAGGAAAAAAAACAGCAGTTAAGTGTCATTGATATCCATCTTATCTACCACCCAGAAAAGTTTGGGTTTTAAGTGTACAGGAATACTTACAGAATCAGCCTTCCTAGCTAATTTTTTCCACTCCATGAAATAATTCCTACATAGATAATGATTCAGTGTAGTAATTAACTATTTGCTTCATGTTAAACTCATCTTTAAAGCTTATTAGTTTCAGTGACATTTAAAGTTCAGCACATGTTTTAGGTACATGCCTGAACTGGACTTTCAGGTGAGCCTGCTGGCAGGTATTGTGTGCATCCCGCGACAGCCACTCAGTCTTCCCTGACAGCTCCTGTCAGTTCAGTGTTCTGAAATACCAGACTTAACAGCACTATCCAGTGTGTATTTCCATTTTAATGTTAACAACAGGAAAAAATTCAATATCAATTACATCTGTCTGTCTTTCTAACCGAAACATATATAAATATATATATATATATATATATATATCTTAAGATACATAATGAGTTTCCACTGTTCTAATGCCTTTAAATGTTAAACATGAAATATTGCCTGAGGTAGTTTCTCTAGCATATTTTTGGAACAGTTGCCATTGCCTTCAATATTTGGAAACAAGAATGATCACAGAATTGTTACTTCCTCAGAACAGCCTGCCATGGGAAAACCGCCAGCATTCATTGCAATGAAAAATGACCCAGCATTTAAAATTATGATTAACAACTTGGTACTAATAATTAATAACATTAACATCTGTAGTTCTACTACCTAGGTTATATTCATAGCATATTGTTCATAATGTGCTAGCAAACATACTACTACCTAAAAATACAGAGATAAGGTTTGCATTCCTTGATCACCTTGACAATAGAAAACAAGAATCAATCGTCTCTTTCAGCATTAAAGCAGGAGTCAATATCAGTATAAGTGTAATTCCACTTGGAAATCCAGATAATTTTTCATCCATAAGATAATGACTTTTTATCCATAAGACAAATATCCAAGTCAGTTGGTTTACGGTAAGCTGGGCTCTTGTAAATTCCCTCCACCTAAATTCAAGCAGAGCTCAGATAGCCAACTGAGCAGCAGTCGCATAAGAGCGAGGTCTCTTACTCTCCTTAGCACAGAGCTTGGTTGTTTCTGCAGCAGTTAAAAATATATACAGGATCAGGCACTGACCACCACCACCAGAGTCTTTAGCAGAACCTGAAGCTCAAAAAGCAAATAGCTCTAATACATCCAAGCTAAAAGCCATGATACAAATACTTGTCAGCTCCTGCCTTCTGGCTCTGAACTGGAACCAATGCTCCCTCTTGACATTGAATACTCCGGCAGCTGAGCTAGAGCCTCTTAGTGATTTTACAGAAGTCCTTCTGCCAAGTCTTATACTATCATTAGGGATAACGGGATGTGCTCTCATTGCTTAGCTTGTTGCTTTCCAAGTAGTGCTAGAAAGTAAGAAACAGGTGTTTGAGTTTGTTCAGCAGATGAGGCGACTTAAACCACATTTCTTATTTTTCTGGAAAGCACTCTGAACAGAATACTTTTTATGCAAAGAGTATAAAATACAAACATTTTCCATCACCATAGTGTAAAAAGAATACACTGAGTTGTGGTAATTTCTTCAAAATAGTGGCAATGGCAACCACTGTCAGAGGAATATTCTGGGCTGTGAACAGTAAAGCACCCAGCCCCCCATAAACAGAATTACTTTAGACACACGCTTTTCTTCCTCCTGTCCTATTACACATTTCTGAATATTATTTTTTGCAGTATTTTGATATTTGTACTTTTTCTCAGGTTTTGTGTAGAAAGAGTGCAATGGCATCTTTGACAGTGATCAGCCCAAAGTCTCACATGCTCATGTGGCTTCAAGGCAATGTTAATTTGTCTCTTCTTTCAAATACCAGGTGCCAGACAGTTCTCTGTCCACTGAGTTCAAATGGTCAAGTGACACATCTTTTTGCTTTAGAATCCTATAGAAAAGGTATCGTAGCAGCACATAATCATATATCTGGTAAAGAATTCAGGGCATGAGGGGTTCTGAGGTGTCAGATTTGATCCAAAAGAGCCAGAAGAGACCTGGTATCTTATACCATTTTTGTGCTTTATTTTCCAATTTTTTAAGACTCTATGTAGAAACAGTTGGAATGTTTTCCAACTAGCATTTGTGGCAGCAGACCAGCTATGGGGAGTAATATTTATGGGGTTCTGGCCTACATTAAATTTAAGGAAAAAGAAGAATTACTCAGAAAGGATTAATTCTCAAGAAAGAAAACTTCAGAAGGCAGGAGCAGAAGCCTAGCACACCAAGGAAAATATTTGCCTAAACATGAACAGAAGTTTTCCCAGTTGCTACAAATTTCAGTGTCAATTAAAAGGACTGCACAGAGAGTAGAACTAATAACCCAAATCATAAATTAGGAGAGGAAGAAAGCAAACAAGATAAAAAACCACCATGTAATAACCAAAAGCCCTCTGAAAATGACAATTATAAATCTAGAAAAATATATCTTTATTCTGTATATATCCTGTAAATTTTACTGGGACAGTAGCACTTTCAATGCACTAGAAAAAATACTGCAAAAAGCTCTATACCATTTGTACATGTAATTAAAACACTGTTTCTGTATTTTTCCTGTGAATCAAAACCAAATTGCAAAATTCAAGAGAAAAGACACTAGTATTTTTTTTATTCATCCTGTTACCTCTTATGAGGTTTTTTTTATATAACTCTAGAAAAGTGAGAAGAAAGAGCATTTAGTAGTATTTCTTTTTTCCCCTCAAAGTGATCTAGTAACACAAAGGGTGTTATAAATAATGTAAAGAATTTTTTCAGAATTTTTGCAGATCTACTAATCAGATGTCCCTCCAGAGTTGCAAAACATACCAGAGAGCTTCACCAGACAATAAACAACCTTAGATTTATTTAATAAGTGCTATAGTACAAAGACCTCCTACTAACATCTGGAGGTCTCGGTACCAAATAACTTACTGCTGTTGAACTTCTTCAGCGGCCAGTTGGAAAAGAAGTCAGAATTCATGTCTAATAAATCTGAAAAAAACTCAACCAAAAATGGCTAGTACAGTTTGTTTGTTTTTTTCTGAAGAACACAGAAAAGGACAATGAGAAAAGTCACCCTCAAAATATGCATTTTTACCTAATACTCATTATAATCTATGAATTATGGCAAGACACAGAAATATGTTTTGTTTTTTATCAACTATATTGTTTGCACAGATTTCATAATTATAAATTTGGCAATAGTGAAGAATGTTCCCCAAAGACCACAACTGAAAGCATCCAGAATTATACAGCACAGGCATTCACCTTTGCAAATTTTTATAAGACAAAGAGATAGCAGCCTATTTCAGCTAGAAAACATACCATCTTTTACAGATTCCTTCTGGCAGAGGTGTCATAATGGTAAATACTGCAAAATCCCCTTTCAATATCATTTAAAGCACTACTAATATGCTGTAGAGCAAGAAACTAGCCTGAGGCATTTGCACACTTGCATATCATTTAGGAAAGTCCATCAGTGGATGCTGTTGTAATTTTCCCTCATTCTGGGAATATCTAGCCACACAGTTGCCACAATTTATAAGACTGGAAGTTAACATAAAAGCTAGCTAAGGTAGCAGAACTGTCAAGGGTTTATTTCACCCCTTAAAAGTCTCTGAAATTATGGAAAATAAGGTAGGGAAGTAAATATATCTCATGGTTTTTGCTGCAGTCCTACTCTACTATTGGTGACATATACATAAATAGAAATAAAGTTAGAGCAAACTTATTTTCAGAAACCTGCAACGTGTATCAGTCAATGTCCCACTGATGCACAAAATCTGTACTTGCCACTTAGTTTCATAAAACTGTCACTACAGTATAAACTCCATGCTATGCATTACTTCAATATTTGTCAAAGTTGAACAGAGAAATTATATGGCTCCATGTTACTAGCAGTGCAGCAGGCAGCTTGGAATCAAAGATGTGGGGCAGATTTTCTCTTCTTCAGGCAATGATTTTCAGATTTCAAGTTATGGCCTGTACCCTGCTATAACTTTGTCATTTGACCATTTTCTAAGACAGAAAATGAAGTACGTTATTTGTCTGGGTTTCTTAACACATGTGTATTACTTTACTTAAATTACCAAATGATTGTGAGTCTTCACAATCACAATCGATGACTGAGCCCTTTATTTTTTTCCTCACTTCAAATTATCATTCAGAATAACAGGTAATGTGCTTGCAGATGTAGAACTGACTTTCCTGCTCATGATTCAATAAAGGTGTTAAAAGAATCTGGTGAAGAGTATGGATCTGAATCTTCGTCTTTATGCCTACAGCAATAAAATCAAAGCAACTGAAGGATGAGTGTAGTACAGTCAAAGGATACATACCCTTTATTCTTCATCTCTATAAAAATGGGCTAGCCGAATCCTCTCCCTCAGAGGTCTATCAGTTTCTTCACATTATCTATACAAAAGAGGGAAAGACATATATTTATTAGCAATTCAAAATGATATTCCATTTCTGCTTGCATGAGAAGCACAGCTTTAAGCTTAGAAAGGGAAACTTCCTTTACTTCATTAAGCAATGAACCTACAACTCTGACATTCTACTCAATGAAAAACAATACTATCTCACTACAATCGTATAGATTTCCAGAGGATGTGTTATTGCAAGTACCTTAAGAGATCTTCTCAAGGAAAAATTATACATATTCTGAAGCCTTATAATATTTTTCATATTTTCATCTCACCTGGGACAAGAAATATGTGTTTAGTCTTTTAATGTTTTCTTGTGTAGGATTAAAAGTATTATGTGAGCAAGTCAGTACTTTCTTTTGAAAATTATACTGATAACTACTTCTCTTTTATGAAGCATGTGATCAGGTCTAAACTCAGAGAAATCATTCTGCCCATCTCTGGGGGTTATTTTCTTTCACGTGGAATACTATTCTGGAGACATTCAGTATTGTTATTATATACACAGGTACTAAACCAATGCCTTATCAAAAAGCTTATAATACCTTGCTCATTTTTTTTCCTTATGGAGTTTAGAAGTAGTACTTCCTCCCTGTCTGCACTACAACAGTTATCTTTAGGCTACTTCATAGTAGTTAAACAAATTTCTTTCTAAATCTACATTGGTAAAAATCATTAGAGAACCCTATATCTTCTTCAAAGGGAAAGGGGGAGAAAAGAAAGTATTTTACAGAATAATAATTTTAAAAAAATCTAGCTTGAATCTCCATTATTCATTATAAAATGGAGATGAGTAAACAAAAATGAAATAACATGAGGAAAAAATACAGAATTTGAAAGAAAAACATCTTTTTATATAATATTTAACACGTTACTAAACTTACTAACTGGATAGATATGAAAATACAACATACTATGAAGCAGATTATGTTAAAGACATGCTTAAATAACAATTAGAAGCAATCACGCTTCACTCCACACTGAGAAAATAAAAAAAGATTTTAGATCTTTTTCTATTTTTTTAGCTAATTTTACTTGCAATAATTAATTTTATTATTACTTCAAACAACTTTTTGTAGAAGGAAAGTTTATTCACTATAGTTTTCTTCAAGTTTGTGTTCTATAGTTGATTAGTGAAACCACTGAAAATGGTATACAAATATCAAAAAGAAAAAGACAATCTTTTCCTTCCATTTAAGATTTGGTATTGAAGGAACATGTAAGTCAGCAGCAATAGTAATTCTCTGGACTATGAGAAAGGGTATTGAAGTGTTAACCTTGAGGTTGGAGAGCAAAATGAAGGATATTAAAAGTTCCAAAGGTAGGGAAGAGAGAATGTATTTTTAACTGTGTCTTGCATTTCATTGAATTCAATTTCTACATTTAGTATAAATTATAATTTATACTAATTACACTAAATTATAAATAAATAAAATACTAATTTATTCTAGTTATAATTTAGTATAAACTATATCACAGTTTGAGAATATAAACTGAATTCACAGTTTGTGTGGGGAAAAAAAATTGGGAAAAATATATATGAGAAATATTTTCATTCACTTGTAACTATGGATGTTCTTTGGAAAAGTCAGAAAGAGTTTAGGCCTCAAGTAGTGGTTTGAAAGCAATTCTGACAATTTATCCAAAGGATAATCAGTCCCCATTTAATAATACCGTTATAAGGTTAGCGCAATTTAGAATTGCTGGTGTCCTTTGCAACTAACAGGGCAGGCTAGAAGTCAGGAAATACACCATGCTTTAACATTTATCTGTAATGTGTAAAAAGTGCATACACTGTCACATGCAACTTCAATATGATAAATAGTGATTCATCAACTGTTGTTAATCAATGTTAATGTTAAGTTATGTAATAAAATCCTCAGAACTCGTTGACAAAGACGGGTCCCCTCATCTCAAATTTCCCTTTCATTGGATGTAGCATTCTACATACCAGACCTTTCGTTACTAAGAACGCGAATTCATCACAGCACTGACAAGTGAATCTGACAGTGGCAAAACCAAACCTGTTGTTGAAGAGTTCTCTAGCATATAAAATGATGTGAGCTCTCACTGAACTTTTTTGTAGCTGAAACATTCACAGTATCTCTCTCACATCTGATGTTCAGCAAGAGGTAAAACACTGAAATCCTTCTCCATTTTCACAGGGTTTGGAGAAACTCCCTCCCCTAAGAAAATTTACAAGATTTCAGAAACAAGTGATCATGATTTAAACTCACTCAAAACAAAGAAACAAACAAAAAGTCTCTTACTGAAAGACACAGACTAGGGCTTTCACAAGTTCAGCAAGCATCACCTGAAAACAAGAACCAAATGCTCTGATACGTAGAAAGCTGTTAGGATTTTTTTTTTTAACAAGCTATGCCAAGATATCACATTGGATTAAAAAAAAAAAAAAAAGAGAAAACCACCCACCATATTGGATCAAAAGCGCAGCCAAATTAAAAGCTTACAATGAATAGCAGAAAGGATAACAATGTTAATGAATGCAAATCAGGAAGTCCAAATTGAAGAAAATTGGTAAGGTAAGTATAGGGACATGAGAGGAAAATAGCACAAACCACATAACAAAGTGAGGAGAGTGTTTTGAATGTACGTTTTAAAAAAAAAAAAAAAAGAAAGCAATGCTGATAAATGCATTAATATATTCCACAAAAGAAAGAGTGGATAAAATCAGGTAGAACAAATAATTTCTATTGTATGCAAGAAAAGGAGAAGTTGAGAGGGGAAACTTAAGTCATCAGTTATAAGAACATTTTTTAAAAATAGGATATGTCATCCTTATAGTCAAAACCAGGATCAACTATCCTACGCCATTCTAGACACTCATTTCTAAAACTCAGGACTAATATTAATCTTTTAGCATGGGAAAGACCATATGTTTGTAGCATCCTCACTCATCCTTGTAAGCACCTAGTCTGCAATCTCTCTCCCTTAAAATAATTTAACCTTAACATAGTTTAATCTGAGTACTACTTGCTTTCTCATTTCTGGATGCAGAGACCATTCTGCCATTAATTAAACTCAGTCTTACAGTTTCTACTTATTTGGCTTAATCATGCATTCCAGGGGAGTAAAGTTAGTATTATACGTTAAACTGGTATAATATGTAGACTAGGACAATCATTACAGCTTTCCCTCTTGTGCGACCTGGAGGTCACCTTTCTTCATATTTTTATAAAAAAATATTTCTCTAGTAAACTAATTTACGTTATCTGTAATACTTTCACAGCTATAGCTCTCAGCAACAGCTAATCTTATTATGGGTATTTCCAATCACAATATCCTTAGAATATGATCTGCAGTGACCCTGAGACTGTAGAGTTTAAGGGAAGTGAGCAAGACTGACAGCAGAATTATAATCCTGGACTTCAGAAAAGCAAGCTTTTGCCTTATTAGGGACCTGCTTGGCAGCATCCCATGGGAACCTGCCTCAGGGGGCAAAAGGGTGCAGGAGAGCTGGCTAACTTTCAAGGGCAGTCTCCTCATAGAAGAAGAATGGTCCTTTCCAGTGTGCAAGAAGGCAGGCAGGCATGGCAGGAGGCCAGTGTGGGTGAACACAGAGCTCCTGTCTGAGCTCAGATGGAGAAAAGCAAGTGGGATTTAAGGTGGAAGCAGCAGTACAAAGACATTGCCTGCACAAGAAGGAATAGTCAGGAAAGCCAAAGGTCAGCGGGATCTGAAATTACCAAGGGTGAAAGAAAAGCAAAATGAAAGGTGTGTGCATCAAGTAGTAAAAGGAAAGGTAAAGAGAGTGTAGTAGAAGAAAATAATTTGGTAACACTTAACCCACTTGGATATGCACAAGTTCCAGAACCAGATCGGATACATCCAAAGGTGTTGAAGGAGCTGGTCGATGTAATTGCAAGTCCACCCTCTACTATCTTTGAAAGGAGACGGAAACTGGGGAGGTTCTTGTTGACTGGAAAGATGCAAAGGCCACACCCATCTTCAAGAAGAGCAAAGAAGGAACCTTATCTCAGTCTCTGGGAAGGGGGTGAAGCAAATCCTGTTCTAAAAAGTTTTTTAACATCTGAAAAACAAGATGATTGGGTGGTTATCGTGGGCAATACAACTTCATTGTCTTCCGGTGCCGTGAGCAAAGTGGGCAGTGGATGTTTTAGGATTCAATTTTAGCAAGGCCTCTCAAAGTCTCCCATAGTCTTCTTGTCACCACATCCATGAGCTACAGGCTGGATAAACAATAAAGTGGATAGAAAATTTTCTGGACTGCCAGACTCAAAAGCAGCTAGAAAGTAGCTCTGCAGAAAAGGATCTGGAGGTCATAGCAGAAGACAATCTGAACACAAAGCAGCAGCTTGCATATGCAGCAAAGAAGCCCATAAGAATCCTGGGCTGTATTGGCAAGAGCATAGCCAACCAGTCCAGGCAAGGGCATCTGGAGATTAGCATCCAGTTTGGGGCTCTCCAGTACAAGTATAGTGATGACATACTGGAACAAGCACAATGAGGGCAAACATCTTGGGATGGCTGAGATCTGGTGAACATGACCTATGAAGAAACGTTGAGAGAATTCTGCCTTTTCATCCTAAAGAAGAGAAGGCTCAGGCAATGAGGGGGCTCGCTTCTGTCTTTAACTATGTAATTGGAGGATACAGTGAAGGCAGAGCCAGACTCTTCTTGGGAGTGCACAGCAATAGGAGGAGAGGGAGTAGACAGAGCCCTGAGCAACCTAATCTAAATAGACCTATTTAAAGTTTGCACTAGATGACCTCTGGACAATCCTTCCAAGCCAATTTACTATTCCATGATTCTAACATATAGAGCAGAGCCAATAAACTTCTATTTCTAAAACTAAACAGTTATCTAAATTTCCTCTTAGTTCTCTAACTGTATACATTTTAGGTAGTGGTGATCTATATGTTGTCTTTTGTTAATTACTGCAATCACTAAAGATTTACTCAGGCATTGCAGCTGAGATCATAGCTTCACTGGAAGTCTAATACAGTTTGCTGTATCCCATCGTACAAGAGGATAAATTCTTATTGACATTAACTGTTCTGCAAATTTAAAAGTGTGATTTGAGTAGATTAATATTGACCTAGATTTCTAGAAGCTACTTCTCTTCTACTCTCTGAGATGAGAGCAGTACTCCTAAATATTCTAATTTCTGTAACAGATTAATTAATGTACTGGAGCTGAAATTTCTAATATTATATATTTGATTACACTTCTTATTAAGAAGCTTTAGGAGATCCTAACCAGGAAGATTTTCCAGACTGGATGAGACACCCCCTCTTTCAAACTGTTCATAATTTGAACTCAAAATGGCTAAAGAATACTAAAAGACAGAAAAAGTAGGATGTGAATGAATGATGATGTTTATAATAAAAGTAGAAGGTGCTCCCAGCTGATTTTGTTGGTTTTAGCTTATTTAGTGTATTCCTAGGAAGATTAGAAATATGTAGGAACATTATAATCACAAATCCTGCTCTCACTTCCACCATTGTCTTTTGTATATTTAAGTTAGTGAGAGCATTGTATCACCTGTGTTCTCTTCCATAATCAATGTGATAAGTTTCCAAAGGTGATATTTGCATAATTACACATGCAGAGCAACAAAGATAAATTACTGCATATCTAGCAGAAAAGTATTGTCTATTCACACCGTTGCTCTAAACAGTTTGGCAGAACTAAACAGGAATGTAGTAACCCAGATGTTGTTTCGATGACAGGATCATCTAAATTCAGTGTAAATTTAATAGGCTACAGTTATAGGAGTTATTCTGCACTTATGCTTGTATAGCTGGCAGCTGTACAAGATGACATTTAGGAAGGAATGGTAGGCTTTAAGGAACAAAAAAGATGAGAAAAAAGATGATGACATGTAGGTTCTAGGCAGCATAAGCATTCAAATTCCTTAAGTAATTTAGGGGAAGATCTAGAAGGCGCTAACATTATAAAAGACTTTTATAATGTTTTTCTCTCTGAAATTTACAAGTTTGCGAAGAAATTCAGTCAGACACTTGATGGGAGTTAAGCATGTAATCTTTTTTGGATGTTAATTCATTGCAAAGTGAGCTAAGAGGATTAGAGTGCTCAAGGTTACTCAGTGTAGACCATCAAAATGAAAACCCATTATCTGAGAGCAACTATTTCCTCACAGATACTACACTTGGCTGTTGCAGAGTCTTCTAGAAAGATATCCCATGATTCTTTTTGCATGAATTATTCCAATTTCTTCCCAATAAACTGTGAAATAACTTGTCAGTATTTCTGGACGCTTTGGAATGTGATGGAAAAAGATGAGAACTGAAGTAATTTAGCTTGCTTTATCACTAGCAAGACCAAGTTACCCATGTGTGTAAAACATTCAACCGAGTGTTAGTCACCCTACACATCCCTGCTGGAATTCCTTTGTGTTAAAAACCACATTATTTACTTGCCTTTTCATAAGACTAGTATGTGTTCCAGTCCATACTGTGGCATTACATGTGCAAATAATTTAATATGCACATATTAGTGGTGCATATTAAATGCAAAAAAAACCTTATCATCCAGGTCAGAACAGTCAAATATATGTTTGTAAGTGTATACAGTTACACACACACCTGTGTATACTGAATGAAATACTTTACAAGAATGGAACTATTTTTAACCAACTATTTTTTGTGAAAACTGTAAGCATAAGAAAATTTATGTGGTTAAATAAAGACATACCTGTCAGGCACGCTGTTGCCCTAAGCCAGTTCCTAGCCAGAGACCTCAAGCTGACATAGTACTGTATCCAAGGTAATGAGACACTGAGTGCTTGCAGGCTCTTTGCAGGTTACTTTTCAGCCTTGAGCTTCTTTTATTTCCTTCCTCTTTAAGAGTGAAGATGCTACTCTTAACACCAGTGCCACACACTGTCATATAATTGGACCTAATCTGCCCAAACTACTAAAGAATACCCACACATTAATCTTGTGTAAACAACCATGGTTTACCGAAATCAAGAAACTGGGACAGTGACAGAGATTCCTCATTAAAAGGGTCAAATGGAAACAACAAAAGATGTAAAATAATAGATTTTTCCCAAGTTGGAATATATAGGAGTAAATCAGTTATCATCTGTTCAGAGAATATTTTTTTAGGAAAAAAAAGTCTCAAAAATGCATAAAACTGGTGTCATTGCATTTAAACATTCTGTTTATATGCAAAGACTTTATGAAGTTACAACATTCTAGTCTATCTATCTATATACATAGACTTCACTAGGAGATAGTAGGGTGCGTTTTAGTTCCAAGATTGATATTTAGAGATTTGAAGATTCTTTTCCCTTTATGTCTCAAAATGGTACTATAATGAATAGCAAGTTGGTAAAATTATTTGCAAACAATAAAAAGATACCAAATACTCTGTACCCTTTTGTATTCAAGGTTATTCTGTTTCCAGTTCTTCCTCTCTTCTCTTGTGATCCTTTTAACAAGAGCTGCACTTGAAACAATGTACAGTTCAAGGTGAAGACCAAGTTTTGTGTCACATTATTCCAGAATCTGTTGGTTATCTCATGTGATTCCCTGCAATCAGCAACTGTCATACATACACCTCTTTATCCAGCACACACATATGAAAATAAGACGAATATATACAATTGGACAATACACCACAGTTCTGATATAAAAAATTATCTCCCCCTACTGAAACCACCTCTCACTATACCAGTAATCCTGAAAACAAACAAACAAAACCCCAAACACTGTTAGCTTTCAAAACCAGATTCCATTATGTCAATAACTGAATGTCTAAATTCTTTCCTGTTAAAAATTTCAGTAACTTTAAAGTTGTTTTTCTGCACTAAAAACCTAATGCATATCGTTAAGTTCTTCCTTTTTCTTCCTTGAAGAATGACAGCATTTTGTTTACTTTTCTAAAAAACTTTCTTCATTGAAATTTAGTATTCCAGTCACTGCAGCTCTTTCAACTTCTAAATGTTAGGATGCATTGCTAGAACGAAGAACGTCACAAAACTCTGAAAATTAAGTTGATTTGTATTAATTCATGTACATAATTCATAGAGAAAAAGTGTTCTTTATTAGCTTCTTCCCTGAGAAAATAAATGCCTCATTAATTTTAAACACATCAATCTGAAAATGCTATCCATGTCAGATAGAATAATGACTGACATTACAGAGAGCACAACAAACTGCACATAAAATACAATCACCCGTTATTCACTGTCATGTGAATTTAGACTCGTGTATAAATACACATGCTTTTTTGTACTAAGAAAGCTGTGAAAAGTAGAAATCTTAAAAGTAACTGTGATGTGAGGAGAGAGATAAAGATAGATTTAGAAATTCATATACAGACATAAAGCAGTGGCTTTTGCATATCTTTGAAATAATTGATGCTACCATGCATTCATTTCTCACCCTTGGTCCACAGACCTAGGTATCACTTCACAGAAAGCAGTCAAGCTGGTCAGGTTTGATTTAGTCTTGGTAAATGCAAGCTGGCCTGTTCCAAATCACTTCTTTTTCTCATTTTTGGAAATTACTTCCGTGTGACTGCCATGGTATATTATATTACTGGTATCAGTCTGTTAAGTATATCTAGCCTACCCTATACCTGATCATTTCAGAAGCACATTGTTTCTTGAGTTGTTACAACAGAAGATGTCCTTTTGGTATATGTTTCTTGATATATACAGCATGGAAATGCCAGAAACAGCCTGACTGTTTTCTGATTAAAAGTTTAAACACGATTGAATGGATGGAAGGTGGGGAAACAAATAAATAGTAGTTTCCTTATATATGCAGATGTTAACTACGTAAACTTTTTTGAAGATATCAGCTATCTAAATGGATATTTAAAAAATTCTGTCAACACATCTCATAAAGCACAGCCCTGTAACCCCTTGTTGTAGTCCCTATGGAGGCTTGCTCATCTCATCCAACATTAATATCACATTGTGTTACTTGATTTATTGCAACTAATTTAAGTTGAAGGTAAAAACATCAAAGGGGAGTGAAAAAAAAAAAGGTCACCTGGGATATGTGAAAAACAGTAATTCTCAGAGAAGGAAAAAACAACAACAACAAAGTAAAATAACGTTTGTAGAGGGAATAAAATGAAGTACTATTATGAGATATATTATTCACCAGCATATGCAGTTACTTTGAGGCCTTTCCTCTGCAATGCCCAAGTTACATTTTCTGTTCTTAATGAGTCATTCTTCATGTCTTGTTTCAATATCTACCCATTTATTAATTTATGCATAAAAAATTATAAATAGGTCAGCCATCCATTCAATTGATATGAAGGAAGATGACACTTGAGAAGATTTGACTTAATAAAGACTTATAAATTGTTATCAGTTCTGTATTAGCTGTTATATCTCTATTTTTCTATTAACACTGGTTATGACTTCTCTGTAAATATAATCCTTAATGCCTGACAACTCAGGTCTATTCAAAGAAACTCATACTCCTACTGCAGGTCTCTCATGTTTCTCAAGTAAGCCTGCTATGAGGCTGAATTAATGGAGCAGTGTGTCTGTCCAATCCCCATACTGGGGACCAGCTCCAGAAGGAGTCTGTCTAAGGGAACTTTAAATTCAAAAGTTTACATCACACACCTCATATTCACTTGGAGCTCTCCCTCGTATATCCATATTTTCCCTGTATTGAGTGGTCCAGAACTGGATGCAGTTATCTAGATGGGATCCAACAACTGGTATCATAAGTTATGCCATCTTGAAGATTGAAGGAGTGCGAGACATGTTTTTACAGAAATGTTAGAAGTCAAGCATAAGACTCACGTATAGGGACAAACTCACCTTTCTCACTTAAGTCCCAAAAGGACTCAATGAATAAGAATGTCTTCTGGGTTAATTATTTCTTTTTATTAGAATACAATACTGACATGAGCAAGTTCAGAAACATTGTAGGACATTTCTGAAGATATAGTTAGCAGCCAATGTATCTAATTTTTATTTCTTCCATGTTCTAATCTCCAAATTCCTGGCAAGACACCACAATAGTTGGTTACAACAGTTACCAGCCACTCTAAATATAATGGAGTGTATATATATATAAATATATAAGTATATATATACATTACTTATTTATATAAGTATATATAAAAATATAATACATACATATATTTATATTATATAAATATATAATATAAATATAATATGCAGTGGATATAATGCACCACATTTCACAATTAGCATGATCTTTGATCCTATTTCACAAGAATTTGAGTGTCTCTGAAGTGATGAAATTAGCAGGTTCCACAGATTCTATTAAAATATCTTCTCTACCCACTGGCAAAAATGAAACTAATTCTTGCTCAACTTTCTTCTCCTGTATTACATTTTTCATACACATTAAAGAAAAAAATAACGTATGGCATATTCTACAAATAGCTTGACATTCAGTTTATGATGAGGCAAGTGTGGAAATCTCCAAGTTGAAAACACTTTTTAAAAGAAATGGTTTTATCAAAGCTACTTCTATCAGAAATTCACTTTTCTCAAGTATTTCAAACTAGCATATTAAAATACAAGACATCACAACCTACTTAAAGATGCAAAGAAACTCACTAGCATTGTGCTAACAGAAAATCATAGAATCATAGAATCATTTGGGTTGGAAGATCATCAAGTTCCAACCCCCCTGCCATGGGCAGGGACACTTCCCACTAGAGCAGGTTGCTCAAAGCCCCATCCAGCCTGGCCTTGAACACCTCCAGGGATGGGGCATCCACAAGTTCCAAGGGCAGAATATATCACAGATATATACCTTTTTCTTATAAAGAACTTTAAACTACCCTTTCACGGCAAAAAGTGAAGCTGACTGGCTCATAGTTCCCTCCATCATCAGTTTCCATTTTAAAAGCAATTGAGATCCCTGACTTCTACTGCTGGTTGTTTCTCTGCTTGACCTCTCTGCCTAGTCACAAAGGTTTGGGAGACGTTATAGAAAATATAGAGGCAGAGAAGGCACTGAATGTCTCTGCCTTATCTGCACCCTCTACATCACTAAATGGACCATGGACCCACATTTTCTTTTATTCTTTTACAGCTCATATAGCAGTAGAAGGTCTTTTTATTCCCTGCAACATCCCTTTCCACTTCAGGTCCCACTGAGGTTTGGCTTTTTCTGACATCATTCCTGCAGGCCCAGACAATGATTCTAATTTCTCCCTTTACAGCCTGTCCTTATTTGTATATTTGCATATGCTAAGCCTCCTGATATACACATGCACATTTTTCTAAGTATTAGGGAGAACAATTCTTATACTTGAAGGCATGATAAGTGTGTATGGGAAGTCTCAAGGAAAAGAAAGGAAGTATACACATTACCCAAATTTCATCGAATCATAGAATGGTTCGAGTTGGAAGGGACCTTAAAGATCGTCGAGTTCCAACCCCCCTGCCATGGGCAGGGACACCTCCCACTAGAGCAGGTTGCTCAAAGCTCCATCCCTGGTTTAAACTTCCAGGGATTTATCATCTTACAATCATTTATCATCTTACAATTCCTATTTAATATACATGCTTCACCACTTCAGGGCTAGGATAAATTTTATATAAAAGGTAAGCTTTTCCTCTATTTTTTTCTGCAACTTACCGAAAGCTTAGAACTAAATTTCAGATTTCACCAGGTATAACCCTGTACATCCTATAGTGTTTGTGGATTTGAATCCAACATCTATGAACTTCACTGAACTTCATTGACTTCAGAGAATATGAGATGGGAGGCATTACTGATGAATAAATAATGAAAATATTTAACATAGGTAAAATATTAGAAATTAAAAATTAAATCATAAGAAAGGCATCAGAAGATATGTAGGCTTTTTTTAGTTCAAATAATTGAAAGTTATTATTTCTATTTTAACAAGAAAACATAAGATTTTTAACAGTGATAATATATACAAATACTGTTTAGGGAGATTAGAGAGAAATAAAGAAGAATAAATAATTATTTTTTTTTTAATCCTGGCCTTTAACATATTCAGTTCACCTAAGACTTGGTTAAAAAATAAAAGAAATTTCTTACATGTCTCACCAGAAATACTGAGAATGAACAATCCGTTTGTGCTACCAATACTCCAAGGACCATCTTCATCAAGACAATCCTTGAAAGCTCTGGGTTTTTTTCCCCCATCAGTTTTCCATATTTATTCAATTTCTACATGTTCCTGGTCCTTTAGATGACACAGCAGTCAATGAAACAAACACATCTTTTCCAGTTCTCCAGACAGTAAGCCTGTATTTTATATTAGCTTCTTAGCAACAGGCAATTAATCATTTAACTTTGTCTAGGATCATATCTTAAAATCAAGACTGAACTCAATATTCTTAGCATCTGATCTTGTTCATTTTTTCCCTTCATAGACCCAAGTTAATGGACCATGGGTGATATGTTATTTATTGACTTGCTTTCTAAAACTCCAGAATTGACACAAAACTACTTCCAACTGGTTCGATTTCTTCTGTCCCTTCTCCAAGTAAATTTTAAAGTGCTTTTTGATACTCTCTATTTGATAGAATTATGTTTTTGCTTAGTGTAACAGTAGTCATGGAATCCAGCTTCCTGAAAATTGTGAATATATTTTATTTAACCGCTTTAACTTTTTGATTTAAGCAGAACTTTCAGACAAGCAGCCTCAACACATCTGTTTATTTTCTTTTAAAAATCAGTTATTTTGACTACTAGTTCTGGAAGATATTTGTGAATACTCAATAAAAAAACAGTTAGCTGTTGAGTTCATCCTTCACTACAGAGTTCTTTGAATAGCTATTCGGATAAATTTATAGATACATAGCTGTCTGCCTTTTGTATGTTCATATAAAAATTCTATTATCCAGAATTCACATTTCATAGTTCTTTAAGTTCAATTAATTTAGAATCAGAAACACTAATGTAATTCATTACTTACCCTGTTCAATTTGTAATTAGTTAATTTTCAGAAGTACTGATCACTAAATCAGACACAAAGTAAATCACCAAATTAAATCATCAAATTATCGAAGTAAATCACAAATTAATAAAAACCAAAATATCTGTATTTCTGATGGCCTGATGCCAGACCAGATAGTTAAAAAAAAAACAAACCACCGAACCCTAAAAAACCCAAACAACACAACAACATTAGACTAAAAATTCTTCTAATCATTAGTAATCATCAGGATGTCTAAAATGAAGATAGAGTTACATTCGTCAAATATGGTGTGTGATCTATGATCATCTCAAGTAAAGAGAAAGGATGGCTCTGCATGGCCAGGAAGGTGACGTACATCTAGAGGAAAATATATATGTATTATTTTGCCTTCACACAACTCAAGTTGTTATGCAGATTATACTACACGATCTATAGGTCAATATTAAGACTGTTTGGACACAATGTCTATACTTTTTCTGGACATGATAATAATTCATAAGCCTGTAGACTCATACTCCTTAATAAGGAGTCCTTAGGAGAATAACTGATGTTAAAAACAAGCTGCTCAGAAATCTTTCTGCCTCCTTTATTCTACTAACTGCCTTCAATCCCCCGCTCATACCTCTTCCACAGGTATTTTCTCTGAAAATATCAGTACATCCCATCTGAAAAGCCAAGTCATTCTCCTCAGAAGGTATTGCGCTTTGGATGGGTCACTTCTTTAAAACATTTTCTCTACTAAAACCAACAATGTAATTAGTAAATCCGGACTTGAATTACAGAATGGTAGAGGTTCAGAATGGCAGGTTCACCTAGAGCAGATTGGACAGGAAAACACCCAGGAGGGTTTTGAACACCAGAACAAACTCTGGTAGCAAGTGATCCTTACATTAGGAGTAATTTCTGAAACTGTTCTAGAGTTTTCACTTTCTAAGATGCTCAATTGGATTAAACGGAGTCAAACTGGACACCCCCAAATAGAGTCAGCACAAGATGATCACTCTTCAAAGTGAAAAAAGAAACAGAGTCGTTAAGCATTTGGGGAACACTTCAGGGAAATAATGTATAGAGACAACAGCAACCAACAATATGCCCAATAGGTAAGGCCTGATCAAGCAGTTGCTATAACTGTTAGGACAATAACAGCATCCTTTCTAAAGAGACCATTCAACTTCCCCTCCCCCATTCCCACTTCTTTAGAGCTTTGTTTCAAACAGAGTGTAGCAGGATGATCTTGTCCTTGGTAGACGTAATTACCATGCCCCTTAATCAAACTGTGAGCAAGTCTAAGTATGAAAGTTGCTAAAAAAAGTGAAAAGGCATGACAAACTACTTGCTAAAAAAGAATCTTAATGTCTTTAAAAAATGTAACTAAGGCAACATGAAGGGAGGCTTCTCCATGTAGTCAGATTTGTCTGTTGCTCAAACATGTTAATTTGCAGCTTTCTTAAAATGCAAGAACTAATTTGGTGAATTATGTTATTGCAACAGCTAGACCAGGAATGGGTAATTGCTCCGTAGTGTGTGTGGTTGTTGTGAGATAATTCCAACCCCTCTCTTGTGGACTATGATGAAACAATGTGCTTCAATTTCTCTCTGAAGAGAAAAACCTAAGATATATTCTCTTACAGTACAAATCTCAGCCAGGTCATTACTTGTTAAATACTTTAAGTACCATCAGTCCTCCTTGAGGAGAAAGCACACACAGATAATGCAAGGAAATACTTAGATATGGTCTGTGTAGAGAAGGAATTGTCAGAGTTTAAAGAAAATGGCCAGCACAACCACATATATTTGTTACAGTCCTGAAACTCCCTCAGAGTATATTCCAGCAAGCATTAAATTTAACAAAGATGGGGAATCAAAATACCTTGTTAAAGAAAATTTATATATGGCCATCCTTTATTGGTTCGCTTCCATTTTTGTTCTCACTGTTTTGTTGAGGGCACTGTTTCCAAGGTTTTCTTTCCAAAGAAAATTCTTTGCTTTTAAAATGCACAACCTCTTCAGTTCACATTTGTAAAAAAATTACAAAGGACAATCATCGAGGTCTTTACATAGACAAAATTTGTTTTACAATATGTATATCAAAATGAAAGTAATCTAAAAGAAGACAGAGGTATCTTTAAAAGTGTAAGCAAGCTGATACTTAATTTACAGGTGTAAAGTCAAATTCTTTATGAACAATAAATTTGTACTTTATTAACTAATCTATCTTTGGCCAGAATCACATATTTTATTGTTCTTTCTCCCTAAACAGATAAGGATTTTACACTTGTACAAGACCTTGATGCATAGCAGGTTTTTTGGTTTGGGGTTTCCTATGATCAAACACAGATGCCAGTAGAATCCAAATTTATGCAAGATTAGACACAATATTATAGTAACAATAGTAAATAATAAAAAACAATATTCAGATAACTGGCTTCATCTTTGTTTTTAATTATTCTCATCCAGTTAATAATGACCTAAATTTGTATTACTGCTTTATCACCCATATATCTGCTGCATAAATGTTTTAAAAATAAATTACCCAGCCTTCAGTTGACAAATCTGCTGGTTTCAACAAGAGCATGCCTAACCGGAAAGTTTGTGTTTTCTCAAAAGATCAAAAGTAGGACATAAATTTAGCCTTTTTCATCTCAGCTGTTCTGCTGCATAGAGGGATAATAGATCCCCCTGCTATGCTAGCAAAAACAAGGACAGGAGCTGCTGTCCGAGATTTGTGCCCAGCTGAGGGGGCGATCAAATTCTGATGAGCCTTTTCTTACTGGTTCAGTGGGGCAATCTCTGGGCAGCAGATAATGAACCTCTGCCAGCACCGCCTGCCAGAAACTGAACAAATCTCAGTAGAGGATAAGAGCAAAGGATGGATTTGAAAGGAAATGCTCTTTTTAAAGACAGACACGTGATGATAAGAAACCTTAGTCAGAGATGCTATTTTCTCAGAAAATATTGCTGGGATGCAATAGGACAGAAGAAAATAGTGGAAAATTAAAAAACATGATGCATCTCCCACAGAGCTGAAACTTGGTTTTATATCATTGTTTATTTAATGTGCTCCTTCTGCAAAACTTATAGGTTCAAAAACTTAAGCTTAGCAAATTATATGGTAGGTAATACGTAAACCAAAATTTCCATCAATCTATGTGATGTTATGTAGCCAGTGAAATATTAAAAAAGGTTGGTTTGGGATCTCAGGCAGAAAATTCAGAAATCTATATCTGAAATAAAATACCAAATGGAAACACTGAAACTGCATCCAGGCATTTTTCTTCCTTACTCCTCTATCTCTCCAGTGCTTCTGCACTTTCTTAAATGCATTTTCCCAGGGGTGCCACCATCTTAGCTAAGGAGCTCAGCTGTGCCCTGCAGGGAGTCCTAGATACCAGAAATTGTTTCTGAAGGTATATAGTCAGGTTTTGTCCAATGACAGGAGTATGTGCCAAGTATTTAAGTTAAGAATGCCTGAACTACAGCCTCCTCAAATTTGTCATATTGCTTTTGAAAGCCTTCATTGAATTTACCTCTTTAACAATCTGATACTTATGAGCAAAATTGTCTCTGTATTATGAAATATTGTGGAGCAGCATTTTAAAATGGTTGTTTGAAAAGGTGTAATACACACACATACACAGACCATAACTATGTTGTTTTGTTCAGTACTTAGAATTCACAAGACATTTTAGCTGAAAAAAAGATATTTACTAAATGTGCTGCGATTGTAACCCCTGAGAACAGTTGGAATTTTGAATTATCCTGTAAAAGGTCAACAGAATTAATAATTACAGCTGTAACTATGTGTGAAAAACTGTAATTAGGCTTTTTCTAAGTAATAATAAAAACAGTCTATAGAAAAGCAAACTAAAGCCTTGCTACTGGATGAAGCAATAATTTTTTTGGAAAGCAAGTCTAAAAACCAGTCACATCCCATAGTTTTCCACGGATCCACATTATTTTTCCATTCTTCTTCGGTGCTCTATTATTCAGTGTGTGATTTAGTATAGAAATGGAAAGTTAGTTATGTGTACTTTATATCACACAGTTAATCTTTTCTCTCTTAGTTATTATTAAAGATCAATAATTTTCAGACAAAGCAAGCAGAATGCCAAAGACGAATCAAAACACTGACAACATGACTTATCCTTCAGATCTGAGATCACTTCAAAACCTTTCTCAAGATGTTAGTCTTCCTGCTTACTTAAGAAGACAGACAATAATTTTAGCCTACTGGACAGTCAAGAGCCCCATGTAATTGTCAAAGGGTTTAAAAATATTGTCAGCTGTTTTTTCTAAGTCAAAGTTCAGAAGCAGAAAATCTGAAGTAATCCCTTTGAAATTACAAACATACCCTCCAATCCATGGCCTGCTCCCAGAATCCTTCAAGGCTCTCTCTTAAGGTAACAGCATCCTATTGTCCAGTCCAGCTGGCTCCACAGCCATGCTGATTTATGAGCCTTTCTCCTGGACCTTTCAGGATGTTTCAGATCTAACATTACCTCTTCTTTGAAATGCTTAACTGCGTGTAACCAGTTATGTAAAAAAAAGTCCTAAATTTTTTTCTAGGTGCTGTCAAACAACACAGAGACTAAGACCTTTATTAATCCCCTTTCCTGACTTTCAGAAAGTAGACATAGGTTTTTGATGACTATTATCTCTACCTTTCTAAACAAACTACCCTTTTCCATACCCTGTGCCCTTATCCCACATCTTGTGTTAGCTTCTATAGCTTTTACAGAAGCAATAGTTCCCAGAAAGCTTGTACTGAGACCAGAAATGGACTTTTTTACCTTAAAATGCCCATAGAGGTGTAATCATTTATGTTGATTCTCACAAAAAACACAATCAATCCATTCCCACTATGGATTTCCAAAATATCTGTAAGGATTCAATCAACTCCAGCTTTAGTGGGACTTACTACTGTTCACCACTGTAGAATCTGGGGACCAGCAAACTTCAGGATGGATGACAGTTTCTTGGTCAACTGCAGGATGGATCTGCTTACTCTTTCACAAACACTATAGGTAACTAAGAGAAGACATGGAAGGAATAATGAGTTCTGCTAGCAGGTAAAAGCAAGTTTTCCGGATTACTCTCTTTATCAGCTACAGCCAAATAAAAGCAAAGGAGGGGGGAAGGGGTGAGGAGTGGGTAAAGAGAGTTGCTGCAGGGAATTATAAAACTATGGTTACCATGTCTTGCTTCTTTTTTCCCTATTTGCTTCTAAATTCTGATGAAACCATGAGGGCAAAAACACCCTTCACAAATCAAAGAGGAAGTAGACCTGCTTATCTGTTAAAATGCTGATGTAAAGCCAAATGCACCACGGCTGGTAAGCCTACTTCCAGAAAGGGGCCAGGCCTTCCTCAGCTCCAAAAGTAAAGGTTCCCAAACTAACATTCAGTAAAAATCTGATGAGATAAACAAGAGAACAAGCAAAATTTAGGTGCCTCTGAGACTTAAGTAACAGCAAAAGACAAAATCACAATCTGTTAAAGAAGTGCTGAGGAATTTGATAGAACAGAAAAAAAACATCTACATATTGTTTCAGTTACATTTATACAATTTTTTTTCCATACATTATTAAAAAAAATTAGAAATACATGACCCATGACCTCATTTCAGGATGTTTTACATGTTTACTCAGAATAGTCTTTTGGAGTCATATTGAGCTAACATGTATTCAAAACCATAACTTAACCACAGAATGATGCCAGACATGAAGCACCAAATTCTATTCTCTCATAAAACACTAAATCTGAGTGCACTGCAAAAAAAAAAAAAATAAAAAAAGAAACTTTCCAGTTCACAGAAGATTAATCTAAGTGAACATTAAGCACCGGGACAAATAAGTGTTAAAAAAATTAATCAAACTTGAAATTTTCCCCCAGAAAATGAAGACAAATTCTAGTAGTCTGAAGGGCACTGTCAAGAATTTTTATACACCTATATAATGAAATGAGAAGTGGCAGCTCCTTAATAAATGTTTCTTTCATCAAGGAGTTTTGTACAGTGAGAACGCACCACAAGAGATACAGTCTAAGCTATTTTGGTGGATTTCCCTTCCATCCCTCTTCTGTAGCTTCCTTATCCGTCTGGATACCTCTATTAGCAACATGTCCATGACTGGATTACAAGCACTTACAAAGTTGCCAAATTAACAGATTTTTGTATACCAAATTTTGTTATATTGCAACATATTTACTTAGAAAATGAAGCAAAATGGTAGGATAAAAGAACACAGCAAAGCATAATATAGTAACAAAACATGTTAAAAAATTACAGTGAATAATTACAAAAAATAATCAATGCTATGATATGTAAGTGAATGCAATTTTAATACATCGCATATATAGCTCAGCGCACCTATGTAAGTTTTTACAAAAAAAGAGCTGTAATATGCAATGTGTTTACATTTTATCATTTGCCATCCCTTATGAGCGATAATGTATTGTGACATCAAGCAAACATTAAAGGGACTAGCAACGTTTAAGACTGAGATGTTTTTGTTCAGATATAAAAGTTAGATTTCTTTTCCCTTCATGTGCCAGCACCGCAGAAACCAGACATTGGTTTATCTTAACTTAATGCATGATCCAATACAACAACCCCCACATGGAATTCAAATAAGGCTGGCAGGAATATCCAGAAATAAGACAGATGTAGTAAGAAATACTAACAGTGCAAACATTAAAATTGAAATAAGAATGGAAATAATCAAGAACTGAAATAGAAAGCAACGATTGCTTCTTCCCCCCTCACAGGGCATATATTATGCCCTTAGAAGGACCCTAAATGCTTATTTCACCACTGGATTGTTTCTGCACTGCTTATGAATTTATTATATACTTTTCCCTGTTGAAAGAATAGTCTCAGAACAACTAGTCAGATCTGCAGGTGCTCATTGTATGGAGGAGTATGAGTCAGCTACAAGGCAGGAGAAGTGCTCTTTAAAGGTCCCCTGGTAGCCAGAGAAGTTGAGCTAGAGGAGCTGGATGAGCACTGCTCCCCTGGGCTCCTCTCCGTTGCGGGTTCTGAGTCAGCTGAAAGATCTGCAAAAAAAACAGTCATCTGCTTCTCCTCCCTTCCTTTCCTATTCTTAAACATGCAAGATCCTGCTATACCACAGTCCATTGACAGTCTGATGAAGAGTAGAGAAATTTCCCTTTGTACTAATGTTGCTATTTTGTGCAATCAGCAGACCTTCTGTAAGCGAATTTAATTTAGCTCTTCAGGTCTAAATTACAGGATGTTGGGCAGAGAATGAAGAAGTGCTCACAGGAGATCACAGTCAAGCTCTCAACATATATGCTCTCTAGTGCTAGTGATATTTAGTACAATATGATCTGATGGACTCTGACTCCTTTTTATTCCATGTATTTTCTCTACTGGTTAAGGGTCAGACCTATTATACAAGAAACTGTATTCATGATTTCTCCATGATGCTTCAAGGTAATCAAAATAACAAAGAATACTTACTAAAAGGTAATTTATATTACTTTAGCATTAGGTGGAAGAATTATCTGACTTGTGTTCCCAAGATAAGCTGCAGCTTTCTTTAGAAGTCCTATTATGCAAGTTAGCAGTGACTCAAAGAACAAAACCTACAAAAATTGAAGTGAAGTAAGCAAAGGGAATAAAGACAAGGCTTTCAGTTCTAAAATATGCAGCATTTTAGTATAGTCAGAGAGGTAAGTTATTGAACTAGGCCTGAAACACACCAGAAATTCTTTAGGAGAGGACACTGTGTCCAGAAAAAGCTTCTGCAGGATGAGGACTTTAAAATTTTTCTCTTTTGTCATTATCCGAATAATTTAGGGAAATTGAATGGCTTTTATATAAATAAATATTTTGGTCTGACTACTAATGCAATGGTTTTATTCTGTTTAATACATGCTGACATTTCCATGTACAAATATTACACAAAATATTTACCTATATGGATACTGTCAGATGCAAGCTTGATACACACTGAGACATTCCTCATTCAATTTTAGTACCCCAGCTGAAGTGGCCAATAAGCCTTTTGGGTAAAATACAGAACACTTTACAAGAAACACAATATTAAGTAACAAAGCAGTTCACCTGTTATTTTATTTGTATTCATATTTATCCCATTTGTACTTCCCTCTCTACCAGGTACAGACATGTACTATTTATCTAGAAGTCATCATTGCAGTACCACCCTTAAAGAACAAATTCCTTTATTACATTTCAAGTACAAACATTTAGATAGGTGTGTTCTACATTTTAGTGATTTCCAGTTTAAACAAATACACAGTAGGAAAACGGTAAGAGAACAGCTGAAGGCGTCAGTGCCTTTCTTTGTATAAAGTTGGTGTGTGAGAGGTGGGAAATAGTAAACAAAATAAACATTTTTAAAGATTCTGGAATTAGCTATTCTTGCCCTACAAGGCCTCTCACCAGTCAATCTAAAGGGGGTAATTTTAGACATAACAGAAAGTAAACAAGCAATTTCTGCCCTTGAGACACGAATCAAAAACTGTTCTAGAGATTTCACCACATGAAACTGTAGTTGCACTACAGCTGGATTAAATATTTCAAGGCATGTCTGAACACACTCACTCCATTCCTAAACCGCATGAAAAATTGAAATGGTAACACTTAGTTCATTAATTCTTTATAAATACATAACAGATGTGATTTTAGGATATGAATGAAAAATTTCAGAGATGACCTGTCTTATCAATCTTCTCATCACAAAATCTTCCCTAACCCTCACAGCAAGAAAATATGTCACAGAAGACAACCACAAACTAGAGTTGCATTACAAGAAATATTACACATAAAATTCAAACTGTAATGACACTGCAGATGATCATCTGTCTCTTCCAGTTATGCAACTGTCTGGTTTTTCCTCTCAGAACTGCTAATATCAGCTAATTTGCATAAGGTTTTGAAAATGAGGTCATTATTTATAGTGCTCACTATTATTTTGTGAACTAACTACCCAGCTGTTAAATATTTCTCTTGTGGAATTTCCATGTCATTAGAAAGGAAATGCAAAATCAACAATAGATGATACCTTTTATCTCTTCACCCCACACATATGAAGATTACATACACACATGACAAGGCACATTTTGCATTTCCCCCCCTGATATTTTCACCCCATTGTACATTATGAGTTAGAGGATAGAAGTCAATAATTCATATATTAAGATAACCTATCTTTCTTAATATCCTGAAAGATGAATAATTTCCTAAAAGTTGATCTCTAAACTCTCTGACTGTCACAGTCCTAACACAGATGAAGCTGCTTTTTACCCCAGTGAAATGAAAAGAATATCTTTAAAGAACATACAAGCAGGTTTTGGGAATTTATAATAGTTTTCACTTTTTAGTCCCAAATAATTAAAATCATATTCTGTAAGAACAACTTTTAAGCTAAATAACTGTTATTTTAAAGTTTAACTTCTTTATTGTTGCTTCCAATTTTCCAGCACTTGCAGAAGGAGAAACAACATTGACTAGTCAAGATAAGGTCTACAGGAATATTCCTCGGAGTAGGAAAAGAGCATCCCATTTCCTTGGAACTAGGTTAACTATTTTTAATCTTCTACTTCAAAAAAAAAAAAAAGAAAGAAAGGAAAAAAAAAAGCATTACAAAGTAGAAGGGAGAAAAGAGTTGAACAGCAAACTGACAGGTTTCAACACAACTCTGACTACTTTAGTGAGGGTGTAGAGCTCAACTCTGGCAGCTTCACTCACTGCTTTCCCATTTTTCCTGCCTCTTTAAGACAGACACCTGGCACACACAGCTTCAGAACAGGAACAAAGGCAGCAGCATAACACCATGCCCAGGCCCCCTCTGCGTATTCCATACAGCCAGCCAGGCTACCTCTCCTGGATCTCCCAACCCATGGTCGTTTTCTGCTCCTTGAAGACAGTAAATGGGCGGTTGGAAGGAGAAGACAGCAACATTTCAGGCAGTCTAAGTAATGCTGAGCCTGTAACCCCCACATCACCTCAGTAGAGTCTTTTACACATCACCTCCCTCCCCACCACTGGCGCCATCCATAGCCCTTCCTCCTACTGCCGTACCAGCCCATCACCCAACACCATTCCCCTGTTTAGTTCCCCACCTCAGAGGGGCCAAACAGAGAGAGGTAACTACAGCAGGATTTCAAGATGGAGGAAGAATGATGCAGCTGGTTAGTGGGATTGGAGACAAGCCGAACAAAAGAGCAAATTACAATTGTGAGAGGGTCAGAAATCACTTCACACTGGAGAAGACAGATTAACCACACAAGAAAAGTATTAAAGAGGTCTTATTCCAGGCGACCTGTTGTCAAATTAATTTCTTAGTTGATATACACTACTAGTATAGAACACCAAGTTAGAAAATGTCTTTTTCTCTTTTTTTTTTTTTTTTATTTTAAAACCACCAGGAAGTTAAAAGCTAAGGCATACAAATCAAAGTACAGCCACCATCTTATCCATTCTCATTTTAAAACACAATGGATAGTTAAGTAGCTGTTTCCTTGAGCTATGCTCTTGATTGATGGACTACATGGATTAACAGTGCACTCTCTGTCTCTGGAAATAGAAATGTTTATTTTGCAGTGACTGTGGTTTGTAGCCCTCACAGCTGAAGACTTAGAATAATGTTTGTCCCTTATCAAATATGTCCATTCTTCCCCTCAAATTTTTCATCTTATGGTTCTGTAAAATTTTATTATTCCCTGCCATGTTAAAAGAGTAATTATACATAGCAAGATGCAAGATAAATAATACAGATTACTCCCAAATATTGTAAGTGTTCAGTGCTTACCACAGCTTTAGATATTTCACATAGGGCTCTTTTCAATAGTTTATTATTTTTAGTGTCACTATCAAACATATATTTTAGCATTGACAGAAAGAACAGACCCCTAGCTAACACATGAACAGTCATGTAAAAACACCAGTGCAGTTTTAACTGGTCATATCCTGTTAATAAGAGGCATGCCAAAGTGTAAACACAGGGACAAAGTCAAATTATTTTTCCCCTCTCTAAAACCTTTTTCTGCTATAGCTTAACATAGTCTACCACTCAGCAAAATATAATAAGCAACAAATGTTTCTAATGAACCAACATCTCATTTTTTTTAGACCTCTAAACATGCAGTCAGCAGTGACTTGAACACTTCTAAGCTGTTACAAGTACAGCTGGTTGCATAGAAGCCAAAAACCTTTTCATATCCACAGTCTTCAGCTATACTGTCTCAGCCAAAAAATTACATATATGACCTTGAATTAGTATTCAGATAGAAGTTTCTGTTTTGGAAGAATGATTCTTTTTGGTAATTGAACCCATACAGAGCTATGACTGATATACCAACCTAATTGCACAACCATTTATACACACTACTCAGTTTTCATTTAAAGAAAAAAAAATGGTGATAACGGACTATTTAAAAAAAAAAAAAAAAAGAACATTTAGTTTAACTCCATTTAGAAAGCACTTTAAAACTACATAACCTGTAAAACCCCAAAATTTTATAGCATTATCAGATCTTCGATACAGGTTATAGAATAAATAATACTTGTCAGAAAGCTTTCTGACTACCTACAGTTTCTTCAAAACATTTTATTGTATCAGTCTTTTAAAATTAACATTCCTGTGGTTGTGGGGGCACCTAGTGGCAAACTAAACATGTTTATGTATATTATGTATAAAGTAGCTGATCATCAATTATAAGAAATTTGTATCTTTTTATTTCTGGAAAACTATTCTCTTACTTGCATAACAAAACACTCATCTGCGTAAGATTCATTTCAGCACAAAGCAATATCAAGGAATAACAACTGAATAGAACACACTGGCAATTCCACTGACTTCCCCCTCCTTTCTCCCCCACCTAGACTGATGCGTCTACAGGAGCTGAAAAATAGACCTAGAAAATAAACCTTTTTATCCTGTATGCCTTGTCAGAGCAGCTGCCCTCACTGAGCAGCTTCTTTTAGATATTCCACACAAGGAGGGTTTAGTCTTTAATACCAAATTACTTACTTGAAGATATCCCATGTTACACTGGATTTTGATTTAGCAGAGAAATAAGACAGTGTAGCAAAACCACAATACAAGCAGAACATAGTAATGCAACATACAGCTGTATCACAATACAAATGTGATTTCTATTACTGGTCTTTATATGTTCACTGTTATGACACTGGGTATCCCCAGTCACCAGGAAGGAATACTTAAGTTGAATCCAGCTCAAGCCCGTTGCCCCATTGCTATCTTCAAAGTTCATCCTGTTGGCTGTTCAGTTTTTATACTCTATTGAGCAACTTATGCACTTGCTCCATGCTGATCTGGCTAGCTCAGCAAAACATTCATGTTCTTCATGAACTTGGGAAGAAAAATAAATAGAATAAATCAAATCATAAAAATCAATTACACAACCAGTTGATCCACTCAACTGATACAGCCAGCTGATCTAAAACAAAGCCCACTCTCCCATCCCCATTACGTTGACCTAAAATCAGCTTTCTTTCCAATAGCTATTGTCACTTCTTGAGTGACTTCCCTGAGCTATGAACTGATTCTTGTGCTCACCTCCTCTGAGCAGTGTACCCCTGTGGGGGGGTTGTTGATCAATCATCACATCACCATCATCTCTTTCTCCTTGCCTCCATCAGGGAGGAACCACAGAGGGACAGATTGCCAATTATGTCAAAGCTGTGCTCAGATACAGTGAGGAGGAGACCATCTGGAAAACAGTTTCCTCTCCTTCATCCCAAGCTGTGCAACACAATATATGCAATAGTTACAAAGGTCAGAAGAGTTTTTCATTTGCAAAAGTTTCCTAAAATTTAACACCTTGGTTACAACAACAATGACAAAAAAAAAAAAAACCAACCTGTTCTTTCAGCATAAACTGCTTTTGGTGTTCTGCTGTGATGAAGGAATATTCTTACTGCCTAGACGAGGATTTTGCATATCCTAACAATACAAAGGACCTTTGCTTGTATTTGAGGTAGCACTCTTTTTATTTTCTTCTTACTGACATTAGCATAAGATATTTTCTGCTGGTGACACAGCAATAGATTTCCACTGCTCAGAAGGCTTATGCTCTAACCACATCATTACAGCAGTAATTCATGAATGCCAACTTAACTAGCGCCTTTTTTTTTTTTTTTGGGGGGGGTGGTGGTAAGGGGAGAGGAACAGGGTAAGAGGGACAGGAAGGGGGTGTTGGTGGTGATGTGTTTTAGCCAGATATATCCAGCAGCAAGTAATATGTCCACCCTAGCCTCAATCACCTCCTGTAACTCAGTCACCAACAGCATTTTGACTAACAACTCTTATCAGCTGGATCTCAGCAGCAGCTACATAGAAAGTTCACTGAACTCATTACTGTGAGTAGATAGGAATCCCTTGTTTAACTTCACGTCAGGGTACAGAAATTTTGTACAATTATGTTGTTGCTTTGTAAGTTTATCTCTCCAGAAAACTTCCTTAAGCCTGCTTTATCAGAGAAACCTTTTCATCAAAAAGCTAGCACCATTTATCAATGTATAGAAATCATTGATTCTTTTGTATAAATTGTCTAAATAAAAAAACTGTCCCTAACCATCATAACAAAGCATTATGGAATGGCTATAAAACAATAAGGAATGAACTGCCCCCTGAATCTCTGGTGTAGTCTTGCAGCTTTACCTAGGACCTCTCTAGAAAAACTAACTATGCTGAAGATGCTTAAAATAACAGTCTTTACCAGCCCACATAAGGCTAGCATAGTTGAGTAAACCTATTAACATAAACAAATACAGGAAGAGATTAGTCCATTAGTCAACCTGATTTTCATTGCTTATACAGCTGTAAGGCAATAATTTCCATGCATGGATGAAATAACTAAGATATGTTCAGCCAGAGAAGGACAGCCATAAATGTACAAAATACAAATATTTGTGTGACAATTTTACCTTAGTTTATACGTATAAAGACATTTCATTGCCTCACCTGTGGCAACTAAACTCATTTATTGTACCACTACTGCAGTGCTGAAAAGACTGTACTATTAATTTGTCAAAGTGACCTGAAAAATACCTTCTGTACAATTTAAGTGTTGGAATTCACTCTTCACAGATTATTTGCATCCGAGACTGGTATCCTTTCATAATGGTAACAGAAAAGGGAAGGATCATTTTTATCTACAATGATGCACAAGTGTGGAAAATCACAAGAAATAAAAATATAAAACAGATGAACAAACTTAGAAAATCTGATGACATACTACAGAAATTTCAAAAGTATCCCCAGGACTTCTTTCTGGTATTGTTAAGGAGTATTTTGTCATTGTTACTTTTTCATCTTTCCTCACCCGTTTCCAGATAACTTTTCTGTTTAACTGAAATATCTCCTATATACCCTCTGTATTGTATACATGATATGATCTTATCATTGCAATACAGAAAGCATACAAGACAAAGTTGCCTTTCATAATCCAAGACTAGAATACCATGAATTAAATAAGACCACAGAGCAATGAGTCCTTGACTGAACAATGAGTCCTAAGATCTGTTTTCAGCACTGAGGAGAATGCATCCAGTGCACATGTCCTAAAATGGCCTCTAACAGAACAGATGTTAGAATTTACTCATCTGTGTTTATTGTTAGACCAGAAACCTCAGCTTAAGATCACCCGTATCAAAACATAACGAGTACCCTCCAGGGTCAGGCAACTTGTCCACCTAGCACAGTACTCTGTCTCAGTGGCAACAGGAGACATTACTCTGGGGGAGGAGACAAGCCTGAACATTTTCCTATGTCTGCTTCCCCTCTGCTTTTTCAGCATCTGCAACTACTATATTTGTGATACTAGAGGGTACGTCTTTGTCTATTCTCTTATTTTCCAATAGCAGAACTCTTTTCTATGAAGTTGCTTAATTAATTTTTGACCCTAATGAAACCCTCTGCTTCTACAACCTCCTTGAATACCAACATTCAGAGGCCCGATGCCCAGTGTATACAGAAATAGTTTCTTCTAGCTGCTCAAATCAACTTTGTCTATTGTCAAGTGCCCTCTAATTCTTGTATTATGGGACTTTAGTGAATAACAGCTCCAAATTCAACTTTCTCAACCATCTCTAAACTGAGAGGTCCCAGCTGTTCCTCTTTTGGCAGCTGTTCCATCCTGTTGATGGCTCCAGTTGCCATTTCTCTAACTCTACTTGTCTCCTTATGACATTTCAATTCTGCCTTGGTCTTCATGCCCTTCCTGATGATGCCCAACATCTTGTTGACCATATTGGTTGCTGCTGCATGTTAAGGTAATGATTTCAAAGGACTGTTAAAAAATTACTCTGAGATCTCCTTCCTGAACTGTAAACACCAATTCCAAATTTAATGTTGTGTTGACCTGCATGCACTCCTTATATGCCTTACCCTAATGTAGTAAAACTACTATCTCAGCTGCCGTCTTTTGTCCAGTCTCTCAGTTTTATGACATCCTATTTGGAGTCCTTGCCACTGGCATGGCATTTGGCTGCCCAACACAGTATCTATTGAGCTTTATGCAATAAATCTAGCAGCCTTCGTTCTTCTGGGGAATTCCACCTGCATATTGAGCTAAAAATTTATTGGGTTTTGTAAGTTTATTTTAATTTAATTTCTGTTTTGAAGCAATGCTTAGGATTGCTCTTCTCTTACCCAGCTCTACACTTATTGTGCTAGCTACCAACACATGAGAAATATCCAAGCATATTAAGACAACAGGGATAGGTTGCTCAGGTGCTCTGCACCTTCACCAGTACGTACTCCCAGTGCAAACTGCCCTTTTGCTTGCCTGTTAGTCATTAGGCTACTGCTCTTTATCCTCAGCTGGGCATGGTAAGGCTTCATCCAGTTAGAAGAGTCTTTCTAAGCCTGTTCATGTCTTTTTTGCATAGCCTTGAGAGTCAGGCACAGAGAAACCCTTCAGCTGTTTGCCCCTAGAAAACTTGCCAACAGCTCCTACAAAGTGCAGGACTGCTACCAAAGAAATGTCCTCTGCTCCCAGCAGCTAACCTGTGCTCCTTCTGCTGTTCCTGAGCAAGTCTGCTGTGAGGACTGCCCTGTTAGCTATGTTCTCATCTTCACTCAGCTACTGCTTTTTATCATTGCCTGAACAAGCTTTATGTTTCCCCTTAGATGGTTCATTAACTCAAAGACAAGGGAGTCTAGTTCCAGCTATCACTCATCTTGCATAAACATCTGCCAAAAAATGATCACAGTTTTGCCATTTAAATTAATTATCATATTGCAGTAAAGACAATTAACAGAGATACAAGCAATCTACAACCAGAAGATGAGCTGACATTTCAGCTTCCATACTTTCCTGCCCCATTTCCAAATGTCTTTCAGACTAACACAGTTCACGCTGCAGGGGTTGTCTATGTTATCATAAAATAAGTGTTGAGAGCTTCCTCAGGGCTGATGTCAGCCAGAGGCCAGCCTTCAGTTTTCCTGTTGCTTCCCTTCTCCCACCAACACAGACCAGCAAAGATCCAAAGTCCATTAGCCTGTAAGTCTGTGGCCCTGTGTACCATACCGTCTTCTGCTTATAGCACCTTTTCCTCCAGGCAGTCTGCATGTATGGAAAAGACCAGGATCTAAGATGCAGAAAGCAAATGTGCAAAGATTGAAAAGTATTATTTAAGGGAAGAACTGGGGAATGTGAACTAAGATGCCTTTCATTTAAGCACATTATGGGAGATAGGAACAATCACAGAAAACTGTACTGTCAGCAGAGCAACCTGGGAGCAGAAAATAAAAATTCCTAATGAATGATACTATCCCATGAAATCTTTCCGTAAATGCAGACCAATGGAAGATTATGAAATTGACAAAGACACATTTTGCCGAAAGAGGATTAGAAATATCAGGTTGGCCAAAGCACATATTCATATGCAGAGGAGAAAAGTCTGCAGTCATGGAAAAGGCGTCTATGTGTCTGACAGAGGAAGAACATGATTCCAGTTTCTTGCTTATGATCTGTTTCTGTCAAAAACTTAGACAGTCAGAGGGATAGTTACGGGGCTGCAAATGAAGACAAAAGGACAAGAGTTGCCTAAGTTTGAAACCACCTGGGATGTTCCCAGCACCCATTTTATGAAATTAACGTGAGGATTTCTCATCATAAATCTTCCATTAAACTTTCTCACCACCCTGAAAAGGTGCAGGTTGGGAAAACATCTGCTACAAGAGAATAAAGGTAAAATGTTAACCCTCCGGTTTTTAATTTGGTGACCTTTACCTCCATCCCTACCTGTTTTTCTAACTGTAATACAGAGAACTATTTTAAATGGTATGGTTAAAATTGCATATATGCATGCAATATTATAATTTATGCCATCGCGTGAAAGCTGTCAAGTCTAAATGGAATTACATTATTCATAGATGTTAAAAGAGCAGCACATAACCTTAACTTAAAAGTGCCTTAGAAAAAAAGGTGTCTTATTAAGGATACTTTTTTCACTAATTTAGTTGAAGAGGGAGGCAGGAGGTGAAAAAATAAGTGGTGATTTTTTTCCAGTAAATATTACATTTTCAAGGAAAAGTGAACCACTAGTTTTCATTTTTAAAAAATAAGTATACCTATAGATAATTTTTTTCATTATTTTCAACTCATTTTGAAATAAAGAAACTCTCAAAGATGTTTTATTTTGTTCAAAAATACCATTTCATCATGTACCAAAACTGTGACAAGTCTTATTAACAAAGGCTTGGATTTTGCAAAGATTTATGTACATGCTTACAGTTACATCATTTGGCTATTCTCATGATTTTGATAAACTTTTTCAATATCCAAGATTTTCTGTGTCTACACAGAGTATATATTTCAGTGTGTGTAAAGCTCCTCTTCTTACATTTTTATATTTCCTGCCTCTCTGTAATATTGATCTTTCTAATTCTGAAGCTTCACTTTGTTTCTCCCCCATAAAACACTTCCAGAAAATCTTATGTAAATAAGGGAAGTATCTGGCAAAGAAAAGATAATTTCTCTAACACTGACACAATCTAAGGATACTGCTATTAGCAATACCAGTAGAATGATAGAATTTCTTTACAAGTAAATACAGCAGTCTAATCATTCTGTCTCAGACCTAAAGCTGTAGCCTCCTTCGTTATTTATAAAACAAATACAAAACCAAACACAAAGATTTTTGCGCTTGCTTTTGCAGTAATCTATGGACTTAAAAAAGTAAGTCTCTGCCTTGTATTTCAGATATGTATTATCTTTCTTTTAAAAGTTGATTTCATGTAACACGTGGCATTTGTGAGTAGCAAATAAGTGAAAAAAAAGAACGTGCAAATATTTGGAAAAAAGCTTCAAGTTGATATATGACAGGAACTAAAATGCCATTCTAAGATTGGATTACATTTCTATTTTTTTTAATAGAATTAAATACATTGGTCTGACATGCATGTGATCCCAATCAGAAAGCACTACTAGTGCCTAGACAAGAAGACATCCAAAAACCCTGTTGTTACTTTCTCAGTACCATAATTTGGACAGCTAGGGTATGCTAAAGAGATTTAACCTCTAAGAAAGTATGATTACAGCTAATACTTGAAGGGAAGAAGCAAGAGTTTTAGGTCAAATGAGTTCCATCATTTGCTGGATGCAAAGTTGAAATGGTGTAAATACTTTTATAAATAGTAAATGATTACATCTCATCTTTTCAAATTGTATTGTAATGAATTGGTTATATAGAAAACTATTCTGCTTCTGCTTATAACTGTCTATTTTATCCAGAATATTATATCCACACAGAAATTGTAAGAGAATAAAGGAGGAGGGGGCAGAGGAGGTTTGTTTTCTTTTTATTCATTTCAGTAGCATTTGGCAATTCACTGAGCTGGTTTTTTATGTACTAGACTTTGTAGACCATGTCAAGGCAGCTTGCAGACAACTCATTTTTTATTTAGGAAATGTATGCTTAATGGCTTTAGTGTCTGAAGTTTCATCTGAATTAAATTTTGTGTAGTGCCAGCTTTGGTTTCATTTCATTTGGAATCTGGCAGAAAAGAAGTCACAGAAGGGAAAACAACAAAACCCCACATTCCTTGTTTATGTCCTTTCCCCCAGCCACAGTTGAGGCATACTATGAATTAATTATGAGTCCATATGAAGCCAATACCTTGGTGACTGAGGTTTTTATGTGTTTTGATGTTTTATTACAATATTATACTCAGTGATTGTATTTCCCTTGTTTTTGCTTACATTCAGACTTGCAAAGATCTATAGGCATCTGTTTCTCAGGGTTTTTTTAAACAGCTGAGTTATCTGAATGTTGTTAATTTTAGTGTTTAATATGTTCATTTGGTACATATTCAAGTAGTTGCTCCGAAAAGAAAAAAAAAAATTAATACCAAAGGGGAATGCTGAATAGCTTATTTTGGTCTAAGAATTGCTGTTCCCCTGCAGGTCCAAATAAGCCATGGGAATTAATAGTTTCTTTAGCTCTTGAAATAAATACAGACCTGTGACATTAATTATGGATGTGTCTTTATGGAAAGTATGGATCAAAAGAGAGTATACACAAATAATTATATGGCAAATGTATTCAATACTGTCCCAGAAACAGATGGAAATCACACCATAACCTCACAAAAGAGCAGTAAATAATTAGAAAGTTACTGTTACAGAGGAACATAAATCATTGAATAAATGATCACAGTGCTTCAGTGTTTGTTACAGTACAGTCAAATACCAGAGACCTGTGACCAAGAACTCAGATGCAGGTTACATCCTTGGGATACAAGTCTATTGACTGAGAAAGGTTTCAACAATCTTGTAATTGTCTCTCGACCCTTCAAAACATCTTCTAGAAGGAGTAATACTAACCTTACAAGATGTAAAATGGGAATATTAAGTTGATGTGGGAAATGAACAGGTTGCCCAGGGAAGTCATGGATGCCCCATCCCTGGAGGTGTTCAAGGCCAGGCTGGATGGGGCTTTGAGCAACCTGCTCTAGTGGGAGGTGTCCCTGCACGTGGCAGGAGGGTTGGAACTAGATGATCTCTAAGGTCCCTTCCAACCCAAACCATTCTATGAAGTCATGTCTCTGCAATATCAGACACTGTTTGGATTGTCAACCACGTCACACATAATCAGTTCCTCCTATGTGGACAGTGGTACTACAGCTCTCCACACAGGGGTTCAGCTGATACAGCACAGCTACCTGGTCAAGGCTTAGATCTGCTAAGAAAATTGTTGCTAAGCTGAAAAAAAGTAAGCTAAAACCACTCCAGATAATAAAATTAAAAACAGACTGTAGGTGTTGAGAAAGTGAATGGCTCAAGTATTCAGGAGGAAAAAAATACTGACATGAAAAGATATAAAGCCCTTAAGCTGTGTATATCATGTTTACATTGTGCATAGTAAAAGAACTCAAATAACAGTGACCTAGTGAGCTGAATTACAGATAGCATCCTACTGCAAGCAGTGCAGGACTTCAAGCCTTAACAAGTCTTTGGGTTTGATGTAAGCCGGCGGTGTAAAATTTGATACCCCATCATACTGAGGCAGTAAGACTACATGATTTAGACATTCTTTTTGAGCTCAGCTTCCTGAATTTAAATCTCTCTCAAGGAAAGAATAGCTTTGATTTTTAAAGAGAAGCAGTAATAACATTAGAATGCCTCGATGCTAACAGCAGCATCTTGCCCAGGCTGGCAAGGACCTTGTAAGCAGAGGACTCAGAACAGCTTTGTGAATAGCTGCCATGACAATACAGGATTGTGCTTGACAGTGGTATGAAAGAAAAGTATGCTGTAGAGTGCTTTAACTGTCTGAAATAAAGAGGATTTTTTAAACAATATTTAAAATATGCCTGTATATTATTTTCCAAAAGCAGAAAGAGCATGTCAGCAGATTCAGCTCAGAAAGATAACAGCCTATCCAATGCTTAGGTGGCCCCCATATGGTAAGGTCAAAGAGGACAAAATATTTCATATTTTGGCCAAAACCCACTTCCTTGTGACATATTTGATTTCATCAAGAAGCTTTGAAAGTGCAAATGAGCCACCTCCAAATTGCGAGTCTCAAACCTTTGAATTCAAAAAGTGACTTAGAAGTGAGCCAGACAAAATTTCATATGAAGGCATGTTCAAAAGCACAAATATTGTTGAGCTGGGACGATAAGGAGCTCAGTGATTTAAGCATAAGCTTCAATGAGATTTAAAAAAAAAATAAAGAAAATCAGAGAATAAGACAGCAACTCACAGCATGAAGGACTAGCCTATAATGAAGAGCAACAGAGGCTAATACCTCCCCACTTGACAGACAACTGTTGGGTTGGCAGGTACTCCCTTCGTTGGACCTGGTAACTGTATTAATATTTAGCCTCCTGGATAATTAATGTTAAGTATCTATTGTATGCAGTTACCAATAAGCAATTGCTGCAGAGGCTATGATCTTTTTTGGGTAAAAGATCTCAAACTGGCACAAAAATATGTGGAAAGAGCTCTCAGCAGAGTGTGCTGGTGTCCTGGTTATATCTTGTTTTCTCTCTGGTTAAGTTAACCCTGAATTATAATTAACATTTATCTAACAAAGCCATATTTTACACATTCAAATATTTTAACTGTCAGGAAATAATCTAAGGCAGTATTGCCTTCCTCTTCTACAGCAGTCATGCTTTGACAATTCAGTGATTAGCTCTTATCAGTCCTTTCAGAGAGGGTTGAAAAAAGTTAGGGGACTACTCTAAGGATAAGATTCTGCTTTCTGAATTTCAAGCAGAAGCACAAATAACAGTCTGAGTTTAGCAATGAAACTTCACAGAGGAAACATGTTGTATTTCCTGTTTTCCACCAACTCTAGGTGGCCTCCAACCAAGCTTGGGATGTTTTTTTCATTCACTTTCTAGTCCTAGCTCACCTAACACACTGTGTAAAGACCCTCATCAACCCTCTTAAAAACCTAACAGTTTAGGATTTTGATTGTGTGAAATTATGGACACATGCAAACTGTTGCAGGATTGAAGCCTGGTCTAATGAATATTTTCAGAGATAGAACAACTGATTTGTTTTGCTAATTTCAAGGACAAGCCATCAACATTAAGACAAATATATATAGTGCACTTTAAAATCTGCAAAGATAAAAACACATTGAGTCTTATTAAAAGTGTCTTCCTTAAATAAAAAAAAAACAAACCAAAAAAAACCCCAACCAACAAACCAACCCTTTTTATTCCATGTAAACCTTAAATATTTATTACAAATTGGTAGGATTGAATCACTTGGGGAAATCAATAATTAATTAGTAGAAATGTTTCAGATCTCTTATAAATATCAAAGGCTTTTAATAATTACTTTACAAATCCAGATCAGCCCAAGTCATGAAAGCTTTAAACATTGTGGGAGGTGGAAACAAGCTAAGAAGTTGAGAACTATAAAATTTATAAAAAATGAATCAAATACATTTTGATCCTATACTGCCTTGTTACGAAGGAGATTAATACTATAAGTATGATGTAGCATGGATCTTATGACGCTCACTGGTGTTGAGAGCTTAAAGCTTTTTAGAGCTTTAATGATCCAGAACCAGGCCTATAGAAAGGTCATGGTATCAATGATATACAGTTCAGGTATCATTAATAGCGCTTCAAAGCAAGTGAGCTAGCAGTTGCTACTCGAAAGTAAACATTTTGAATCTTATAAAACACACTGGTTTCTGAAGTGCCATTTTATGTGATCAAATGAGTAAAACTCTAGAGAACTAGTTCAAAGTTTAAAAAAAAAAACAACAACCAAACCTTCCTCCCCAAGGAGACTGAAAAAACAGACTGTGAAGACCTCACCCTGTATTCCTAAAGAAATATTTACAGATTTAATACATTAAATAAAGAAAAGTTTTAACTGGAGTGTTAATGCTGACCATCTCTAATTATGAAAAAAAAAAAAAAAAGAAATACATTTAAATTAGACAATATTTATTTAAACCCTAGTTCTGACAGTTGTCCTGCAAGGGCAGGATATCCCTGAACAGTATTCTTAACTGTATGCAAAAAGTAGGAGCTTTCCTCTTAATTCATGAGGCTGGCAGATAAATACTTCAAAATCCTTTGTTACAGTTCTTGAAAACAATATTTCCATAAAGAAAAACAAAACAAAGAAACATTAGAAGAGAAAATCTCTTCCAGGCTTCAATAGTTTTATTAAACATAAGCACGTCTAAGTTACATTACTTTCCCATTGGTAGATGACAGCAAAACAAATTGCAAATGCCTAAACAGTTCATTGTCAAGTATGGTATTTCTGTTATAATATAGTTATGAAAAAAATTCCTGTGAAGCTGTAGAAGCAGCAATTTATGATATATATTGTTATGCACCAAAACCAGAGGACAAACAGATGCTGCAGAACTAAGGCAAGACTGGGATACTGAGAGAGAGTGAAGGATTCCTTAAAGGAGAGACTCGTGACATATCTAGCACCCCTCTACTTCATTCTACAAAAATAGTGTCAGTACAATAACAACAGTGAAAGTCAGCACAGTTTAATTAAACAATCGTTTTCTATTTGTTTGTGGTTTTTTTAAAACTAGATCAGCGGTTTACATTTAATGGAAGTTAATAGTTACATAATCCCAATGTCTTTAGACTTATAGACTGTATTTGAACACTCATTCATGTATTTCTGTTATGTTAAGCCAATGCAACTGAAATTTCCTCCTCTTTGCCCTTACTACTCTGTGAGTGTTTGCAAGTAACATGAACACAGTTAATTCTAACTCTTAGAACCCAAGTGTGAATACAGAGGTTCACAACATTATCCAGGTTAAACCCTGAGCTGAACTGAAAAAACACTTAACACTATTTTTGTGGTTATCAATTAAAGACCTTTTAAAACAGGGACTTCCTATCTTAATATGAAAGAACAGATTCCACTAAAATGTTTGCAGTGTTTCATAGGCAACAGAGGTTATTAATGTCTTAAATTATTAGTATTGTTAAAACTAAAATTTCAAAAATACAAGTGTTTTAGTAAGGCTGCCAGGCTGGGACTGTTTAAAAGGTGAAGACAGAAGAGGGAGTCCTGAAGAACATATGGGGGAGAAACAAATCTGTTGTGCATTTGCCTTCCTGAATAAATACCTTATCCACTTCATCATACTCAGGCTATCTAACATCATAAATCCTGCATCGTTCTCAGCAGCCTTATAATCACTTAAGGAAGAATCTGTTCAGTTCATGCCTAACAGCTGCTAAACCCCCAGAAACTAATAGTTTATTCACTAATGAATCCATCCTCACTGGCAATACTGTACTCAGTATTCACCTTCACCCTTCATTAAACACCACGTAGTTATATGTTTGTATCCTTTTCTATCAAGGCTATCCATATTAAGCATTTTTTCATTAAAAAAATATAATTCTGGTTGAGGGGAAAAAAGCTGGGTTTGGAATTCAAATGTGTGTATGTGTGTTTTGATATATTTGGAATATATATTAAAATAACTACAACTTGTGCACGTTACACATTCTGCTCACAAGAATTACAATGCAAATAAACAATAGGAATAAGAGGATCTAATTCTAAAGAGTAGGAGGTACCCAAAACCCAGCTCCTTTTGTGAGCCTGACAACTGAGACTTCTGCAGCACCAGGCTGTAGAACTTAGGTGGTGTTACAAACAACACATTATCTCCTCTTCTAAATTTATGCAGCATATTCCTTCTAAGATTGATATGAAGAACTTTGAGAACTCCTCTTTTTATCATAAAAACTCAATCAAACGTTGGCACATTTATATTTTAATTATCCTGTTTACTGGCCTTGGGAGAAGTTACGCAGATTTTTGTCTAACTTTAGAGCCCAACTGCCACTGAAACCACGCACATCAGTAAGTCAACTGCCACAGGAATTCACCACAGAGGGTTGATGAAGGCAAGAGAGAGTTTTCAGAAGGATTTCTCTAAGGTCATCTGCTCCCAAAACAAAGACATTTAAATACAGTTATTGAGATCAAGAGTTGCTACCATGACCTTAATATGAAAGCTGTATTTGTCACTCTCTCCTCCCATTCTTCTTTCAGTTTGGGAAACAAAACCTCATTTGCATAATAACAGATTTTAAAAGGCCTCTTTCTCTCTGGTTTTCCTCTCCCTCCTCTCTTTCCCAAAATCCATCAAAGGCATTATCATCAGCTGTTCCACAGAAGACATCAAAATCCTACCTTCCATCTCAAGCAAAACAAAACACAAGGATATAACTTTCCTTCTGTTTTCATGATACCTGCACTTTTTTTCCAGACATCCAACAGCATAAGCTATCAGACTTTGAAAAGGCATTCCTCAGATGAATCATACATGGTATTAAGTTCAGTGCTAAGTTTACCTTTGATCTGTGCATACTTAGCAAACCTGACGCATCAGACATGCTCAGCTTGAAATAAAGAATTTCTCAGTATATCTTTCCAGCCTATGAACACGTCCAATCAGTACCAGTCAGTAATCAAAAGGATTAAAATAGCTGGGGGAAAGGAAAGGGACTGATAACAAGTGCATGATCCTGCAGTGAGGTGCAGAGATACAGAAGTCTGTGCATTTATTCTAACCTGAGAAATTGAGTCTATTTTTCACTTTTTTCAGTTGCCAAAAATCTCTTTAGTGTCAAAACCTACCTTGTCACAATGGTATAAAATTATATGTCATTTCTTTGCTTGCAAGTGGAGAAGGCAAAACCATTTCTCCCTCCCACATTCCATTACACTTCAGTAGTTTGAGTTTGCAGCTAACACTTGGAAATTATCTACATTCTCTCATGCAAAAGTTGCGAGGTGTTAATAATTAGACATGTACAATTTAGATCATCTGCCATGGTCCCCCCTATTTACTTAAGAAGTGAATGCAATTAACTCTAGTACGTGGCATAGATTAAATTTGGATATTTATTATGAAGAAGAAGGAAAAAAAGAAAACTAAAACATTTGGGTGGAAAAAATCAATCCTGGACATAATTGCAGCAGTAGTACAGGATGGCTCCAACTTTAACTCTTTAGGAGACTCATAGTCTGTGATCCACTCCAGAAAATCATCAACAACCAAGGACAAAAAAGGCAAACTAAAAGGTCCATTGCACCGATGTATTAGAGGCAGCATTTGCTAGGAGAGTCCTGATGGAGCCCCCACAGCAGCTACAGTTTCTTAGGGAAAAAAGCTCTACCCGTTTTACAGGAATATGTGGGTTGTACCTACCTAGCATAAAGTAAATTAAGTCCTATGCTGTCTGTAATTCACAAAACAGGTTGTATTATGTTGGTTGCCTTTTCACTTAATAGTTTTTGCTTTCTTCACTCTAAAGAACATTTTTTCTCTCAATCTGTATTTTACAAAGTCTTAAATACAAGCATTCTGCTTTTTTCTTTCTCCATAATGCACCAATGCTAGCAATTCTATTTCCAGCACATCCTTTTGCCCACAGTGGATATCATGCAATGAAAGTTAAAGTCTTAATCTTCTTAAACTATGAAGTTGAGATTATATAATGGCATTCGGCTCATGAGTGATTCACTCGTAGAGTGAAGGTCGGATAGAAAGTAATATAATTACAGTGACTGACTGGGAGACCTCAAGAGGCAGAACCTTGCAAAATGTGAGAGTTTAACCTCATAAAAGATATAGCAGAGTCTCACAGGAGAAGATCAGGAAAGGCCAGACTGGCTACAAAAGAAATGTCTTGATTGTTGTTGAACTGTTTTGTTCTGGCAAAATGAAAATGATTTATTATTTATTAAGTACTGACACAATGGTGAGAGCAGACATTTATGAAAAGTTGGGTAAAGTGCAATAGCACTCTTTCACTGCTTCAGTACAGAGTATCAAGGGCAGAGGATAGTAAGAAAGAATAAGACTTTGATCACTACTTAGCAGCTCAAATGAAGTGATTATAATAGCAGGATTTATTTTCATTCAAAGATCAAGAAGTATAAATAAACAGTTGCCTTCTGTTTATAGCTACACTCTATTATTTGTTCTAGTTTTTAATCTTCTTTCAGGAAGAAACCAGCTCCCAAAAGAAATGACCTCATAACCTTCATATTTTTGCATTTTTGCTTCCATCTTGGGCAAAATAATGTTTTTGATGGCCAAGAAACTTACAGAACAAAAGAAGAACAAGAGTGTAACAAAATATCTAAGTTCCCATAAATCCTATGAAAAAGGAGAAAACAAAAAAACCCCAAACCTCCTTTTCTGCCCCCTCTTCCCCAGTCACAACAAGTACTCACTTATTGTTAGGTATTAAAGAATCCACTGAAGTCTTCAATCTCAGGATACATTTCCAGAAAAAGCTCTATAAAACCCTCAAGTTATTCCTCCTGTTCTTTTGCTCATTTTTAACTTCCTAACATATAAAACCCACTTCTAGGCTAGTGCTTGTACTTGTAAGCATCTAGTTCAAATTCAATAGCCATAAAATAACACCTGCTTGTATCAAATTCACAACATTGCTTTTCCTCCTCCCCTTTACTTGTTCTCCTAAAACATCTTCACCTGTTTGTTCTTGTCTTGTACATCTCAGTCATGCACACATTTTCATTTATGTGTTTCTGGATCTTATTTTAGACTTTCCCCTTCTGTTTTCAATCCCCATTTAACAAATCACTTAGTTTCACGAAACCTGTCAGAGCAGCAAGTCCCAAATATTCTTCTAACAAGACTAGTAGGAACATAATCTAAATGGGTTAATAAACCCCAGGGTGCAAATAGGCGATGCATGCTAGGTAGACTGGAGCGGATTGGCATTGATAATCACAGAGGTCACCATTAGAAGGAGCACTTGCAATGTACTACGCAATAAGGATGCAGAGGGAAGGATGCTTCTATTTACAGACAGAAAGCTAAATACCAGAGGCAGTTCACAGTACTAAGAGGAGGTACCTCCAACTTCTGCAATGGGTACTGAAGCTCTGTTGCTTTTCTCGCATCTCATGTCTGACCAGCTTCTCATTTAGCTGCTTCTGAGGATTTTTCCCTGGTGCATTTTCACTGTACCTACCTGGCAATGAAGTGTCTATTCGTTCTTGGGGACTGTATAACGCAGACTTTTCCAAGGGCTCAGGTAGAAAATCATGTGAATTATCCAGTGGGTTTCCCCCCCAGAATAAGTTCTCCTCACCTATTGTGCCTCCATCATCTTCCAAATAACTTCTGTGATTCGTGCTTTGTCTGTACCCAGCCCACACCAAGCACTTTGGTAATCGTGGTTACATTTGGATTAACATGGCTACCTTAGTTTTTTTTTATTCCAGAAACAAAGCTAAATCTTCGTCACTTCTCACTCCTCACAGTTTGTGTGAGGTTACACTAAGACCTCTGTTCTTTCCTGTCAGCCTAAACAGCACAGCAGGGTGCCTCCACACACCAGTCCCCAAATCATGCCTCAGAGAGTGACTACAAACTGCTGCAGCCTTTTATAGTACCAAGAATTTTCTCTTTGTCTAATTAAGCTCACACTACAAAAAAAAATTCGCTTCTTAAAACCTAGACCAAAACAACTGTGTTCCCTGATACTCCAAGGAATGGTGTACCCATTCTACATTTGTATGTGAAAATCCTGGGGGCAGGCAAGTGGGGAGAAACCAAAGAGGAGAAAAGCACCATCTCACCTAAAGATAACAGAAGCATGACCTTACAGGGAAGGTGCTATTTACCCAATTTCTCTTACACTTCTGCAGTTAAATTCCATTCAGCTACAAAAAAAAAATATCCTATGCAAAATAAGCAATGCTTATGCACTCTCTCCCAACACGGCACAGAGGCTGAGCAGGATGCTGCCACTTCTCATGCTTCATTAACAAACTTATCTGCTAAACTCTATTAAGTAATTCCTCAGCAACCCTCACTGCAGGCCCTGAATTTACCAAGGTGCAGTTAATAAATTAATTAGAAGACTGGCATTTGCACAGGAGTCACAGAGAAGTTGGTTTAATTCCTCCTCTTTTTCAATATTGACATTTCTCTAGGAAAGAAAAATAAAACTAAAGAATCGGTGTTTCTGGAGGCCTGGTTGAGTTTTTAGTGTTAGCATCTCATAGGACTGGGGGTTTTGAATTTGGTTTTTCTAGTGGGTTGACCATACTAGGAGATTATTCAGAGGTAACACTCAGTTATATCACATTTACATCCCTTTGCAAGAGCAATATTCGGTAAGATGTCTAAGGTCCCCCCTTTAGGAGGACGAGTTTCTTCTGACACTTGCTTTTAATCATACCTCTAGGACTTGACTGAGCAACCTATGATGAGCAGGCTCTCTCCTGGACAGTACTCCTTCAGGAAGTAATTGAAAGGTAGATTAGAATGTTACTGAGCTATAAATGTATGCAAAGAATCATTCCTACTTCAATGTTTTAGTATCTGATAAATGTCTTTTCTGAGTAAGCACTAGCAAGTAGAATTGAGCAGGGAACCTGACAGAAGACAGCTGCTTAATCTGCCAGAAAAATGAATCTAGTTTAATCCATGTTATTTGTTTTACAAGCAGCACACAGTTACACTGCAAAAGCCCAAGAGGCTAAACTGATCTCTCTGTAGTTGCCTACTAGATGTAGAAAATCTTCATCCATGAAATCTAGATCATTTATCCATCTAAAGTCTTTCCATGATGACCACTCTACTACTAAACTTCTTTTTTGTGGAAAAAAACTTTATCTTTTTTTTCCATTTTATGATATATTTTGCACTGTTTCCCCTGTGTGTTATTTGCTCTTTGTATGTCCTTGTAGGAGACAGCCTATGTTGTTTGGTTGGCGTGCTCGACTTGCAGCATAGTTTGCAGAGAGGTGGTAGAAAGGCCAATTAAAAGCACATAATAAAAAATATAGCAAAAGCCCAAAACATTGAGCATTTCCACAGCAGTTGAGAGGTTAGTTTTTCAGGAAGCCTTCAGCTCCCTTAAAAACAGACCATTTAAGCAAAGGCCACAGGTAGTTTTATAGAACTGGGAATAGCAATTTAAATGAAGGAAGTTATCTCAGCATGTCTTCTCCTAAGCCATAGTGCTGACCAGTTATGTATCAGATGATTTTTAGGGTAATACTAGGAAATAATTTCTTCATACATCATACAGTCTGCAGTCAAACCTAGGCTTCTGAGGCAGTTCTTTGAGAAAACTAAGGACATGTCGCCTTCTCCTTAGTATTTGCTTCTGTGGCAACTTGCAGCTGGAGTGACTGTGAGACCAAGGCTTGGGGGTCATACTGATGACGAAGAGGACAGATCCCTGTGGGAAAGACATTACCTTCCCGCCTCTCCCAGACGGTGGCTGGTGCAGTGTGCTCACAGAGTCCCAGACCAAATTTCAAGCTGTGCTCCTTCGGGGGAAGCCTGATTGCAGTACCACTGCCTGCCTGCCTTGCAGGGCTCAGAAAGATAGTGATAGACATTGGGAAGAAAAATCTGACCTATTAATGCACCTTACAGGGCTCTAAATTACCTACAACCACAGAGGGGAAAAAAAGACTCGGATACTTCTCTGAACAACTCAATAACAGTCTCTGCTCAATACACGGCATCGATCAAAAGAGCAAACAGAATGTTAGGATGCAAACAGAGTGATGCTGAAAACGATATTGAAAGCGAACACCATCATATAAATCAATGAGAGAGCTTCCTCTGAACCACTGTTTGGTGCTGATCACTTCATCAAAAAAGGATGTGGCAGAAGGTTTACAGACAGACAACAAAAATGAAGAGAGGCTTGGGAAAACATTGATTATGTGGAGAATGAAATGACTGGGACAGTTCAGCTTTGAGAGGTGGTATTTAGGGTGCCATGAATAATACATTCACTAAATTGAATTCAGGAAGAGCTGGGAATTTTCTAACTGCCTAGTTTCAGTATAAAATGTGAATTTGTCAAAACAGAAGTATTCTGTAGGAATGGTTCATTTAAAAAAAAAATATTTCAAAGGAATCACAGCCAAGGTTTCTTCCTGTCAAGGACTTTTCTCCCATTAGAAACATGACATTTCCTTCAAGCAGGCTATCTGGGATCCCAGCTTTCCATGGCAGATCTGTGTCATGGGCCTCCTCAGACATCAGACCAATGATTAATTTCATTCAAAACTCCAGTGCAGAGACATTCGAAGGACAACCAAGAATTTGAAACTCAAAATATCCTCTGGAAGCTTTGGATCCAATAGCACTGTGCTTGTAGAAAGGATGGGAATCTTAAAACCCCCCAAGTTGAGCCTTTCAGGATTTCACAAGTATGGCTTGAGCACATACCATCCTTTGCTGTTCATTTGGCAAAGAAAATGAGTAGGCACACATAGAATGGAATTCAAGATGAACCAAAGGGTGTAGGCACTCTGTCTTTCCCAAGAAGTCTTCTAAGACCACAGTGAATCTGCATCAATAGTCCTCCAAAGCTGAAAGAGCAACTTAGTGGTAGACCTGATAGTGTAGGTCTGCTCCTGTGGCTGAGGAGTGCATGATATCTGCAGAGTGCATCTTATCTGCAGAATCACTTCAGGCAGTGAGAAAAGGCTTGTATTATCTCATTCATGATTTTCATTAACATTATTCATAAGAATAGGGTTGGAGAACAGCTACAGATAACTTGATGATGGCTTCTGCTGTCTTCATTTGCATTTACCTCCCTCAAAAAGGTCAGTTGCTGAGTAACCAGGTTGGTTGTAATACGGCTATGCAGGGTGATAGCCACCATCCTGTGCTGTTGCTCCTGAAATGCTGTTGAGCAATGTCAAAGTCATAGCACTAGTTCTCGGCAGAAGGCCTCCAACTGTGCCCCTCCACATCCAAAGGTCGTCCTGCATCCGTTACTGGTCATCCTCTGTCCTGAGGACAATTGCATCCACTGTTGGTCATCCCCCATCCTGAGGACAATGCTGTCCCACAAGCTAGATGTTGCCTCATCCTCTAAACAAAATCTCTGATCAACAAGGGGCAGATCAACTGCAGAAACTCGATGTTATTAAACCAACTTCCTGATGGGTGAGGATGGGGAGCAGGCCATGAAGGTGTCCTCTCAGAGGTATGGAGCAGCTGTGTGAGTAAGCCTGTCACTCCCTCACCCTTCTCTGGGCCTTCGAGGCCGTCAGCATCCATTCAGGCAGCAGAGACTGCAATATTGTCTAAAAGAAAGCTGGAAACGAATGAGCAGGAACAGAATTCACACTTCACTGAGGGTGATGATCATAGGGACAGTGATGTGCAGTCATCATCTATGTGGGGCAGGCAAAGGGACACAGTAGCACATTCTCATGAGGCCCACTGTTCTGTTGGCAAAGGTTTGTAGGAAAAAATGTCCTTTGGGAGTTCTTGGGAATGCATCTTTTCCCCAGAGCACTCTAATATCCACAATTATGACTTTCTATCCCTAATCTGGGGAACTCCCTACTTAATCCTTAAATGGAAGACATTTTTACAATTTCCTGGTTGTATGGCAGTAGCCTGCAGAGAGTTGCCCTTGCAGGATTCAGGGGAACACAGGCATAGTGGCATCATAAAATTCCTATGAAATTATATAGCAAACTGCTCTGATTTCACAAAAATGACAAGTGGCAGGGGGCACGGCAACTTGTAGGAAATGAAATATTGAATTATAACCTTTTTGAAATGTTAGAATTTTTAACAGAATAAAAATACCAATTGTGTGTTTTCGGTGTAGTTACTTGTTCATAGAAAAAGGGCACATCATTTAATGGAAAGGAAACTCAGGGAGCTGAAATCTGATTTTAAGAAAGAATACATTTAATACATCACCAGAGAAAAGCTGTGGAACTCACCATTCCAATTATATTAGGCAGGAGGAAAACATACTTGGAAAGAAAATAAAAATGGCTCACTTCAAGCCCAAAGATCACTACTAAACAAAGAAGCTCTCCAGTGCATGTACTGCTCAGTATCTCCCTGCTTTGGAAATGCCTGCAGTTTTCCCTGAAACACCCTCATTCGGTCACTCTTGGAAACAGGTTACTGGGTATCTGGAATGGCAATCTGCCTGAAGAAATCATAGTTTATTATCCTGTAGAGTTTCAGGCAGCACAGATACCCTACGCATGCAGAAACTGCAACTTGTAGATTCTAAGAAAAAGGAGGCACCGGTTACGAATTTACAGTATAAGGAAGTCACTGAAACAAGCTACGTGGCATGGAAAGTAGTACTTTTAGCAATAGTAAAATGGTGCCCATTTTAAAAAAAATATGTATGTATGTATATAAAAGGCTAGGAAACCTTCTCAGGACATTAGCTCTTTGCTACTGTTTGCCTGGATTTTACAAGAGAATTAAGAGATTGGTTTTCTCTGGACCAGCCCTAATGAGAGTCATATATCAAATTCTTGAGAGATAAATGATACGATCTGGTAAGCTGAAACCTATTTCCATTATGTACCCTAATAAAAAGTGGTGCTAGTCTATCAGAGTAGATCTTAGGCACTGCTATTCCTTGGCTTTTAAATAACATTAGTGTGTACCATCCTAGGTATTTTAAAATAATGGCTTTTAAAACAGCTTTTTCCAGAAAACCAAACGTTGGATCACTCATGCTGGAATAAGCGGAGGAGAGTCTGCTGTGAATCCCTGAGGTGTGTCACTTTAAAATAGCACAGTGCACTCTAGGGTAAATAAAACAATAGGAAATCAGGAGAGTTCAACTGCTGCAGCTATTTATTCTACAGCAACTTCAGTTCAAGCCATGCTGATAGTTTTTCTAATGCCTTAAATCAAACAGCAGGTATCTGCAGCCTCAAGGTAAGAAATGCTAAACATCTGCCAGTTTCCAGACTTGAAACATTGCAGCTGCTCTACCTGAAGGAAATTTTACTGTTAGTGTACCAGGAATCTCAGTTCTACTGTCATGTGGCATTTTCACTGAGGAATACATGATTGTCACTTCATAAAACGTTGTACAACTCCCTCTCCCAAAGATACAATTTTAAGTAATCTGCAAAATATTTTGGTTATCATATTTTTCAATTCCTTATACTGGCCACAAAAATACACCCACAAAATATTCAGTTTTACTTCTTTAACAGCCTCTAGACTCAACTCTTGCAAGCTGGCAGTGACGTGAGAAGTCATATAAGTTTCTGCTTCAGCAGTCCATCCATTTAAGCTGTACTGGCACTGTTCATGCTGACGTGTGCTTTGGCCTATGAGAAAGATCTACAGATGTAAACATAATGGAATAAACCGAATAATCCCCCAAAACAAGTATTTCATTTCTGAATGTTAATAGTCTGGTATGTATGGGCACAAGTAATTCAAGACTTTTGCCTTCCGTTTACCATCAGGTACTCCCTGTGCCAACAGAACACGTTTTGATCGGCACTGGACAACTGAAAGAGCTGGTATTAGGCATATTTTATCTAACTTGTAACTGAGTGTCATGTTCCCATAATTTATTGTTCCTCCTACAATTCTCTACTATATCTGCCCAGTTTGCAAATTTCGCTTCAAAAGTTAAAGTCCTGCTGGATTTTATGTCCTCATTTGTTGCCAAGAGCAATATCAATTTGCCAGGCTGCAGTGCATACTGCAACAAAAACCTTGGAAACCACTCTTCTGTCATCAGTTAAAATACATTTGAATTTAAGAATATGAAAAATTGTGTTGAAGTCAATAGAATTACCATGGGTCATGTCAGGGTACGTTGTGCTCGGTGCATACTCCTGTAAGGCAGTATAATCTTCAAAATATGCTCTCCAGATTCTCCTAGCGAGCAGAAGTTGTAAAGATGTAAGAAGCACATTCCATCCTTACAGTGGAAATTCATTAATAAGCCTTCATAATGCTTGCACACCAACAACAAGGTTACCAGCCTTTGAAGGCACAGCTTTTGTCCAGGAGAAGCAAAATATGTCACAAAAAACCCCAAAGTGTCTTATGTATATGTGTTCGTAAATGAAGAGTCTTGACTGTTCACCTTACCTTCTCAAAAGGTCCTGTAATTTTAATATTTATTTCTGCTTAACTATCTCTTTCTTAAATAAAAAGACGCAGGAAGCAGCAGGACTTCCCTTGTATTTTGACCATAATATTTATTTTCTCCGTTGCCTCAAATATTACATACCACAGTAGGATGTTTGTATCATTATTTTCACCTGTGAAAAATAAACAGAATGCAAAAAGCAAAGCGATTCAAAATTATCTAAAAGGTTCCCAGGCTGGAACACCTGTTTTCAAAGACTGTTTCCCTGGGAAGAAGTCGTGGTGAGGGCTGTGTTAATCAGCGGGCAACAGAAATGCCTTTTGAAAAATGTGTAGGATGAGGGAGAAGTAGGGTCACCTCATCACTGTGTCTTAAGAGACAAAAAAATTTGCTATTTAGAGATTTTGAACACAGGTTGCTGTACCTCTCCCCTGAGTTGGCCATTAGGCAGCATAACAAGCCTACTGGGGCCTTTTCATTTAAAGCCGTTGCAGAGCACTGCAGAGAGGCTTTAGCTCTGGAGAGCTGGATCCAAGCGCACTCTAATGAAGGTTCACTCCTGGGCGTTGTTCGAGCCCATTCCTGGGACTGCACTGACCTCTAGTGACTGCAGAACCAGTTAAATAACTTTAAAATGCCAGTTAAATGACCTATTTTTAAAAATAAGCATATATTTTTACACAAAGTATTGCTATACAAAGGTGCTTTAATCAGAAAATGTCTTCATTGGGAGGAAATTGTCGAAATCCCTTTTTTTTAAGCAGTCTCTACAACTCCCAAGGAATTTTTGTTCTTTTTTTTTTTTTACAACAACCAATTTTTTTCTCATTCAGATATTGATTAGAGATGAACTTTGCTACCTGAATTATTAAACAGCTTATTTAAAATATCAGTGCTTCTAAGATGCTGGGAGATAGTGTTTTTAATTTAGCCACACAAGGTTTTTTTTCAGGATGCAGGATCTCAGGCTGGGAGCTTTGCAAACTTTTAATAAAATACAGGTGGTACCACTGTTAATCTGTTTACTATCTAATATGATTCACCTACACTAGAGGTCTGATGTGCTTTCAGAAGTACCATCTGGAAAAACATTAGCATATTTTACCGTGCATAAGGCGAAAGCAACAAATCATTTCTTTTCCCTGGGCCTTTCAAATCAGCAGCAGCTTATGTACATGCATACATAATAATAATAATAATAATACAAGGGCAAGTTCAACTCTCCTCTGCCTCTGATCTTTGGCTCATTATCTCAGGACTTGTTTTCCAGTACTATCAGTTTAAATCACTGTTGGGGATTTGTCACGCAGTGAGTATGTGAAAACACAGAAACGCAATCCTTAGGGCCTCACTGCATGAAATGTCGAACCGCCTTAATTTTCTTTGGCTCCTCTTTGGGGCCCTAATGACAGGTAGAATCAGGCAGAAGGAGATTAAGTAACATAATAGGGGATGCATCTGTGATATGGAGAACACACATATATTTTTATTATTTTCATGGATCCTAGTGCTTTTGAGGTTGTGAAAAGGAAATCTCAAATAAGGATTTGGTCACACAAAGCACTGATCTCTTTCCATTCCTCTGATTTCAGTGAAGAGTAGTTAATACCTCACAGAAACTGTTAATATCTCATTGAGCCATGTATTTATTGTACAATTATGAGGTATTTCTTAGCACCTCTGACTTCCTGGGTTGAGCAAATGATGACTAAGAGAACAGTATTTGTCATTTCTCTACAGGAAGCTCCAGTGAAAAGGGAAGAGATCATAGAGTCATAGAATGGTTTGGGTTGGAAGGGACCTTAGAGCTCACTGTGTTCCAACCCCCCCTGCCATTGAGCAGGTTGCTCAAAGCCTCATCCAGCCTGGCCTTGAACACCTCCAGGGATGGGGCATCCACAGCTTCTCTGGGAAATCTGTTCCACTGTCTCATCACCCTCACACTAAAGATAATGTACTGAGGCTGTGCTTCTGGAATAATCCCGGAGCAGCCAAGTATTGCCCTCATGGCCACGTCCTTTGCCTCCTGCATTTTCTTGTCTTTCTAGTGAGCTGGGCCTGACACTTAACCTGATCCTCTGCTGGATATCTCTGCATCTTAAGATGCTAGAAAACAATTTTCTTCTGGTTTTGGCTTTGGCTTGTTGGGTTAGTTTTTCAGGGTAAGGAGGTGGGTTAAATTGCAGCAGGAGGTGCTAATTCTTTATGATCCCAGTTGGAAAGGCATTCAGAGCCTATAAAACATCTCTTAGGATGCTAGTTTTTTAAGATCACACTAAAAATAAAAGAAGGATACTATAGATAATCACATGACTCTTCAGATGCTGGGAATCCCAAGCTGTGCGGCATCAAATAGGCCTCAGACCATGGCCCAGCAAGCCCTGCAGACTCCATCCATGGAAAAGTTACCCCACTTTAATAATTTGAGCTCTTACAGGATTTTCCCAAAGGAGCCAACTCTATTCCTTATTTCTGCTGTTGAACAACTGATGTTCACATGAGAATTTCTTCTCACTGCACTATTAGCTAAAGGTGAGGCCAGGCTGGAGCCTTATATAGCTGGACACAATATCCCTCTGAATGAATATTGAAAAGAAGAAATTGCCTTTTAAATGCTGCCACAAGGCATCATGTACTACAATTTGAAAATCCTATGTCTAATTAGAGGTAGAGAAATATTTTCAATGCACTTTGTCTTTGCTTTTAAAAGGATGCTTCTAGACTGTTTTGTACACTCTGTAACTCTCAGCTACACCAGATACTCGTATGTTTTTCTATTCTCTCAGTGAAGGAAAGTGATGCCCAACTGCATACATGTTTATAACCACTGCAGCATTTTTTAAGTTCTCACACCATTATCACCCAAGGCTTATGAAAAATATTCTCAATAAAGTAGGAGAGAGAGGTGTATGACTATATTTCTCATAGAATGATAGAATTATTTCCATTAGAAGGCACTTGCCAGAAGCTGTCTGATCCATCCTCATGTTCTAAACAGTCACAACCAAGAAAAGGCTCCAAGGAGGCAAAACACTTTTATAGTTAAAGTTACGGTTGCCACTGAAATAATTACTGGATACCAGTGCTACAGAAAAAGTCTCTGGGTCTTACCTCCAAAAGTGATTATGTTCTAAGAATGACCAAAGGTCAGGTAAATGCAAAAATGGAAAAACATACAAGATAAAGATATGAAGTCACATATATGTAACAATGTAGAATAAGATTTGTTTCTTCAGAAAGAAGTATTAAAGTGACCTTCTTATCAGTCTTCCTCTCAGTCTTTACCCAATCTCTTATACTTTAGTTTAAAATGTGTGTAAAAGTATATTTCAGTTAATTCTGAAAGTTTTGCCGTGAAGTTCATTTAGTTCATAACACAGCTCTGCTGCCCTGCTAAAATGGCAAAATCTGAAGATCAAACTCAGACTGAGCCCTCAAATCTGGCAAACAGCTGAACCATCTAAGAATCTGGCTTTCGTACCAAAACAGTTAGTTTATAGAATGCATTACTACTACTGTTTACATTAAAAGTCCTCTGAAGCTGCTATGTAAAACTCATAGTATTTATTCATATTAGTACTTACGCATTAAAACATTTGTCAAACAGGGATTCTGTTTACAGATTCTTTTCCTCTCTATAAATATATTTTGCTATCAGTCTTTAGTGTACAGCCATAGCCTGCAAAAGTAATTTCAACTGTCAAATTTTCTTAACAGATTAAACTTAGTGAATATTGTGACCATACAGAGCATACTTTTAAAATTTTTATCATTTTTGAAATGCTACAGTGTACTTCCTACATCTTACTTTTGGAATTTACAATTTCATCATCTTTTGTTCTCCAGTTGATAATTTCATTATTTCAATTTAGATTTTTCTTGTAAATTGATGCGTTCACTTAATCTCTTTCTCCTCTCTCCATATTGTTGTCCTTTTCTATTCACTTCTGTGTTTTCTTGGCTCTTCTGTCAAGATAACAGTAATATTGTAAAAAATTAGAAATTGCTCATTAGTTATACAGGCAAAATTACATGTTTGCAAACAAACAAAACTATTAACTGCTCTTTCAGACTACTCAGCATTGCTCAGAATCTTGCTGATTTGGGTTGGGGAAGTTGTAAGAGCAACTTTACAATTTTCTAGGTAGCAAGAGACAGATCACTTTTACTAAAAAGACTGAATTGTAAAAATTTCTATTAAACAACTACCTGAATGGCTGTTTTAAACTTCGAGAACGTTTTTGCATGTGGATTTCTTTTCCTCCAAGTTGGTACATTATAAGATCCTGAATTGTATTTGTCTACAGAAAAAAAAAACAAAAACAAACAAACAAAAAACCCTAAACAAACATACATACTGTTTCTTAATTTCAGTTATACTTTCAGGAAAGACTCTGAGATGTGTCTTAACTTAGTCTGAGATGTGAATTAACTATTTCATTAGCTGAAGTATCATTTAATGCATTGGGTGAATCATACATCATCTGTGAAATACAAGCTAATATGAAATATGAACTTTCTAGTACTGTAAAGATCATTTGGAATCTTGCAGTGTTTCCATCAGGCTCACAGAATCTTCCAAATGAGGTGATTCTGCCACAGACAGCTTTGACTTGAACAAAGTCAATGTTCCTGTGCTGAAAATCTTCCCAAAGGCACAGAATCAGAGAATCATGTAATCACAGAATGGTTTCGGTTGGAAAGGACTTTAAAGGTCATCTTGTCCAACCTCCCCTGCAATGAGCTGGGACATCTTCAACTTGATCAGGTTTCTCAGAGCCCCATCCAATGTGGCCTTGAATATTTCCAGGGATGGAGCATCTACCGTCTCTCCGGGCAACCTGTGCCAGTGTTTCACCACCCCCACTGTAAAAAATGTCTTCTTTATAACTAGTCTAAATCTAGCCCCCGTGTGGGATCTCGGTAGAGCAAAGTAGAGGGGCAGAATTCACCTCCCTTGACCTTGGCGTGTCATCCCACAGCTTGTCATAGGCAAGCCTGATATTAGCCCCCTCAAGACTACTTTAAACCCCTGTCAATGTTTCCTGCCAGCTCATGAGCCACAAGCCTCTTCCTGCTTCGAGAAAGGTGAACCCTATCCAACACCAGCAAGCCTGGTACCCTGTAGGCTGTCCCATTATTGAAAAACCAAAAATTGTGTCAGTGACACCGGCCATGGAGCTACATAATAATAGACTGGGCTCATCTGTTTCTTCCAGTATTGTTGCCTGCAACTGGGAGGAGATATGAAAAAATAATCTGTGCTCCAATTCCCTTACCAACTGTCCCAAAGCCCTGAAGTCTCTTTTAAACCCTTTTGGATTATGCGTTGTGGCTTCATTACGACACACATGAAAGAACAGCAATAGGTAATAATCCAAGGGCTGTACCAGGCTAGGAAGTTTCTTAGTGATGTCATTAACTCAGACCCCAGGGAGGCAGCAGACCCTAAGATCTAAGAGGAAGGTCTAGCCTGCATATTGGACCCCCTGCTCCCCTCAGAAGCCAGTCGTCTACAACTGTAACCCATCCTTTCTTCCTTGTGGAGGTGGCTGTGTTACAGGGGGTAGGTCTTTCTGGCCTTGGCACCACCTCTGGTGAAGATGGACTGTCATCCATATTATCTTCTATTGACTGGCCTTCCACATCCAGAGCCTTGTACTTGTTTTACAGAGGCACCTGGGAAGGTGAGATAGGTAGGGAGAAGGTTCGCCTGCCACTCCAAACATAGACTTTCCTCCTATTACTCCTCTCCTTTATGCTGCTACCTTCAGCCTGTTGGACTCTCCTTGATCTTGGGTTTTTTCCTGGTGGTTATTCTTGGTTTTGTCTCAAGGAGGACAGAGTATGGTTCCACCAGTCTTTCCCTTTCTCAGTCTCCCTCATGCTCCTTAACCTTTCTATTTCTTTCATAGCTCTGCCACAAGACTAAGCAGATTGTCCACTTGGTCACAACTCAAACATCTGTTCTCACTACTGCCAGACTCTGGTACTCCCTGCAGCCCAAGACATGGATGGCTGCATGTTTATGTGGGAGCTCTGTCTGAGTTGCCACATCCTTTCTGCCAAGTGCAGAAGACATGGCTTTCTGCTGGGAGGATACCATAACCATGCTCCTTCTGAGAGGGTGACCACTACTGATTGAACTCACCCCTTGACATGGAAAGGTGACTACACCCTTCCTGTACGCTCTTCCACTCAAACTACCGTGCAAACTGATACACTACAGCCTGGCTGATGTGCCACGCTCTGTTTGCCAACTCCATTTGCAGAGAATTTAGATTAAATGAATCCATAATCCAATCTTCCGTTTTATCTCTGCTTGTGAAAGCACTAGATGAAAGGCAAGATCATGTTTTTGTGCTAGACAGCTGATTTTGCATCAGAGTATTCTGCCTAATGACTAATTGTTTTCTGTAAAATTTGGGTAAAAAATCATTGTTATTAATACTCTGGTTGTCTGTTAATCTCAGATTAATTGCATTAATTCAAATTATTAATTGCACGATGATCCTAAAGTACTCAGTTTATGCACAACATGTAAATATTACCATAGTTTTCCGTTTGGATCCAAAATCTTCTATTTGTGTCAAACTGATTCTTTGGTTTGGAGCTTTTCTGACTGTATGGCTCACGTACTGCTGAAAAAAAAAAGGTAGCAAAAATGGTGACAAAAATGAAGATCACCTTTTTTTTGAAATGCTGTACCCTTTCTTTAATCTGGAAATTTGATAAGATGTATTCTTCACATTAAGAATGTTATCTCTGTCATATCTATACCAAACTGTACACATTTAATCAAAGCAAATATTCAAAGAAAAGAGAAAAAAACCCAAACTATTTGCTGCTGAGAAAAAGCAGTGATGTTTGGATTCATTTCACTTCACTTTATTCATCTGAAAGTAGGGAAAACTCTGTCTGAAGGAGATTCCTTTTATTGGAAATTAAGACAGGGAGTCACCTGAAGGTAGAGTTCCAATTCCAACCCAGCATAAGAGAGATGACTGAAACAGGCAGGACGCAGTATCTTGCTTAACTTATGATTATTTAAATTATTTACTACTAAATTTCTTGATGAAGTGACAGATGAAAAAACGGAATGATCCAGAGTAACCATGGAAACGGAAAGCAGAAAGGCAAATAAAGCCCAAATGATGGACTATATTGCGTGAAGCTATATTAGCAAGTTAAAAATAAAGCAAAAGATGTAAAATTATGGTTACATCTGAAACAGACTGCCAGAAAGAAAGATACCAGACTCAGAATCCTTCTTGTAGGGTGCTTGTAAAATTTATGACATAGCCTGTGCTTTCAAGGGAACAGCAGTCTTTCAAAGATGGAAAAAAGATAAATGAAAATATCACCCTGACTGAATGGCAGCAAAAATGACCTCAGTTTTCTGTCCAACATAAGCCAAGCACAAAAAATAATAATATAAACCACAAAAACTTACAATCCATTTAAATCAATAACAGAAGTTTAAATAAGACCACGCCCTTGTTTATTCAAGAGGAAAAATGACCCTAAATAATGAAAATAATCATAAATCCCTCACAATCAAAACTCCAGTGGAATCCTAGTTGTAGAAAAACATTGTGCAAAGAAAAGCCATTCTTTTGCCCCCTGCTGAGAGGCAAAAAGTTGAACAAGAAACATTTCTTGAGTAGAAACAGAAATTCTACTGCAAAACTACTACTACTATTATTGTTACCAATATTTAGAGTGAAATGAGAAGTTAAAGGTGAACTATTCTGAGGTTTATTAAATATTTCCAAAGAAAAATCACATAAAAGATGCTGTAAATAGTGGGGATTGGTATGGGAGTGCACATCAGCACATTCATGCCTCTATTTAACACAAATAATGCCTGCTATGAAGGTGGCTAAATTACTGGTCATGAATATTCTGTCTGACTAATTGTAAAGCTTCATCTATTACTCAAAACTTGGCATAGTACAGGAGGCCAGAAGACAAGATCTGAAAAATGTTCTGTGTAGATAGTCCAATCCAAATACAGATTGTCCACAGTTACAGAATCACAGAATCTTCTAGGTTGGAAGGGACCTTAAAGATCATCTTGTCCAACCGTCAACCTAACTGAC
>JAOQGH010000001.1:45828020-45875233 GCA_025769975.1 Gallinago jamesoni
CGGGGCCGTGGGCGCGCTGAGGGATGCTGGAGGGAGGCGACCGCGGCGCGGCGCGGCGCGGCCCGCCCCGCCCCGCCCCGCCATCCCCGGCGCACAGGGGCGCTGCTGGCGATCGCTCGCGCGCGCGGGCGGAACGGCGGACTCCATTTCCCGGGGCGCAGCGCGGGCGGGCGGGGTGGCGCAGGCGCAGGTCGGGCTCAGCGCTGGGCCGGTCGGCGGTGGCGGGCGGCCGGTGCCATGAGGCGGCGGTGCGCGGTGCAGCGGAAGGTGCCGTGTCTGTTCGTGACCGAAGTGAAGGAGGAGCCGTCGGCCAAGCGGGAGCGCCAGGTGGCCGTGGCGGGCCGTGGCCGCGTCCGGAGCCGGAGGCGGGTCCATTGGCGGGCCCGTCCCGAGCCCAGAGCAGTCGCTGGGCCGCGCGTAGCGGCGCTGCACCGGCGGGTGGGGGCCGTGGGGAGAGGCAGTAGTAGGGGCCGTGTCAGCCCCGCTGTGGTGAAGGGGACACTCCAGTAGCGAGAGGCTTCGCTGCAGACAGGCCTTGAGCGACATGCAGGGGGCAGTTTTGCATAGGGTTCCCCCCTTCAATGGGGGAAAGAAAGGTCGTTTAGGTGCCGTTTCAGCTCTGTCCTGCTCTTTTCCTGGCAAGTGCATCCAGGTGCTCACCCTGCTGGTGGGTTTGCTTTCTTAAGTGCCGGGAACAGCCATGGCAAGGAAGGAGGCCGCTCCAACGTGACCGCACTGGGATCTTGTGTAAAACCGTCCTGGTCTGTGAGCCTTGTTGGGGGCAAAAAAAAAGCTGTTACTCTTCTTTCTTTTTCTTTTTTTTTTTTGCCTTGAAAAGAGTGTCAGGCATATGATAGAAGTATTGATTTGAGGCTGTAAGATGTGGAGTACGGACAAAGGTGAAAATAATTGAGCCCAATCCAAGTTACTTCTTCCCGAGGTGTAAACGGCAGTGTTGAGACAGGTTGGGGTGGCGTTTCCCTGTCTAGCTGTAGACCTCCAACGTGTGTTTCCCAATTCTAGTAGCAGCACCTCCTGCTGCCTGTTGGCTGCATGGTGAACTTGAATCCACCTGGGTGACTTCCTGCCCTTGGTGTTTGACTTCTGGATGGAAGAGCTGAAATGAGTGCCACAATGACTGTAATTTAATTGTTTAACTCCCAGTACCAGCACCATCTTCATAATGATCATGTCTGGGTAATTCCCTGTGGTGGTTAATTTTCTGCTTAGTAGCTGATATGGGGCCTTGTTTTGGCTCTGTGCTGAAAACAGTCTTGATAATACGGGGGTGTTTTCATGGTGTGGTGCTTAATTGCTAGCTGGGCTTAAAGAAAAAATTGTCCCCAAATTAGTTCCTTCATATACAGAAAGCCAATGGGGGATTAGATCTGGAAGTAGTATACGCTATTTTTTTTATTTCAGAGTGCAGACAAGGATAATACAGGGGGTTACAACTGCTAGGGAGGAAGAGGGGTAGTGGTGGGAAAACCAACAGTTATGTTTTGTCGCTACTCTGAAAAATCTTCTGTCTCATGGAATCATACATGCTTCATGATATGGTTACAAATCTTATTACTAAAATGTAAAACAGGCATGTAATGTAACGAGAGCATGTACAAGGTTCTCATTTCATGAATTCCAAATTCTGTTTCAAGACTTTATCAAGACAGGGACTTACTTTGTGTTTTGTGAGCAGAGACAGTGACCAGCTTACAAGTTAAACTTGACTGGGGAGAGAGGAGGGAGGGTGATGATTATGCAGAAAACTATTTGAATCCAATCGCAACTGATTACGTGTTTGCAGTGAAACTGTTACAGAAGTCCTGCTAGAAATTTGAACTAGTCGTGACTGGATATTTGTTTCAAACCCCAGATCACTTATTTCTTTGCTCCTTTTAAGCGGAAAAGCATTTAGTAGACAGCACTGATACTGAGTATTTAACATCAGGATGCTTTTGCCACCTTGCATTCAATGGTCTGTATATTGCACTGACATGGTGCTGTTGACTTTCTTCTCCAATCTGCAAACTTGGAGCAGCTAGTCATAATGAATTTTTATTGCCATTGTAGTACATGAAGGCACATCTCAAAATGTTGCAGCTTGGCCTGGAACCCTTCGAGTTGATATGCACTATGTAAAGTAGAAGGCAATGTCCTTTCTAAGTACTAATCAAGAATGGAAAAGGGGGAGAGTTTGCAAAGAGATTGCCTTTATTCTTTTGTCTTAGCGCGTCTTCCAAACTGTCATGTTGAAGAAGCAATGGTGTATTTAGATAATATTAGAAATCAGCAATATTATGTGTCATACTGGATTTACAGCGTCCAGTTGTAAGGAGCAAGAAGGCATCTGAGAACAAGGCAGCAACATAGCTGTGACGAGGGTTTAAAATGCCTGTGTTCTTTTCAGCCATTTAAAGTTTTGGCAACTGAGACTATAAATGAAAAGGCGCTAGAGGCAGATATATACAATGCAATTCCTACTGAAAAGGTGGACGGAACCTGCTGTTATGTAACTACCTATAAAGGTAATAAGGAAGATTCATATGCCATTTTTTCATGCTAATTAGTAGCCTTGTTTTACATAGTTTTCACTTTTATTGTATGATTTGTTAGATTACAGCTGTTGTGAATTTAACTCTCATTAAACATCTTGACCACAAAGAATAGATACCATAACTACAGTGGGTGTTTATAAAATTGTTACAGATTTTACTCTAAAATACGTGAAGTATGTTTTAAGTGAACATGCCAATCAAGGAACTATTCCAGTTATAATAATTCTTATTAGTAAGTCTTCCTTGCACACCAGAATCTATATAGTAAAGGATGTCTAATTTCCTTGAGAAGGATTAATAGAAATGGGGAGGCTAGAAGGAAATAAGACTGTGCTTCATTGCATCACTGTGGTTCTTTCCTTTACCTAAAATTGTAAAGAAACTTTGTGTTAAACTAGGCAAGATTCTATGAATAGATTTTTAGATTGATATACAGTAATACATTTGTGAATTTAACTAGTGTCTTTGGATCTAAAATTTCTCCAGTGGCAAATGATAATTCATATCTTACCTTTTGTATAGTTAATCACAGTACTCTGCAGGGTATGGTTACCTCAGTAAACTGCTGGTTTTATCCTTCTGGAAACTCTAGGGCAACCCTATCTATGGGCCAGGCTGGATCGAAAACCCAACAAACAAGCTGAAAAAAGGTTTAAACGATTCTTATATTCATTGGAAGACTGCAAAGGTTAGTGAAGATTTTTTGCCTTCTTTTTAGTAATCTAAGTTATGCTGTTGAAAAACACCTCTGGTCTACTACAGGAAATGTCAGTGATCCTGTTCCAGTTTTTTTTGATGTTGCTCTTAAGTTTACTTTGAGGGAGCTTTAAACATGAATCAGTGGGGAAAGGAATACCAGCAGGGTTGCAGGAAGTAATCCAAGGGTTGGCGTGACATGGACAGAGGGTGTCAATGCTAGTGGGAACATTTATGCTCTTCCCGGGAACACAAAAGGCTTGGGACAGTATCTGAAATGTTTGTGCACCAAGACACACCGTATAAGAAACAGGATGAACTGAAGTGTTGGTCAGCTCCCAGAGCTATGATGTCATTGGTGTTACTGAGACTTGGTAGAAGGAGTCCACGATTGGAGTGTTGGGTTGGAAAGCTATAGGCTGTTTAGGAGGCGTAGGCACGGCAGGTGAGGTGGAGATGTTGCACTGTATGTAATGGGGAGGTTTGACTCTCAACAGTCCTTACAGTTAGTGATGACGTGTTTGAGGATTAGGGGAATGGAAAACAAGGGAGATGTTCCAGTGGGTGTCTACTACTGATTGCTCAGCAAAGATGTAAATACTGATGAGTTATTTTGTAGGCAATTAAGGAGAATATGGGAGATTTCAACTTCCTAGACATCAACTGGGAATATCATACTGCTGTGACAAGCAGGTCTTGGAAATTCCTGAAGTTTGTAGGAGATAGCTTCTTGTCACAGGTACTCAGTGAACTAACTGGGAAAGTCGCCCTCCTAGACTTGCTGTTTGTGGATAGAGAAGGACTCACGGGGGATGTGATGATAGGTGGCTGCCTTGGCCACAGTGGTCACAAAATGGTCGAGTTTAAACTTTTCAGAGTAATAAAAAAAAGGACAGCGGAGTTCCTGCCCTGGATTTCAGGAGAGCAAACTTGAAACTATGCAGGGAGCTATTTACAAGAGTACCCTGGGAATCTGCTTTTGAGGGCTTAGCAGTCCATGAGTGCTGGGTAGTTTTTAAGAAGCACAGGACCAGGCAATTCCACTGTATCCTAAGTCAAGCAAGCAGGGCAGAAGACCAGCTTGGATAAACAGGGAACTCCTCATGGAACTGAAGAGGAAAAAGAAATTGTATGATCTCTGGAAGCAAGGTCAGGCTTCACAGGAAGATTACAGAGCCGTAGTTTGTATGTGGAGGGAGAAGACATGAATGGCCAAAGCTCAATTAGAGTTGAAACTGGCCAGTGTTGTTCCAGACAACAAGAACATACTTTTAAAAGTATGTTAATAGCAAGAGGAAGCCTAAAGAAAACATTGGAATGACACTTGTTGGAGATGGTCACCTGCCTAAAAGGGATGAAGAAAAAGTAGAGGCATTCAATGCTTTTTTTGCCTCAGTCTTTAATAATACTGCTAGACCTTGGGCTGACTGGTTCCCTGAGTCGGAGGACCATGAGTGTGGGAACACTGACTTTCCATTTGTGGATGCCGAAATTGTAAGGGGGCAGCTGTGTCAGCTGAATGCTCACAAGTCCCTGGAGCCTGATGGGGTTCATCCCAGAGTTACTGAGGGAGCTTGTGGATGTTATGGCAGGACCCCTCTGGATCATCTTCTAAAGGTCTGGGGGAGGTCCTTGCTGAATGGAAGCTAGCCAGTATTACTCCAATCCACGAAAAGGGTGTGAGGGAAGACCCAGAGAACTACAGACCTGTTAGTCTAACCTCAGTTCCTGGAAAAATCACGGAGAAGGTTCTACTGGGTATTATTGAAAGGCATTTAAAGAATAATGCCATCATCAGGTTCAGTCAACAAGGGTTCACAAAGGGAAGGTCCTGTTTAACTAATTTGATATCCTCATATGATAAGGTTATCTGCCTAGGGGATGAAGAGAAGGTGGTGGATGCAGTAGTTCTGGATTTTAGTAAGGCTTTTGGGATAAGTTGTCCACCTGTGGGATGAGCTGGGTTCGCAGTGCACTGAGTGAAGAACTGGCTGAAGGGCAAAGCCCAAAGGGTTGTAGTGAATCGGACTACATCTGGCTGGTGACCAGTCACCAGTGGTGTTACTCAGGGTTCAATTCTAGGGCCAGTTTAGTTCAATATATTTATCAACAATCTGGATGCAGGAGTTGAATGCACCATTAGTAAGTTTGCTGATGATACCAAACTGGGAGGTGCTGTTGATTCTCTTGAGGGACAAGATGCCTTGCAGAGGGATCTAGATAGACTGGAACATTGGCTATAATTAATGGGATGAAATTCAAGAATTCAAAATGCCAAATTGTGCACCTAGGGTGGAGTAATGCTGGGCACAAGTATAAACTGGGAGATGAGTGGCTGGAGAGCAGCCCTCCAGAAAAGGGTCACTGGGTGCTGGTCAACAGCAGGCTCAATATGAGCCAACAGAGTGCCCCGGCAGCCCAGAGGGCAAATCGCATCCTGGATGTATCAAACACAGTATAACCAGCTGGTCAAGAGAGCTGATTATTCCACTGTATTCAGCGTTGGTGTGACTCACCTTGAATATTGTGTGTGGTTCTGGGCCCCACAGTTTAAGAAGGATGTGAAGGTCTTTGACTTTGTCCAGAGGAGGGCAACAAAGCTGGTGAAAGGGTGGGAAGGAATGCACTAAGAGGAGCAGCTAAGGACATCGGGCTTGTCTAGTTTGGAGAGAAAGAGGCTGAAGGGTGACCTCATTGATCCCTACAGCTTCCTGAAGAAGGAAAGTGGAGAGGGAGGTTCTGAGCTCTTCTCCCTTGGAAACAGTGATAGGATGTGTGGGAAGGGTTCAAATCTGCACTGGGAGGTTTAGACTGGACCTTAGGAAGCATTTCTTTAATGAGAGGAAGGTCAAACACTGGAAAAGGCTTCCTGGAAGGTGGTCAATGCCCCAAGCCCGTGAGCCCAAATTCAAGAGGCATTTGGATATGCTTTTACTTGTTCAGCCCTGAAGTGGTCAGGCAGTTGGACTAGATGGTCATTGTAGGTCCCTTCCAACTGAAAGAGTCTATTCTACTTCTCTTGCTCTAGTTTAAATATAATATTAGCTATTTACGTAGCTATTTTTTAATCCATTAGTGTTAAAGTACTTAAAGGATACTATGCTTCTTTAAGCCGTCCTAATTGTAGACTGTTTGAGCGTGCCAGATGTTGGGGCTTATACAAAGGAACGGGGGCTACGTCTGTAAAACAAGGTTTAGATCAATGGTATTTAAATACTTGCATTGAAAGATGCTCAAAATGTAAAGTTGGTTAACGGTTTGCCAAAAACTGTGTGTCACTTTTATATGTCTAGAATTTGTTTGGAATGTTGAAGAGGATTTCAAGCCTGTTCCAGATACCTGGATTCCAGCAAGGGACATAGAGTTCGCTAATGGCAATCCTTTGCCTGATGAAAATGGACATATGCCAGGTACCTATGATGCAGCACAGGTAAAATGGGGGAGAGAAAATCCACTTTTATAGTGAATTAGAATTAGTTCCAGAGTTAAAAGTAGTAGTTGGCCTTTTCAGAAAACAATTGGAATGGCATTCATTCAGTGTCCAGAAAGGCTTTGTTCTTCTGATACATTGAAAATAATTGCAGTTTGTTTGGCAGACTTACAGCTGAAGGCAGAGTTGTCATGTTTGCATTGTCACATTCCTCTGACATTTCTCTGAGATACAACATAGTTTTTCTTGTTAGTCTTTCTGTTTGTAGTTAACTGTTGGGTTGGTTGGGTTTTTTTTAATGCATGTACAGTTCTCGTATGCATTTGATAACTTCAGATATTTCCTTTGGTAAAATGTTGTGGTTTCTCCTAGGTTGGGTGCCTGTGGAGAAGAACAGTAAGCAGTATTGCTGGCACTCCTCTGTTGTAAATTATGAGGCTGAAATAGCACTGGTATTGAAACACCACACTGAGCCAGGGCTTCTGGAAATCAGCCCGGTGCCATTATCAGAAATTTTAGAACAAACATTAGAGCTTATTGGGACAAACATTAATGCAAACCCATATGGTAAGTTTGTATGGTCTGATCTTCAATATATTTTTTTGGGGTGTTATTTTTGAGTGAAAACTATGCATTTTCTTTGTATAAGTTTTTTTTAGAAAAAGTTCTAAGGTAGCAATGTACCATTTTTAGAAAGAAAGGAAAGGGATAGCTCAAAGAACGCTCACCCAGAAATACTTACGTCAGAAAGCTGAGTTGTCATGAGACTATTTATGTCTGTTAAACCTCCTTCCACTTGCATGTTCTTTAGGAGTTACTATAAAATTGCTTTCTTTAGTCCTTCAAAAAATATTCTGACTAGAAAAGTTGTTTTAAACATTACAATTAAAATATTTTTTAGGATTGTTTGTTCGTGCCTTTTATTGACTTTTTTTTACTTGCTCTTCTGGCGCTGTTTAGTCTGTTACAGTAGAACATTTTACTCAGCCTTTTTTTTTTTTGAGTCCCTAGAGTGAGTTAGAGCAATTTTAAAATTATGAATTACTGTAATTTTTTTTAATAAATGTAATTTAAACTAAATTTTGGTTGTGGCTTCTCCCTTTAAAAGCCTTATAACAGAAAACGAGTTAGGTATGAACACAAGGGAGTTCTAAATTGTGAGCTTGGGATAACTTGCTAGGATGGATAGGAAAAATAGTAGTACTTCGTCTATGCGTTTTCTCAAAATCTAAAGAAACTGCAGCAAAAAAATCCTAGTAGCTGTATCCTTAGATGAAGGTTCATGTTGAACGGTCAATGAGGAGGGAATGGATTTATTAACATATTATTAACATAATACTAACATATTAATACTGGTTTAAGTATTAATCCATTTTCATAAGAAAATATACCGGATTTTCAGGAACTAAGGTGTCTTTGCTGTGTGTCATGATGTGAAGCATTGAGCTAGTAGCTTTATGGTTACTGAGGAGGTGACCACAAGAACAAAACATGGTTATTTTATATTAATAAAAAGTTATGAGAAGACAGCTACATTTGATACTTAAAAGTATATTTAACTGTTCTCTAAAATGCAAGACAGTATTGTAGTATCTAACGGAAGTCTACCTTTATAGCTATCTTAAAAGCATTCTATAACAAGCACAGTGAGGAAAATCGTAAGTTATGGCACATAACTAGCAGGAAGATTTTTATTTCTTTTAACAGGATTAGGAAGCAAGAAGCAGCCTGTACATCTCCTCATACCACATGGAGCATTTGAAATAAAGAATCCACCTGCTTTGAAACAAAATGACATAGTGTCTTGGTTTGAAGGCTGCAGTGAGGGTAAAGTTGAAGGAATTGTGTGGCACTGCCATGATGGGTGTTTAATCAAGGTAACTATATAGATGGACACGTGGAAAGCACTACAATAATTCATAGTATTTGAAGCATTGTGATGTATTCACTTTTTGTCTTGTTTTCAAATTCTTTACTAGTAAATGTTCTTCTAGCAAATTAGGTGACAGTACAAGTAGTCAAGCCAGTGAATCACTACAATGATACCATACTAATCTTTTTCATTATCTACACTATACTAATAACTTAAAATAATTGAGATCATAAAAAAAACATTTTCTTACCTGTCTGTCCAGGCAGACATTTAAAGCTCAATTCTTATATTTAAAAAATAATTCCTTGTAATGTTAATTTATAGAACAAGTATTGTTAATAAGAATGTGGGTTTTTTATTAATTAGCAAGTTTATATTATTTCTGCTGCTGTGGAGAACATCTTAGTTCTTGTTTGCCTTTTGTGCTTCATTGCTACTCATGTTATTTAGGTAACATTACTGATTATAAGTGCCCTAATGCAGAGGATCCTAGAATTAAAGCTCACGAATCCACACCCCTGAAGTTGCGAACTATTCGGCTACTATATCAAAATCTCTAAATTTATCTTATTTCTTTTTATTTTAGCTCCATCGCCATCATCTTGGTTTACGCTGGCCGCTTGCCGAGACATACCTGAATTCTCAGCCTGTTGTAATTTCTTTTAATAGAACTAAATATGACTGTGACTTTGAACCAAAGAGTTTGTTTCACCATTTCTCAAACTTGGACGGGCAAAGATTTGACAGACTCAAAGATATCAAGTTTGATGCTTGAAGTGATTTTTCCCTCAAGTTAATTGTCATATGTGCTGTATTCCTTTTACTTGTGTCTACCACAGAGCTTTTTGCAAATAACTGTCTAGCTTAGGCAGCAGCCTAGGTACTATACAAGTTTAACTTTTTCCTAAGTGACTATTTTATATAACAAGAGTTCCAACATCCAGAGCAGAAATCTAGCTTTCAGCATGCTTATTTTCAGTTCTGAAAAATCCTTAACTTTTGAACTCATTTCTGGAAAAAGTTATAATTGGTGTCTAACACTGGCTGGTCCCAATAGCTTAGCTAATGGACGCAATCAACTGTAAAAGTTCCATAGGTTGCACTTCTATAAATATAATTATTATGACACTGTCAGTTTTAGGATCTAGATGTTTTTTAACAGTAAAGGACATATTTCAGGTAGGACCACAATTAGTTCTGCAATTTGATAATTTTTTTTAAAGCTGTAATAATTTCTTTGGGGGGGGGGGGGGGGCAGAAAATTTAACTGTATTAATTAAATTTTAGCTGCAGCAATATAAAAGTTTGTTCAAAAACAATCAAGTATTTGGGGGGGGGGGGCAGAACTTTTCACTGTATTATTTAACTTGTAGCTGCAGCATTATCCTACTACTTGAAAATCTAATTAAGCTACACCCTACAGGTAATTCCACTATTTTGGGACAAAAAGAGTAAATAATAAAAAGCATTCTACTGTTTTGGAGATCCTTAGTATTTAGAGAGAGATGTGACTTGGCTTAATACCCATTTTCAGATGGCTTGCCAATTAGGAAACTACATCAGGGACATTAATTAAGATGTCATATAAATAATACAAATGAGAACATGTGATCATTTGAGTTTGCTTTATTTTATCTGTGCTATAAAAGCATACATCCAGCTATATAAAATATACAAAATGAAAAATCATTTATCTACAAAAATACCATCAGTTTGGCTGGAATACTGTAACTTTATTTTCAGTTCTTGGGTTTTCTAAAATTGAGGTAAAAGTCCAGTACACTGACCCTGAGTCCATAGTTAAGAAGTATGATAGCATGAGACAGCAATAACAAATTACATATTCTTGCAAATCTGGAATTTAGCATACTTAGCACATTTTAAGAGTTTCTTAACTTATAGGATAAGTCCAAGGTTTCAACTTCACCTGACGTCTGTATTACCCAAATTACTGTTCTGAATGAAAATATCATATTTCAAAGGAGTTGGGAGAAGTAAAACTCATTTTTATTTTGACTGGTGTATATAAGTACTGACCATAATCTGTTGACTCATCCAATTCTGCACTCTTAGATAAGTGCCAAACTATTGTAACTTTAATAGAATTGTATCATTCCACAATAAAAACAGACAAATAAATAACTATTATGTGATTGTCCTGGAATTTATTTTCTATATCAATACTGAGGATAGTAAGCACTAGCCTAATGAACAGTATTGTTGCCTGGACTATCCACTTGAATCCCATACTCTTCAGAAAGCTGCTTTAATCTCTCTTCTAAGATAATATTTTTTTTTACTTCTTCATTGTAGTTGTATTTCAGATCCTCAATTTCTTCAACAATGGAAGGGTCAAAGTTTTCTAATTCTCTTCTCAGCTTATTTGTTTCTTCCTATTAAAAAAAAAAACGAAGGAGTACCACCTTTATCCAGAACTTGGGAGAAATACATGTTAACAACAGCTTTTTTTTTTGCCTTAAGAGGCTAAATGATGAGAGAATAAGCATGTTCTCTGGAGACACAAAAACCTACCCATGTTCACTAACAACAAAATAGGCTTCATAAACATAATGTTTAGAAATTGACTGTCATAAAATATTAGTTTAGATATCAAACACGTTTTTTCTAGCTAACAGTAATTGCTAACTGTAATGCTGCTCATTATCTTGCCTAGGATGATCCTTGCAACTCACCTTTAATTGCTGTTTTTCCAACTCTGAGGCTTTCAGCTTTGTCTGGAGATCAGCTATTTCTGTCATTACCTTGTCATTTTTATCCTTCTCTACAGTTTCATTATGTCCTACAAAAATAATGATAATTTCTTATAGAATTTAAGGTAATGAAAATCAGTGGCATGAATAATCTTGTAACAGTAATTCTGCATCTCCTGAAAGCTGAAGCAGTTCAAGTGTGCAAACCTAACGGATCAAGAACCACCAAAAATTCAAGTCATACGGGCTTTTATTTAATTCCTGCACAAATTAGGTGCTGGTGTCTAGTTCCTGTCATTGAATGCCATGTTTGAATGGCCAGTCTATTAAGATACTTTTGAAAAATATGACATGCACGGTTTCTCTGAATTAAATGAAGGAAACTTGGAAATAACGTAGTATAAGGATCTTGTTAATTATATTCATAATTCCAAGAGGGTTAATTTTTACTCTTTTTTTTTTTCCCCCAGCCGTATGGCAATGTGCTGCTCTATAATGCTCTGCTTTTCCCCATAGGACTGATACCTGCTAAGTCTTAAATCATTCACGGAGCTGGTGTGTGGAAATAGCCACTCGTTCTCTGGCAGCTTAGAACTCAAGGCAAAAGGGGCGAGCGTGAGGGTTTCAGTGAATGACTGGTATCTTACAAGCAGTCTTTTGAGGTTTATAAAACAAATAGTGACATGAGCTACACATCTTCTTGGAAAGGGAAATCTTACAAAGATTACAGCCTCTTGATCAAGATAATTAATCACGGAGATATTTACTAACACTTTTCTTTAAAAAGCTTGTGTAAGTACTCAAAAACCCAAGACCTTCATCTGTTCTGGCTAACACTAGCATTAATACAATTCAAATAATTCTGTAGATTTATTATCATTTTGCACACACATATTAAATAAAAGTAGTTTTAGGCTTAAAATGCATGAAGGTCTTTATTTTAGGTATTGAAAATGATTACCAGCTGCAGAACCTTCAATGGTATGCGTGTATATGGGGTGCTTATAATCCTCCACCTGGTAAGCTAGTTCTGCTTTTTCCTTCTCTAATTGATTATTCGTTAACCTGGAATATAAAACAACTTTAGAATACTTTTTAAAAAAATATTCCAATATTCTAAAATATAAAATATGTAACAAAAATCTCAATGGTCATTTCATTGTCATTCTTATTTCATAGATATTGGCTGAGGTATTTAGTTATTTAAAAGTACATTACCTTAAAAGGTGAAGCTCCCTCATGAGGCTCTGCTCTGTCCTTGCACCTTCAGGAAAGTGTTTGAGAAGCTCAAGCTTAAAAGAAAAATTAAGATTAAGTTTTGCACTTGAAAACAGTATCCATAGATAACACAGTTCAGATGGACTTCTCATTGATACAGGATTAAAAAAATGAATGAAAATAGTACTAAGAGTGTAACCAACTTTTTGGTTATCACAGAGAAAAAATCGCCAGGTGTTCAACAGTGTTCAGACAGTTTCCACAAAGCTAAATATCTACAGCCTTTTTAAAGTTGGTATAGATCATTTCTACATATTTCATGAAGGGTGAAGACAAAATTATTAAAAATTAGATTTACAAGCAAGGTTAGATATGTAGCTATATTGGCATAATTTAAATATCAGCTCTTTAAGCATATGTATAAGTGCTTTAAAAATACTATTAACGTGCTTTTTTGCATACTTAGGTGCCAAAGTTCCTTTTTAAATGTTATATGAAAAGCCTGTGATTTTGGAATGAAAACCCAGATGAGTGTATGTTGAGTAGAAACAACCAGCAGAGAGGGAGTTGGCTTCTAGAACTGCCTTTCTCCAGAAGATGCAGGAGCAAAAAGTCAGTGTTTAGATATGAGATTATATATAGGTTTTGAATGCAGTGACAATTTATCAACTCTCATAAGGCTACTACAACTGTGATAGGCTTTTGTTCCATTACTACCTAAAAGGGTAAGGATTTGGGCTTTTTCCACAATCAATCTCTGTTTCTTTGAAATGCAGTTAACCATGACCACATCCCTTCATCGGTATCTGAGACATGAAAGAAACTGCAAACTGTGTTGCTCCAGAGTAATGTCACATAATGAAAGAATTCTGTGTTAATTTTGCTGCTGGTGTACACTTCATGTTAATAATGCTGACTTTAGAAAAGGGAAACCAAGCAAAAATTAACAAAATAATTGTTTTACAGGACTCAATTCCAAGTTTTATTTATTGAACATGTTTACTTGCTTATATATATATGTGTGTGTGTATATATATATATATATATATATATATGACTTTCTATATTGAAAGTTGTATATTCAATACCTTACACTGAGACTGGCCAGTACACAATGTCTGGGGAAGAAAACCGTGCACGTATTAGTAAATGAGAAGATGGAAACTAATCTAGGTGGATAGTGTTAGGGCTACATCTCTGGAGTACCCAAAGGCCAAAATTGGATACATCTTTTCAAAGGTACCTGAATTTAAAATCCATCAAATCTTTCATGTGTGAAATAATATTTGTAAGACTTATTAGGGACTGTATGAAAGAAGCCATATTGGAAATAGGATCCTAAAGATCCCTGTTGGATAGCAAAGTCAATCCCCCAAAAATGACCTGTAAGGAAGAAGGAAGGTCGCTGGTGCAAACGCACTTTGTGGAACAAGCCAGAAAGATTTTTAAGACCATTTGAACCATCTGTACTTACATGCTTTTGTGTGGTCAATGAAACTATAATATAAAAACCTTACAGAATAATACTGTAGAAAAAAATTAATTTTCCCCTAAGACTGCAAGTCAAGAATATTTACTGATAATATGTGGTAAACCTCATTAATTGGCAAAAATATGTAAATATACTCCCACAACTATCATGGAAAAAAATCTGTAAGAGCATGGACTAGAGAAAAAAAAATACTCTGCCACTATTACAAGGAAATTAATTATATTAAGCAATCTATTCTCAGAGTCATCTGGCTAAATTTTACTCACCTGTTCTTTTAGATCTTGTAAGTTTTTATCAGCATTGTGTTCACGTTCTGTTGCTTCCTGAAGCTGCCGTTTAAGGTCAGTAATGCTTTGGGTTTTTTTAGCAATATCCATTTCCATTTCCTTCATCTTAGTTTCGTGCATCCTGGTAGTATTTTTAGTTAGAAAAAGATAACAGTAAAAGCTAATACTTCTGCAGAAGTAGAGATTAAAATATCTATAGGAGATTTAATGCCATAAAATACACCCTAAAATATGTTTGGGGCATTGGCCTTGAAATAATCACTGGTTTTATTTGTAAGTGAGCTGAAAGAAGCATAATGAAAAATGCATTTTTAATTGTAGAAAAAAGGCCTTTCCAAATGTCACAGTTTTGTGGATCTCATTTTTTGGCTGTACTTTAATAAAGTGGGACTGGACTTTCAGTGGTATTGCACATAAACGCCACATTACCTTATGCTAAAAATATGCACATATTTTATTGATGCAGTGTGCACATTGGTCAGGTATCACTTCAGTGTAGTACCTTTGACACTATTGTTCTTATGATTTAATAATTTATGTAAAATAAATTGATGTACTGAGAAAAGGGCTACTACAGATACAGAAGATGAAAACTCCAAGGGCAAAAATTTTCTACAAGAAACTATGTTTACCCTGGAGTAACATCAGTCTGAGGAGGATTCCGTTTTGAGCCATACAAGGCTACAAATGGGTTTTTGTAGAATCATTGAAATGTTGGTTGGAAGGTACCTCTGGAGACCATGTAGCCCTGTCTCCCATCTGAAGTGGGTTTTCAGATAGCGATACAATCTCCAACATCTTGCTACCTGCCAAATCCTTCTGAAGGATTGGTTGGAGGACACCTTTGTCCTATCAAATACTTTCTATTACCATGCACATTCTTTGGAAGATGTGCTGGTCAGGGGGATTGCATGTTAAAATGCCCCAATGAGCTCCTCTAGGTTAGTAATGTCTTGATTTTAAAGTGAGTAACATTATGTTTGAAAGTAAATGTTGAAAGTAAATGCAAATAAAAAGTTTTGATTCACACCAACTGAAATAGGCAAATACAGTTAAGCACAACCACATATTTTATATCTATATATACATAACTACCTATCTATATCAACTAGAGCTGAGTAAAAACGTTTTTCAAAGAGGTGAAGAACTAAAAGAAAAACTGTATTCAAACTGCTGTGCTGATATTGTAGCTGTTAAGTGCCTACTGTCTTCCCTGTGTGTTCTTCTCCTCCTCCTGTGGCTAGCAGCCAGTTTTGCCCTCCTTCCTTGCATAGAGACATTTTACTTCACTGTGTAGTTAGGGGGAAGGCTAAAAAAAAAAGGAAAGAGGCTTTCTGAAGGCTCAGTGAAGTGAAATGGCTCAGCAACAGGTCGGAGAAGCACTAGAACTACCCCAGGGGATCCTGTGGGAGCGCAAGACTGGGAAGCTGGTAAAATCTTAGACATCAGCAGATATCAATGGTCATCCGATTACAATGAAATCAGACAAGTGTCTTGTCCAGCTGATTTTCTGCCCTAATAGGGTTGCTGTCAGAGGTTCTGTTTTTGTAGACACCTTTCACCTCTGTTTACAACTAGTACTTTTGCAACGTCATCTTATCTCACCCTCAGGATGTCCAGAACTAAATATTTCTTCCAAAAATATTTCTTCCCGGGACATCCAGGAGTCTAGGACTAAATATTTCTTCCCAATAATTTGCTCTGTTATATACTCATGCAGGAGACAGGCTATTTATTTCTCTTAATCGTGTAAGCATTGTTTCATTTTCTTGTTCTTTTCTGAGATAGGACCGTACAAAAGATGATAGCCAACTAAAATCTCTTGCCTCAAGAGGGGTAAGATTCACCTTCCAGGTCCAATTTGATGAATCACAGGCATGTTTCATGTGAATGTACCTCATATCAAATTTCATATTCTGTATAAACCTGTTAATTATTAAACATGCTAGTGTGATATATAACTAGCATCTTTGTGTGTAGCTCAAACTGAAAATGGGACTGACAATAGTTTTGGAGGTGACTGTTTTCCAAAAGCATTTCTCTAAGCAAACCACAAAAACATAGAACTAAACAGCTGGCTTCTAGCAAAGACAGGAATGCAATTAAAAGGCTGTAGAGTTAAGGCTTCCAGCCTGTATAAATAAGTTGTAATAGAAAAAGCATCTAACTAATTGTGGAAGTACAGATAAATTAAAAAAGCATGTCTAAGTTGCAAAGTAGAAATCAGTGTCATAAAAATGTTTTCTTTAGTTTGTTCATGTTGAGTGATGCAAGCAATACCTGAATTTTAAAACTGCTGATAGGTAACTTTCAGTAACTTATTGGTAAAGAGTTGTAGATGTTTACTATTATTACCAAACCAAAAATGATTTTTGATATTGATTTCAAAGTCTGAGTTTTATCTAAAAATCTAGAAAATGAAGTATGGGAATCACCATTTCCTATAATGGAAAAGATAATCCAGTGCTAGTCTCTGAGTTTCTCTCCCTTAAAATTCTCAAGGAGTGTAGAAATCCCAGTGGGTATTCAAACACAACCTCTGCACATTGACATGGTTAAATATAGATTCAAATGCAGCCAAGCTGGAAAATGCAGGTTGTTGGCTTCCAGGTTTTGTTTTTGATTGTTATCCATGTGGTAAGTCACTGAAATACTTTCTATGTTCAGCAAAAATGCTGACATTATTCCACAAAGCACGGATACGATACATTTAAGCAGCAAGGAACACAAAACACTTCCTTTATCAGAACTATCCAGAAGTCTACAGCTGATCTGAGGAAGGGAGATAAGTACAGAAGCAGCTAACAAGTCCAGTACTTAAGGACACTGGATATCTGCTAGAGACTCGTACACTAATTCTCAATACAAACATGGAATCAGAAAATAAAACACAGATAATAGAAAACTACCTTCAAAAGAGGAAAGAAAAATTTTGAAAGTCTAATTTGTTTGCTAACATTTGAAGAGTAATTAAAACTGAATTAACACTTGTTTTTATTTTTCTTACTTCATTCTCAATTCCTACCTTGTTAAAATGGACCTCCAGCTTTTCCCGTCAGCTCCATGAAGTTGGCTCTCAGCCAGATTTAGCCTTTTAATGGTTTCCTCCAGCTGTACAGTTAATTTCTCATTTAATATCTCCAAGTTATTCTTCGCTATTCGTAGCTTCTCTCCACTGTCAGCTTCCTATTGTTCAATAAAACCAAAGGTTTATGGAATAGTTAACCTCACATGAAGCACAGGGTTATCTAAAATGATGGTGAGATAGGGTCAGTGGTGAATTATATGAAAACAGTGCATCCAAGATCACTAGAACTACAACTTCCAAATGCTGTCTTGGGCTGCTCCTTGAATGTCTCCTTTCCACATATAATTAAAAATTCTGTCGTAGCAGTATGAGTGCTTAAAAAAGTGTCAATACCATACCAACCATTTAATACAAAACAAAGCAAAAAGATACCTGGCACAACCAGTAACTAATGGAAATTACGGGATGCATTACAACGATCGTACCTTTTTCAGTTCTTTACGCAGCCTCTCGTTTTCAGTAATGACTTTTTCCATTTCTTTGGTTTTAGATTCATAATGCAAACTCAGCTGGCCCCTCAAATGAAGTTTCATTTTTTCCACTTCAGACTAAAGATCAAGCAGGTTGTTAAAACACATATAGATTCCTTAGGAGAAAATTTTGGATTTCTATTTTAAAGCCTAGCTGTAAAGCTACCCAGCACAGTGAATATAATATTTCATCAGATATTTAAATATATCCTTAAGGTACAGAGTACCTTTACATAAAGCATGCAGTATGTTATACTAAAATGAAGTTTTGATTTTGTGTTCTACATGTTTAATATTTGCTATTTTCAAAACCCTTGTGTCAATCAATGTCAACAACAGGTTTGCTTCATTTTCCTACTAACTTGCATATAAACTGCTATCAAATACAGTTATTGGATATAAATCAGTACCTTTAGCCTCTCATTTTCCTGTTCAAGACTAAGTAATTTCTCATTAGAAAGTGCAGCTGGAGCTTTTTTCAGATCTTCATTTTCTCTTTGAACTCTCTCTACAACCTTTTTCATCAAACCAATTGTTTTTTCCAGTTCTGGGACTGTCTTTCCACTTCTACCAGCCTACAGAGAAGGAATAAAAGAAAAGTAAAAGTACGTTTCTGAAAATAACTAATCCAAATGACAAAATCAGGCCATGATAGTGCAAATATTTAATAGTGTAGCTCTAGTTATTCTAATGGTCCTACTAAAATAATTTATTAATTTATTATAGCACTTTGTCAATAAAATAAAAAAGAACAATTCATATTTGCTTTTGGCTTATTCCAAATAATTTGGCTTTAATAAAATATTGCCTTTTGGTTTCATTTAATTATGATGAAAAACTGTTACAATACTCACTCCTCTAATGTTGCCCAGCTTTCGTTCAACATCTGCTCTCTCTTTTTTGAGAAGTTCACACATTTCTTTTAAGTCACTTACTTGGTCCTAAAAAAACAAAGTAATAAGCAAATTATTTAGATTTCAAATTGAGGTAACAGTAACAAAATTACAGTTGGTTTACTTTGAAAAACGTAAAGAGAAAACAATTTCCCACTGCAAATATACTTTTCAACATTTCTACCAGCCATTCAACCTTTCCATCTTCCATAAAAACATGAGGAACTTACAGTATATACAGAAAAGATATCCATTTCTTTTTAAGTAATCCCCTAACCTCTGTGAGGGTAAGGGGGATTAAATGTAAAAAGATACTACCTTTAATCTTGGCAAGTCTCTGTTGGCTTGTTCTAGCTGGAATCTTAGCTCAATGTTTTCAGATGACAAACTTAAATTTTCCTTTATAACCTCTTGTTCTCTTCGATATTGATCATCTGATCCTATTCCTGATGTCTTGAGAAAACGGAGGGGAAAAAATTATTAAGTGGTAGTGCACTATTCAGTGTATCAGTTGTAGCTGATAAAGAGCAACAGAGAATTAGTATTTTTCACAGCAATAAACCAGATGACAGTTGTACCACCAGTTTTGATCTAATCTGCTCTGACTTTAACTCTTTCTCTTATATTTTCTTAACTTTCTTAAACCTTAAGGGAAGTTTAAAAGTTGTATAAACCAGTAAAAATTTTGTCAATCCAAAATTAACTCTCAAACTATTGAGTAGAAATAACTATCAAAGACTAAAAGACAAAAAAACTACTGAGTGAAGTAAGCTGTGACACTGTAAGTGGGGACAGCATCTAATTTCAAGGACATATTCTGATATATTTATAATAGTACATGTGACATGAGGAGTTTCACTTAAGTCAGATTACAGAGCATTACTCAGGAAGAGGAGTATGTACCTAGTTCTTACTTTGTTAGTTCCTACAATCTTAAGTCTTTATCCATAGAGGCTAGTAATTTCTATTGCATAAAGAGGACTTGGCATGCCTTATATTGCCAATTCCAGTCATACATATATGGTAAATTATTATGCCCAACTAGTAAAGAGTAAAACCTTTTGATGACATAAAAATCAGCAGTTTTTATGTATGTAACTATGGAATTAACCATATGATCCATTAATTCATCAGTAATAACGATAGGAAGAAAGTGTTTACTTCAAGACAGTGTATTTTTTCTTAGCGTAAGTAATAACACATCATAAGTCACTTAAACAATGAAGGTGCTCAATTTGCTGTACGTATAATATGATTATTTGTAAAATTTCTGAATCAAAATTTTAGAATAGATCGTAGCTTATTTGCAAGCTGACATGCATGCCTATTATGAAGGTAAAAGGTCTGCTTTATGAACCACTTGTTGACTACTTCAATATCCCTGCACACTGTTCATAGGAAACTACTGCACTATCACAATCAAACTATACTATTTCTACATCATTATACAGAGAAATGCTAGAGGACTGCTACAGTATCAAACCTCGTGCATTTCACAAAATTCTGGGGTTGTTTGAATCCCCTCTGTACCACTTTGGTAAGTTTCAGGTTTGTCCTCTCCAGTGTGTTGATTCATTTCATTATTCACATTTATTTTTTCTGCTTCATAGTCATTAGCTTGATTAGAAGGTTCCCCTGAATCAGACTGATTGCAGCTCATTCTGCCAGTATAAGGCTCTTCTACACTTTCTTCTTCATCAGCATTTGATTGCTTAAGTATTTCTTGCTTCCTCTCCTCTTCTTCAAACTCCTCATTAAGTTTTCCATTTTCAGGTTGGGCTGTATTTTCTTCTTTTTCACTGGAGTTCTCTTCATCAGGTTCAGCTGTATTTTTGTTTTTCAAGCCTTCCCTAGAAATATCTGTGTCCTTGCATTTCTCACTGTCTTCAGGATGCTGTTCAGGAGACACTTCTGTGCTTGCATCTGCAGTAGCCTCATGGTCTTCATTAAGCATGATGCCTGTTTGCATGTCTGCTTCCCCATCTATTTCACTGCCATCAATAATGCTATGATTAGGCTGGTATTTGATTTCATCCCTATTTGAAATAGATTTCTTTTGAAGGGAATTAAAATACTTTCGTTTACTAATACTGACAGGAACAGACTTGGTCAGTTTAGTCTGGTCACATGTACTCTGATTCAAGTTGAAGATAGAATGAAGCATGAAAGAAAAGCAGAAGACAGTAAAACAAAACAGGAAATAAAGAAACCTAGAATGTACAGTTATGCTTCTGAACAGATTAAGATAACTTAATAATGAAATATTTGCAATATAATGAACCTTGTAGAAATCAAAACACAACAAAAACACCTAATGTAACTGAATTGCAGCTCAGTATTTCCCCAAACTCTGTGTAAGACAATTTTTCAATCAATATGAAATAGAAAAGTAGTAGTATCTCTGTTGCAGACTCACATATTTCAAAATACATATTCCTTATTTCTCAACATATGCTAGGATGTTGAATATTTCAGCCTCTACCTGTTGAACACAGAAACTGTAGGTTTTGGGGGGTTGTTTTGTTTGTTTGGTTTTTTTTTTTAAAAAAAACAAAACACTAAAAGCTGAGTATTTGATATCCTGTTCTAGAATACTATAATTTCAAATAAAATCAGCTAAATGACAGAGAATATCAAATGGGTAACAAATAGTTTTGTTAAGTAGGTGTGATTCCTTTAGGCAACATGGTTACATTATCAACTTACCGAGGGTCTAGAATATGTGTCTCTTGAACACTGTTTCTGCAATGCATGAAGCTTTTCCTGCAGGTATTGATTTTTGAAATACAATTCTTCTACAACAGAATCTCGTGGAATCGCCTGCTGTGTTCTACACCAAAAAACGAATCAAGCCAAAACAAGCAAGTGGTTATTAATGCAGAAAAACATCCATAGATGTAAACCAAACTTGAACTTATGGATTTTCTAATATTACTGGTGTAGTTATTCTAAATCCATGTTGGCCATATACACTATTTCAACTAATCTCCATGAATCAGAAGTACTTACTTTTGCAAAGGAATCTGCTCTTTTGAGATGCGTACAGCTTCTCAGGTGTACTTAAGTACACTAGCCATTGTGATAGTGGATATGCTGATAAAGAATACACTCCCTAACTGCAATTTAGCAGTTCCAGTAACTTTCACCAACTCTAAATTGTAATTATAATTTTACATAATAGGAGCAAATGTTTATCATATTATTTAGCTTTTTAGAATACCGAACCAGTGCTGCATACTCTCTGAATATGCACAACTGCTCCCCAGCAGCTTTAAGTTTGTTCATCACAGACTCAAAAAAAGGATTTTTGAAATTCCTGTCTGTTTTTTTTTCTTTATTGAATTTGGTATTGAATCCTTTCCATGGATTTTTGTTTCATTTAGATTTTTAGGTTTTTTGAAATGCCTCTCACCTCATATGAGCAACTTCATTTTCTAAATCTAGATTCCGTTTTCGTAGTTCTTCCAGCTCTTTTTCAGTCTCTGAGGCTCTTATTCCAACAACATGGTCCACAGTGACACCAGTAGTTTTCAGTTTCTTCTGTAGCACAATTTTCTCTTTTTCAGTCCTGCAACATCCAGTAAATTTATATTTTAAACTTTATTTGCTAACTTGTTTTCTTTAGGAGAAAATATTTTCTGTCTTAAAGAATCCACATTTGCAATTTATTTACTCCCTAAACCACACCCCCTTTTCTGTTTAATAATGTTACCTCATAGACAACACAGCTTTACCAAAAAAAACCCCAAAAACCCAAACCTGGAAAAAACAACGAACATTAAGTCAGTATCATGCATGTCATAAAACATTTGCTGGTTCTTGCCTGTATTTTATGTGAAATTCACGCAAGACTTTCTAATAATAAATGCTATTTTGAAATAGTTTCAAACTACAATCTGACTACAGCTACAATCACCATCCCAGTTTCCTTTCTTTTCTGCATCTTTTATCAATAAAATCCGCCATTACTGTACTGAAGTAAACGTAGCATTTGCAGAGAATTTGCACATGTGGTTTTTTTAAAAGGCTTCCATCTCCTAACCCTAGAACCATCAGTACAGCAGCGCTAGATGTAACAACAGCACAGCATCCAGTCCTAGCAATCTGATTAAATAACACAGCGATGAGAAACAGCCTGTGTTCATAAAGCTGTTATTTGTTTCATGGCATAATAAAGGAAGAAGCATAATAAAGGACTTAAATTACTTTTATTCAGAAACAATTTTTGTTCTAATATAGGTTGTTGACTTCCACAAGGAAAAGGATACTGGAGGAATAACCTGTTGCTTGAATATTAACTAATCATTTTAATCTTAATAGCAATGTCAAATTCTAGACATCAATCTTGCAATCGTTATAATTATTACATGGCAAACATATTTGGAACTTCCCTTACGTCCTTATTTTGTAGCTGAATCTATTAAAACCAACTCACTTGGTATAAATTTCCTTCAATGTATTCAACTGTTTGGCTAAAGCATCTGCTTCTTTTTCCTTTTCCCTGAGTTTGTTCCTCAATCCTTCTGTTTTGACTTGCCATTTCTTACCTTCTTCCCATCTAATTATTTCTTCTTTGGAGGCCTGTGAAGCACATAACAAAATCCAGTAACTATAAATTATACATCAGTTAAAATCTGTACCCATGTGATTACAAATAGTTACTGAAAAATAACAGTCAATATTCGCTTAAGCAATTTTTTGTGGGTTTTTTTTTTTAATTGGACTTTTCCCTTCTCCGGGTGGCCCCTGTACTTTCTTTTCTGTCTTCATTCTAAACAGCTTCTGCTACTAAGGAACAGACAGAAAGCAAAGTCTTCGAAAAATGAAAAGACATGCCAATGTTGACAAAATATCTCTAGACATTAAGCAACAGGTATTTTGAAAGTGTCAAATTAACTGGAAGCATAAATGCAGTCCTAGAATAATATTTAATATCATAAATAGCCTGAACGTCATTATACAAACATGCTATAATATTCCATTATACTGTGACAAGCCACTAATTAGTTACTGAAGTAGTAAAGTAGCAAGCAAAAAACAAACAAAAAAACCCCCAACTGATGGACTATGATGATGACTTATCTCCAATTGTTCAGAATGTCTTGCATGTGGAGAGCACTACTGTAAAGAATAATCACTTATACAGGCATCACCTCTTTTCAGATTCACATTTTTGCTCCCCAGTATTTCATTTTTTCATCATTGCATTGATTTTGCAAATGCACATTTGACAGCACTTCTGTAAATAATATCACTGCTACCTATAAAATCTTAGATTTCTCAGATCTGTATTGTGTCTTTAATTCTACAAAAAGGGCAGGAAACAATATATCAGTATCGAGCAACAAGAGCAGTAATAAAGAACATGGGGAACATGAAGAAATCAGTCATGAAACTGCTTTTCTTCTGATGAAGGCTGGTTCTTGGTTTTTTTTTAGAAGCATATAGGGAGAGCTGAACTGCTGACATTGAGGCTGATGATGCCTTTCAAAGCCACGATCTAATTGTCACATACCTTGTCTTCTCCTACACCTTTTTGTTCTGTTTCTTCACATTTCTTCTCAAGTTCACTTTCCAACTTCTTGACTTTTTTCTGAAGTGCATCTATCAGATTTTGTTCATCAGCTTTGCTCTGAAAAATTACAAACTTTCACAAACTTAATTACCACTACCCAAGTATATCTCCACTCAAAAAAAATAAGGACTTTAATTCAAATTAGTAGAATTAGCTTACAAACCAAATGACCTTTAAAATATTATATTTAATTCATTGAAGTACTGGAATGTAACTTTGCATTCTAAACTGAATGATCAGCAAGTAGCTGACTTCAAAAAAACAATTCTACTGCAAATCCTTTACTTCTTTTCTCAAAAGGGAAATAAGGACAACAAGGAAGATTATAAAATTCCACCTTTCAAAGAAGCTTTAAAAGTGGTGATTCAACTCCTCAGACTCTTTCAAAATTATTTCAAGCAGCAAGTATTTTTCACACTTTTCCTTTCATTTGAGGCATGTTTCCAACAGCAAAAGCTAATAGTTCACATGTAACCCAGCTGATGAGCAAAATTAAATTTTTAAATCAAGTGTAAGTCTCAGTGCCTGCCAAAAGTACTTAATCCTTTCCCCCAAACCCAGCACATCTATGCAGAAACTTGACCAACATCAAACGTTTTTAAAATCCACTACTACCTGAATGCTACTGCTCAGCCTCTTAATCCGTTTCTTCAGTTCTTCATTTTCCTTCTCCATTTCATTTTTTTCTCTCAGCATTTTAGCAAATGCTTTTTGTTTTCTCTGGAGTTCTTGGTTCAGCTCATCCCGTTCGTCAGACAAAGAACTTTCCCTGGTTTTACTTATTTTAAGGTTATCTGTAAGTTTTGTAATCTGATTATTTAATTCCTCTATCTGTGTCTAGAAGAAAACAAACGAAACAGCAAACCCCCAAAATCATGATTATCAACCATACAACAACGAAATACAATGATATTGCGATATACACTATATATACAGTACTCACCATAAGCCCCTTTGTTTGTTTGTCAACAATCTCCTGGACATTCATATATGCCTCTTTTTGTGATGCAGCAGAAATAATCTGCTGTTCAGCATTAGCAGTCATTTCTGCTCGGAGTTCCAGAAGTGCTTTACTCAAAGCCTGAAAATAGTAAATTAGTAAGTTCTTTTAAGTGATGAAGCTCTAATATGAACATTAGAAAAGAAGAAAAGGCAATTATAATTTACTATGGCATATTATGTAATTATATTCTACATCCTGCTGTACTATATATAGAACTCTTAAGAATTAAGCAACATTAAATGTTTATGTAACATAGGCATTAATTTTTGTTGACTAACTTTCTGCTGCTTCTCTTTTATAGCTAACTGGGTCTTCAGCTGTTCCACCAGGTTTTTCAGTGAGGCTGTGGGTGCTCTATTGTTTTTTTCTTTTTGGATCTCTAGTTCAGTTTTTACATTTGCTAGTTCCTTCTCCATCTGAGATAACACATTCCTCAATTCACTGGCTTCATCTTTTAGTTTTTCCACATCAACTGTGTGCTTTTCCTGAAGTCTAATAAGAAATAAGTATTAATACGGTACACTGCAATAATTAAGTTAGCAAACGACAAAAAAAAAGTAACAATGTTACATATTTTATTATTGTTAAAGCAAGTGACACAGATTTCAAAACAGCAGAAAAACCTGACTCAACAAAGAAGGCCTCCATTTAATATGACAATTGCTCAAGAAGATCAGAAAAATGCGATTAGAACATTGTTCATTTTAATTCCTGGCCCAATCAGGTAAAGAAAGCATTATACTTTTCTCCTTTTAAACAGGGGTTAAATTTTCATGAGTTTAAACTTGTTAGGCAGGAAGCCCAAAGGGATGTATCAGGAGAAAAAAAAAAACAACAAAATGCAAAACTGTAGGTATCACAGTAGCTTAAAGACAACTCTCATACCAAGACTCCTTGAATACTTTTCACTGCATGGCAAAAAGCTAACTGAAAGGCATTTTTCCAAGCCACAGTTTTTCGATATTAGCCTCAATGAAGGGCTACAGTTTAAAAATAATATACAATTACCAAACACAGTTTTTGAATGATTTTTTTTCAGCCAAAGCTAAATTCAGCAAGAACATGTTCAGTTTGATAGACCAGTCCTGTAGCAGCAATACATAATTGACTTGAATGACTTACATTAACAGTCTAAAAACTTACTGGGTTTTGATTGTCTCAAACTCTTTGATTTTCATTAAAGTAATTTGTTTTTGTTTCTCCAAATCAGATGATGTTTTCTTTAATTTTCCAACAAGGGACGCAATAGAATTATCCTGTTCTGCTACAGTTTGCTCCATTTCAGCTAAGCGGATAAAATGGTTGTTGTCACAAAGTGATAAAGAAGTCTTTTTCATTAACTCCTGCAAAACAGACCAAACGCATGTGATAAACATTTTAATCTTTAAATCAAAAGGTAAGCATCAGTGATGCATTTTAAATTCAGTCCTTACCATAACCAAGCATTAATATCTAACATGTTGATTTACTGAGATGGAATTCTTAGTCCCCAGAGAAAGCAGTCACACTGATTTGAAAAGAGCTTTGTGCATCTAATGATCTGCAGAACAACCAGTTAAATACAGATTTCACCTTATCATAAAGTGTCGAAAGAAAATTTGTATTGAAACAGGTTAGTTTATCACAACCATGGACCGAATTAAAAAAAAAAAACAGATATCAAAACATAACCTTTCTCTTAGAAGCCTCAATTAATGAGGATGCTATGAAAAATGTTCATATATACTGAGATGGTAACTTTGGTTTTTTTTTTACGCTTGTCTTCTAATCCATGTCTTGCAAATTCTCTCAAGAATAACACAATAATTCTATATCAACCACTTGTTAATTTTTCCTGTCATCATTTACTTTTGACTGAAAAGCTGGTTTTTTGAGCAACAATTTTAAAAATTTGGGAACAACTTCACTAATCCCACAAATACACAAAACTCACCAAAGCAGTCTGTTTGAATTTATTGAGGGAATTGTCAGTATGCAAATTCAACTTCTCGTGTAGAACTTTAAGGTCTGCCTCATGCTTCTTTGCTATTTCCTCTTGTTCCTGTTAGTTCAAAGTGAAGATATCACTCTACTGATGCACACTATTCCAGAAAGTCAGGAAACTACAACTTCATGTTGATCGTTCACTCATTGCTCCTCAAACTTTCCTCTAATTCTGGTATTTTTAAAAATCCTTTTCTTCTTGCTATAATCAATGATTTATTTTAGAAAAAACTATTGGAAAAAATTTACTATTGCAATTTAAAGCTGTGTAGTATGGGACAACAGGAGGGGAGCTGGAGAGCAGAACAGTTGGTGTTGATCTTCACCAACTATGACTATAAATATGGATCATGATGTCCACATTATGCACTTTTCAGGTCTATTTACTTTGGACTATAATGTGATCCCATGGACTGAATGTCTGCTAGCAGACAGGGCCCAGTAGGCTCCTTTTCAGACTGCATCTTCTGGTTTAGTTCCAAACCCAAAAACTTGGTTTCTCCTAGAAGAAATAGCTATACTTGTTAACCAAAGTACAGTAAGTGAATATGACAGAAAGTCTGCTTTGGAAATGTACTCCTGATCCAAACATACTAGTCCTGAACTAACTCTTAGACACAAAGTTTATGCTTTAAAATATGCTTTAATGGTATAAAGAATAAAGATGATAAAGTATGGTTAAATGATATAACGTATGCTTAGATACAACATTTATGCTTTAAAATACATTTTAATTTAAAATACGCTTTAAGAAGCATATTTTCCATAAATGTATGTCCTTCCTGTACCTTCCAAATTCACTACAAGATTCAGGCCAGAGATTGATATTGCAAGTACTGGAAAATCCCATATAAATATTAAATATATCAAGGCACTTGCTTACAGCAAAATTTTAATTATTTTTCCTGTCACACTAATTTAATCCCTGGACAGACATCATATACATAACCTCTTGACTGAGCAAGCCTCATTTTGAGAAGTTACAAAATCCTACAGGAACTTTCTACATAAAAATTCCTAATCATCTCTGCTGTGTTACTTCTGAGATCAGAAACTTTTAAAAATATTCACTAGCAATGAGATAATCGAACAATATACTAAAAAAACTTCGAAATTTTATGCAAAAAGTTTAGCTACCTCTCTTGCTTTAGCAAGCAAACGTTGGTATTTTTTTAACACTTCCTCCTTTTGATTTAATCTTGCTTGCATATTTGCAATGGTTTGATGAGCAATTTTTATGGCATGATGGTACTTTGGATCATCTTCTTGTTTGCCTAATTCAGCCATTATTTTCTCACTTTCTGATGTTCCAGGTAATCGAAGTCTTAGTTCATTTATAACTTTGTCTCTTGATGTAACATTTTGTTCAGCATTCCACAGAGCAGTTTCCTTTTCTTTTAATTTCTACAATGAAAGACAATTGTATTTCTAGTATTCAAACACTGCAAAAACATCTTAATTTTTTAAAAAACATACCAGAAAGATTTGTCTAAATGAATTCATAAACACAAAACATTTTGCACTCAGTTCTGGCTGCATAGGATTACCAGTAGATGAAAAAAGTCCCAGAATATCATTATCATACAAGACACTTATGCAACTCATTTTGTGATACGAAGTTAAGAAGCTGGTGGTTTTCAGATTCCTGAAGAACCACAAAGTATCTTCTGTAAAAGAATTTCAATTTAGCAACCAAGGATAAAAGGATTTTGCTATGCTACTTATTAAATTTAATGTAACACTTGCTAAATTTAACAGCTAGCATCAACTGAAACTTTTACAGCAAAAGCATCTAACCCTACTAAATGAATGTTCTAAACTATTCAAAAATTTTCCCCAATAATATTTTCCAATGGAAAAAATATTTCATTTCAGTCATGGTGTGATTATATTATTCAAATTTTTTTTGTGTTGAATACTTGTAAGGGATTGGACACATTCGAGCGACATTTATAAAAGGACATTTGTTACATAAAAAAAAATATTAAAGGGCATAGAAATACAAACTTTGTCCCTGTAGATGTATATGTATAATTTATGCATTTAATTACCTCCTCCAGTGATTTGCAGGTTGCCCTAGTTTCCAGGATTGTTCGAATATGCTCCTGATTCTTTCTCAAAGCCACCTCAAGTTGTTGTGGGAGTGCCATACCAGGGTCTGGAACTGAGCCTGTAGCCTCCTCTAACTGCACAGAAAGATTCATATTCATGTAATCTAACAGCTCAAAAAAATGTGCTTATGAGTATTTTTAGCTAATTCAGTGCATGTACCTTTAGAGCTGTACTAAGTATTTCATTTTGTTGATGATCATATAGGTCTAACTGGCGCTGCAGTTCTACTTCCCTCTGGTCCCAAGCCATTTGCCTTTCTTCATGAAACTGTAACAAACATTTTATAAAGGTATTTTATTTATTGAAGGCAAAGGGAATTTTATATTCAATTTAAGCAGAAAAAAAAAGAAATACCAAAATGTAAAATACCCTAATGTATTTAAGAGTATATACCTAACCTAATGTATAAGAGATACCAAAATATAAAAATACCCTAATTACCCTATTAAAAAGAATTATGGAATCAAGATACAAACTTCTACACTTAAAACTTACTAGGAAAAATCTTCCTTTTAAAATCACTTAGTGAAAGAAGGAATAGGCTGTTTTTCTAATAGCACTCAGAAATACATACCTTATTCTGCTGTACAATTTCTTCCTCCAGATTATTGATTGTACGTTCATATTCAGAAATTATATTACGCAAATACTTCACCTCTTCCTTTTGCTTGACTAACTCTCGATTGAGTTTAAGTTCCTGAAGATGGAGTTCCTCCATCTTTGTATGCCATTCAATTACCTAATAATAATGACACATGGTATTATATTTACTAAGCACACAGGCCAACTAGATGCAGCTACACTGCAAGAGGAATGACTGCAGTAGACAATTGGAGAGGCAACAGGTTTCCTCTACACTGACAGAAGTGCATTGCAAAATAATTTTCAAATTACCTAAATTTCAAATGACCTATACCCTATGCATCTGTCCAGACTGAACAAAAAAAGCACGCAAGAATTTTGGTTTACTTTTCTAAAACAGTAAGATTTTCAAAACCATTAATAACTGCATGTATTCAAAAGTGCAGAGATACTAAGAATAACAGACATATTTATGTCAAAATGCTCTAGAAAAATATTATTTAAATGACTTAAAACTAAAATATGCCAAGAGCACTACAACCGCTGCTTACACGCAGCCATCTTTAGTCATGACAGATATAACCATATTATATAATAAACAGTAATCTGGAAGAGAACTGAGAAAGCCTACTTCAAATTTAAGGCAACATTGTTTACAATAGCAAAATATGATTTAGTAGAATTACATGAGTATAATAAAATTTCTGAACATGCTGCCTAAATTACTGCCTCTGGATTTATTTAAAAAGACATGGATTTGTAGTGAAGATTTCAATGCAAGCTCATGGAACAGAATTCCAGAACGCTACCCTGTATGTAATTTAATTACATCCATAATTTAATTAATTTCTTAATTTAATTCAACTTAATATAATTGAATTCAGAGTTAGCCTCTACTTCTTAAATTACTTCACTTAATTGGGCACACGAAAAATTAGCAAATCTGACTGCACTGACTTTTACAGGGCAAGTAATTAATGATGTATTACTTATTTTAAAATAGGAAAAAAAATGTTGTCATTCAAAGTTCTACATTAAAACAGATGTTTAGGGAACAAGGCGAACTGAAATGTAATTTAAATGCAGATGAACATAGCAATTCAAAATTTTTAAAAAGTAAACCTTTTGAGCTCCTCTTGTATCCTTCAATGCACTTATTAATTCTTCTAAACTTTTAAGTTTTAACTCCATCTCTAATGCTCTATTTTCTGCATTTCGCCGCTCCTGCTGGGCATGCTGAACTTCTTCCAGGATCTTCAGTTTGTCATTCTGTAGCTGAATCATTGTTTTAGAGAATTTTTCTTGCTGTGCTAAAGGCAGAGCACCACTAAACTGTCGCCGCAAAGACTGAACTGTTTGTTGAAGATGTTTGGCTCTATTTCTTCCTTCCAGTCTGGCAAAATATAAGGCTTGCTCTCTCTCATCAAGTTTCTGCTCTAAACGTAGATTATGGATCTCCATCTTCTGTAATTTCAATTTAAGTGTCTCCAATTTGCCTTCAGCAACAGATTCATTACCTTGAAGGGCTATGATATGTTGATGCAATTTTGCGATAATTGCTTTTTCATCTGACTGTGCCTAAGAACAAAGTACATAGAACAAATTTATTCCTCATTTTGAGTATCTTAATGAAATGCATATGTAAATATAAACAAGCTATTTTGTTTTGTATTTTATATATTGCAAGTATTTTATTCCATAGGTAAGAGCAAGAATTAGCCTCTAAATGCAGCTTTTAATGTTTCCACTCTTGTTTCTACAGCCACATTTTAGAAGTACACCTTTTCAGATATCGATCTTTAAAACTGAATCTTTCCAAAATGCCTAAATGTAGAAAATATGCTAACATAAAAGCTTACGTAAGTGTTGTATTTACTCAGGCCATTCTAGAACATGAAAACAAATATTAATAAATTGTTTCAGCTAATAACAAATCAATATAATAAGTATACTGCAAATCTGTGCAAGTCTTGTCTTGTCTTGTCTTGTAAAAGACAATCAAACTTTCCTGATATATTTAAATATTAGTCATGTGCTATAAATCACAGAGGAATAAATATTACTTAAATAACAAGGGGAAAAGCTCAGGATCTGTAATAGCTGTACAGCTAGAAATGGAAAAAATGGAGATGGGAATAATTAACGTAATGTAGAACTCTTGAAAGCATATAGCCACTACAAGGACCAGCTTGCTAAGATAGTTCTGAAAAGCTTTTGCAGTCTCATAATTCACTGTAAAATTACTTCATTTTTCCTCATCCCAGGAAAAAAAATCCAAACTGCAGTGTTAATAAAAGCTGAATTTACCTGATAGTCTAAAATTTGCATTCGAAGAGATTCCACTTCTTTATCTCTGTATTGCTGTCGTGCCTCCAGGGCTTCAACTTGCATTTTTGCTACATCAGACAGTTCCCTTAACCTTGCAGGGAAAACAAGAGTATTGTGTCACTTGAAACCACTGAATAACCTATTGACTTTTTCTATGTAGAAGACGCTAAGAAAAGAAGCTTAGTGTATTTCCTCATATTAAAACATTTGAAGACTGCTCTTTTCAGCATACTATTCTCTACTACTTGAGTCCTTGTTATGAAAATTCTTATATATTGCCTCCCAATTTTTTCACAGGACGTTTTCCTGTAAGTTACATAGCAGTAACCTACATCAGGAAAACAATGCCACAGTTTTTACCAAAACTAAGCATCTCCATCATCTATTTGTTTCCCACTTCAGGACATAAATGCTTAAAAAGTTTTATTCTTGATTCTATTCTCCGTTTCCCCAAGTCTAATCACTCATTTTCAGTGCCAAAAATCACTGCAAATATTCCCACAAACTTCCCTGGTTTAGGAATGTAACAGGATTACATTATATACTCAGACAAATGTCCATATCAACACAGGTAGAAAGGTCAGTTTTTCAATTTATGCATATAAATTTAATCTGTTTTAAGTAAATGGCAACTCCTCCCACTGCAGCTGAATCTTTGAGATATCTGAATCTTTGAAGATGAGAATTGCTTTCCAATTTCTTTTACAAGATTTTGATACATTTGAAGTAGGTTGTGGTACAGAAGCAAAATAAACCTTAATTAATTAGTTTAAAAATACTACTAATAAATATCTAAGTGCACACTTACCCATGTCTATCCAGGCCAGCATTTAATTCCTTGTTCAAATCAAAATTCCTTATAATCATGAATCTTTATAATCATGAATTAAATGGTTAATTTTCAATTCCAAATTTGGCACATATGAATGCCAAAAAAAATCAGGTACTGAAAATTATCTGTTCATAATACCTAAGTAATGTATTATATAGGCCTATATAGCCTAAATTTTTGCATGCAATCGAACCTACTGCATTCAAAATTTTTTACTTCAACACTTACTTTGATACTTCAATCTTGAGCTCCATCTCACGCTTCTCTAGGTCCATAATGTGTCGTCTATCTGCGTCACTTACTGCCTTACTTACACTCTTTGACAGTTCATCTCTTAATTCCTGTTCAACTTTCTGTGCCTCAAGGTTGATTTTGGTGAGCTTCAAAAAAACCAAAATGAGAAACAAACAACATGGTATCCTAGGCACACAACTGCTCCCAGCCCTGAGAAGAAGCAGCATCCCCAAAAGTATCTTTTTTTTATTTTTCTTTCAGTAATTACAAAACAGTATTCAGCTGTGTTCAAAAAAGTTTCCTTTCCTCTCTGCTTAAACTGCTTTTCACTTGCAGCATTGCACACACATAGGAACGGATATAGGCAAGCACAGAGCAGGACTCTAAATTAAGTCTAATTTTTATTAGTCAACTTTCTTAAAACCACTCTGCAATAACTTGCTCTTAAACTAAAATATCAAAACAATAATAATAAAAAGAGTGAGACTGTAAACTCTTTAGGAAATGAACAGTCTTACTTATAAATTTCTATGTTACTTAGTATAGCGGAATTGGTAACACAGCTAGAGGTCATAAGTGCCAAGACTCATGGTAATGTAGTTCTTTTGTTCTTTCTAAAAAGAACTTTCATAATTAAATTATATTCTTTCAAGCAGCCTGAATTTTTCAAATTTATTATTAAATACTGAGTAACCAAAGAGCATTAAGAAAAGATAGATATCTGAAAAGCATTAGGCATTGTAGAGAAGCCTCAGGAATTAATTTAGTAAATACAGTTGAAGCAAATTAATCTGATACCACTCCTTAATAAAAATAACTGATCTCTTAAACAAACTAAAAAAGTGTAGTGTATCTTATTATCTGCACTTCACATATTTGAGGTAGTACTATCTCATTTTAGAAGGACAGTCTAGTAGACTTCTAGTTATCTGTTCTTAAACTGATACAACTTTCAACTTTCATTAATTACCTTAGCACAATCTTGTTACATGTATGTATATCTATCTATCTAAAAAAGCAATGATGACAGATTAGGAGGCACTGAGAACAGGAGTATATGAAACAGGTACTGTATGTCCTGGAGGTACATAAGTGAGGAATATATGGATGCACAGAGGAACTCAGAAGAAAAAAAAATGGGGCATTAGGTGTTTATCAACTCAAAATGAAGGAAGACCAGCAGCCCTAAATCCCCACATTTACCTCAGAAAATTTTGTTTCCAGTTCAAAATTACGTTCTTCTATTTGCTTTACAGTGTTCCTTAAATGTTCATACATTCGTTGAGAATGTTCTGCTCTCTGTCTTTCATTTAGTTCCTTCATTTCCAACATTGTGATTTTCTTAGAAATGGACAAAATCTCACTGTTGGTCACTGCTTTTGTGGCTTTGTCCATGGCATTGTCATCCCCTACATTAAAAAAATATTTAAATTAGGGAATACACAAGCTGATTCAACCATGAAAATTATTTGCACCATGAAACAGAACATGAGTTTAGCAAACCACCTGAATTATTATTTTTAAACTGGAGACACAGTTATCTTGCCTTATTACAAGTTTGAAAAGTATCTAATTTGAATAAAATGCTATTAACAATTATAAATGGGTATATCTGCAACCAAGGTTATTGAGATTGATAACTATTTTCAATGTAGCCTTTCACTTTATCCTTAATTCAGCTGGTAATCTTCAGGAAATTTAATTTAAAATCTGTAAAAGAAATAGATGTGCATGAGTTCCTGAATAATGGGAATGTAAACTGCACACAAAGAAGCTCCAACTACCAAGAAAAAATACTTTGTTACATTGCATGAAACCAGGAAAAAGAAGTAGTTTTCCTGATAATTTGTAAGTTACTTTGACTGACAATCAAGTTAGAGTGTATATATGTTTTTTTAATAAGGTGCAATAATCAGGTGATGTTGCTTTACAAGTTCCAACTTTTAAACCCTTGACCCAGTAACAAGTCAATATGGAACAGTTTTCAGAAGAAAATACCAACTTGGTTTTGGTCAAATAGATAAGTAAAATGAAACAAAACAAACAAAAAAGAAATTAATAAAAATAATAAGACCATTAATTAATAGTTTTGTTGTTGTTGTTTTAAGATACATCAATTTCAAAACATTTAGAAATATTACACAGGACATACCATTTGATTTTTAATGTTGCAATATAACTTTCATACTTGCCCAACTTAGTCATCTGTTCCCAAGCCTGTTCTACCGTGTGAAGTTTCTCTTTTGTGATCTCCAGTTCCTTATTCAGTAAATTTATCTGTGCTTTCAAGGATTCATTCTCCTGCTGTATGACAAAAAAGTTGCAACATAACAGCAAACTATTTACCTGGTGTAGGATTGATGGTTAGTATCTACAAATCTTTTAAATTAATAGATCTTACCTATGCACAACCCATAATCTACATACATAGCAACAGAAGAGCATAAATTTCCTCCTAAGTGTAAAAACGCTAGTCTTCACTTTCTGTGTTGTATCTTACTGTCAACTACTATTACCATGATGGTTTATCATCAGTGACTGTGATTCCTAGAGCATCTAGAACTAGACAAAGAAACCTATGCTTGTCACAATAAAGTAGGAAAGCAAGAAGTGCTTGTGGAGGATATTTCAACCCACACAGGATACTTAATCTTGCACATAAATACGTTAGAGACAGATCATATGCTTCTTTTAGCTCTTTTAGGCATCTAATATGATGCCTAACAGTTTTGTAAACGTTCCTTCGCTCCTTTAAACAGAAACAAAATTTTCCTCATTAAACAGTAAAACAAATTTAATGCTTCATATTAATTTTCAACTTTTAATTTTCTAAACATACTTTTAGTTTTCTATTGATAAATGGTTCTCTAGCACTGTGAAATTGCTGAAAGAGACAATGCAAGTTTTCATACACTCAACATTTTATAAAATAGAGTTCTTGAAAAGAAACTCCCTTCTAATTGAGAATAAAAGTTCAAAGGAATAGTTATGTATTTGCAGTCCCTATAACGTTCTGCAAATGCATTGTGAATGATCTTTGGTTATTTACTTTTTTTTATGGAACTGAACATATGGAACTCACTCTTGTAAGTCAGGAATTAGTAAGACCACTTACTTTGGCAGAAACCTCTGAAAGTTTTTACACTCATTCTGCTTTCCTTATGACCTCCAAACAGGATGACAGCATATATTCCCTTACGCCAGCCTTCTTTGGTAATCAAAGAACTAAAAATAACTTGTGAGCGAATATACCCAGAGCTTAACTTAAAAAGCAAACGAACAAACATAAAAGTCAAAAACCGAACCCACGACTACAGTTAAACAAAATGCTTCTATTTATGCCCATTGAAATGAAATCTGGGGCTTTGTGTAGGTTTCTTAACCCACTGTAAATACCAGGTAAGCAAATTAAAATTTGATAGCAAGACGAAGACTGGCTTCAACATCTCATTCCCACTATGGAACTGTTACAACTGTTCTAGTGACTTCTGTTCTACCTTTCTATTAAGCAAGAACAAAAAGCAATGCCGAATGAACTTATAATGAGGCTTTTTTCACTTAGGGTTGAAACGTAACACAAACATTACCTTCATGTGTTCCATGTTTGTTGTTCGTTGGACGAGCAAGTTATCTTTTTGTAACATATCTCTGTATTTAGCAGTTAATTCATTATACTGCTTATTGGCCAGTTCTAGCTCAGACAACGGCACGCTGCCATCCAACGCTTTTTGCAAAGCTGCAATCTTAAAGCTAGCCATTTCCTATGAAATTAACCAACACAGTGGATTACTAAGGTCTGCTAAATCTTTAAATAGAAAAAATAAAATTACTCCACAGAAAAAGAATGCCACTTAATATAAAGCTTTAGAACATGACACTGGTTTATTTTATTAAATTACTGTCCATCTTTTTAAACTGCTTACAATAAACATTGACAAAATTTCTCTGGCATTCCAACTCCCTGGGTGATTTTATCAATAGCTGCCTCTTGAACATAAGGCACTATCAAAACCATATTTTATCAAAATTATTTAATACAAGCCCTAGCAACCTACAAGGCCAAAAAGAAAGATTTTGTTTCATATGACGGTTTCAATAAACTTGTTGAAGCAACTTCAGAAGAAGAAAACTGACAGGTTTTATATTACGAGACTTATTTCAGTACAAAGAATATTTTGACAACATTTGCAATAGCATTTAACAGGCATTTGGGTAATGCATTCAAGAAACTAGTACTTCCTCCATTTAAAAAAGAAAACATATTTATTACCAAATTGTAAAAATAAAAATGTGTACTATTACTACTATAAACTATACCTTGAATCGTTGCAAGTTTCCAATCTTCCCTAGAACTGCAGTCTCCATATGTGTTATTTCATTCTTTAGTTTCTCATTTTCTTTTCTAAGATGTTGTTCCGTTTCAAGTAAAGTGCTATTCTGCCTTGTTAGTGACCTTTCATTAACTCGTAAAACAGTTATTTTTCTATTATTTTCTGCAAGTACTTTTTTTGTTTCATCAGGATCCAGCTGAAGTGCACTGAGTAAATTCTGTAAAATAATATTTTAACAAGAACCTTGGATGGAAATATGGTAACACTCAGTCACGTAGACAATCTTTCTTGTACATTTTTTAACCTAGCTGCAAAAATGCTGTTACTCTGTCTGAAATAATTGCTTTTTGCTAATAAAACATATACACACACTCAACATAAGCATACAATATTCTGTTTTAAGAAAAAAAGAATTTAAATCTTCAAAATCACTAGTTTCTGAGAAATACAAGCTAAATACATGACCCACAAATAGAAATTTTAGTTAATGCTGATATTTTCAAAATTTAGAATAAAAATAGTTCTCTGCATTGTCATAATTCTTCCCCCTTTTACTAGAGTCAAAACAAATGTATTGGAACAGTTTTTTAAACCAAATAGAATTCCTGTGGTTCTTAACAAACCCTAATAATGTCCTATTTTGAGGATCAAAACAGTATTTGTAAAACAACCACAGGACCTCTCCTATGGAAACATGCATATGATTGTGTGTATGTGTGCACACACATGTGTTTGCATACATGTATAGATCTGAGGACAGGTGGGAGGAGGGGGGAAAGGGAACTACAGGAACTCCAGTCGCAGAAGGCATGTGAGCTTTAGCTTTGCTGTCACACACATCAGTTTGCCAAGAAGACAAGGAGTTGAAATTGGAGCTGCAAAATCTCAGTTTTCAATGAGCCTAATGAAGAAGAGTGACAGGTAGCTAGAAAAAACTCTAGAGTCCTGGAAGCCTGAAGCCATGAAAAAAATCCAGTTCCGTGACAAGCGGCAAAGATCTGGCTTTTCTGATCAAGAAGCCTGATTCTCTTAGGATTTTAAGAGCAAGCAACGCATTTTCCTTTATCATTAACAATTAATTCATTTCAGAGATATGTTTAATCTAAAAATGTTCATCTAATTCTAATCAAAATTACATACTAACAATAAATAATACTAAATAATAGTATGCATTTCTTATCTTTGGATAGGATGTGTTTCTGGAAACAAAGGCTATTGGCAAACAGTAATTTCTTAAAAGATCTCAGCAATACTTTGATAGCACTGCTAACATCATAAAACTCCATTATATTTTAAAGACATTTAAAAAGCAAATCCCAGAAATATCTTAATCCTGCTACAATCTACTCCTGTGACTCTGGAAATGCAGAGTAAGATACTGAACAAATTAAGTAAGATAGCATGCTCTCTCTTGGTTTTTTTTAAATGTACAGTAGAAATGTGCAAAACAATTTCAATTTTACTTTTCTGGAAATAGACTTAATTGCCTCAGGATACAATTATTATTCAAATCCATTACAGTTATGAACAAGATTATAAGCAGGACCACGTACCACTACTCCTCACGAGAACTCAGCTGTCTAAGCTTACGTACCCACAGTCATTTTCAACACCTTGTGATATCCTTGTCCTGGGTCTGCTTCTCAAAAAGGACATGGGTATCCCATATGTCTTCTGTCATATTTGGCAGCTTTTGGTATCTGCCCAAACAAACCTAAAGCCATCTAAAATTGCACTATGTCTGTGATTAGGCACCTGCATTAATTCCAGGAACTTTCAAATACCATCTTCTTAAAAAGTTATTTTTCTCTTTTCTTAATAGAATATTGAATTTAGTCTTGGTGGAAGTAAATCAGAATAGGAAGATTAATTCTGTTTCCAGTTTTTGTGAAATACTGATACATATAAATTAATAGGAATATATAAATAAGATGTAACTCAAAGTAATAACTTTAATTCTTAGTATAAATTGATGTGTTTTTCACAGAGGTTCCTGCACTGCTCCTATTCCCAATCAAACAGCCTGGATAAGAACTTCTGTTAAGACAGCAGTCTTTTGAGAGAAAGAGCAATTAAATTACTTACAGAATATGCCTTTATTTTTGTAGCATCCTGTTCTTTTTGCTCTTCTAGCTTTTTCTTTTCCTCTTTCATATCTTCTGATTCTTTCTGCCAGCTTTCCTTATGACTAGAATAGTAATTAAATATTTTCATTTAGAATGATGAGAGACTTGATTTTTAAAACTGTAACTAAAACAGCAGCCCTGAAACGTTACAAATCATGATACCTATTCTTAGCAGTAATATTATTTGAAAAAGATGTTATAAAGGGCAGATGAATTACTGAAAAACCATCCCCTCTGTTTAGGCTGCAGCTAGTTTAATGATGAAATTGTTTCTTAAGTATTTTATCTTGTCTTCACATGTGTACCATAGGGCAGAGACAGAGGTGCCTTACTCCCCAAAAATATACACACATAGGATTTGATCTGCTTTAAATTACATACTTGTATCTGAAATTCATTACTTTCTTGCACATGTCTTTGTAAAAATAGGCAAAGTTTAAAACTTTGCAAATAAAAACATCTCCAGTTTAAGTACCACTGTGGAAACTCCAAGTCTCCCTTTTCTAGGAAGGGAGACAAAAACCATACTACTGGCAATCACCATGCTGTTGAGCCTGGAAACAGGCCTTTTCTTTTTGAAGTAGATTAGGCCCAGCAGATTTCAGCAGGTATTCACAATCGTGAATTCACAATCACAATCATAATTCGGCTGACAAGATTTAAAGCTAGATAAAATGGCTTGGCAAATAATCAACGACTCCTTGTATAACTGTTTCCTTGCATGAAACAGTTGCACATTCATTAGCTAAGAGGGAAAAACTTGCAAGGGGAACAAGGCTTCTCCAGTTCCTGAGAAACAGAATACCTAAGTTATTTTGAAGTATTTTAATTGATCATCCAGAATGGTACAGTATCATAAGGAAAAGATTTCTTGCTCATCCTTTGAGAATTCCCAACAGCACAACAACTGGCTTTTTCTTTAAAAGACGTTGGTTTAAATTTCCCTCAGGAACCGGACAGAATTAAACTTAGGATTCACATACCCACATTCTGTATTAGAGGTCAGACTTCTAATACAAAACAACAGGGCAGGCAATGACTGTAATATTAACTCAATTTTTTTCAATAGCTTTGCAAATCTTTCCTTCTGTTACAGTAATTTATTTCAGAGTCATAAAGAACACAGTTTCCCACCATAGCTTTTCTATTTCATGAAGAACAAACAGAAAAACTGTTAGGACCCATACATGAAAGCAAAAGAAAATAAGACTGAAGAGTCCATAACACCAGGTTCTAAGAAAACACAACATATCAGATGCAGAAAGCACAGTACAACCCCTGTTATAAACTATGCAGTAAGAGTTTTCTGAATCTTTACAGGACTGAAGAAAATACATGGTGTCCATATCCAAGACAAGCAGCACTTATGACAACCACCAAAGAACTACTTCATTACAGCAGCAAATCCTGTATGCAAAATTATTAAAAGTTTAGGTAGTTGGATTTGTGTAATACAAAAAAGAGAACAATACCTTTGATATTCTTTATACAGCAAGCCTTGTTGATGACGAATTACTGCAAATTTTCGCCTGTAGTTCTCTACTGCATCTTCTAATTTTTTAAGTAATTGTTCTTTATTTTCCAGTTCCTAATAAATATTTTCCAAATAAAAATACTGAATTGATTAATATAGGTTTTAAACATGAAAGTATTAAATCAAGATGCCTGTTCTCCCTTGTGTTTTTCACAATAGACACTTCTATCATGAACTGTGTGAACTGCAGATACGAAGTATATTTTTTCTTTATACACAACAGATGAAAAAAAGCCCAATAGACTTTGGCATTCATATTAATAGGTGTGAAATAGTGCATAAAGTGCACTGTGGATTATGTCCCTCAAAGTTCAAAACACCATGACCATGTTGCCAGCCCAACAAAGAATATTAACTGAATGTCTAACTGAAAGGCAATGTTTTCTTCTCATGTTCCCAAATAATCTTCTACTACAGTTGAAAAATATCCTCTAATCAACAAAACTAAAGTGAACAAAGACAGAACAAAAATAATTTAATAGTAGAAAAAAGGTAAGTTCTTTTTACTTCAATTTTGACATAAACAATTATTCTTTACTATACGCTTGTCTGCTATGCTCCCCATGGGAATCACTGGCTTCAGTTTCAATGTATTTATGCCTCTTAAAAAATTTGACATATTTTTGACAAATAATAGAATGAAAACTTGTATGGTAAAGAGAGACCTTTGCTGTATAGAAAAAAACTTCAGAGTAGGATTTGCACGTGCAGACTCTAGCGTTGAATCCAGACAGCAGTAAGAGAGAATTTCATGTAAATGAGTGCAACTGCATAAGTAGAAGGAAGAGTGGCAAATATTTAGATAAAAATTCAGATTTAGAATAAAAAAAAATCTGAGTAGTTTTAAAAAAATATAATTAGTATTATCTCCTAGGTTTACAACACAGCAAAATACATACAGCCTTTAAAAAACAGGACAGCCCAAAGTGCTTACTGGATGTGGGAACTTAAAAATAATTTTGTAGAGTTCTCCCATGTCTACACATGACATGGTACTAAATTTTGGAGGAATTAACTATATGTCACAAATATGCCTGATATCAAAGAGTAAATGAGTTACCTGTATAAGACGTATTAAATATTCATTCAGAGAATTAATCATATTAACACTTGAAGGAACCATCCCTTCTGGAAGATTCACTGTTTGGAAGACAATATTGGCACCTTCTGACTGACGTAATAAGGAAATTTGATTTTTCAGTTGAGCAATCTAAAGGAAAGAAACATAAAGATGTAGCTCTTGCTATTCGATTAAAAAAGAAATGACTGATGCAAATATATTGTTTTCTTGTGCTATATCAGTTGTATTAACATCCTAATTTGTTTGCACTTACATTCTAAAGCATTCAAACACACTTTAAAGTAACCTTTAAAAATGCTCTGATTCCATCAAATGCATAATATCTTAAGCTAAATTTATCAAATGACTCCAGCAGTCAGGCTGGAATTTTGGACAGAATTATTGCAGTGGTTATTTGATGGTTTAGTCTAAACAAAACTTTGCCTTTTCATTTAACTTCTTAAAAGCTCCCTGGTCCTCTACAACTTAAAACAAGATACAGGACTTGAGAGAATGATTCTTCATTTTAGAACACTTAATTTCTGTTACTTATTTATAAATAACAATTGCAAGACTACTTGCTTTTTAAAGAAAGAAACCTGTGAGCTTTTTTGGGCACAGCTCTCCCCAGAAGATAGCTATGCTTAGTGTTCAACATGATAGGATATTCCAAGGATAAAGTAACATTTAAAAGAGTAAGATTTGAATTTAAAATGGCCAAGTTCGTAGACCCAATACATAAATTTAATTAAGATTTGTATTATTACAAAATTGTATAATTACATTATTCACATAGGCTAAATCACACATTATGTGGTTTTGTTCTAAATTATCAGAGCAGCCACTTCTCAAGTATAAAATAAATTGTATTAATTGCATACCTTTTCATTTGCATTTGCCAGCTGATTACAGAAATTTGTTGCCTCCTTCTGAGTGTGTTTCAGTTCCTGTCTTAATTCTTCATTTCGTCCTGTAAGCTGGTCAACCTGAGCTTTCAAGTGCACACTAGTATCAAAGATTCCTTCTGAATTCTTTGACTCCATTGCCTAATGCAGTAAACATTTAATTAACAAAACAGAGGAAAAAACGCAGAAAAGCTTTGTTTTTTCACAATAAATTAGAGCCCTCTAGTTTAGACTACAAGAAATTATCAAAAAGCACGAAATGTTAATGTTTTAAAAGCCACTTTTCTGTTTCCTGATGGTATGTTTGCCACAGACTGTGATTTAAATGGTTAAATTTTCCTGTAAAAATTGTAACTTTTTTTGCAAGATGCTTGAATAAAGAATTTTTCTTAGACATTTCCTGCAGGTCTCATAGAGAGAAAAGATATGCAAACTTTTACCTAAGTTTTATGACTGAGATAATAAATTTGCCAAAGACAGTTTTATACTATTTGGCCAAAGATTATTTTTTTTTAAATTTTTATTGGCAATATCTTGTTGCTGTATATTTTTAATTTGCATTTTTAAACAGGTATCACCCAAAGTACTCCTACGTATAACTTAGGAAGCGTATATATAAGGAAGCGTATATATAAGGAAGCTACTATTTAATTATACAATAACCCAATAATTGAAGAGGGAAAAAAAAAGCCTATAAATCCTATAAAACTAAAGAATACTTTAGAAATCAAGCTTACATTAACTAAACGATCCAGACTAGGGATTATTAAGGCTGTTTCTCCTCCCTTCACACTAGGATCCATCTGCATTTCCTTGACAGCTTGCAATATTTCTTTCATTCCTTGTTCAAGTTGTTTATTCTCTTCTGATAACTCTTCTACTGTGATAAAAATTGTAAATGTGTCTAAAAAGTACTTAAAAATTAGTTTAATTTTCCTAGGATATTTCATCATATTAATTGTTCATTTGGTATATAAAAAGAATGTTCATATTATATATAGACATAACAAACTAGGAAGTTAAAACTGCTAGGAACATCCAGAGACTGTATTTTGCTGGAGAAATACCAATAAAACAATAATTAGATGTTTCATGGGAACAAATTTGACTCCATTAAACCTTCCAGTCTTCAATATTTCCTTCCACGTTTTTCACTTTTTTAGAAGCCTGTCTGAATGGCTTTCATGAATCCAGAAATGTGGCTATCTTGAAAGTGCTTGGGGCTAACAATGAAGTATATAGGAATAACCTGAATTCCTGCTACAGATTGGAACAAAAGAACATTTAAATTATTTGGCTGTAATAAGGACTCTCAAGACATACAGTTCTCCTGCCACCATTAATCCCTCAGTGGAATTCCAGAGTTTCCAGCACAGAGCAAGAAGTCTGAAAACTTTAAAAAAAACAACAAACCAACAAACCTGTAAGAACATTCTCTGCATTTTAACAATATGGCTGACTGTCTTGAAAAGCCAGGAGTGAACTATGGAATTTGGAGCAGTTTAAGCAGTTTCACCAAGTCTATTTTGAAAAGTCAAAAAGAAAGTTTAGAATTCACATTCTCGGGGGATGGGGGAGGGGGCGGGGAATAGATTCTTGTTGATAGAAATTAGCATTATTTTTATATTGGATTGCAGAAGCAGTGCACTTCAGCTAACATACATAAGTATGTATGTAGCCAGTGAGTTTAATTCCCCAACACTTCTTTGGAGCCAGGAAAGCACTCTAATTACACAGGTAAATTGAATAATTATTATAATTAAGTTATTAATTATTATAGTTAAGTTATTATAATGATAATAACTTAAAGCCCTTATTAGGTCTTATTCAGGAGCAAAAACATGAGATACCAGTTTAATATATTTATCGAGAATAAGCTATGCTTCATGTACTGTCACTAATTTAAGTTTTAAATTAGCAACACTATGTATGTATTTATACACACACACCCCACACAAAGATATACACTAATATAAAGAGAAAATTTAAAAAAAAAAAAAAAGTCATAAATGCCATTTAGATTCACCGTTTTGTAATCACTGTATTCACACCTGGACCAATTCACAACCATAATTTCCACAGTTGAGAAGTATATCAGAATAACTGTATAATAACTTTCAATGTACATAGCAAATTCAACCGTTATGAAAGATATCAAAGTAATCTGCAGGTAAAAAAACTCTGTAAGACAGGTGTTTGTGGGCACAATTACAAAACCAGATAAACTAAATAAGCAAACTATCTGCAGGTATCTGAGAATACTCCCTGGTTTTAAAACAGGTTGCAACTTACATTTTGACTGATATTTGGCTATTACAGTCCTGTTCTTCTCCAAATCTCTCTCTTTCATGCTTAATTCATTTGCAAGATGCTCATTCTAAAGAAAAGACCAAAGAACTCTCAAAAATTGTAATTTCGGAATTTTAGGATTAGAATTTTCATTAAGACTGTTGTTAAATGAGAATAAACACTTGAAAATATTGGTAATCCAATATTCAACACTGAAATTACACAGCACATAAATCACAATGAGGAGATACATGATGAGAACGATCAAAAAAATAGCCTCATCTTCACAGCAACAAATGTATCAGGAAAAAGTTATTAAACCATGAATAGGCTTTCTAAATATTAACCCTGGGTATTGTTTTGGTGTTGTTTTTTTGTTTTTGTTTTTTTTTAAAAGAAAAAACTTGTACTACCTGCACTGCCTGGCTTCTGCATCTTTCAAGATTTAATTCTGTATAACTATTTAGCATACTCTTCATCAACAACTCTCTGGATATCTGCTCGTTCTAAAAAAACCCAACAGTAAATTATTAGTATAGGATTCTATCTCCATTTCTATAAAAAAAATATAATTCTATTTCCAAAACTTCTTTTCCGAAATATAAAAAAAACACACTGTTTTTTCTATTGAAAAAGGCATTCCACGCTTGGCTAACACAGTATTTTAAGAGAAATTATGACAGTAAAGCACACTCCTATAGCATGGAAAAACTGTGGTATAATTGAAAAAAGCCTGATGTATATAGACTTAAACTTTCTGCTGATCTATTACATAGCTCAACAGAGTCAACAGAAATGGCATCAGTTCCAAAATATTTTAGTTAAAAACACAAAAGACCTATTTGCTTCTTATGCATTTTAACCATGTTGCTTACTCATCACATGCTTAGATTTTTCCCAGACAAAAAAAAAAACAGAGATTTCAATTTCAGCAATGTCCTAGTCTCAGCCTTTTTTCAAATTTGGAGTATGTCTTCATGAAAACGTCACAGTCCACATGTGAATCTCCTGTCTAAAACACAATGGCAACTGAGATGGAGTCAGTAGAAAAATTACGCAAGGTGTATCAGAGCTAACACTGTCTAGGAAAACACATATTCTTTGATCATGCAGCAGTTGGAACAACAGATCAAAAGTCTATGAGACTCTGAGGGACTAGCTTGAATCATGCCCCAAATATATCTCTAGCAACCAAAGCAATTGCCTCCACTATCTAGAAAACCAACACAGCATTTCAAGCTACCAATGCAGGAAGTTACCAGTGAAGAATTTTTTTTATGAGATTTATCATGTGAGTAAAAGAAGCAAGCATCCTGAAATCAACCCACCCTTTCACTGATTATTAAAAATTTTCAAAAAAACTTTTGAAAATCTAGAAGATTTTATGATGACACCAAGTTAAGCTGGAGTGTTGATTCACATGAGGATAGGGAAGCTCTACAGAGGGACTTAGATGGATTGGATCATTGGGCCAACATTAATGGTATGAGCTTCAACAAGGCCAAGTGTCAGGTCCTCCACTTGGGCCGCAATAACCCTGTGTACTGCTACAGGCTTGGAGAAGTGTGGCTGGAAAGCTGCCTGGCAGAAAAAGACCTGGGGGTTC
>JAOQGH010000001.1:45875333-45997408 GCA_025769975.1 Gallinago jamesoni
GACCTCATCACTCTCTACAACTACTTGAAAGGACACTGTAGAGAGGCTGGTGCTGGTCTCTTCTCACAGGTAATTAGCGACAGAACGAGAGGGAATGGCTTCAAGCTCCAACAGGGTAGATTTAGGCTGAACATTAGGAAAGAATTTTTCACAGAAAGAGTGGTCGGGCATTAGAATAGGTTGCCCAGGGAGGTGGTTTAATCACCATCCCTGGATGTGTTTAACAGTCGTTTAGATGTGGTGTAGGGGAGAACCTTGTAGAGTATGGTAGATGGTTGGACTCAACGATCCCAAGGGTCTTTTCCAACCTAAATGATTCTATGATCACTAGAAATTGTTTTAATAAACAACGGAATTTTTCAGTGGAAATCTTTTATTCTGAAAACAGATATACATTATCTTTGTCAGTTGGCTGGGAAATGAACTGAGGAACTTCTTAAATGTTTCCCAGAATGAAAGGCCTGGGAAACATCATCTGTTCTCTCTGGAAGTAGGAGATGTCCGGTAGTTAAATAACGTGTGCCCTTTAACAGAAATATCATCTTCTGTCTTTCATACCAAAGGCCTGATTCAGTCCCTACTTCATTCAAATAACGCCTGTAAATTACCATTTGTATTCCTCTGTATTTATTTAGAAGAATTTTTAAAAATAATCCTCAAACTATTTTGTTTAAAATACAGCTGCAAGAATTAATACAAATCATTGAGATGCAAGGCTGTATGCACCAGTAAGAAAAAAGATGGGTACTTTGTTTACACAGATGTATGTAAGGTCTTAGAATAAAACCCATTCTCTCTTCGTACACATCTATGTGCATGTGCACAGCTGTCGTGCAAACTTCTTCCACCAACAGAATGAAAATACATGCCTACATTTTTCAATCCTATGTCAACTAATAAACTGCAAATTCTTTTTATTAAAAAAAATATGCCCAGTTCTCTTAGAACTATGTAATAGCTTTAATCAGTAAGGATGAAGGTAAAGAAACACATTTTTACTATTTGAATTTATCTTCTAAATAACTGCAATAGATATAAACACATACGTACTACAAAAGTGTCTCACCTGATATCTAAGAAGGACTAATTCTCTCTTCAATTGTTCTATGAGATTTTCGACAGGATCTACCCGACCTGAGTGCTCTGATTCTCCATTTTCAATTCCACTTTCCAAAGTTTTTACTTGCAACAGTTCTGTTAGGCATTTCTTTACTTCTTTGTTTTCTTGAAAGGCAGTTAAATCAGAAAACTTTACTTGAGAATAGTCCTGCTTATCCTTCAATGGCATTATTTGTGATTTGTGTGTTACTGGCTTTCCAAGAGCAGATGCACAGGAAATAAGACAGTTTTCAGCAAAAGTTAATCCTGTGCAAAAATGTTCCTGATCTGTTTGGTCTGAATTGGAAATTACGGACACTTGATTCTGAAAAGATGGTTTGTTTCTGTAATTTTGGTTATTTACCTCTGAGGTCTGACACTCTTGCTGATAAGCAGAAAACAAACCCGTGTAGTCTGATTTTAAGTCTTTTGACCTCTCTCTGGTGTCTGTATGATCTGTTATCCCTGATCTCTGTATACATTGTAGCTCCGGTGATACAAAAAGCTCTTTTATGCTAAGAGTTTCAGAATTACAGCTGTCATTAACTTCTTGCCCCTCTGTCACATGTTTTGAACCTAAATGAAGCGAAGAAGTATTTCTTTTTTTTCCCAAATGACCTGAATTCTGAAGTACTCCAAAAGCTCTTCTAGGTAGATTTCTCACAGCCTTACTGTTTTCAGCTATATCTATCTCCGACTTCAAAAGTCTAACTGGTGCTCCTCTATCTGCAAGCGTATTTCTCCTTTCCATGTTACACAAGCTGCTAGCCTATATTCACAAAAAAATACAGAATATCCGTAATTATCAGGATTTTTTAAAAATCAGTTAATAAAAGTTCCTAGAGAAATATTTGAACAGAGATTTCCAAGATAATGTTATTTTATTTTGAAAGAGAAATACGAGAAATGTTTATGGACTTGCTTTATGAACCTACCTTTGCTTTTACTTCACCAATATCATGTCTGTTCAAGAAATCCAACTTCCTTTCACTCATTCCCTTCTCTTCAGTAAAGCTATCACTTATCAGCATATCACCAGCATCCAGTCCTAATCACAAGTAAATGTAAAAGTAATAAAGGATTATGAATTTTTAACTGGTCTCCAAACAAGGAAATATATTCCATTCAGTATATCTGAGCCATGGTTTTCTACCTGCAAAGTAAGGAGCTGTAAACCTTTCCATTAGAGCACCTTAAGCCTCCCCGCGTGGCACAGAACTGAAATTTTAGAATTTTTGAAACACATACATTACGTAGATTTACTAGAAATCATGGCAAAACCATCCTGCATCTAAGAACTGCTACCCAATGGCGCAACTCAGTGATGTAATACCGGCCATCACAAGTCAAAAAGCTACAGAGCTGTAAGACTATGGAATACAAAACCACTTGGCTCTTCCTACAGATTCAATGAAATGTATTTACCCTTCTAATTGAAACAAATTATTACATATAACAAAGCTATATTAATAAACATAGTATGTTTTTGAAAGGACAGTATATAATAAAAAAATAATCCCACCTACTGTTGCACCTCTTCTTCCTTTCTCCTGAGCCAGCTTTCGAACCTGTTTTTTCAGTTCAACTCTTTCCTCTTCTAGTCTTTCAATCTACATATTAATATTCACAGATCAGCATTTCATTTCATTCAAATACATTTTTATTGCATAGCTCTTACACAAAAAGAGGATTTACCACTTGCCTCTTGCAAAAGAATCTGGTTTTCAGCTCTATATTGTTGCTGCTTCAGCATTTTGCTGTTTCTGAATTCATTTAAATCAATCATTGTTTTTGGCTCAAGACCTAAAACACAGTATATGCTGTGTAACTATTCATTAAGGAGGAACATTAATGTTAGTAATCATGAGAATGTAGTTCATTTAAATAAGAATATAGGTAGTCAAATAGCAATAAAAGAAAAAAAGTTAATAGCTGAAGATCTATATTTCTATATATCTACACATATCTTGTGCTCCATATAATAATACCAGAAGAAAGCTTGATTTTACTTCAGTTACTCAAAAACCACAATGTGATAAAATGCCACCTAAAATTAACTGTTTATATTCTTCTATATAAAAATAAGCCTGTCCAAAGTTTTCTGTGTTTTTCTAGCATTAAAACCTAAGTATGTTATGTTTTCCAAATACTGCATTTTGAAGTTAATTAAGGAGTGTGCAGTGAAAGAGAAATGAAAGCGAAACCAGCACTACAAAACCTCTTCTCCTACCTTCAAAGCAACCTGTAAGCCAAGCTTAGTCATGTATATTCCAGGTTAGTCATATAACATTCATGCAGTTTGTCCTAACTAAAACTACTTACAAATATTAGCAGAATTACTTTGAATACAAAATTATTTCCAAATAGTTACTTGGTATAGTAAAAGATTTCCATTACATAATGTTATTTCAATTCTTACAAAACAAATAACTGAAAATGTAATGGATAGAGCATACCTAAGCGCTCTCTAAGTACTTCATTTTCATCAAGAAAATCATTTATTTTAAGTTCAAGTTTATTGACTTCCTTAATTAATGTTTCAATCTCATGATCTCGTATTTTGATTTGTTTTTTTAAATCTTTTATTTCAGCAACAGCCTCTTCCAAGCCATATATCCCCTGTAAAAAAACAAATGGGAAATAAAAACAAATGAATAGAAGACATAAGAAAATAAATTATTAATCTATCTTTTATCCTTACACAGATAAGGACGAATGTTTTTAACCTTTATCTCTCTTCTGCACTGTGCTTAGTGAAAAAAGTTACTGAACAAAAAGCAGATCCTACAAATCTGTCTTTTGACAACAGAGGAGTCTCTGCATGTTTGAAAATGGAGTCTTCGTACTACATGATCCTTCAAAGAATCATATCTTGACTCTTCAATTACTGTTCAATGGACTTCAGAAGCCCATATAAATATATTGAAACTAACAACTTTTAAAAATTATTAGGTAGAGTTAATAAACTGCATGCACTCAGTGACCACTAAATATTATTATGAAAAAAAAAGACTAGGAAAGAAAAACCCAGCATCATAAGTCATTCTTTTAATTTCTAATTAGAACACAGTCAATAAAAAATGGAAGGACAAATGATCGCCTAAAAATATGACGAAATACCCTGTCCACTCTAACAAATTGTTTACCAGTTCATAGTCTCTCATTCGTTTTAGAGTCTCAACAAGCTCTTTATCCTTTTCTCTAGCATCTGCTTCTGCTAATTCTGCTGATTTCTCAGCCTCCTTAGTTCTCTCTTCTAGCATTTTTAACTTTTCTTGCATATCCCCAATCCGATTCTGCTGAGCAAGAGATGAGTGACCTGAAAAGAAAGACCTTGATCTGTTTACTAGGAATTCTTGCTATCAGCCACTAAAAAATAAAAAAATACCTCAGATCATGTTATAAGGGAGATCATTTCCTGCTCTTTTTACTCAAAGTAATTACAAAAGACTACATATGAGATTTTTTTTTTTCCTCTCTCATTCTTTAATTCAAACAATATTTATGAGGAAGACACATAAAAGACATCAGAATTTATTTTGAATTATATGCAACTACTCATTTGCAATTCTTGATAGAGCTGAGACAATATATTATGCTCTAACCTTTACAGACAAGGAATACTTTTATTAGGCATTGACTACCCATAAAACCCACTGAAGTACTGCAAATAAATTTTAACTCTTCTCAAATGTTTAATAAATGGAAATTAACATAAAAATTAAAGACTAATATTACTCTAATACTGCAAACATTTTTTCTGCATTTCTAGAGAAAAAAGAATGCATAGTAAATTCATGGTTTCTTATTTTCCTTTTCATAGATGTTAAAATAAAACAGCCATGTTACCTTTATCTTTTTGGAGATTGTTTTTTAATTCCTCAATAACAAATGCATTTTGTTCCATTTCTTTGGTATACTGCTCAACTTGCTCAGTAAGCAATCTTATCTGAGCATCTCGCTCTTGCACTCCCTACACACACCAAAAAAAGGAAACTCCATTAAAGAATTCTTCTTTACTGACTGGCAAGCTACCAATATAGAAGACCACGCAGTAAATGAAGAAATTCAAAGTAGCTAATACAAAAAAAATTACAGAACAAGCAAATATACTGTACTTACAACATAGAGTTCAGATATTATCTAGAAGTTGGGTATATAAAGGCAAAGCAGAAAAAATAGAAGAAACAGTAAAAATATAGCATTCAAACAAAAGTAGTATTTTAGTATATCAATTTTAAATAGAACAGTTCTCTAAGAGTTAAGCCAATGTATGATTAAAAATTTCATACAATACAGGTTTCTTACAACTTCCTCATAAAAAAGTGGCAACCAAGAGACACAAGTTCAAGACTGGGAGGACTAACAATCCATCATACATGACCTAAGTATTGCAAACTGCCTTTCAGCAAGCCATCCAACTTTTAATAATTCTTATCACACCTTGTTTTGCATGCATATACATCCATAAGTACAGACTCACAGACTGTGAAAGTGACTTCTGTTTACATTATACCATTTCTGTGCTTATACATGAACTTCAGAAATATCACAGAGAGCATAATATTTTTTCTGTGATGAATGAAAAAAGAGGAAAAAGATAAAAGAGAGACTGGAAAAAAAGTTAAAGAAAGCAATTAAAAGATAAAAAAATATAGTAAGGTTGGCAACTCTTGAATATCAATGTTATGAAAAACAAAAGCTCAGCTTTCTTAGATAACAAGTAAAACCATATTTCAAGTCTAAATGTAGAGAGCTTAGCAAAGTTGTAAGCAGCTAAACATAACCCTTCAGAATGTAAATATATACTGAAACATAACAAGTTCTGTCCATTTTGAGTTAAAACACAGTGCAGATACTTGTTTCAATTTTTGTTTGCTTAAAAAATATGTTCATTTCCACAAAACCGCTAAAAAAGTCATGCTAATGATAATCATCCAAAAAAGAAACCCCTACAGTCAGCTAAAAACAGACTCTACAACTACTTAAAGTTACTTTCAGCTGCCTTTCTCTTCTAATCATCAAAGGCTGATTTGTACCTGAGGTATTTTTTTTCCTCCTGAGAGAATCTGTTCCTAGCTTTGGAAGACTGCATAAACCCATCTCACCACACCAGTCAGTCTACAAGGGCCCAACATGTAACACAAATATCATGACACATTCACTCAAAAAACTTGAAGCAAGGCAGGAAATCATCTAGGTATCATACAGTATGTTTTCCATAATGTATATTTCAGGGTTCCTAATGGACTGCATTATTTATTCATTCTTTTCATCTTTTTTAAGAAAGCAGGAAAATTCAAAATTGTAAAAGAACTGTGTAATTTTGTACGAATATGAGAGATACTTAAATTCAGCTAGCTCTACCATGGGCTGAAACACCGACTTCATGCTCTTAGTGTGGCATCAGGTGAGGCAAAGGAATACGGAAAATCAACCATTAGGTAAGACTCTTCTGTAACTAACAAATTTAGAGGACAGAAACTAAGCTAAAATTTAAAAACACTGAATGCTTAGATGCTGATGAACTGATGCTTAGATGTTAAAGCAATCACTCTACTAGTCGTTAGAAAAGAGAAATATGAAAGTAACAGAACCAACTATCAAGAGTTCCCTTCATCCATACAAGAGAAGATTCCTTCTCCAATTGTCTACTAAGCTAACTTTGTAGCAGAACGAATCAACCTGTCTCATAATTCTGAAATATAAGTAACATGGATTTTGGTATTTACAAATTATGTTGACTAAATAATTATTTGGTCACTAGCATATTTAATATGCGTGTAATTTCTCACATAGACTATACCTGCTGAAGGGCCAGTATACTGTTTCTGTCTACATCAAGTTGGGCCATTTTCATTTTCTCTTTCAAGTTAAACAACATTTGTTGATACTCCAGGAGTTCATCATCTTTCGAAGCTAAGATTTTCTGAAAAGAAGATAAAATACCATCAGAACACTTGAAATAATTCCTAAAAATCATTTTTAAAGTATTAAAAAGTACCTTCCATTCTTCAACTTTTGCATTTACAGCTGCCATGAGAGGATCGTCTTCCTCATTCTTTGCTTTCAGCTGGTCTGAAAGCTCCTGAACCTAGAAATACCATTTGGATTAACATCGTATCACAAAAATGTTTTGCTTAACCAATGTGTATGTATAAACACACTACATCAAGCACATACATTTAACAGATTAGCATTACAGCAGCAAGGGAAGATCATGACTCTTAAGAGGAGAGTATCACTAACATTTTGTATAAAAAAATGTTGTGATATTAATTCAAGTTATAAAATATTCATCAAATTTAAAGCTCATACTACTTTTAGAGAACATTATTCCAGTAGAGCATGTATTTTTAACTGAATATGTTGAATGTTATTTAATTTGCACTAGAATACCACAATACAGTGTAAACCTAAAAAAATTTACATTTAATAAGTCAGTACTTACTTGAAATTTGTACTGTTCTTTCTCTTTTCTTAACTGATCCATAATAGTATCAGATTGTTGCACAATCCATTTCATTTTGTTATATTCATCAGTCATCTTCTCCATTTCTTGCACTGATTCCTCAAGGTTCTTCCTCATTTCTTGGTTTTGAATGTCTAACTTCTCATTAGTTTCAGTCAAATTCTGCAAAATTAAAGAAAAAGCTGCATTTAAAAAGTGCACATCTTAATACCTAAATACCCACTAATTGATAGCTACCTTGAATGTAAGATTTGAAAGTATATATTAGCACAGAAGAGAGTATTTCACCTCTAGATCATTAATTTCAACAAATTCTAACAGCAAGTAAAAGACACATTTCCTGTCGCCATAACTTCATTACCTCTGCCAGATTCACAGATGCAGACTATACACATCACAGAACCCAACTGCATTACAAATTCCTTTACTCCACATAACTTGATCTGTAAATGGACATAGCTTTATGAAAAGCACCGTTAGTACCAGTCTAATAAAGACTCAATTGCATGAAAAGATTTTACCTGAATTTCATCCAAATACTGGACAAGCTCAAAGTTCTTTCTGGACAACTGTGATCTGTAATCAGAATCCTCTCCTCTTCGTAATAAAACTGATTCTTTTTGAGAATCTATTTGTCTCTGATAGTCAACTACATCCTGACGCAACTGTTCATTCTGAATAAAAAGCAATCCAAACATGAGTTTATTTCAAAGACTTGAAAACAAAGGTGTTGCTTTTCTAGCAAGCTAACACAAAGAGCTAAGACAGTCAAAACCCATCCAAATTCCTACAGTTTGCTTTTAAAAAACTTAGAAGCCTCACCTTTTTCTTTATTTGTTTTTTCTTCAGATTAAAAAGGAAAGAACAAAGACCAAGAGAAAAAAGCATGAAAAAAATTAGAAATTATCTTTGCTTTAAGAAGGCTAAATAGGAATCAACATAAAGACAAAACAGAGTTTTCTATATACCTGTGCATGCATGTACATACATACACACACATACATAAAAGGGAATTTTGAGAAATAATTCTCAAGTTTTCTTCCCTACTTTATTTTATTAGAGACCAAGATTAGAGGTAATAAATGCTACAAAATATGCATTTTATTTTCTAAAAACAGCTAGAAAAAAAATATTAAGAGAATGATTAAAAACATTCTAGTAACAAAGAATGTTAACTCTACATTTATTGTTATATTAACTTTTGACTTTTTATAACTTTGACCAATAAGACAATCTTGGCAAAAGCTTGAATCCTATCTAATATCCACCAAATCTATTTATCAATAATATTTAAGAATTCAAAACACAAAGTCCAGACAAAATTAATGCACAGTAGAACTATGTAAATTCAAACATAGACACCCTCTGACTTCAATTAACTAAGTTTCATTGGAACCACCTGAACCAATGGAGAACAAGCCTTGCAAGAAGCAGTGCAAGTGCAGCAGTGATCTAACCTGAGCTGGCTTTGGTGCCCAGTAACTCCACAGAACCCACCACCTCTTCCTGTCCTGGGTGACTGCTGTGGCAGAGAGAGCCCAGGATCATGAACGGGATGAACTTAATGGACATTTTATGGACATTTACGGATATTTATAGACATTTCACAGCGGTGGTCAACTGACTGAAGGAATGGTATCTGTGTATAATATCAAAGATCGGAAGAGGAATGGTGGTTAATGATGATGTATTCAAAAGCATGGAGAATGTTATGGTTTCAGCTGGGATAGAGTTAACTTTCTTACTAGCAGCTGGTACAGTGTTAGTAAAACACCGATGTTTTCAGTTGGGCTACGTCTTTTCTGCTCCTCACAAGGCCCCACCAGTGAGGGCTGCGAGTACACAAAAAGTTGGGAGGAGACACAGCCAGGACAGCCGACCCCAACTGACCAAAGGGACATTCCATGCCATATAGCATCATGTTCTGCATATAAAGCTAGGGGAAAAAGGAAGGAAGGCGGGACATCTGAAGTTATAATGTTTGTTTTCTCAATAGACCGTTACGCATGATGGAGCCCTGTTTTCCTGGAGAAGGCTGAACACCTGCCTGCTGATAGGAAACAGCGAATGAATTGCTCGTTTTGCTTTGCTTGCATGTGCAGCTCTTCCTTTACCTATTAAGCTGTCTTTATCTCAACCCACAAGTGTTACCTCACTTTTAGTCTTCTGATTCTCTTCCCCCTCACAACTGAGGAGAATGAGAGCATCTGCGTGGTTCTAGCTTCCAGCTAGAAATCATGTGTCAAATCACAACAAACAGAATTAAACATCATGTCACACCAAAGATTATAAGTACAGAAAGCTAATAGCATATTTATAAATAAACTAAAAATAAATAAATTAAAAATAGAATAACTCAGCAATAATTCTTTACTAACCTCTCTCCTTAATTTGATGTTTTCATTTTCTGCATCTTCATTTCGAAGAGCAAGCTAGAACAGGATGGAAAACTTTTATATGTATCACTAACACCACAAACTATAAAAACAAAGACCTCTAGAAACAAAACAGAAAATGAATGCACAGTGGTCCTATTTCATCAGTGTTTTGCCTGTTTTTTTTTTTCAATTTCAGAGACTCTTTTCAGAACATCAACATTTCAAAAAATGTGCCAGAACAGCTTTTAGAGATATCAAGCTGAAGTCCTTCTTTAAGCTTCCTTCCAACCCAAATCATTCAATGATTCTGTGATTCTCACCTGTTCATTTGCTTTCTTCTCTTTTTCCAATTCTTTTTCTATATCTGTTAACTGTCTCTCTTTTTGTTCTAATTGTTTTTCCAGTTGTCGAATCTCATCACGCAAAAAACGAGTGTCACGACCACCAGCAGATCTTTGTGCCATCTTTAGAGTATTAAAATAACATTATAGATATAGTACAGTTCTTCAGAATAGACAGAACTAAAAAAATAATGCAGATGCTAAAAGTAACATTCCTAATGCTCAGGAAAAGCAACAGGAAGGGCTCACTAGCTTCTTTCAACAGAAAATTTCTAAAAATAAATGGGATTTATTCAAGAATTAAAAAAAAAAAACTCATTGTACATACAGGTCTTTGCAAACCTAAGGCAACTCACAAGCCAATAAAAAGTATTATCTAAAATGTAGGGCCAGTAAACCTCTTTAATAGAGCAAAATACTAGTCTAAAAATCCTCATTTAAAAAAACCCTCCAAACAGCACTCTAAAATAACAAAATTTTAAAACATACCTCTAATTCATTTTGAAGTTTCATCACCTTTGTTTTAAACTGATTTTCTGTTAAAATAGACCAGATAGAGTGAATTATCCAAGAAGGTAAAAAGTACATAAAACAACAATGGTTAACCTTAGTCTTTAAATATTTGGCTTCACTGGAACAATTGACTTCAGAGCAGTTGATATTTTATTCACTTTCCTAAACTTAAAAATAAAAAGCCCAAAAATAGCATTAAAAGGCTTGCTCACCACATTTGGCTTGCTCTTCCCCAGCTTTTTCAACTTCTTCTAGTGCCAGTTCAACTTCTTGAGCTTTCATCTGGGAAAAAAGCATAGTAAACAAAGAAGAAATATTTACTGCTAACATAAATTAAAAGACTGCTCCATAGATCTCATGTTTAAAATAATGAAGACATTTACAAAAGAATTGATTTTCTCTCTTTAAACAAATGAAACCAGTCCCATTTTTCCCCATGCTGACAACTAAGAAGTTAAGGTTGTTGAAATATCTTCTTTAGTAACTTATTCTACAGGGCTATCTAACCATTCAAATGTGTACTGTTGAGAATTGACAACAGTGAAAAAGCCTCTCTAAAGCCAATATGCTAACCCCTACTGCTGTTATTTCTTGCTTTCAATACACTTTAGAGTAAATACAAGAAAGTATGACAGATTTATAGGATCAGTTTTAGGATGGCAGGGTTTCTTCACTCATGGTGATGTTATTTACTCTAGCCCATCAATCTACCACAAAAACTTCACTATTAAAGTTAAAATCATTACCAGTAACTTACATCATCTAACCAATTTTTGAGATGTTAATTTACATTTTCCATGTGTAAAACTAAGGTTCCTTAACTATCTGACTTCATCTGTCCTATTCACTTTACTTCCCACTGCTACATACCATAATCCCAACAGCTGCAAGCAACTACTCTAATGTAAGCACACATGTAGCGTATAAATGTTCTTACAAGTAACCACTGTTATCAATTCAGGAAAAGAAGAAAAAAAGGAGAGCAATGATGCTTTCATTTAAACAAAAAATAAACAAATGCATCTGCAGAATTGGAGAAAGTAAGGATTAATACAAACCTTCATTAGTGACTGAGTAATTTTAAAAAGATGTATCAGTTGTTCCGGAGTTTCAGTTTTTAAATCTTTCCCATCAACCTAAGGAAAGATACAACTGTGTTTTTATACAAATATCAGTGAAATCCACAAAATAAATCATTTATCTATGTGCAGGACCAGACAGTTCATGGAAGAATGCATAACAAATCCCTTATGTTCTGTTTGTCACTTGAGCACCTTGGACATGGTCTCCAGCAATCTGTCCGCTAGTTCCTCTTGACGAGGCAGAGCATCTGGATCAACTTTCATAAGCTTCTTCCAATCTAAAACGGGTGCCATATTGAATTTATAATTTTTCCTGGAACAAAAAATAAGATAATTATCAGTTATCAATAATCAATTCTAATGTCAAATGACTTAAAGGAGGCTGACCACTGAACCCGATAAGATTATTCTAATAATAGTATTGCTTTTGGAACACTTACTTAACACGGTGTTCACATTTTTGGTCTACTGCAAGCAAGAAGACTGTAGTAAACCCACCTATTCTTTAAGTTAAAAATTAAACCACGCATACTTGAGAAAGTTGTGACATTAACAGTGAAGATTAGAACACACGTGATAACTCTATTTTGACTTTAATACCTTTCTTTTCCTCTCCACTTCTCAATGTGGTATTTTTAAGTTAAAAAACACACACAAAGGGCATGCCCTTTGAACCAGCCCTTGCAGGATAAGTATCTCATTATAGTCACAAAATCATTATTTCTAATATTTAAAACACGACTAATACCTGCTTTAGTTTGATACTATCATAAACCACTTCTTGACATTAATTTCTAAGATATTAAAGTCTTGTATTAAATATCCTTTCCTTTTGATTAGAATACTTGAATTGAGAAAGGTCAGTAAACAACCTTGAAACTTACAAAAATCTAACCTGAAAGTGATCCATAGTTCTGTTCTACTGCTTACCTACTGGTTGCTATGGGCCACAGTGACTTCTCATATAGCTGAAAGTCAACGCAGTATCTGAAAAAGGCAGAAGAGATTGGAAGTCTTGGATTAGTCTATTCTCTGAAGCCGTCTCTAGCCTTTGTTATCCTGAAAAATTTAAAACAGTAAATTTTTAAATCTACTTAATTCCCTAAATTATGAATATGGCATAAATGGTTAAGAAAATTTAGAAAGAAATAAAACTAACTAGAATATTAAATTCATTATTATTCAAATAATTAATAACACAGCAGGGATACACATTTTATAGAAAACAAAATAATCAAACTTAATCAATAGCTGCAACAATGCTCTATTCTGAGCATGATATTTTGAGATCTGTTCCATCACATCTCCTATTCATCATTCAGCCATTTAAAGACTCAACAAATGAAACTTCCCTCCTTAATGAAAGGCTGAACTAGTATTACATTCCCAAAAATATGTCTAAGCAGTCTGAAAGAAGAGCTCTAAGACTTCAAACATTTCCTCACCTTGTTCAAATACTTAAACAACTTGAGAGCTCCCCTATATTTACCATTTCTTCAGTGTTTGCTAAATGTTTTAGAAAACATGTATTCTATATAATCCATGACTTCATAAGGATGACATTATATATATTTATATATTTGCTTTTCTGCTTTGTTGTAGATGGCAAAGGAAAATATGAAAAAATCACATGCAGGCACTTACTGATCTTGGCACTCTTACTTCTCCAGTAAATTGAATACTACCTGATTTCATTAACATACTTGTTTAAGGGTTGTTTTTTAAAAAGATACTAATTTTTTCCTTAAACAATGAGATGTAAGAATTATGGGTATGAAACACCCGACAATCAAAACTATTCTAAAAGCCGGTACACAACCTTGCTACTGTCAATCTTTGTAGAATTGTAGAATGATTAGAGTTGGAAGGGATCATCTAGTCCCACCCCCCCACCACGGTCAGGGACACCTCCCACTAGACCAGGTTGCTCAAAGCCACATCCAGCCTGGCCCTGAACACTTCCAGGGATGGGGCATCCACAACTCCTTTGGGCAACCTGTTCCAGGGCCTCACCACCCTCACTGTAAAGAGCTTCTTCTGAATATCTAATCTAAATCTCCCCTCTTTCAGTTTAAAACAACTGCCCCTCATCCTATGGCTGCAGTCCTTGATAACGAGTCTCTCCTCATCTTTCCCGTGTGCCACCATTAGGTACTGGAAGGCCATTAGAAGGTCTCCTCCTCTTCTCCATGCTGAACAACCCCAACTCTCATAGGAGAGGTGTTCCAGCCCTCTGATCATCTTTGTGGCCCTCCTCTGAACTTGCTCCAACACAACAATACTGTCCTGTGCTGCCTATGGGAAACCACATAAAGAGGCAGCTAAACTACCATGCAGGTACCTCATCATCACAGTTAAATTAAGCACCAGCAGGAACAGCTGTTTTTTTCCCATAAAGGTGGGTACAACGTGTAGCACAGTCATGTACACTTGAGCAAGACTGAATACCGAGAAGTGGCAGAGTCATGTGGGAAATGTTCTCTGTTAACTCCATAGTAGTTTACCAGGACTAATCTAGTTTAAGCTACTTCTGATTTTCACATTACGCTACCCAGGATAGCCCTCATCTCCCAGCTCTACAAAGCGCTAAATCTTAACCACAAAGCCACGGCCAAAATGAGAATTTGTGCAGGGTTCCAATTGTCTTCCACTTTGTGTATTGCAGCCCCAGCAATGCTACAGTGACAGACCACGATCCCTCCAGGATGCTGCTGAGAGACAATTTTGCCTCCGTTTCATCCCACTCTGCTGAATTAACTAATCGCCTTTTTGTGTGCCCACCTTTATCGACTGAGGCATCAGTCCAGAGCGGGCACAGTGGCCCAGAGCCTTCCCCAGGCACCGCACTGCCACCATGCCTGCGCCTGGACACTCCGGTCCGGGACCCGAGGCCCCGACCAGCCTCGGCCGCCCCCGGCCCGTCTACTGGCTGTCGGGGTTAGCGCAGAGCGCGGCGATCTGGGCCCCCTTCCCCAGAGCAGCCTCCCGCCCCTTGGTCTCACCGCTCCCCGAGGACGGCGGAGGCCGCTGCTAGGCGACGCCATCAAACTCTCCTGGCGGACCCGGGATACTCCTGAGGCACTGGGAAAGTCAACGCTCCGGCTATACAACAAGCCCCACGGTGCCTGCCGGCTACTCCCAATCCCGAGGTACAGCAAGGCCACAAAGGAGAGGGGACAAGGGGAAAACGTACGGGGCAAGGCGCGACCCCGCCCGGACGAACCGCGTCACTGAGGCAACGGGCCGGAGGTGGACTGCCTCTCCCAGCCTGCACCGCGGCTCCCGGCACAGCTCGCGCACCGCCGTCTTGGAGGGGCGGGTTTCCCGACAGCCTTTGCCGGCCGGAGTCGGGGTGGCAGTGTTGGGCGTCTGCGCCGTGCTGGGCGGCAGAGCGAGCTGCGGTGTCGGTATCGCAGAGGCTGCTTGCCCTGCGGTCTCAGGTAGGATAGGCAGCGGCACGCTGTGTCCCCACAGACGGGTGCGGGAGGCCTGGGTGCGAGGTGGCAGCTGCTCCTCCCCAGTTCTCCGTACTGGTGGGTGGGCGGGCCTCGCTCCCCTAGCCAGCCTTCTGCCGTGGGCCTTCCGCTCCTGCGGAGCGGTCTCGGCTCTAGCCGCTCTTCCGCGCCGTTTGAGCGGGGAGCCGGCCCGCTCCATTCTGTTGGGCTTGCTGGCAGTAGCCGCTTGCCCAGCCCCTTTTGCCCCTAGGCCGGGCCTTACCTTTCCTGTCTTGACCCAGGGCTGCGGGCAACGCGCTGGTTGCTGCATGACTGGCTGACGGAAGGGCTGCAGTGTTGTATCTGGGCATGGTGTGTACTTCATGTGTGGGTATGTAATAATTGGGGCCCAGAAGGTGACTTGTGGAGCAGTACAGGGAGAGTTCGTGTCTGTAAACTGCTTGATAGTAGTACTGCTTTGGTAGTAGCCTGATGCCCAGAAAGTTTGAGATCCTGTGATTTAGCTACATGGGTGCAAACAGCAGGACAAAAGAAGGAGGGACTCTTCTCCCAAGTAACACGATTTAGGACAAGAGGAAATAGCCTCAAGTTGTGCCGGGGAGGTTTAGATTAGATGTTAGGAAAAAATTCTGCACCAAAAAGATCATGAAACATTGGACGGGCTGCCCAGGGAAGCGGTGGAGTTACCATCCCCACAGGTAATTAAAGGATCGGTGTACCTGGGTGCTTAGCAACATGGTTTAGTGATGGTTTTGTCAGTGTTAGGTTGATGGTTGGAATCCATGATGTGAAAGGCCCCTTCCAACCTACACAATTCTGTGATTCTATATTTTTGTATTCACTTAGTAGCTGTGGAACGCTGAAGAGGATTTGGTTTTTCTTTCTTAATGGAAAGAGAAAGGTGTTCATAATGTCCTCTTTGAACTTTTTGGTTTTGTTTTTCTTTGCTTTAGTGTTAATATTTAATGAAGGCTGACAAGATGCAAGATGCTTGGCACTCTTTATAGTTACGTAACTTGTTTCACTCGTGGCACAACTCTTCTTGATTGAAAGGAAAGACTTTCATACGTCAGCCAGAGATTGGTTAATTACAGCTCTATATTGGGTAAAAAAAGCCAGCTGTGTAGTTAGGGAGGGAAACAGACCAGATTATATTCCATGAATGGGAAATGTTACTGAAAATAAATTTCATTATGTTTGAGTGTAAAACAATGATTTTTTAGCAGGAGGAACTTTTATAGGTGGAGCAGGTGATACACAGAGCAATATACTGCCTTGCTACAAGATGAGTTTTAAGGAAATTGATCCCCTGTGATACAAAAAATAGACAGTCCATTGATGTTAAGATGCTTCTGAATAGGAACTCTTTTTTTGTAATCTGCTTCATCAGGTTAACAAGCTCTTAAGGCCAGTGTAGCTGTTTCATGTGCTTTATTCAATGTTCTTCAGCATTTTCTGATGTTGCTCTGTTACAACAGAAAAACAACAGAAAATACACCATTACATATACTGATAATGAAGCCATATCTAGGTTATAATTGCGTAGTGCAGCTAGTAAAGAAAATTGATGCAGAACTAAAAGGAATTTTGAGGTGTGCATGAAAACTTCCAAAAATGAAAAAAGAGTGAAAAGAGTGGAAATATTAACCTCACACAAAATTAGAAAAAGTTCAAAATACAGAGTGTCTTAAAGCAAGTGAATTAGTTTTTCTTTTGTTCTGTGTCATATCTAATCAGGTGACAAACTTTGTGTAAGTGGATCTTCCTTTAGCGGGAATACATGCTTGTACTTCTGGAGCCAAAGAACACATTAGCTCCGTAGTACACAGCTTGACCTACCTTGATGGAAGAGTTATACATCCTGTTAGACCACAGTTTTGATAACAATATGCCATTTCAAAGGCCTAATACAAAACCTGCAATATGAAAGACATAATGGAATGTTATTAAATATACCGCAAGAAGTTGTATACAGACCAAGCATACTAAATAAGGCCATGCGTAGCAGAGTCTAAAGGCTGTCTTTTCAGCTAATGCCGCCCATGTGGCTTTTGTTTGTTTATTCTTTGCATTTAGTAAACATACAGTTTCTGCTGTTGTATTTCTAGAATACTGAGAATGTTGATCAACATTATTTTTGAGACACTGTTTTTTGCATCAGTGTCCGGTGAGGAACCAAATCACATTTTATGTAGCTATGCAGGTGTTATTTTCTTACTGTTTGAAAGTAGCAAAAAATAAAAAACCCAACAACATCCCTCCTTCAAAGGTTTGGCTTTGAAGTGTGAGATCCTGTTAATCATTTCAAGTTATAGAATACAAACCGTACCAATGTGCTTTGTATTTTGACTGTTGCAGCAGCTACATTGAACAAACTGAAGCTAAATCAGTATCTTTATCTCACCCTTTAAAAAATGGGTTTATGTTTTGATCCTTGGTTGTACCAGAGTACCCTAAAATGTTAGTTCAGCTGCTTGGTTGCTGGCAAGCTCTTCACAGTCTTCCCCCTTGAGAAATCTTCCTGCTGGTCTGCAACATGTATTCTGACTCCATGTCAGAGCTGCCATTCCACATCTAGTTGATCGTTCAGAACTGTACGAAGAGAAGGCTGGGGGCTACTGCCATGCTGAAGAGTGAAAAGTACTTCAGATTAGTCCCATTCCTCTTGATCCTGTAGTATTTGCAGGGGAAGGCTGCCACGATGAAACTTTGTTAGAGTTGTTCTGCTCTAGGATATCAGGAAGGTGAAAGGGGAATCCAGGCATGTTTTGTCTTCCCAAATAGTGCTTGCCTTCTCCTATATGAGATGTAAACACAATCATTTAAATCTCAGCTATGCTTCTAAGTTGTTTTATACTGGAGTTATACCTTGGAGTGACGTTTTTAAGAGATGGTAAATTTAAAGGCTAAGTTGGAAAGGGACAACGGAAACAAAATTATGATCTCTTTCTGTCATTAAACACTTGTATCAAGTCAGCAGAAAAAATACTCAGTTTAGCCAAAAATAAAAATACAGAAAGGGTACCAATTAGGCAAGATAAATTAAATTAGAATATTAGCAGAGCCTCAGAAGATGAATTAAAATGCCATTTTTAAGTGACTGTGCTACTGGGTTTGGTAACCCATTGTATATATCTCTGATGATATTAATTAATTCAGACACTAGCTCTTAGATTAACTTATTGCTCACTGGTTTAAAAATAAAAATAAACTTAGGAGTGGTTTTAACAGTTGTTTTCCCTCAACTTTGATATTTGGGCGTTTTTCTGTGTGAACTGTAAATACGTTTTAAGCTTCAATGGCTATCATAGTACATGTCTCCAGAGTAAATGAGATGCACAGCTATTTTTGGCAGCTCTTTTTTTGTATGTCTATCTCTTCACTGGCTTTAGAACTCCAAACAGGAGAGTGGGAAGTCACATTTTATTGTTAGGTATGTGTATAAATGCTCATTAGTTTGTTTTCAAAGCTTTTCAAGAAACTGCCTGATCAGTATGCAGATTGCCTGGTTTTTGTTTCCAGAAGCCATTATAATTAGTATGACACAAAATTTAGTTCGTTGAGATTTACATAATACCTAGGCTTCACATTGCACAAGCAAAGCGCTGTTTATCAAAGCAACTTAGTGGAGTTACAGGCTGTTGCCTCACTGATGCTTACATCATCATCTCCAGAGAACAGTTGCAGCTTCATTATGGTTGAAAATGGTTACATCTTGGGATGACTGAAAAGTGTTAGGTATATTTTTAATATCTATGAATATTTAGTAAAGTGTGAATGAAAATATTCTCCAAATATGTAAAAAAAGTATCAATCATTAGGTTGTAGTAACTAATGTTCTGTTATGGACAGTGAATAAAGTGAAAATTTAAAAACGTTTTCTGACAGCTTGAATGGATTTTCGAAATACTGACTGCATCAAAAGCTGCAAATATCAACAGTATGTCAATTATGCTGGGTATTTTCAGGAGTAGTAAGAGCTTTCATAAAAAATCTGGAACAAGTTGAAACTTTGCCATTGTGACATATGTTTGAGGTGAATTTTAATTGTTCCTGTCAGTTTCTGTGGAAATCTTAAGCAGGTTTAGGTGGATTCTACAAGCTTTTTCCCATACAGAAGTGCTGTGGTTCTCAAAGTCTCTATTACTGCCACTACCTATGTCTTGTCTTCTAAAGAAGAAGTAAGTAACTTGCATAGAACATTTTCTTTGAAGTAGGATTGATCAGAACAGAATTTGTCATTAATGCCCTTCAGGCTGTAAAAGTGCCATTAAGCAGTAAAAGAAAAATGTTAAATGTGTAAGTTTCTAAAGTTAGGTAGTAAGATGTGTCTAATCAATACAAATAGATTTGCTGCTGCAAGGGTCTGTTGTTGATGTAAGGTGGCAGATAGCATGTTTACTGGTGATAGCTGATAATGAAGTGATAAATAGCTGTTGCATATTTAGAGATGGCAGCTGTATTCCTGCCGCCTAAATGCATACTTCCTAATTTTTCCTAAATTTATATGGGCAGAAAATGGCTTCCATACTCCCAAATCTCTCAACAGAGGATACTCTTAGAACATCATTATGCATTTTTTATTTATGTTGAATTTTTTGTGTGCAGGCTGCTGTATTTTGCAGTATGTGGTGTCATGGGTTTGATATGTAGTGTCATGGATTTGATAGTGATTGTAGAGAAATATTTTGTTTTCCTACTTTTCTAACAGTTTTTTGATTGTTTTCAGGGGGTCTTGTTTGCTATGTCTAAGTTTTTTCTATAATTCTTGAAGGAGAAGACTGATTGAACTGGTACAGGCTTCTCAAGAAGTTGGAAGAGGAAAACTACGTCTTACAAGCCAAGCTTGCTTGAGAGCTCTGGTTCTTGTCTGTCCTTTCCACTTAATGTCTCTGTATACACATGAAAACAGTACAGTGCAAAATGCGGACTTCTGTGCCAAACAGCTTGAGAAAATTAGACTAACAGTCAGGTGTTTTGCACAGCTTGGGCATTCTGTTAATCTACAACCATCTTTCACGGTTTCTGTATCTCAAGGCTTATCTGGCTGCTTACTGTTTTCAGCTGCATATCCTTCATGATGTGATCAGATATTGTTATAAATTAAAATATCCAACAGAATCTTGTAATAAAATATTTGTCTGTCCTGATTCATCCAGTCAAATAGGGCTCTGTGGCTGTACCATAGATGACAAACTGGCAGTCATACAGCACAACGAGTGGTTAAGGTTTCTGACCTTATAAGCTGTGAAAGTAGCTAGTAGGTGAGATGGAAAAAATAATGTGAGGGACAGTCAATCTGTTTACGTTTGTTGGAGTAGTCAGTGATGTGGTTCTCCATCGCAGCAAGCAGCATTTTACATGTTTTTATCAATACATCCATCACTGGGAGTGGTGAAGTACTGGCACTTGAAGACCATGCTTGAGTTGATAGAAAGTTTCAAAATGTCTGTTGGGCAAGAAAGGGAATAAATCCACTCATTTGAGAAGCCTGATCATACCAAGGCTTCAGCACCCTCTTGCACATCTGTAATATATGAAGTTCTCGGTCTTGCAGCCTTATATGGCTGCTTAATTTCCAACATCAAACTGATACCAGATTAGTTGGCATGAAAAAGAGTGTTTGCTGCCAAATAGCAGTTATTGTTTTCCACTGAGATTAAGGACAGACGTACTTTTCCTTGGTTTACCAATTACAGATGAGCTTTTATAAGCCTCCCTTTGTTTTAATCTTGCATTCTCAATGCATCAACGATCATTCTAGATTTAAAGCTTGGATTTTGGTGGTGGACCCGACTGTAGTAGCAGATGGGAAGTAGTTGTTCTGATGGTGAGCCTTCCTCAAAGTCTGCCGTTATATGCAAACACAAAGGACTGTAAAAAACATCATTTCTATATTTATGCTTTAATTCAGCAAGAACATTAAACTACCCTTTAATCAGACCAGGTGGAAAAAGTAATTTTCCTGACTTTGTGTATCTTTACAGAGTATTTCAGGAAAATAAGAATGCCAGAATGCAAGTCAGAAGAAAATGTGTCTGTGCTACAGTTTTGTGTAATCTACAGATTGTACGTGGCCTTGTATTTCCCACTTTTCTCTTTGTGCTTGCCTTGGAAGCAGATTGCTGGAAAATTGGGGCTCTTCCAGATTTCCATTTTGCCCGTCTGTTATCAGGACCTCCTAGTGCTTTTTCACACAACAAAATTTTGAGAGATATGGTGTGAAGCATTTGAGGTTACCAAGCTTAGTACAGTTCAAGCAGAGTGTTGTGTGACTTGCTGCTCAATGCAGAACAATGCATTTTGTCGCATGTGTTCATTCCTTACAGTAATTTAGTAAGCTGTTCAGAGTTGCCTGGAGTGTCTGTGACTTAAATACTTGTCTTGAAAGACCAAATTATAGCCATGTATTTGCAACTATATGTGTGATTGAAGTACGCATTTAAAGGAGAAAGTGAATTGCAAATTAAAAAAAATTACGTTTAAGGTGAATTTTTTCGGGAGTTCTCAAACAAGTTTCTTTGATGGTGGGCTAGCCACTTGAAGCTAAAATCTTAATTTATTTTCCCTAAGATTTTTCTTTCATTTAAATGAAAACTGTATTTTCACTACAGTTGGGATGTAGGTAAATGTAGCTCTGTCAGGGAACAGCATGGTCAGTAGAGGTGTAAAAGTAGAGTTCCGGGTGGAAGAAATATTAGAAATTCAGAGCAAAAAGAAAGGCTTGTGAAAGCAGCAGATTTGCCTAGGATTAAGGGATAAGTAAAGAGGCTGTCTTTATATATATTCTGTGTAGGGAAAAGTAAAAAGCTACAAAAAGTAGTTGAGGAGCTAACAAGGTGGGTTACACTTCTCCTTTTGATAGGTGTCTATACTTGAGAATCTGTCCCTTTTTTTCCCTAGTGGGATAGAAGTAGTTGTTTCAGAAATAGGGCTGTTAAAGAATTGCCTCAGTTACTCTTTGATATGCAAAGCAGTATCTGCAAGGGCTTGCTGCTTCAACCAATACACTAAACCTATATTGTTAATAAAAAAGTCTTAAGTCACCAAAAACCTACTTGCCTTGTGATGCTTTTTCTTGGAGGGCAAATTTGAATAAATCTTAAAATAGGTTTTTGTGGCAGTATTATCTTATCCCATTAATTCTTGGAACACAGTATTTTAAAAACATGGGGTTGTATGTTGGAAAATCATTATATGTTTGTTGCAGGTCCTTTTCAGATGTTTCTGCTTTTCAGTAGAACTAGTAAACTTTAAGAAGCAGGAAGTTTGCTGTTGAAAACAAGGAATTTCAAACTCTAGCAGGGTGAGAAACAGCAGTTCTATGCGTTCTATGGCATGAGGCAACTAAAAAACTTTGGTAAATTGAAGTTCAAAAGAGGACTGTCTTTTCATGTATTCCTGCAGTATGCTTTATTTTCTTTTTTTTTTTAAAATAAGATTTCTCTAACTGCTATGAAGACCATAAATATGTTCAAACTTGGCTTAGTGCTTTAGAGTACTCCCATCCAGCATGGCAAAAAGATGTAGTAGCATTCTTTAACATTTAACATTGTTGTTTTTTTTTCCTTTCTTTTATTACAAAAGTGGTGGCAGCTTTGAAAACAGGCTCTTTCTTGTTTAAAGTAACACCAGTAGGCAGTGCCTCAAATACTACAAAAGAAGAAAACAGCCTTCATTGCCATTCTGTGAGTAATGCTGAATGGATTGATTTGATTCCTTTTAAATGGTCTTTGTCCTGGTTTTTAGTTTAACTGCATGTTGTTGCACATGTTTTCCTTCCTGTATCACTGCTCCTTTACTGTTGTGATAGGTGACTGTCACGCTCTCGGGCCGGGGCTGCAAACAACAGCTGGGATTATCTATCTGTGTGAGATATCACTGTAGCCTATTTTTAGAGGATCGTATACTTAAACCTGAACACAGTTAAAAAACCCCAACAGACAAAACCTCAACTCACCAGTGTTTCAGGGTTTAGGATAAGAAAACAGACTGTAGCTTCCAAATAATTAATCAGCTTTAATGTATGAACCCTGATAAACGTAGGCTGGTGTTTTCATTTATTTATGGATGCACGTTATCTGGTTGATACTTGCTGTTCTGTGTCCTTACAGATGTTATCCCTCGCTAGTTTTGAGGGAAATGATGTATATGTTTTTGTTTAGTCATCTCTCCTTTTTCTCAAAACTAAGTCAGTGTTCAACTCTCTGTAGCTTTTTAGTATCTATGGTCCCAACAATTGATAGTTATCCATGCTGTGTCAACCAGTGGCTGGAAAGAATGGCTTTGACTCTGTAGTTACTTTCTTATTCTTCCAAGGCATAACAGTGTTTCCAAACAATCCAATACATAGTATTTTTACCTTTTGAACAGGTCACCCATATAGTATTATTTAAATAATTGTAAACCTGCTGTTTAAGAGTTTGTAGGGCTTTGGAAGTTTATGCAAGATGAGAGAAAATAATGTAAGATAAAGTTGATTTGTGGTGTCTTTTTTGCATGCTGTTTTTCTTTAGATGGGACTCATGAACATGCAGCGACATTGGAGGACTTGGCAGAGTTGAGGAGAAAAATGACCTTTTCATGAACTTCTATGAAGAATACAAATGAGCACAGTGTGAGCTTCAATGGTAAGTTTAACTTTTTGTTATTACCAATGTCCTCCTTCATCTTTTCTTGAACTCCCCTATTTGTGAAGTTATTCAAGTTTCCTGTTTGTTCTTCAGAATGTTTGAAATCTGTTTTTTTAATTACTTTTGAAATATTTTGAGAAACACCTTTAAACCTAAAAAACATGAATATTTAATGCACTGTCTGTCTTTTTGATAACTTAGTATTCTGCACCAGTATTTTAATTTACTCAGGATTCTAGAGGACTTAATTTTCATAGTTCTCCAGTTTGCAACATTCACTTAAATTGCATAGCTGTGTGCTAAAAAATACATCACAACTTATCATCAATCTTCTTTTTGTAGTAAAACATGAAATATAGCAGTGTATCTGCTTGTGTGAGGACTTCTTAGGGATGAGACTTCTTAATGAGTATTTTTTTTTAAATGCTAAATTATGTAACATAAATGAGAACTGAGGAAAGCATTCTATCTTACTGATTTTTAGATATGTAGTGTCATTAACTTCTAAAACATTAGATATCCTAATTTGACTTTTTTATTAAATTTAGTTTTTAATCAGTAAAACTACTCAAGTTTCTGTCTGTATATTTCAGCTTTTGTCCATGAAAACTTTTAGAGAAAATGGCTGATGTAAGCCTGAAGGAAGCAGCACTAATAGTTGGTGTGGTGGCAGCTTGCTACTGGAACAGTCTCTTTTGCGGCTTTGTTTTTGATGATGTTTCAGCAATTTTGGACAATAAAGATTTGCATCCTTCTACTCCGTTAAAAAATCTATTTCAGAATGACTTCTGGGGCACTCCAATGTCTGAGGTAAATGGTTTATGAAGCATTGAAGTATTTAGCAAATGGAAAAAAAACCTTTGCAGGGAATTCTTACACTTTTTCCCCTAATGTGGTTTTAGAAGAATAGTTTTTCTGATAGAAATTGGTGGTGTTAGTGTTTTATACTCTAAGATCAGGAACAGAGGTTGCTTATATTCTTTGCCTTTGTTCAAGAAAAGAACTTGTAAGAAAATGAAGTCATATTTCATACTTCAAGATGCTATGTGTTATGCAATTCCGGTATTGAAATTCGACAACTGACCATTTTACTTTCTCCCCTGCAAAAGCTAGACATTGACATACAAGGGTATTTATTCAGTCTGGAAGGAAAGACAACGCTCTTAAGCAACAAAGCTAGGACTTCGTGAATGGGTATTGAATACACTAAGTTTATTTGAGTGTTTATGTGAATTTGGAGATTTTAGTTTGTAGCCCATGTAGAGTGGCTATGTTTTTATCTGGAAAGTTACACTGGCCTTAAAGTTGTTGATAAACATCATAAATCCTTTATCCATTGTTATTTAATGTATAGTTTAGAAACTGACACGTTGTGCCATTGCCGAGCAAAAGAATAAAATTCTCTGACAGTCATAGGTGTTTTGCCTTGAATTGCAAGACATTTCACCTTGTAATCTTCTTGTTGCTGATGTCCATTACATACAGGGTTAGTTCATTTTAAGATTCTAGTTGCTAGCTCTACGAATACACTTTGATACATAATTTTCATATAATCCTGTAATGAAAACTTCCAGACTCATTTTCAGGTGGCATCTGCTCTTGTAGTTGTTGAGAGTAAGTGGGTTCCTAAACTCCTCCCAGTAAAATTTCAAATAGTATTTTTCAACATGTTTTTACTCAAAAAAAAAAAAAACCCAAACAAAAAAACCCAACAAAAACCCACCAAACCCTAACTCTGGAGCAGGAGAAAGCTTTCTCATTTAGTATTGGTTTTGCACTTAAAACCAACTGAAAGGTTAATTTTAGCTAAATGAAGTCAGATTAATTTGATTGTTAAAGGCTTTTGAAACATTTTTTTTCCTATCTTGTGTTTTTGTCTGTACATATGTGCAATTCGGTTCCCTGCACTCCCTCTCTGCCCCCCAGTTTTTTCTTACATTTGTTTCCTTTGTTTTATGGACGTATCCAGCAAAAACCCAACAGGCTATAGGTTGACAAATGCATTTTGGTACTGGAAGATGGTGTTAAGGATAGTTTTTTAAAGGATTTATGGATGGAGTAACTGGCAACAGAGGCATACTGAAAATATATAGATTATTCATTTAGCTGAGTCCACTAAATTTTTATTTTATAAAATACTGATTTTAATCATGAAATGGCAGAGTAATAAAAGAATAATATATTAAAATTGTGTGGAAATAGGAAAAACAGTCAGAATTAACTTTTCTTTTTAAAACTTAACTTGATTTAAATTAAGGTTTCATGTATTTCACTAGAATATTTTTTTTAATTTTTTTTTTAGTACTACAGATTTCCAGGTCTTTATTTTCAAGGTAGAGAGGCCCAAGAATAGAGGGAGGAATCATGTATGCATATGTTTTTAGAAATATACTTTGGAGTAAAAGTTCATTTATAAGCTAAAAGTTCATATATAATTTATAATATTCATTGATTTCTTTTCTTTTAGGAGAGGAGTCATAAATCTTATCGTCCCCTCACAGTTCTTACGTTTCGCTTAAACTACCTGTTCAGTGAGTTAAATGCAGTTTCTTACCACTTCCTAAATCTGGTCTTTCATGTGGTGGTTTGTGTAGTCTTCCTCAAGGTCTGTAAGCTTTTTCTGGACAACAGGAGCAGCGTGGTTGCTGCCTTGCTCTTTGCAGTGCACCCAATACATACTGAAGCGGTAGGTATAGCTGTGATGTGCTTAATCTGTTCAAGCTGTATTAATTAACTGTAAATTTCATGGGGTTTATATCTGTTTACGTATTCTAACTCCAAAAAGTGTGTGATTTTTATTTGTACTTACTATGCCCTTTGCAAAAGTGGTGGAGGTGACAAACTTTTAATGGTCAGAGTTGTTTCATATTCCATGCAGCCACTGAAAGATAAGTAAAGAAACATTAATTTAGTTATTAAATTTACTTGGGTCTCTGCTATGAACATTGCTTTTGTGACAATAAGCTATGAAGCTTATCTATATAAGCTATAAAGCTTACATAGATACTTGCATTCTGTCATGATTTATCCAGTATCATATTTTGTAAATAGTATGAATAACTCTTAATTCATTTCCAGAATTTCTAAGCACTCCCCTCTAGCTAATCACCAAGTCTGTTCTGTCTGTTTTCTTTTATGTCAGTGTATCTGCCTCAGCAGGACTGTTGTTGCTGTGCTACATACAGCTTATGGCCATGCATTTTTGAACTTATCCAATGTAAGAAAGAGGATATACTTTTTTCACCTCTCTTATTTACCTTTCCTTTGAATCTCAGGGAATTTTTTACTGCTATGGAAAGCATTACTTATCCAAGCTTTACGATTGTATACTTTGTAATACTCAACCAGGCTTGCAGTGTTGTGGAGTTAATGGAGTCTTGTGATAGCCATTCATTAGATTTATTTCCATTGGAAACACTGATAAAGCAGACCTGTGGAATTCTCTGCTGTTAATTTCTGCATGACTTAAATTGGCGTTCCTAGATTCCAGTTCACACAGGTTATAAAGCCCATCCTCAGTCTCTATTTTTCTTACAGTATTAGCTGATTTCCAGAAAAATGTTTAAACTTTTTGCTTCTTTAGAGCTGTTACCCCATTTTTTATTTTTGGGTTTTAAAGTGTCTTTTGTGGGGGAAGGGAAATACTGAACTATGTCTAGGTCTTTGCTTAGAAGTTAGTGGCATGTTTAAAATTTAAACACCTGAAGTTACAAATTGAAAACCTAAAAATTTTTGCTTGTTTTTGTGCTTGAAAGCATAAATTGCATAAAATCTTAGATAAAATACAGGTTAAAAGTATAATTTGTATATTTCATTTGGTTTTCTGTTTCTTTGAAAAAAACATGCTCTAAATTTCAAAGTTTGGCTTTGCCTCTTTGAAATAAATGTGATAATGTCTTTACAGGAGCATTATTAGCAAGCTGATAGTGACTTAAATTAGTGGTTCGTGGCTTAGATCTTCCTATGTCATTTTATTGTTTTCATTCCAAATATGATTCTTTATCGTGCTTGAACTCTCAGATTCTATGAGATAATAGTAACACAGTTGCTTTTAGTACTGTGCAACAGAGCAAAATTATTATACAAATGCTACAAAAACATTCTGTAATGAGAGCTTATTGTCGAAGGCATTGTCTTGAAGTACGGTTTGGTAATAATTGTGTAATCCCTGATATTAGCCACATGAGGGCACTTCAAGACTGTGTGATTGGTAGAACTCGTTGCTGTACTTGAAAGGCTTAGAGATTTAAGTGCAATTGTAATTGAATTCCTGTGTTGTTGTACTTGGGTACTCAGTGAAGAATCAGTTAAGGGGTTTTCTTCTTCCTCCTCCTACCTTTTTCAATTTAATCTTTCTGCTTTTGAGAAATAGTGTATTATATCCTTTCAAGTGTTTGCATTGAGAATTCTACCTAGCATACAACCAAGAAAGCGTTCTTAGATGCAGCAGTTGAGACTTGTGCATATGTATAAAAGGCAAAACAACTGGAAGTTTCTGTGCATGAAAAAGAGGACTTAATGATGAGCTGTATTTTAGAATTGAGAACTTGGGTGCCAACTAACTTATTCAGACTGTAGTGAAAACTCCCAAACAGGTCTCATTCCCAGTTTTTATATCATTTGATGGCACCTTTTGTGTCTTCTATGATTGAAATGTATCTGATTTGGATTCTTTCATATTAGTCTCTTACTTATTACTCGCTTGCACACAAGTTTGAAACAGCAGATGCAATACATATACATTTCAAACCTTTATCCCTCTTATGATAAATGGACTTTTCCTGGAAAAGTTAGCAGAGCAGGATAAATGGAAAATTTTCTGCTTGACTTAAGAGAGAAACTGGGCTTTTGTGGTGGTAATACCATTTTCAGAGGAAGAATTTTTGAGAAAGGGGGTTAAGTAAGGACATCGTATTTTCATTTGTCCTTGTCTTTAGAATTCCATTTCAGTGTTTCAAGCTACTTTGCTACTGTTCTGGCCAGAGGCATGTTGACCACCTTTACAGCTATGGGATGTCAGCTAACCTTGTAAATTCTGGAATTTTCTCTCCTGTGTTACCTTTGTATCCAGAAATAGAATGTCTTTTCTTGGTAGGGGACTGTGGAGGCACACCAGCACACTTGCTTTACTAATGATCTCTTTAAACTGATTTACAGACAAAGTTCTGGACAGTTTTGAGATCCAGACCAGGAATCCTTGAAACATCTTAAGACATTTTGGAAACAAACACCTGCATACTATCCAAAATGTTAACACAAACTCTGATATGCTATCAGTTATGAAGCATGCTTTGTCTGTGCATGATTCAGTGAGTCATTTGTTGAATGTACACTGCTCCCAACGGAAGCACAAGAGCATGATTTCAGATTCAGATTTGAATACTTTTCTTTACACTGTGACCTTGGATATCGAATTACTTTCTTTTTTTTATGCTGTGCTGGATCAATCATGCTTGACCAAGAATGTACCTTAGAATAAAAGCTTCTAGCTGGGTCTGGATGGCTGAAAGTCAGTTTTCAGCATCACCTTAATTAAATGGTGAGCTATGAGGTTTCCTTAGCTAAATATGACCATCTACCTTGGGATAGCATGCCATTTTTCAGCCAGCTTACTTGCAAAAATCTGGATGCAATCAGAGGCATTACAGAAGAGAACAAATGAGGAAGAAAGGCAATTATAAATGGTACTGTGGTCAGGGCAGTGACTACTGCAGTAACCATTAGCATTGTCATCTGTCTTCCATCTCTGGTTGTTGGTTGCACCTTAGCCTTTTTCAAAAACAGTCCCTGAAATGGAAATGAATCTCTGTTTTGTTGGAGATTCTAAAACAACCTTCTGCCCTGGATTTCTCATAAAATCTATTTCTCTCTGTCCCATTACCAAAGGACCATTACCTGCAATTATAATATTGCCAACCAAATTACCATTCAGAAAATTGCCATACCTGTAGTAAAGCCTGAGTCATTCTTTACTCCGCTGCACAGAGCTTGCCATGAATTTATTTGTAACTCTTGACTGCTCACCTATGGGCTGCCATAGTACCAGTCAAGGGAGTGGTTCTTTCAGATTCAGATCTGTTCAGTCAGTCAGAAAAGGTATGAGTAAAAATAAGTCATAGTTTTTATATGCCACTGTCTGCAGAACATGTATGTGCAACAGTCCTTGTCAGGCTTCACTTAAAATGTCCTAATGATGAAAGCTAGTTTCTTCCAAGTGTTATGAAAAGAGCAGTTATTGCAATTTTGCCTTGAATGTTACTTGTGACTGGTGTTACTAAAGATAAAGGATGGCAATTCTTAGTTGTCTAGTTCATGGTGATACTTAGCCAGATGTGACTTCCATGCCCCTACCAGGCCCTGTATCACCTTGTTCTTGAATTCTGAAAGGAAAACTGAAAGGAGCATTATTCTTTTTAGCCTTTTTAAGCTTGGTTTGCAGGTCTTGTTTATGCATATCCTGAGAGTATATCAATCATGCACTGTTCTAGTACTAGAATAGTCACTAGAAGAATAATCATGGTTTTTGTTCTTTTTTTTTTTCAGGTAACTGGAGTTGTGGGCAGAGCAGAGCTTTTATCATCTATCTTTTTTCTAGCTGCTTTTTTGTCATACACAAAATCTAAAGGGCCAGATAATACCATAGGTAAATGATTGACAAATACATAATACATACTTAATTTCTGTACCACTGATAACAGAGCTCTTAAAATGGTGATATGGGTATATTGGCTATTTAGCAAGTGTGCACAAAAACAGCCTTCAGCCCCATGCCATCATAGAATTGTCTAGGTTGGAAGGGACCTTTAAGATCATCTAGTCCAACCATCAACCTAACTGATAAAAAACCATCACTAAACCATGTCACTAAGCACCACGTCAACCTGTCTTTTGAATACCTCCAGAGATGGTGCCTCAACCACTTCTCTGGGCAGCCCATTCCAATGCTTAATAACCCTTTCAGTGTAAAAATTTTTCCTAATATCCAATCTGACCCTCCCTGGCACAACTTGAGGCCGTTTTCTCTTGTCTTATCGCCTGTGACGTGGGAGAAGAGACTGACCCCTGCCTCTCTACAGCCTCCTTTCAGGTAGTTGTAGAGAGTGTTAAGGTCTCTCATCAGCCTCCTTTGCTCCAGGCTGAACAACCCCAGCTCCCTCAGCCTCTCCTCCTAAGTCTTATTCTCCAGACCCCTCACCAGCTTCGTTGGCCTTCTCTGGACCCTCTCCAGCACCTCAATGTCTTTCCATTTTAAATTGCCTTTTTTTTTTTTTTCCCCCTTTAAGACTTAACCGCTTTTTCAGTTGTTTTTTAACACCTGAAGTAGGGGACTCTTGCACTGACTTCTGTTAATGCCAGTAAGAGAAAGCATGCTGAGATGCCTCAGATGTCACAAGCAAGCTGCAGAGTTTCAGTGAAGATCTGGAAGGATTGCCTCTTTTCCAAAGTCAAATTGGTCTTGTGAAAATTCATTACTCTCTATAAAACATTCCATTTAAAAAAGTGTTCTGGTGAATTAGGAAAGATTGGAGGTTTTTTTTTCTGTTTTCCTATCATAGATTAGATTAGTCTTTTGCCTTTCATTTAGTTCTTTCAACTTAAGGGAGGCATTTTTAAAACAGATACATGTATATTATCTTCTTTAGAGTAAAACTGGTAATTTTCCCTTTAATAACAAGTGACATATTGAATAAGTTTATAGAACATAGAATGTTCCAACATGAAGAGCCAAAGTCTTCAATTTTTAGCTTAATTAACTTTAGTAAATGTTTGAGTTTGTTGCAAGATGGAACATTTTTAACAATGTCATCTTTATTTGCAGTGTGGACTCCAATTGCAGTGACTGTATTTCTAGTAGCTGTTGCAACACTGTGTAAAGAACAAGGAATAACGGTGGTGGGGATATGCTGTGTATATGAAGTATTTATTGCTCAAGGGGTAAGCTGTTGAAAAATAAATTGGATTGCTTCTCAGGAATTCTGTAATGAGACATTAAGTACTTCAAAGTGTCATATTTCAGCACTGATTTTTGTCAGTTCAGGATAACTCTACAGCTACTTTTCAGAATTTTTTTTTTTTTTTACTCAACTAATGTTTTAACAGTCATGGTCCTTGGTGAGAAAATTCAAGGGCAACTTCTAAGTTGCCCTTTACATGCTGTACAGAGATGTTACCAAATCTGCTCAATAAAGAATTGATATGTTTTAATGGAAACCTAAAGTTTTAGTTGACTAAAGTTTGCAAAGAGTAGCATGTAACAGTCTTGATTAAAGTCTCACGTGCCTAAAGGTGGGGGATTATTTGTTTTTAATTCCTGGAGTAAAAATAGAGAACATACGATATACAAATGCATTTGATCACATCCTAATGAATAACCAGATGGTTTGGAGTAGTCTTGTTTGAATCAGAATATTCTTAGGAAATTGGTTGTTCTAGGAATACCTTTAAATTTAATTTCTAATAAGATAGGTTTCATCTTAAGCATTGATAAGTCTTTAAGTTAGTGATAACTTTTATTTAGAGAAACAAGATGCTTCTGCAATGAAATAATTCTTGGCTTTTCAATAGTCAAAGTATACGCAATTTAAAAATGTATTTCTGCATATTCTAAGAAAATTTTGTACTTTATTATTCCTTAATTACTCGAAATAATATTTTGCAATAACTTCACCAGCAAAAGGCTTGTCTATCTTGGGGGTACATATTCAAGGCAAAAATCCCAAAATAACGGGTTTTTCTGCTTACAGAAATGCATGTGTTTGTAACTATTGCCTTTGCAGGTCTAGTGAATAAGCATATAATTTTCAAACTGGATTTTTAAGAAAATCACCAGTATGTGACTATACTTTGCAGTTCACTCTTCCTTTCTTCTATTAACTTTTGATCTGATCCTCAATTTCATGACAGTTTAGCAAGTTTAGGTCAACTGAATCGAAAAGATAAAATCCAAACTGAGGCTTCTTCTGAGGACATAGGTGTAGCATGAACTAGGAGTTTGACCAGTTCTCAAAAATCTGACAATATCTGTAGTTCAGCCAACCAGTATATGTGAATCAATAAATCATCCCCAGTGCAAGACATGAAGACCTAGGGAAAGAGGTACACAGGGAAGAAATTAGGGTATGTAACAGGGAACTGTGCAAGATCATAATACTCATGAGGCAGGGAGAGATAAGTTACTGTAGGAGGGGCATAAAATAGAAATCCAGGTCTAATGAGGAAGTTAAAAGTACTTCTACAATTACTAAGGAATTTTGTTTATTTCATGGAGTTGTCAGAGTTGGAATAGACCTCTAGACATCATCTAGTCCAACTCCCCTGCTAAAGCAGCAGCGCCTAGAGCACATCACTCGGGACTGCATCCAGGCGGGTCTTGAAGATCTCCTTTCTTTTCCTAAAAATTTATTTCATGGTCATACTTGATTTACTGAAGACTCTGAAGATGGTACAAGGTTTTTAATCTGTCAGTGCAGAATACAGAACTACAGACATACAAGTTGAGCTATGATAGTGTTAGTAAGAATGCTCTAAATAGAGTTATTTTTATTAGAATGACGGACTTCTTTTGGAGGATTGTCATGAAGGCTCTAAGAAGCTGAGTTAAATAACTATTGGGGGCAGGCATTTAGAGAAAACCAAATGACAAGGGGCAGAAAGATTAGGTATATCGTTTATCTAAGGGAATAATGAGTACACTGTCTGATTATAAGCACTTTTTTTTCCTTCACAGTATACCTTACCACTGTTGTTGGACACAGCTGTACAGATTCTTCGAGGCAAGGGCAGTATACCTTTCTCTATGCTCCAAACGCTGTTGAAGCTGATAGTCCTAATGTTTAGTACGCTGCTGCTTGTAGTTGTCAGAGTCCAGGTTATCCAGTCTCAACTTCCAGTGTTTACAAGGTAACAGTAAAATGTCTCTTATTTACAGACACTGATAAATAAGTTGTGGCCTCACGAGGTCTGAATGAAATTGCCAAAAATATATCAACTTAAGTGTTTATTAACTTATTTTAGTATTGATAAGCAATGACTGTACAATATCACAATTTTTGTGAAATTGATAAATGGTATAAATTTCACTACCTGTTGACAAGAATGTCTGTAATATTTAGGTATTTCAGCAGGCGTTAATTTTTAAAACTTACAGTTAGTACATCCTAGTGATAAACCACAATTTTTGAATTACTAAAGTATTTTTTTCTTGGTTATGTGTTTGAACCTTGGCTGAATGCTCCAAACCTCTTAAGAAGTTTTTTCTCTTCTACATACAAAATATTGTTTTGGTTTTAGGAATGTGCTATGCAGAAAGTATGGTTGACTTCAGATACAGTGCTTGAAGATAAGTGTGTATGAATAATGTTGGAACTGAAAAATTAATTTATTTTAAAAGTGTGTGAGCAATGTAGAAATATAATAACAATCTTTTTCCCTGGAAAATGAGGCACTATTAAAAACTTGAGCAATGACCACTGAACCTAACTTTAGGTGTAAATAATTTTGTTTCTTCAAATGTACATTGATTTTATCACAAACCAGTTTCTTAAACTTGGAGGAGGCTCTGTCCCATGCTAAAATGAATCATCATGCATGGTTCCCAAGTTACACACCTGACAAATGCAGGAAGATTAGGATATATTACATGCCTGTAATAGGTAGTTCTAGCTATTAATCTAAAGTTTTCTTGTTTCAGAGCATGAAGTGGACCAAGACAGTATGTTTTTTCAGTAAAAGCTGCTTTTTCTCCTTTCTTTTGCTTTAGGTTTGATAACCCAGCTGCTGTGAGTCCATCCCCAGCAAGACAGCTGACTTTCAACTACCTCCTCCCTGTAAATGCTTGGCTGCTACTCAATCCCTCAGAATTGTGCTGTGACTGGACAATGGGAACTATTCCTCTCGTGGAGTCTTTGTTAGATGTTAGAAATGTTGCCACGCTTACCTTCTTTTGCTTTCTGGGATCTTTGATTGTCTTCAGTCTCCGATATCCTGGGGATTCCTCCAAGACTGTATTGATGGTATGAACAATGCATTAATTTTTGTCCTTTTTATAAGAGTTTAAGTGGCTCAGGTTGTTTGGTCACATGTCTAATCTGCTATGATCCAGAGATATTACATGCATCTCCTCTTGGGCTAAAATAAGCACATAAGAAAAGAGGGAAGTTGATATAGCAACAAAACTGTTAAATTGCAATTAAGTATATGACTGACAAGGATGAGATGGAGAAGAATAGACAAGATGAGAATAAACATGTCCCTTCTTATATATTTGCAAACTGTATTGCGGCCTTTCTCAGGTTTTCAGAACTCAGCTAGCAAATGAAGGTTTTTTGGTAGAACTTAAATATGTTTTAAGGTTCATGATGCATTTTCATTCTGCAAACTCTTTACCTTATTAAATGTCAGTAGTCATGCTGTGTATTTAGGAAATGACTTGATTTTTTTTCTCGTAGGTATAAAAGAAAAGGACATACTTGGTATTTAGGAATATTAAGTTTTTCTCTGTTGTTGTTCTTTTAACAAAGGCAGTCTTTTGTAGTCTTTTGCATATTCTAAGGAAAAACTAATTTTGTCAACCTGTAAGATCGGTTCCTGTTTTTCAGTATTATATGACCTTAAAACTGAAATGGATTAGCAAGAAAGAATATTTTGGAGGAAGTGGAAGTGGAAAGGAGCAAATGAGCTAGTGTGATTTTGATCCAAATCCAATCATTGTTTTGATTGCTTCTATTGCAAATTCTCACGAGGTTAATGATTACCTTATAACCATGTTTTTATTAAATCAGTGGTGCAATTATGTGTACAACAAGCCTGCAAGCATAGATCTTAGTCTGCTTCAGAAATAATGTACTTTTTTAATATGTAACTCAGCCAACAAAAGTTGCAGTTGGATGGGAGTATTTACGCAAGAATTAAGACTAAAGGACTAAAGATTTCTTTGATAATTAGCTGACAAACTTTGATTCACTTCAAAGAGATCTAACATTATTGTTCTGACTCATATGGTTTTTCTTGTCTTGTCAATGAAGTGAGGCAGTTTGTTTCACTGGGAAAATCTGTGAAAATTACCTGTAGCAGTGCTGATGAAGCCTCTTGGCCTCAATTTGGAAATTGTAAATGAAGAAAAGAAACTTAGCTTATCGATACAATAAATGTGTAAGGTGACATACCCAGAAAAAAAGTTATAGTTTTACAGCACTTCAAAAATGTGAAGGAGTAGTTTGATCTTCCTTCTTACATGATTCTCCAGTGCAGTGATAGCAGTAGAAGTGTGTGTGGGGAATAGTACACTTTTTTCATGGGACAGGTCTTGTAAAGGCTCTTTATTTCCCTAGATTTCTGTTTACAGAGGAGAGGGTTAATGGAATTGTCGGCATATGTTGTTGCAAGTAAATTTTTGTTTGAGGGTGGGTTTTTTTTGTATTTTTTTTATTCCAAATGGTTTTTATAGGAAGGGTGTTCAGAGATCATTCTCTCTAGCATGTGAGCCTCAGTGTCACTTAACACAGCGTAATCCTTGTTTAATGAAAGTTGGTTTGCTTTAATATCTACCTATGTTGTGTATATAACCTTTAATACAGTGTGATTTTTGCCAGACATAATATCTAAGTGCCTGGAAGCTAATTTCTTAGGAAATGAGAATGCAATATTTTATATTAAAAATTAATTGTTATATACCATAGCATGCAACAATATGGTAGGCCAGAGTTTTCTTCTGCCTTCCAGTAAGCCATTAATGTCCTAATGTAGACTGGATAGTCTGCTGAGGGGGAGAGAACAAGTTCTTTCTGATGGCTTTTTAATCTGATTTACTGGAGAAATGAAAGTACCATCTTTAAAGTGAAGAAAGTGAATCTTTATTTAGTGATACCAGTTTGCACAGATTATGGCAATGTTCCAGTTAACTATGTTGAATTACTAGTTCCAAAAAAAAAAAAAAAAAGTTTTTCCACACCCGGTTCTCAGTTCTGCCAATAAAAGCCTGGATTTGTTTTGGTCAAAATAAACTACTACCTTGGCAGGTATGAATTCTACATGCTATCTATATGGATGCCAAATGTCACTAGTATAATGGTGGCTATATCACGGTTGATACCACTTTAATGTCGCTCTAAAAGAATAATGAAGGGCTTGTAAGGAGCTTCAGCCATTAACAAATCTCTACCATGTTTTGGCATCTCCTGAGGTGTCATGCTGAAACCTGATCTAAAGGAAAAATCTGAAGGTTTTTTATGAGATCAGCATAGGTACAACTTTAGACCTGTTGCAGAATTTTGCACTTCGCAAAAAAAAAAAAAAAAAGCACAAAAGAGAGGGGCCCAAGATGCAAAAGAGAAGGGAGATCACAAGTATGTCTGAACATGTCTTTCTGCATTTGCTGATGTGGATATGGATTTGGTGCTGTACTCCTTGAGGGACAAGACAGAAGAAGAGATTCCTTCTCCCACTTCAAGTGTCAGTGGACATTCCACAGTTCTCCCAAAGTACAGTCTCACAGGATGAAGTCATTACTGGGTGATGCAAAAGTTAGAGGACTCATTTTCAGTCAAACTTCATCTGTTTGATATTAGTCGTCTCCAGGAAAAATAACTGGTAAGTGGTACCCACTTACTTTGTGTTTCATTTTGTCTTATTTTAATTTTTGCCATGGGTTCTAAAATTGTATGTTCAATATAATAGAACTGGAAGACAAAAAAAAAAAATTGTTTTTTTTTAACCAACTGAAAATACTAAACTAGCAAAAATGGGTTTGTAGATTATAAATTGGAACACATGCTTTGGCAGATCGTTGTTATTATGCTGCTTGAAGTAATCAAATATTCTTCTATTAATAAAGGACATGGAAACAATGTATGAGCGGTTAAATTCTCTTATATTTTCTGTTTACTTTATCCTTGTGAGCAGTCAGATAACTTGACTGTCAGACTGAGTGACCTTTATAAATAGGGTACAATATACACATTGAAAGTGTTGACTACTAAGAATAGCACTGATCTATAATTACTTTAGTGGCTTTTCAGAAGGTTTCAGAATCAAGCTGTGATCATTGCCCTTGTTTGTTCATAGAATTTATTGGGTATAGGTATTCCTTTACTGGCTGGTGAAATTTAATAACAGCTTTTTAGTGTCTCTTGATATTTTCTACATGTCCCAAACAGGGGTGCTTTATCTTCTGATAAGACAGCACTCCAGGCTACTTAGCCACAAACTTTGGTTATTGTGCAAATGTCAGGAAAAGACAGGTATTCTCAGGCTTTTTGCAATAGGCTTTTAACACTTAAGTGTTGTGCCAAGACATCAGTTCTTATAAATTTAACAATACTTATTTTTCTGGTCCTTGTGCTTACACCTCGCTCAGGCTTTGAATTTCCTTGTGAACTGGACAACTGGACTGGTTACTTAGCAGTTCAGTTACTTGTTATAGCTTATGATTGTATTTTAGAGTTTTGTCATATCCTTTTTTTCTTCCTGCACACTTCATTAATTTGTCTCTTTTGTTGTTTTTTTTTTTCTTCAGTTGCCTAGACCAGGATATTTTTTGAATGGAGCCTCTGCATCTGCTGAAAGATTATGCTAAAAAGAAAGAATAAATGAACAGAAGAGAATGCATTTTTACCTGCACCCAGGGCTTTGAGTCTAGTGCCCAAGAGATTATACTTGAAGGGCAGTGTGCTAAGGAGAGGCAAAAGGATTTAAAGAGAAGTTTGACGAGACCGATTTGCTGTATCAGCTGCAGAATCCTTTCTGCTTAAACTCATTGGAAAGAATTGGCTTTTGCTATATATGCATTGACCTCACAGGGCTGTGGGACTGATGTCCTTACTATATTAAAAAAAAAGGCAAAACTTCTTTTTTTTTTTAGCGATAATATGAAACAATTTTTTTTTTAAATCTTAAGTGGTGACTTCTTCAAATCAGTTTATCAGAAGATTTCGTAAAATAATTTATTTAGCCCTATGTACAAGCCATAACATGTGTTATAAAGCTTAAATACAGTTTATTCACATTACAGTAAAAAAACTGTGAAACAGCACATGGTTTGCTGAAGTCCACTTTGAATGTCCTTTTGTACATTTTCTTTTGTACTCACAAATGCCTTTGACTGCTCAAAATAGAATGAAATGCAGAATGATACTCTCACTTCCCATAATACACACCCAGAAGTGTGAAGGCACTTGCTATAACTAAATTAAAAACTGATACAGAGGACTGGCTTGGGGATAGCATGATGAATCCTGCATTTCAAAGTGGATTACAAAAATCTATAATAGAATTCTGTGTTGAGGCTTTTACAGATTGGTAGGAGCTCTATAAGGAGCATATACTGTAAAAATGTGAAGGAGAAAGGCAGTGGAATGTGAAATGGTATTAAATTAATTTTTCACCAAATAATCACCATATTATCTATATCGTGTGATTACTTCAACACACAATTATGTATTTATTTTCATGTAGCTTAATGAATTGCTGTGGATCAGCTGAATTGCATTAATGATTCATGCACATATTCTTGGCCCCTTGCAATATGACCTAAACCTTATTTTAAGTTTTAAATCAGTGATGCATTTTTATTTATGAAATCCTAGATTGACTTTCGAACTGCACGTGTTAACTATTTTAACATGGAAAAGGCACTTGAAGTTATGCTTAAATCTGGACAGAAGGTTGTATTCAAAATTTCTAGAAAATTCTTTTTCTTTCTTCAAATAATCATTCCATTTCTGTAGGGGTTTTGTAATTTGGAGGCCAGATATTTTGAAGTTATTATTGAAATCTCTTCTGGTACCAGAGATGGTAAAGCTGCTATTTAACAATCACTGAGGACTTAAAGGAAATTGTCATGTCCACCTCCTTTGCAGCAGATGGATTTCTCTGTCTTTCAATAAACACACCTTTTGTTAACATTTCTGTCACCAACCGAAGAGCTGCAATTATGCATTTTTAAATTCATTGTCATTTTAGATACGTCAGGGTGCCCTAAGTGCAATATCTAAATACTGATGTTTATTCAGCGGCTGATTCTGATTTTTATGTTATTTCTTCACATATGTTACAGAAATTAAAAATTTACTTTGTGTTGTAAAAGTAACTGTTTTGTACGTTGTGTAAGCTGGTATAATTTTATTTGTAATAAAACATAATGTCCAGCGTTCTCAGACTGTAATGTTTTTGTATGTGGAACTCTTATTAAAACATTGTTTTGAATTTGATCCTTTGATTCTAGTGTTTTGTCATACACCTATTCTTTTCTGTAGTATAGAAAAGCAAATATGCTTGTAGGGCGTTAAGTAAGGAGTAGTGTCATTTGCAGGTTAAAACTTGCCATGCTCAAAGTGTTCTCAATTTAAAACAGATATCGGTGTTTAAAAGAAAAAAAATCAACCCCCCAAAAATCTACCGTGTGTCTGTTTTTCTGGGATTTTTTTGGTAATTGCTTAATAATTTGTTTCTTGGGTACAGTTTGCCACTACCTAATCTTGATTACTAATTAATCTGCATTTCTTTTCTAGGCACTCTGCTTAATTGTGCTACCATTCATTCCTGCATCAAACCTCTTTTTTCCTGTTGGATTCGTAGTAGCAGAACGAGTGTTGTATGTTCCTAGCATGGGATTCTGCATTCTAGTAGCACATGGATGGAAGAAATTATCAAATAAAAGGTAAGGTAGTGTTACCTATAAAGGGTGTAACTTATCTCTCTTAATCTTATAAAAATAATCATATTTATAACTACAGGCTCTTCCAGTAGAGTTTTTACCAGTATGAATTTATTGTGTTGTAGCTCTTAGTCTGGTTCAAGTTGTTAATGAACACAGAGTAATGACCAAGAAGCTGTTTGACAGTCATGTGAACAAATGACAAGAAAGTTCTTAGTAAACCAGTGGATTATTCTGAGGCTATTATAATGCTTATTTAAAATCAGTTCACATATATATACACATGTATATGCATATATCTTATATATTTTTATATATGTATATAAGCATACATATATATTTTTAAAAGCCTCAGACAGTACCAAATGTTTTTAGAATGTGGTGTAACTTCCAATACAGATTGCTATAATGTACCATTCACAAATATGGTCCTCAGTTCATAAACCAGGAGGCAAATAGAAACTTATTTTAGTATATATTTTTTATTATATTTTTAGTATATATATTTTAGTATAAATTAGAATTAGAATTATTAAATTAGAATTATTTCTGTGCTTATAACAAATCTTTGTTGGTTTTTTTTTTTTTATTTAATAGTGTACTAAGAAAAATTTCTTGGGTTTGTTTGGCTGCAGTACTGTTCACTCATGCCTTAAAAACACTGCACAGGAATTGGGATTGGGAGTCAGAGTACACATTGTTTATGTCAGCTTTAAAGGTACTGTATTCTATTTGAAAAGGGTAACGGAAAGTTTGTGTTGTGTTCTCAAAAAGCTGCAGTAGAGCATGATAAAAATGGAGAGAAATGATGTTTGTTTTGTCACTTTTATTTCCACGTTGGCAGTATTAGCATCTCATTAGGTGCTTTTGGGGATGCCTCAAAACAAGTGTGATGCATACATGGGAATTCATGTGCAAGAAATAGATAATTTTTTTTCTTGTGTTGATTGTATTCTCTTATCTGAATGAAACCATGATGTGTTTGAGTAGAAAAATTTACAAAAAGTTTGCATAGAAAAATTCTTTCAGTGTACATATGGCATGATAGCATGGCTTGTAAAATATCCCATAGTAATCCTTATGAATTTTTAAAACAATTTGTATTTCTAGGGGAAAATAGCTAAATGTATGCACTGTATGCAGTGGTGGTTTTTTTTTTCCTTTACTTGTAGGAGCTTGATGAAATCTGTCATTTGCTAGGCGTTTTTACATCCTAAAGACATAGTTAAAAGAAAATCAGTTATATAATTTCAGCTTAATGCCTTATGTATGGTATCTCTTTTTCTGTTTTTAGGTAAATAAGAACAATGCAAAACTATGGAACAATGTGGGGCATGCATTAGAAAATGAAAAGAATTTTGAAAGAGCTCTGCAATTCTTCATACAAGCCACACAAGTGCAGCCAGGTAAGAGCTTTGACTAGTTGCCATTGAATAGCATCTCTGCACTCCTAGTATTTCAGTACACTTAGCTTACTTAACAAAATCTTCCCAGTGATCTGTTTTTCTTCAACTGAACATCATACTATGTCATGCACTTCAGTTAATTGATCCATAGTTTTTGGAAATAAACTCAAAAGTCATCTATCTATAAATAAGATGCAAAGATTTTCCATTTAAAACTATTATTTTGGATGACTTTTTTTTTGAATTAAGTTAAATTGTAATTTCTTATGAAACATAATTATTTAATTTTCTTATTTAAAGCTAAGTAGGTGCATTAAAAAAAATTAGATAGTATCAAAGTGTACATTTACTCTTATTTCACATATTGTTGCAAAAGAAGTTCTAGATACTGGAGGAACCTAGAAGTTTCCCGAAGTACTGGAAACATTTTCTTTTTCATTTTGGAAGCCTAATAAATAACCTTCAATTCATGTGTCTGTACTATAGCAAGAGATACGTGGAAGTATGACCTCAAACTTTTTAACGTTTCCCAAGTAACTTTATAATCTGCATTTGTTCATGCTTAAATTAATAGCTTCATAATTTACATGAAAAATAATATAGAAGTGTTTTTTATTGTTGTTGTTAGGCAGTAACTGTACTTCTTGCTGCTCTGAAGGCATAAATTTATGTTCAGGATACTCAATGCATGGAAGTATTTGAAATTTCACTTTTTTTCTTTATTTAAGATGATATTGGTGCCCACATGAATGTAGGAAGAACTTACAAAAACTTAAACAAAACTAAAGAAGCTGAAGAATCATATATGATTGCTAAGTCATTGATGCCACAGGTAATATATTAACTTTATTTTATCTACAACCACAGAAGGGAACTTATGATACATTTTTCATATTTTTTCTGAAGTGCTGTGTTGCTCTATACTTAAAAGTTGTTAGGTTTTTTCAAAAAATCTATATATTAATAGAGTAGGTTGTATACCATCATGGCTGTTGAAAAATGCTAACTTGGAACTTCCTTGTTAAAACTATTTTAAGTCACTTTTTATACCGTTCTGGTTTGGGGTTTTTTTTTCTGAAATTGAGCATATAAAAAAACCCATCAGTTAAAAATGTATACCTACAGTTCTAGTCACAGTGGGTTTATTTTCACTTACAGTTAATTCATTGATGATGACTAAGTTTCTGAGCCCTCGAGAGAAAGCTTAAATGTGGCATTGGAGGTGGGAAAAGTTAGCCATAACAGCAACAAAAAATTCTTTGCCTGAACATACTTTTAAAAATCAGCAGTCCCTTGAGCAGAAGTATGGCATTTAAAAGTTTGTATGGGGAACCAGTATGAAGATTCTAGATGGATAAAGTATAAATAATACAACAGTTGCAAGTTTCATCTTTCATGACTTACTTTTCATCTGATATCAGTGGCTGATAAAATCTTATTTACAATTATCTTAGGCTGGAGGGTTAAAAAAAGAAATTAAAATGCCTGATAAGAATGTCAGTTTAGGCTTTAGGAAGTATTCTTTGTCTGAATGGGTAAAGTTCTGCAAGTTCTGGTTGGTTTCTAATAGCGTTCTGCATGAGCCCAATTAGGTAGTAGCAGAGCTCAACTGGTATCTTAAATGTGATATCAAAGTCATCTATGTCTTCATAGAATTAAAGAAGAAAAAATACTCTTGTTTATATTTTGATATGATTTTCTGGGAAAGAAGATTTGCTATTTGTAATCATTAAAAGCCTTCACACTAATGTCCGGTGATACCATAAAACAAACGTGGCAGAGTGAAGAGGAGTTCTGTTCAGATTGTCTTTCATGTTTTTACTCATCTACGTTTGGTACATATATTCTTTTTGGCAGATTATTCCAGGTAAAAAGTATGCAGCAAGAGTTGCTCCTAACCATCTGAATGTCTATATCAATCTTGCAAACTTAATTCGAGCAAATGAATCTCGCCTTGAAGAAGCAGATCAATTATATCGACAAGCAATTAGTATGAGGCCAGATTTCAAGCAGGCTTACATCAGCAGGTATCTTTTCTAATTTTAGAAATATGTATTCTTGAATAAACATTTATGTATTTGTAGTGCTATGAACTGTATTTAGTTCATGCAGTTGAATTAGCTGCTGGAATTGGTTTCTTTCCAAATGAGAAGATGAAGATCTGGGGCAATAATCAATTATTCATTACAAACCCTGTTCTTTTAAAATCATGCTCAAGTGGTGCGTTTACACATATACTGTGTATTCAAGCACTGTATAGGAAGATGCTTCCATTAGATTTCTTTATGAATTTCAAACTTAAATTTCTAATCTCGTAGTCTAGTTCTGAACTAAAAAGCTTTTGATTAGTCTGAATCATGGTGCTTTCTTTACCCTTATTGGTTAAAGGTAGTCCAGAAAATGCAAGACTTAACTAAAAAGCACATAAATGCCAGCTAAGTAAATAAAAGTAATGACTTCTGTTTGTTATTTTGTTAGTTATGTTTCTCATTAGGACTTAAGGAGGTGCAAAGATGCTTGAACTAAAACTTTTGCAGTGTAATTACAGCACCGATATCAGGAAGTCATGATCACTAGTTTCGGGGTTTTTGTCCTGTGTATAGGTTTGTTTTATACAGGATTTTGAGAGCTGAAAGCTTTGGGAATTATATGTAAAGTAGGTCCTGTATTGTTTTGTGTTTAAAACAAACAAAAAAAGAAAAAGTGCTGTTATCTCACATCTGCTGTCTATAGGAAGGCAAAGTTTAAAAAAAAAAAACCACCTGTCAATTTTCATATTAGTATGAATAAAAGTTGAAGGTTATACCTGATTCTTCAACAGGGGAGAATTACTTTTAAAAATGAACAAACCCCTGAAAGCCAAGGAAGCTTATCTTCGAGCTCTAGAGCTAGACAGAACCAACGCAGACCTCTGGTACAACTTGGCAATTGTATACATTGAACTGAAAGATGCAACAGAAGCCCTGAAGAATTTCAACCGAGCGCTAGAACTCAACCCAACACATAAACTGGCATTATTCAACTCAGCACTGCTTATGCAGGAATCTGGTATGTTAGTTGTCCCTTATATAAATATTTTAACATTTGCATTTATAGGATCCATACTACATAATTTTTTAAACCAATTGTTTAATTTTTTTGGAACACAGAAGTTCGTAGCATCATCAAAGAAGAAACTGTCATTGTAATAGTCAGCTCTGTAATTTATTGGTAGTGTATGGAATTTGTGCAAAGTACATGTACCTTAGCTGATAAGCATCTTTAATGCAAGTGCCGTTTTACAATATAACGTCTTATACATATGAGGAAATGTTAAACAAATATCTTGAAAATTATGCCTGTATAATCTTTAAAACTCATTACCGTTCTATGATATTGTCAGATAAGATTATTTTACTATATCTTTTTCAAACTCTGATGCAACTTAAAATACGGGAGTTACAGACTTTATTGTTTTAGTGTTAGAAGATATTTTAGTCTGGCTGCATCTGAAGTCACTCTGTGATCTCTGTCTTTAAACTTTTTCAATCTATTTTTATCAAAACAAGATCGTGCATTCCATGTAAGAGCTGGTTTGTCAGAACCAACGTTTTCTCTGCATTCCAGTTGCTTAACCGTACATGAAAATAAGTTCTCTTAAACGTGTAGAGACACCTTTTGTATCTGTTGTACAAAACGTAAATGTAATTCAACAGATCATAGAGTAATGATGTTGACTTTGGCAGCATGTCAACTCTAAGTAGTTTCATTCTGTAAAGAAGGTAGATGCCACTTGCTTTTGCTGTTACACAGCAACAATAAAAAGTAGCCCTTTCGCTTTAAACAGTTGTGCTAAAGATGTTACATTTTAATTTGTATAAAAATTAGTATTTTACTGGCCTGGTCTAAAAATTCTTCACAATTAATCTGTAATTAATTCGTTTTCTGTCATTTAGGTGATGCTCGGCTTAGACCAGAAGCTAAACAAAGACTGTTGCATTATGTGAAAGAAGAACCACAAGATGCAAATGGGTACTTCAATTTGGGCATGCTGGCAATGGATGACAAAAAAGATACAGAAGCAGAGGCATGGATGAAGAAAGCCATAAGATTACAGCCAAACTTCCGAAGTGCTTTGTTCAATTTGGCACTGCTTTATTCTCAGACAGGAAAAGAACTGATGGCTTTGCCTGTCCTGGAAGACCTACTGAGATACTACCCTGAACATACCAAAGGTCTGATTTTGAAAGGAGATATCCTTATGAACCAAAAGAAGGATATTGTTGGAGCAAAAAAGTGTTTTGAAAAAATTTTGGAATTGGATCCCAACAATGTACAAGGAAAACATAATCTTTGTGTGGTTTACTTCGAAGAACGAGACTTAATAAAAGCAGAAAAATGCTTGGTTGAAACGCTAGCACTGGCACCTCATGAAGAGTATATTCAGCGTCATCTAAACATAGTTAGAAGTAAAATTGCATCACTTGGTGCTACAGAACAGTCATCACTTCCAGCACATGGGACTACAGCTGCAGAAGAAAAAAAAAAATCATTTCAAAATTTGAAAGAAGTAAAAAAAGAGCAGAAAACCACCCAAACAGCAGTAGATAACAATAAAGGGCACTCAGAAAATAAGAAACAAACAGAGAAAACTAATACAGACAAAGAGACTCCCAAAAAATCTACAAAAGAAATCAAAGACATTGAGAAAAAGAGAGTTGCTGCTTTGAAAAGACTAGAAGAGATTGAACGTATATTAAATGGTGAATAGTCTTTTATCGTGTCATAATACAATAAGGGAAGAATACTATTTTTAATTATTGTTTAATGTTTGATCCAACTGGAAAGTGGTCTCAATGCTTTGAAAATAGAAATGTTGACTGCATATCACTTAGCAAGCAGCAGAAGGCACTGCAATGCTTTATGTGAGAAAACTGCAACTTTTAAATATGATGTGGGAGATGGGTGGGAGTCAAAAGATAAAGGGTTAAGAATAATCTTAAATGCGGAATCCTAATAGAAAATAGCACTCATAGAAATCCATGGTAGTCAGGGATATTTAGTAACACTACTTTCAAAGAACCAATGAAAGAACTGAATGGAGAATTAATGGGATATACCAGACACTGCTGTATTCCCCCATCTGAATCTGTTTGTATTAACATCTACATTTCAGTTTACACATAACCAGTTTTTCTAGACCTCTGCTATACATGAAAAAGTTTTTCATTGCATTTCTGGAATAAGTTTCCAGAACTTAACAAAAAGTCATCAAAATGCCACTGGTTGTCATATAGGAGGATGGAACAACACATTAAAGTTTTCAATTGTGTTCTAAATATGGAATGATATAATAATTTTTAATTGTTCTTTACTTACAATGCTAACGGTTTGTACTGGTTTACCTGTTAGAAATCTTATGGTGCTTTTAAGTTTTTACTTCTAAAGAAAATGTGTGTTTCTCCTTCAACTGTCAATCATCTGGTTGTTTTTAAAAATTTCATTAAAAAGGGTGGTTTTCTCACTTTTCCCCTGGTTCATTCAATGCTGATAAATGCACTTTTGGTACAGTAACCAGTATGCTATGCAGTGATCCTTGTTGACTTTGTATCAATGGCTGTGGATTGACTCCTTGGTGTAGTAGATTCTTGTTTATAGCAAACTGGCTTTACTATTTCTGTCATTGGAACAGTATTTCTATTCTCGTGACTTTTTACAACACTAATATAAGCAACGATTGCTGAAGGCAGTGTGTCAATAATTAAACCACTGAATTTAGCCGTGTTTAACACAAAGAAATGCAGATAGTTTCCTTCCAAATACTAAGTTCTGTTGTTTTGATACTTTGTCATGGGTGTGTGGTTTTTATTAAATATTTATTTTGACTACTAAAATATTCCCATTTACACTTTTCCACTAATGCATTATTTTAATTTCTTACATGAAATGAAAATCTTTGTAATTTCAGTGTTGCTTTTATCGTTGTGCAATGCATATATTTTTGTTGAAATATACTACGGATTACCTGAACCTGATGTTTTCCTTGATTATCAGAAGGAAGTGTAAGAGCTGGGTTCAGTAATAATTTAATTAATCATTAAATCTAACTCTTACTCTTCATGTTTTGTCTTATTGTGTGATGTAGAACTATTCCTTAGCAACTCTACTGTTTAAACATAATCCTTTCCATAACTGCTCAACTTCCTGCCTCAGGCACTAATCCAGCTGTAAGATGTAATATTTATTTCTGTGGGAAGGTTCTTAAATGGTTGAAGACCTTGCACGGACCTTTTATTTATTATGTATCATTTGTAATGTTACCACAACAATTCCTTGCATGGTGATCACTGGGGGGAGGGATAAGTGGGTTTTAAAAATCATGGTTTAAAAGCTGCAGACAGGAACAGGTACATGGTGTGCAGCTGTTCTCCATACAAAAGTTTATTTAGAGCTGCTTGTAGTGAAGTGCTTCTGGGAATCTATTTACCACACCTTGAAAATTGCTGTTTTGTCTTGTCTGTGAATAACTTGGATACTTGTAGCTAAAATAGCTGGTATGTTGACCTTCATAGAAGGTTTAATTTGCACATTAAGTCTTCCCTCCAAAACTTTGTTTTACAAAAGAATTAGTCATTGTTCTGGGTGATACAAAGGAACATTCATTTGAAAATGGAAGGAACTAAGTAGTAAAAAAAGGTACTTTCTGATGGAGCAGGCCAGGATTCTCCCCTCTTTTTTATATCAAGAGCTTCCAGGATCCTACTGCCACACCACTTGTATTCGGTCTGTAAATTGAAGAGGGAAAGAAAGGCACATTCTTGTCCAAGGGAGCCCTTCTCTAGGGACTAGCAAGAATTGTTACATTTACTGATGCTGAAAGGTGCCATCAGGTTTAACTAAAATCATCAGTCTAATGTAAGCTGAAGGATGCTAGAGGTAAGTCTTTCAGTCTGTTACCAGGTGCTGTGCCCCCTTTGTCTCTTTCAAAGACGTTTTAGTAAAAACAAGCATTTTGAGTAATGTCAGTGTGTTGATCCTGTTAGGATGCATCAGCCATTTTAAAATCAAACTTTTGTGAGAAAAGTCTTCAGTAAATTGAAGTGGTATAACTTCCGAATATTAATCAAAATAGTTTTCTTATAGGAAAAAAAAACTGAAGAATAAATTTGGCTTTGCTTGCAGGTAGAATAATTAACGGGTATTTTTCTCCTTTGAATTCAACCTATCTTTTTTTCTTCTTCCTGGCATCCTAATGTGCAAGAACACCAGAAATATCATCCCTTAGCAGAACTCCCAATTTCAATAATATGCAAGAACTGGGAATTTCCAAGGATGAGACAGACATTAAAATAATGGTAGCCCTTTTCTCAGTCAATGCAATTGCTGTGGTTGCTGACGAAACCTGAAGAGAAGTCTTGTATCCTCTTTGCATACATACACAAATTGTTCAAATTTACATGTGCACATAATTTCAGTGCAGATTTATGTATTTGCCAGATTTTTTTTTATTTTTTGCAGGTGAGTATATGCATAATGAGTTAGAGGTATATATGTGTAAACCTAGGATATCTAATTAAGATACACAACTGGGTGCTTACGGGTAGTGCAGTTCTAGAAGGGCAACGTGTGCAATTGTAGGTTGAGTATGGAAAATTTTTTGTCTGTTTTGCACATGAAATGTCCCAGGGCTTCATTTTCTAAGTATTGCAAGTATGTTTTATTTTCTAAGTAGTTAAAAACACAATCATTCACATCTGGGTTTTGGTTTGGTTTTGTTTTGGTTTGGTTTTTTTTAAGGCTTGGTTTTTATCACCTCTCCCAGGGAAAACGTTGGGTATTGGGAAGAATAGGAAACACTTTCCTATAACCTGGAGCCGCAAAGGATTTAAGTGGGACAGAAACTCTTGTAAGCGTGCAGTGCATTTTGCACCTTGATTAGGCAAAACTGGAAGAGATGAAGTCATACAGGAGGATTGCTGGGGGTGGTGGGCTTCATATAAAGGAAAGCAAGAAAACACGCAACGTGTGCTGCCAGGGCCTTCAGCTGAAGGAAAGGGGAAGCTTTAGATGTCTGTTCAGTTGCGGAGACTTGGTGAACTCCACCTTATTTTGGAACATAACAGCAATTTCAGTATATTTTAAAGGAAAACTACATGCTGAGAGGTAAGCCAAGGTAAGCCTTGGCTTCAACCTGTGAAATAAGGCCTGTGTGGCTGTAAAGACTACAGGGACTTCCCATCCAGCTCCTTACTCCCCAGTGGTGCTCTGGTGTGTTGCAGATGGGCTCAGAAGATCCTCCTGCTTCGAAGGGGACACAGGTTCGTTCATATGACAATATGGTTACTGAGTCCACCTAAATTCATTTAAATTGCCATCACAAGTGTGTTTTATTACTCAACCTTATTCACCCCAGCTAGGCGAACCATAGGCCTGTGGGACCTCATGTTTAATGGGACTTCAGAGCAAAGCCTCTGAGAAATGCTGATTTTCTGATAGAGGTGCAATCCCTCTCCTTCTGCCCAGAGCAAAAGCTGCTCAAACATTTTGGCACTGCGTGTAGGTCGTCTAGCAGAACATCTCAGCAGCTTTCCCTTCTTCAGAGCTGTCAGGTGTTCCACCACTCAAGGGCACAGAGAGCAGCTCTTCAGGACCACTGATTCAGCCACCTGGCACTTTATTGTCAGGTGAGATTTTTGCAGGATTGGGCTGCACCTTGTAGCAGCAAAGCTGCTGACATACCTGCTTCCAGGGCGTGGAGCTTTGGGATGAACATGCAGGCATTTGTTCCTTCCTGAAGTTTCCTTTGGACAGACTCAATGAAAATCAAATCTCTGGGAAGTTAGCAGCCTGCCCCAGGCTCTTGCAAACTTTGCATCCTGCAAAATCACCAGGAAGAGTCCCAGTTTGGGTGAGTGAACGTGGCTGGGCTTTTCCTTGCAGAGGCTCTGTAATCCACCTCTGCCTGGCAAAATGTCTGGAGCTGCAGCAGAACCTGCTCCTCCTGTAAAGCACTGCTTCCGCTGCTGCCACGTAACCAGAATTACTCTTTCTGACTTTCAGCCTAGGAACCTTGTTTTGCTTAGACAGAAAGCTTGAGAATGGAAAGGCTGGAAGGCACCTCTCCTCCCATCACCCGTCCTTCACCTCATGTCCTGAACCTACAAAGCTGTAACACTTTGTATAGTGCTTCAAGTGATCAAGAAGAATCTGTCCTCCAAACCTCAGAAAGGTGAGACACGCCTGCCTGGGATCAAAATAGTTTACTATGTTACATACATTACTATGCTACATATTTTTTAAAAAACTATAATAATGCTAGATAGATATCATGTTATTTTTATAGCACTCAGGGAGTGGTAGTGCAGCTAATATTCTTTGAAAGCTTAAAAACTGCTTTCTGAAGTCTAATATTTAGTGCCTGTCTACAAACCAGCAGTCCTGCATGTGGGATACATGTTTTTTACAAACAGACAAAAGTTTTTTATACACAGATCAGCCTCTCTCAAACAAAAAGCAATGATGCGAAAGAAAAAAATAAAAATCAAATCCAAACCAAAACACTCCAAAACCAAACCAAAACCACCACAGAAACTTCTCCATAATTATCCTGGGTTGGGAATGACATAATAAGCTGTGTAACTTTTTTGGGCTAGGAACCAGTTCCAGAAAAACATGTTTAACCTTCTCCGACAGTCATATTTTCAAAGATTGCTAGAAAGAGAATTGGACTTCATAGATATACTCTGAACTGAGGAATTCTGTTTAAAGCAAAACATTAATATGTTAACAGACTCCAGCATAACACAAACAACTGTTAGCTGCTACATCTTTACCGGTATAAGAAATATACTATCAAAAAAAAAGTGAGCAAGAATCCCCTGTTTAGCTGCTGTCTTTAGTGGTGCTTACAGAAATGTAAATGTCTTTTGTTAAATGTCCATACAGAGGCACTAACATTCTTTCATGTGTGTTTAGAGGCTACGTGTTTGTTTGGGTGGGCTCAGCCTTTTTCAGATGTGGACAGAAAGAGAGAAAGAAATTAAATCCTTGGGTTTTGTGGGGCTTGGTGTGCCAGACTACACCTTGGCATTGTGGAAAAATGTATATACACTTGCCAAAATTTTAGTTACTTGCAGGCCAACTTAGCAGACAAACTGATGTATTTGATATAGTTTTGGGAGGTGATGTGACTTACAGGATTTATATGAGGTTATGAATTCTCTGTGTCTTTTACTGCAACTGTTATGAAGCCTGAAAGACTCCAGATAGAACAGAAGTAAGCATTGAAATAAAACATGTTGCTCGGATCTCCTACACCTATTCAGCATATATATTTATTCCTTACATGTAATTATCGGGGTATTGTCTTTTTAAATACACATAGCAAGGTATTTTTAATTATATGTGTATTCATCCATGCACAATGAGAGTAGGTGGAGGAGGAAAATACAACAATTACAGGATGTCTCACCAAAAGTAGAAGTCATAAATCTTGATTTTTAAAATATCATCTTGAACATGCACTCACCTTTATTTCATTTGCAGTTGTTAACCGAGTCCTATGGTTTTGTTGTACGTGATCAACATTAGAGGACAATGCTGCAGTGCTGACTCTCCAGGACTGAGGGTTCAAACGAGATTGTGACAACTGCTGCTTAAATAACGGGGAATTAGTTATCTCCCCTTAGCCTTAAGCTGAATAATTGAGGCTGGCTTGTTTGTTTGGGCACACTGCTCGTTTCATCTATGGGAATATCAGACGTTATGGATGACTCTCCTCAGTTTGCAAGACCTCTCTGTAAATTAGTTCCTTCTCATTAGCAGACAAAGATAGTGTGATATTACACACACCTGAAAGCTGTAGAGGGTACAAGTGAGGGAAGCCAAATTATAAGAAATGTTACGTGTTACTGAAATCTAGCAAGATAAAAGGTAATAACTGCTGTGCTCTGAAGTTATGCAAAAATATGGTAAGGGTTATTCAGTTAAAAAAAAGACAATTGATAAAAGAAATTTAAAAGGAGCTTCCAAACACCCCCTCTACCCTCTTCAACAAGTTTTAAACAGATCTGGGTTTTTCTTCAGCTCTATACATAAACATTTATCACTTTCCCAGTATAAATAGCTACAAACAAATAGAGACAGTGAAAAGTATGTGAAAGCTTAAAAGTCATGAAATTCAAATACTGTGCAGAAACATAAAAGAAGCTGAATGGTTAGTATTTCTTTAGATGTATTTATATGAGTGGGTTCGCATGAAGTTAAGCTATGAACTGTATTGATGAGTATTATTTGGATGAATCACTCTATATTTCTGCCCCTTACTTAGGTGAATATAGTCAAGGTTTTAGTGCAGATATTTAGGTTTAAATTTACAGTTCCAAGGGTGTTACTTCAGCTGTTTTTACAGTTCTTCTTTGCAGAAGAACTAATTTGCTAGAATACTCATGAAAAACAATAATAAGAAGCATAACTAGGTTTTGGGAGTAATTTCCTTCTGATCAACATACATGAAAAAGTATGTATTTGAACAAAAATATGTACACTGCACATATTAACAACATTGAATTTACAAAGATTAAGAAATTACAGTGCTGCATAAGCATTTTCCAATTATTTACACTGGTTATTCTTGTGATAAAAATAACAAAGTGAAACCTCTTTCAACTGACTTTCTTTACCTTTTGATTGTCTTAGTGTCTGTAAGACCTTTTCCCTTAAAAAAGAGTGCTTTTTTTTAATTATGAGTACAAAATTGGCACATGATACTACATCTTACAAACACAAAATACATTGTGACTGTAGAAAAAAAAAAAAAAACATAAACCAGAAAACATCTGAAACACAAGATGATATCGGGGATTTTTTGTTTTAAAAAATTCATAACAAAATAACAAACGCTCTTAGGCTGTCTGTTGTCTGTGTCTCCTAGCCTCCTGGCTAATGAGGAAATACAGCAAACTTTAACTCATCAGTTACTGAGCATCTCAACTTCACACTTTAAAAACCATCTCTTCTGTTTTGTTTTTTTTTCCTCTAGAATCCTGTTCCTTTTTTGGCTCTAGATAAAATGGTATAAAGAGATTGAAGGTGTTTCCTTTGTTCTCTTGAGTTCTTTTATTTCTGTGGCACTGGTGCTTTCTCATACTGCCAGTGTTCCAGGTCAGAAAGGTGTTAAGAGGGAAAAGAAAAAGCAGAGGCACTAACTGAAGGTTTTTAAGTCTATATATATATATTACTAATAAGTAACTTCAGTGTTCTGCTTTTTGACTCTGATTTAAGTATATATTTATAATATATATATGTATATACATCATATACATAAATCTTTGCTAAAGAACTGGAACACAAGTATTTCAACAATTGTCAGGAAGAGTGCTCATTTTGCTTTACTATTGAAATCTATTATTATTGCTATTTAGAACAGCAATGCAGAAAAATGTCTACAGACAATGGTAACCTGCTTTAGGTGATTACCTAGTATGGAGCAGTTGCATAAATCACATAAATAATCAGCTAAGTGCAGAGACATAAATAAATCTATGGAGTTTTATAATACTTAGAGCATAACACCATGTAACAGAATTTTGCTGTTATATCTTGTGATTGGGTTTATTTATCTGCTTGGGACCTGGCAGGGTTTTGAGAAAGTAGTAGTTTCTGCTTCCAGGGGCAGCAACAGTTCAGACTGTTGTTCATCTGCTGTCCATTATCACTCCAGAGGTGAAGGCTGTTACCTTTGTACTTGACCTCTTGGTAATTATCTTGTTAAAAGGAGGAGCAGAGGGGTAAAGTCAACAAGCTAAACTAGAGCAAGGTTTCAAGCTGATCTTGATTATATCAAAACCAGCTGATCTGCAGATAAAGATGAGATCAGCTGTTATTCTATATTTCTGTCCTGCATTTAGCTATTTGCAGATAGTCTTCATGGAAGTCCTAGTAGCAACTTTGGTACAGTTTAGGCCAACAATAAAAATCCTAAGCAGCAATCCAACCTGTGTCTTCCATGTGACAACATAAATTGCAATGCTCTGAATAACACTACTGGAAGTTGTGGCCTTTGACCTGAGAAGCTTATCATCATGGAAGTATGTGATGATCTAAACTAGGAAATAAATAAAAGTGGCATTGCCATTATATATTGGGGATTAGCAATAAAGTATCTAGGGTCTTACAGAGCTTCCTAATTGTACTGAAATGTGATGATCTTAATGATGTTGCTTAACGTTTCTCCAGGCCTGCAGTTTTCTTCTTAAGAATGTATGGCATAATTAGAGGAAAAAATAGTAATTTGCTTTTAAATATTACTGTAAAAACCCATACTCACAAATTTTTTAATTTAAGGTGATTTGCATACATCCTGAAAAGCCTGTATGTAGAATTGCACCAAACAATGAAAGTGCTATGAAAGCCATGTTTGGAATATTGCAAGTACACATGAGTTGAAAGGGCCAAGAAGGGGAAAAAATAATATATAATCCAAGGTTTTTGAGCACAAAGGTACAACCAGTGTGTCAAGACATGTTTGCTCCACAGATTAGTGGATCCTTGAGTGCACCCTTGAGAAATATTACTTCCAACTTTTTTTTCACTTCTCTTTTTCTAAACATTCACTTTCAGTAACTAAAAGTGGGTTACACAGACTATGGTCTAATTTGGTATGGCTGCTCTTAAAAGGGATTCTGCTGTGTACCCAAGGTGGTCGGGGGCTGTAGCATAAGATGTGTGAAGAGAGGTTGAAGAAGCTGATTTTGTTTTGCCTAAAGATGACAGGACTACAGGGTCTCCTTACTGCAGTCTTCAACTCTCTGTAGGTATTTTCACAGACGCTGGAGCCAGATTCTCCTTGGTGACGCAGGGCGAAGGTAATGGACACAAGTTGCAGCAAGGGAAATTCTAATTAAATGGAAGACAATAATTCTTCTCAGCATTCCCATTTGCAGATGATCCTGTTATTCAGAGGCACGTCATCACTTTGGCGTATTGCCTGCTTCAGGCTCTTCGGCAGTCACGTCCCTGTGAGAACAGGACTGTACTGGCCAAGTACTTCAGCAGAGCTGGAGTAAGTCATTTTGCTGTGCCAGATGCTGCTTGGGCTAACTCCAGGCATACAGTAGAATTCAAAAAGGTACAGAGAGTGATAACAGCAACTAAATTGATGCAAAGGCATTGTAAAGGTCATGCATTATTTATGCAAAGGTTTTCCAGGGTAGAAGAGATCCAGGGAAAAATCATGCAAGTTACAGTAAAGGTGAACTTTTTCTTTATTTCTCTTAATACCAGGCTGTGCAAATTTCTCTATATCAATTGAGAGGCTTGTTATGTTGATTTAACAGATGAAGAAAACACTTGATACCATCTTTCTGAAATTCAGCTTTGGAGACTAATAGTTAAACTACAAATGGTAAAAATGAATGGAATTATTGGAAGGGTGGATAAAAGCTATCCAAAATGGAAAGAGCAACAGGCAGCCCTGCAACAGCTGGTAGCACAGTAGTTTCTAGCAATGTTCCTAAAAGAACGTGTCACTGAACTTTTAATATTGTCAGTAATGGCCCTGGTACCAATACAGTAAAAATGTTTTTTGTATCTGTTGACAATATAAATCCTTAAGCATTGACAATGTAAATCTACAAGTATTGTTAATACAGAGTAGGGTATTGTATAAAAATCACTTGTTAGGACCTGATTAGTAGAAATGGCATGAAATTCAAGAATAGATAATTTAAGGAGATGCACCCCAGTACTAGTATCAAACTTTTGTGGGAAGCTAAAAGTTTGCAAAGAACTAAGGTGAAATGCTGTCCTATATAACGGCAGGATTTATCCAGAAAATTAGATGACTGTGTTGGAAAGGTAACTCCAGTAGAAATAGAGGTGTTCCTCCTGCAGGACGCTTATCTGGAGTACTCCCTTAGTTTTGATTGCCTACGTCCAAGATCAATAAACTCAGACTAAAACAATTACACAAAATCTCTGCTGGGTGAATACGGAAAGCAGCGAGCTTATCTTCTGCAAAGAGCTAGAGTTTGTTATCTGAGGCTAAACAAGTTAAAAAGGCATGTGGCTATGAAGATATTCAGTAGGAGGGTAAAAACTGAAAGAAAAATTACCATTTAGGCTAAAAGCCAATGTTTGTACAAGAACAAAAAGGGAGAAAACAATGATAAATAAACTTGGGCTGGAAATGAGGCAAAAGGCCCAGTCTACTGGAACAATAAATTTTGGGACTATCTTTAAAGGAGAATGGTAGGGGGAGAGGGGAAACAAAAGTTATTTTAAGCTATGGCTATGAACAGTTTTGAAAGTGAATGCATTAAATGCTGCCTGTAATAATGAAGAACTACATTTTGTTCACTGGGGTTCATTCTAATTTTGTCCTTCCTTAAAGCACAAAGAACTAAGAAATGATAGGAATTTCCATCACATCTTCTGTTTACTTTAGAGTGTATGTTTAAATTGGAACTAGGTTGTGAAAGTAACAATGCCTATTGCAAACTGATGTATTTTGCATGTGAAATTTTCCTGCAAAGAACAATGCAAAATTAGATCATATTAAAATTGCCTGTTTTCAGTGTTTATAACTTTACTGAAATCTTAATGTAACAGTGAAAATAAGTGTCTAAACTTGCGTGTTTATTTTCTTCCTGAATTATTTTGCCATCTTACTCCTTTGAATTAAGAAGCTCCCACGATGGGTTAAATAAAGGAACTTTTAAAGAGCCAACTCAATCACGACAGGACGAACCCCTTGATGTACAAATACCACATAGTTTCTTGTGCTGAGTTACTGGTGCAGTTCATGGGAGAGCACATGAAGTAACTGAAAGTTTGAAGTAGAATTCAGTTTTTATGAAGATTCAAATATTGCCTTTATATGTATTGGAGATGGCAGTGAAAGCCTTACAAAACATTGGAGTGAATCAGTATTGTGGGTAATATGAAGTTAGAGAAGAAGATGCAGATCTGTCCCTGTTTTTTCTTGTTTCTGTGCCCTCTAGCTTGTAGGCCAACATGACACAGTTTGCTTATTATAAAATGTATTTTTTATACATTGTAATAATAGTCAAAATGAAAAACTGGTTATAAATGAAAAATTCATTATTTTACACTGAATTATATTCTTGTTTTTTTATGTGATATATAGTCCTACGTGTGTATATATATATGTATATATATATACATACAGGAGTGTCTTCTAGAAACATTTTAACCAGTCAAGATAATAAAGAAATACAGAACAAAAGTAGAACTTACTTTATTCTGTTTTTCAGGAAATATGGAAAAAGTATTTCCTGAAATAATTTATTTAAATTTTAAAGAAAAAGGAAAATTATTTCAGATACCTCTTTTATGTGTTAAAAATAAAGAGCAGTGAAAGCAATTCTAAGATCACAAGAAATTAATGACAATGCCAAAGAACATAGAGAATATACACTAAAAATTAAAATGAGGTCCTGGAGTTTACAGGTTTTCTTCTTAAAAATTATAGAACACATGTTTGGAAAATGTGGTCTGATCCTCATCCAAATTTTTTGCGTGTCTCCCTCTTGTTTCTGAGAGTATGAGGATCTAAGGAATGTACTTGCACTATGTTAAAATTAGTGCGTAGGTCAGAAAAGATCCAAATGTAAACCTAATTATCATAATTTATCATTTTATTTCCCATTGGTTAACAGATTCTTCTGGCAGAATTCATATATTTGAATACCAGTTGGAGGTTTGTCTTGACACTTCTGATACTCAAGAGGCATAAACACATTTTTATATTTATTCTGAATCAATACTATATAATCTTTATGAAAATTTTCGTGGTAACAAATTTATATTTTACGTGTTTCCTGTTTGTATTGCTGTAAAAGTTTGACAGTCCAATGCTTGGCTCGCAAACATGCCTTGGCCCATACAACAACAGATATATGCGGGCAGCCCTGACCACCTCTACTGCTGCTCTGGGATGGCTGAATACAGTAGCCATGATCCCAAAACAAAATAAATCACTGCAGGGTTTTGCCTACTTTAAGACATTCTTTCTGAGAAGCAGAGGTTTAATCCAAAATTTAAGAGTGTGTCCTAAACCTCATCCCTTAGTGCCTTCTCCATGCTGAAACACATCTTTTCCAGAGCTTACTTCCCACCGATGACAGGTAGACACCTTCTGCTTCTACCTGCTGTGCTGGTAGCTCAACCCTCATGCTTCTGTTTTGGAAAGACAGGATACAGGCAGTGTGTCATCCATCCCCATTCAACAAACTGTTAAAAGTTGATATAGCTCTATCTCAGAGTTACCTTAAACAAAGCCAGTTTACCAGAGTTAATTTAGAAATCAAAGCAGAATGAAAGCTTTCTATGTTCCTATAGCATTTCTCACTTTTTCCTTCCCCCTTGAAAAGCAAGAGATTTGTTCTTTTCTTGCCTGAAGTCTTACCAGAAATACTTGCTACCTTCAAAACTTTTGCTTCCTAGAAGATTTATGGTTTCATCTGTTTCTGAATAGCATGTGCTAGACCTGGGAGGTTCTTCAATGTCTGGCTGCTGTGTGAGGGGTGCAAGGCTGAAATGCAGATCCTCGGTGACCCTGCTCAGCTGTCATCTCACGCTGAGGCTTTACTCCCGTACACAGGCCTCACTCCCATAGCACCCTAACCTTCTGCTCGTCGAGATCTCACTGAGCTTGAGAGATCTGTGGGCTCTCTCATGCCCACGCCATCCCAAGTCATTAAGGCACCGAAACACTCAGTTCTCAGCTTTTCGGTGATGGGCACACCTGAGCTTGTGTTCCCATGGAGGCTTACTCCCTTTCAATGTGTTGGTAGGGTCAAGCCTTGCACAAAACATAAATCAAGAAAAAGGTTTAATTTTTTTTGTGTGTGCTTCTGAGTTTGTTTTTTTTTTGTGTGTGCGTGTGTGTGTTTAATGATCTGTTATTACATGTCTGCTTTGCGTGCAGAAGTTTTGTGTTTAAAGGTTGAGTTGAGAATGCTCTCAGGCTGCACTGGGGCTATGTTTTAAGGCATGCTTCTTATGCTCTCCTCCTGAAAATATTCTGTTGAGAGTAATAGTGATTTAGTTTAGGTCTTCATTGGGACACAAGCTGTTAGGAGTCAGGGGAATTTCCCTGACACTGGACCCATTCATGTTACCTCTGAGAACTCGCATCATCTTTCATGCTGCTTTATCTCATCTTTATTGAAAATGGCAGTTTTTTTGTTTTTGTTTAATTCTCTCTTGTATTCATAGAGAAGAGCTTATTCATGAGGAAAGTTCTTTCTTTTTTTTTTTCTGGCAAGACAGATTTATTTTTTTTAACGAAAAAAAATTATACAATCTTACAGATGACTATCAGGACTTTTGTTTTTTAAATCTCTCAGAGTTTTGACCTACAACAGCTAAGTGCTTAATTGTTCCATTTTGAACTCAGACCCTATCTATGACTCATACAAGGAAAGGATCTTGATTAGATTAGATTTATCTCATGTGGGACAGATGAGGACAGATGTGGAAAAAACATTTTCTTCTTCCTTTTGTCACTAGTACTCCAGAGTAGCTTTTTTTCTTCTTTGCTCTGAAACATGAATTGGGCAAAGAAAGCTGTTTTGTTTTAATTTTCTTGTAGGGAAAAATGCTTGTTCAAATAAATGCTTGTAAGTTATCTCTTAATGTAGAAGACATGCACGCTGAAACAATTAATCCAGGAAAAGATGTATGAGATTTATGAGAAAGATCTTACATTCTTCTATAATTATAGAACAAAAGTATGAAATAGATTGGATATAAGTGGCCATAGCCATGGAAAATATTGTATTAAGATCTTAGAGGCAAGGTAACTTGAAGGTAATAATACATACAATGATGATGATGGAGCAAATAAGTAGCAGGCAAAGGCAACTTTCATAAAATTGTTGAGTCATTTTCACTCCCAAATGTCATTGGAGTGAAATTAAAAATTAACATGATGGAAAAATCAATTGGGGGCGGGAGTAAGGTGGAGGGGAAGTTATACATATATATACATATGTATTATATATGTATATGCAGTACTTATATGCACATACATATATTATTATAAATATACAATATATAATATGGTTTAGTAGATATTTTATATATATTATATAATGTATATGTATAAAAAAGTCCTCTGGCTGTTTTACTACATCGTAATTCATACAATTTAATGAGTTTCTTAGGAGAGTCTGTGCCTTTGTATTTTATTTTTTTATAGAACTCTTAAACTATCTTTTTCTTCCTTTTCTGCATTCTTTTCTTTCAAGGTGAAAAGCACATGGGATCAGATCCTGTAGAAGGAGGTTTTTGAAATTTTCAGAAAGATTTCTAGTTGGCCACATAAGTAAGCTAGTGCATGCTAGTAGGAAATTAAGTATGAGGAAAGTTATGGTTTTTGTTGTTTGGTTTTTTTTTTTGCATTGTACTAGGTGCATCCCAGAAATTGCTTGTGCCCATCTTTTCATTCTCCTGTAAATGAAAGGAATCTGACACTGCACTGAAGGTAGCAGTTTCCAAGCAAATAATGCATTGCAGATTCATAACCTGCCTTTTTCTCACAAGGAGAGAATGAACCATGTAACCTGTTTTGTTATAGTATTTCTCAACCTGCCATGTTACTCAAATTAATAATAAAATATAGTAATAAAATGAACTATGAAAAATATCATCATAATATTTGAATAGAGTAAGTATTGTGCAAGAGAAGACTTTGGTTAAGTGGAATTTTGTACAGCTATTGTGGTTTTTTTCACTGTATTCCCTATTCAAATAACATTTCAAAAAAATTTCTTAAGCCATAATCACAGCTATTCCCATGGATACCTCATTTTTTACTCTGTAAACAAACTGAAAACATATAAAATGGAAATTGTGCTTTTATGTACAGTTTGGTTGCTCTTTTCATCTTCTTGAGTAATTAAAGTTGGAAATAATACTATCCAAAGAGAAGCACCCCTTTACGATAGGAATTTTCACATATATTTTCAGGTAACTTCTGTAAGCGTATCACACAGCAAGGTAAGTGAAATCAGATGAGAAAGCAAACTGTGTGGGATCTAGAGCAAGAGGACTTGAAAGGAGAGGAGGTCCTGGGGTTAAAGCTCGTCTTTCATAGCTCTCACATGCATATAAACTATTCTGCTGTTAAATAGCAGTGTTTGATTTTTTTTTAATCTCTAATGAGTTATACACACAAAGACACATTATTCCCAGAAGAGTTCATGTGGCTTTATAACAATTGGACTATGCTAACTTATAAGTTAGACGGCAATGAATTAATTTAACTTAGAAATAAAATCCTGCTTCTTCTGCAAAGAAGAGTATTCTGCAAAGTAGAATAAATTTGGCATGAGATTTTAAAAATGTTTTTATTTTTAATATATTTGGAAGGTAAGGTGATGGAGGGAATATAATTTTGACAAGCCTGATCACAAATTGTGTAGACCTAAGCTTCAGTGGGTGGGATCTTTGATGACAGCTATACATACAAAGGACAGTATTTGTAAAACCTTTAATAGCATTATACATAGTTTTCTATGTATGTAGAAGTACATCTCAGAAATTAATCCTTCTAATAGGCTGACCGGAGGAATACTTTCCAAATAGATGTGAAAGATGACTCCTGAAAATATGTTGATTGATAATTTGTTACAGTTAGCCTGTTAATGCTGGCTAGTGAACTAAATGAAGCCCAAATTAGCTTTTTATGCTAAGCAAAGCTGAATTCCATGCACATAGTGTGTATGCAATTTGCATTGAAGACTTTAATACTTAAACAAAAATGAAGTTGTTATGATTTCTGCCTTCAATGAATTTTAGGAGTCAGAATTTTTCTACTCACAGTGGACTTAGAAATCACTGCTTTCTATTGATGTCAGTAACCATGGGTCAAAGGTTAGCTTGTGACACTTCTAAGCCTTCAAATATTTTTAGCTACATCTATGTTTTATTTCTTTTTTTTCTTTCATTTCCCCATATTCCATAATTCTTCTATGTTAAGTTTAGAAAAGGGTTCCTTACTTGTATCTGCTTACAGACAAGAGCTCTACTTGTAGTATCTTAATGCCTGCTAGTATTGCTTGAAACCACCTGAGAAACGGTAGTTATGTCATTTATCCTTTCCATTTTTGGGCAAGCAACACAATGAAGAAGCTTGCCATGGGAGTACTGCTCTTCATTTTTAATGTCAATTGACATGATATTAGAAAAAAAAAAAAAGAAAAGGTATTGTGATTGTATAAATGAGTCTTGTATCTTCAGATCTGCTCCTGCCTCCAAGAGGAATTTACCCCAGGATTTCGCATCATCTGACAAGTATATTCCCATATTTAAGTAGACTGAGAACCTATCTTACCCTATGACAGTTCTCTTGTGCCACAGGAGCAGTGGCTTTTACTGGATGTTAGGCAGTTTTAGGTGTTCTGCCCCTACAGGCTATAGGGGAGAAAAAATAAAAAGGAACCCCTGCATGTTGCTGATGTAGTTTTTTTTAATAGGAAACTGGTGTGGGAGATAAATGGTAGATCTGATCTGTGTTGAACCTGCGAATCAATGTGCTGGTGAGATGTGTCTAAAGCAATGAAATTTTCTAGTCTAACTGTATTAGGTATCATCTGAGAAGTGATCAAAGCCTGCAGTCCACCTTAAAGAGGCAAAATTTGGTGGCTAAACTTTATTTCCTGTGACTCTGAGATTTACTGCCAAGAGGTGTCTAGACTTCAAGAAAAGTCCACACAAAGAAAGGACATTCACCTACATATGCAGCTACTATGCTTGTAACCTGTCGAGTAATGTCATGAGATATTGAAGAGTTGGACACGTTCGGGCACACGAGTCCCTTCATGCATCCAGGGGCATGCTCAAGTCTGAGTTTGCATTAGCATTTTGCTGTCTTTATGGTCCTCTCTGATTTGTGAGAATGGGACTGCACTTTCAACCAAAGCATATTAAAAAGGCAATAGGAACCTTTCAAAATTATTTACTTTGCCAACTATGTTTCTTCTTTACTGCTGAGTCCGGTTTTAAACCAGTGTTTTTCATTTCTTCACTGGCCATATCAGGTCAGGACATTTTCTTTCTTTCTTTCTTGGTGACAGTGATGTAGGTGCGTATCTCAGAGAACAGGAGCTATACATGTACTCTAAAGGCAGACTGAAAAATACTCTGTTTGAAACCCAAGCCACTGAGGTTCTTACTGCTCGACTGTTGTCATACAACAAGTGGTAGATGATACACTAAGGAAAATAAATGAATAAAAGTAAGTCATCCCAACTGAAACCAATATTCCCATTGTACAAGACAATGTTGTATATAGATTGTTTAAAAATTACTCCCATGCTTCACAAAATTTATGTTTAAAATGCGAGTTAGTTATCTCAAGGGACAAAGGAAAATTATTTATGATATTCCTAAGAGTCATATTTGAAGTGATTTGACAGTAGAATGGGTAATAAATATTCTTAAGTAAAACATTGTTGAAAAAGCTAATTTATAGAGTTTTATTGTGTTTTGTTCAAATGAACTTTTGATGGTTCAATTAATTTTGGGGGATGTCAACACTGGAGTCTCACTGGGAGAGGGAAAAGCTGCCAGGATTTTTTGTGGATGCACACCATGCTCAGAAAAGCTGCATTGCTGGAAGAAGTGTGGCCACCAATCGTGTAATGACCTGATAATTGACCTTGTGAATAATGTTGTAAATGACCTTGTAGATGTGATCTTCTTAGGAGATTTGCAAACTCTCTTAGCAGTGAAGTAGCCAAGAACATACAATAATGATGGTCAGGGCCAAAATCTTCCAGTTTACGGGAAAGTACTTTCAAAAAGTAAACAAATTCTGTCAAAGCAGAATCTTGATTTTCATGGAGCTTATATCTTTATTAGAAATACAATGTGTGAATATCGTTTACCTTCAGGGAGAGATAGCATTTAGACATAAATCTGAATAATAAAGGTGCTTTAGCGGAAGCATAGTTGGAAGGCACACATGCTAGGTTCTCAGTACTATTCAAGTAAAACACTTATGATTGCCATATTTCCTCTGACATCTTGGTAGTGTCAAGCCCATCTTCTCCTTGCAGGTGAAAATACTTGTCTTTGTAATGGCTTCACTAGTTTGGGTTACATTCTTCTTCTAATACCTCTAAAGCCTATTAGTCTTGAAGAAACCCAAAAGCAGAAAGTCAGAGACTCCAAGTTGTATTAATTGGCAAGTTCTACTTAGTAATAAATTTTAAATATGCTATGAAAATATATATGCATTATAATACACTGATGTATTATGATGCAAATTTGAAAAAAAAAAAAGAAAGCATCAATTGTGCAACTAGTAAGAGTTAAGAAATATTAGAAAAAAAATTCCGCTTCAGCATCTGGGATTAAATAATCAAGTTTCCTGTCTGTGAACATAGGTAACAGACTGATGCATCACTTCTCTTTTTGTTTTGTTCCATGTTTACGCTGTTTTGATTTTAGTAGTTGCATAAACTAAGGCTCAGTTTCTTCTGAGGTAAACCAATGATAACCTGCAACACTTTCTGATTAGTGAGTCAGAAAGAAAGATAGTGGCATTTATCAGTATTTAATTATCCCTCTCTTCCTCCTCTGAAAATCAGTGTTATTATGTTTATTTATACCTAATTAAATGTAAACCTTTGTGTAATATAAGCCTGATAACTCTTTTATGTGAAAATTAGTGTTTTACGTGCAAATAAGAAGGTACTAAGGTACTAAAATTGCCATTAAAAAAATAAATCAAATACTAATTTTTTTACATTAAAAATATACTTATTATTTGGCTTTACATCCTAACAGAATTAGAAGAATAACCTAGAAAAATTGCTGAGTGAAAAAAAAATAGGTAAATAGGTAAATCGTTAACATTATAGATGATTTATTAATTCCCACTGCAAAAAGCAAAAGAATATTTTTTGCAGTAGAGGGTTTTGTATTAAAAAAATGAAGTGAAGAATACAGTAAAGCTTATTCCCATTACAGTCTTGAAAACTGAAAAATATTGGAGGCTATTACCTATGAATAACTAAGTCCCAGAAAGGCCTTCCATCTTGGGTGAGGCCGTAGAAAAATAAGAATAACGAATCTCTATTTTTGCTTTCTGATATCTAATTTACTGTACAATCTTAGCTCATGAGATCAGTTTTAATTAGCGAACTATAAGCAGTAGCAAAATAACTGAATGAAAGAAGGAAGCCATGATACAGTACCAAAAATTAACTTTCAGTTTAATGCAGCACCTGGAACATACTAACTTTACTGAGTTTTACCTTTTAGTGATACAGAGTTCACCTAAGCACTGTTAAGTGTGTATAACTTTAATTTTTCTATTAATAATTAATTTTTAAACAAGACTGATGGTAGCTTTTAATGCTACAAGCTTTTTAATTGCTGCACTTAGGCAAGACCTGCTATAGGTTATGGAGAAATCAACTTTGACATTATTTGCAGGAGATTGGATTAATTCTTATTCTGACATCCTGAAACTCTAATCTTTGTTGGAAGATCTCTGTGAATTGGACATTCATAAAATGTCATAGAAGTATTAGCTAAGATTTTGGAGATTTTGTGTGTGTGTGTGTGTGTGTGTGTGTTCAATTTTTTTTTTGATTTATTTAGAGTTTTTCCTTTTTTTAATAGTAAAGTAGCTGTTCTTACAAAGCGTGCGTAACTTACTTGTCTTTGTGTTGCATCCCTTAAAGGTGTGTAGGTGATGAGTGAATGCTCCCTGTCCTGCTCCCAGTAGTTCCAACTCCTAAAGTATTTTTAAGAAATACTTTTAGCAGACAAATTGGCACTGCTTTTTTTTTTGGCATGGCCTGCCTTATTATATTTTTTTTTCTCTTTTTTTTTCCTTTAGGCTATGTATTTATACTGGGTTGGGGGACAAAATTACCCAGTACTTACAATGAAAATGCCTCCTTTTATGCCACTGTCTGATAACTGGTAGCAGACCCTGAGAGCAGGGTATAGCCATGCATAGTACATACAGATGACATTTTAAGAGAGAACCTGGCTCATACTGCACTTTTACAGGAAACACTCATTGCATGACAGGATTTGTTTTGATTCAGCTCCCAACAGATGTGAAGCTCCAAGTTTTGCAGATGAGGGTCTTTTCTTTTTTGGTAAATATTTATCTTCTGAGTCACTGTGGACCATGTATATCTACCCTCTTCGAACAGAAATTCAGAAATGATAGAACATTAGTTTAATTCTTCAAAAGGTTTTGCTAGATGAATTTGAAAACTATCCATTTCTTTAGCTGTTCTCATCCTATTTCTACTTTTGGATAGAGCAACATTTTTTATAACTAACTATAATTTAATTACATTTTTTGTAAATGGATCCAAATCTTACTTGTGCATATGTATTCTGCATGTGGTATCCTTCATTTAATTCTGCATCTGTCTTAAATGTTCTGGTCTGATTTTTCTTTCAGAAGTACTTTTCAAATTTTTTGCACTTTTATTTGTTATAATGTGTTTGGTTGTTGGGCACTGAAGAAATAAATTATATCACGCATCAAAAGTTAGGCAGCTGGATTTCTACTCTGTTTTCTGTATTCTGTGCAATTTTTGCATCGGGTTTAAAGCTTGTTGATTATTATTGACTCAAACTAATAATTTCCACTTAAAATAGGGAATTAATTTGGTAGACTTTTAAGGTAAAGTGAACTTCCTGCACAGGCCATTAAATCAAACAGTGTACTTGATATTGATGTTAAATAGAATCAGAACACAGTGTTTACATTTATTATAAAGCATTTCCTAATGTTCTGCTAACAGAATCTGTGCACTGACTGAAATATTGATCAGAAGTCTTGAGTGAAAAGCAAGCCCAAAATTAATACCAGTAATGGTAACTATGCATTTCATCTGCTTAGTTTTTGTGGTATGTACATGTGTCGAGTCTGTCTTACTGATCTAAAAAACACAGATAGAGTTTAGGCAACTTTTCCAATGCCATCCCCTGTACACCCAGTCTTGCCTGATTTTTCCTGGCATTGTTCTATCGTGCTTTTAACAATGACTGGTATTCTATACAAGGTAATTATTTTTCTTAGGGAACCAAAATATATTTCTGTAAAATCTTAATTAATGACGAGAGGCTGGCAGGCATAATTTTCTGATATTAGAAGATAACGTTCAAAACAAAGGAATGTTGATGAATTCAGTGTTCCACGTTCATCTGGAATGTGGACAAATCCTCAGTCAAGTACCAAACGATATTAAATATTGCTCAGACAGTGCTTTGGGACACTAACTTTGAGGTCATATTCCAAGGATTTTGTCTGCTACAAGGTATAAAGGGGACCAAAATCTCTAATTTCCCCCAATCTCAGCTAGGTACAGATCCAGGCTCTTTTGATGATGTGTTCTGGTCTAGTGCTGTGGCCAACATGTGGACATCCTCACTCATGCTATTCTCTAACCTGTCATGCTCTTTTTCCTTTTCACCAACAGTTTTCATCCCTGTAAGATTTAAAACATTAAGATCTGCAAACAGAGGGAACAGAAGGGTTAGGAAGAAAATGTCTACCTTTCTTGCCAGCATTGTTCTATTTGTCCTGAAAGAAGCTTCTAGTTGAATCATGAGGAGCTGGTTGATTCGTACATTCACTTACCACAAACCAGATGAATGTTTGTTTCCAAGGAATGCTTTGGTGTTTCATATTAAGCAATTATTGGAGCAGGGATTAGAAATCACATTTCTAATCACATTAGAAATCACATCCTCTCCGTGAGGAATCCATTAATGCAGCGCATTTATACCAAATTGTGTTAAGAGTGTTAGGATAAATCAGTGTCTAAGAAACTTCAAGGGAACATGATATTACAAATACTTCTCGAATTCTCTAAACTTTATATTTGAAAGGACTTAGGAATTTATCTGATTCTTAGAATGGTCATTGGGAGTGTGTATTTTAGTGAATGATGAATTAGGCCTGCAATAAACACAAAAATACTTGTCTGCAAATAGTTCTAATGAGAGCTACCTCTTGTAGGACACAATTTAAGAAGGTATGTAAGAACCGTCATTAACTAAGCATGTAAACAGTTATATTCACTTCAGGAAGTTTACTGATATGCTCAATACGGGGAACATACTGAGCTTGGTACATCTAAGAAATACAATACAAAATTGCAAACAGGATAAAAATTGTATTTGCAAGTTCTTGTTTCTAAGATCCTAATTTTCTTCATATTTTTTTATCAGAGTTAGGTTGATGGTTGGACTAGATGATCTTAAAGATCCCTTCCAACCTAGACAATTCTATCATTCTATCTATAAGTGCTACCTTTTATTTTTGCTGAACACAGTTGATCATTTCTATGGTTTTAATGATTAAAATAACTGAAAAACAGATGTCCACATGTATTTTCACATATTTGATTATGTCTTTTTGCATGTTTTAGGTATATCTATTTCATGGTAAGTACCGTAATTTGAAGTAAAAAATTTGACTGAAACTCTTTATTCTGTATGATTTCTCAAACGAACAGGTTTTTTTTTTCAGGAATACTTAAATAGCTGTGTTTGGAATCACTGGGGACATGTGGGTTACACATAGTTATAGAAAATATAGGACTTCTGAGACAGTAACTAGTATAGTCCTTTTTCCTAAGGCAGAACCAATAATATCTAACCTGTTGACAGCAGTTTTTCTAATCTGTCCTTAAAAATGCATGCTAATTGGGTTATACAGCCTCCCTTACTTATCTATTCTGGTACCTAATCACCTTCGCAGGCAAGTCAATCATAAAGAAAGCTGCCTGTTGCTGTTGCAGCAGTTTAACTTATTGCTCCATTTCAGAGTAGTTTGGAGTGGATGTAGAGAGCTGTTAAATCTCCTCCATTTGCTTGGTGCCTGAAGGACAGCAGGAAGATGCCTCCAGATAGGAAGTGGATGGGTGTTATGGTCGAACCTGTGGGAGGATGGAGGTGAGGAGCTGAGCCCTGGGCTCCCTGGCTCTGCCATGGGGCTGAGCACTGACCCCGGTGTGGTTTGACATGGCAACAGGTGACGTCCGAGCAGGTGGGTCATGGCTTCTCTAGGTGTGTAGCCACAACCACGGTGCAAGTCACCCATTGCAAGTACCTGGCACTGTGGCTGCATAATGGTACTTCAGATTGCTTCTGTCTTGGGAAAAGGAGTAATCACATTAAATATGAGATATTTAATTAGAATTGTATTTGATGATCTTGTTCAAAAAAATCCTATTCTGTAAATCATTAATACTTTTATGAATCTGAGAATATATCATTTTCTGAACAGTATTTTAATGTAATTTAAAATGCTGAAACTGTTTATTGCATAGACTCTATTACCTTGAACATATAAAAGATATTTGATGTTTATCAGAAGAGCTACACCCTGACATAATAATTTTTAGTTAGCAAAATGACACAAAAGGGATCATAGACACGAGTGCAGACGAGAGGAAGAGAAAAATTCTAAATCATCTTTTCACACTCAAATGCTGGCTTACTGAACATTATTATGAACAGAATAAAATAGGTGAGATGGGAGTACGAAGGAAAAGATATGAGGAAAATTCTTTTCAGGATCTTGACTAACTATTACCAAAACCAAATCATGTAAAAATCATTAGAAAAAACCAAACCCACTTTACTTCTTATTGGTTCATTTTGCAAGGAAAGACATTAATTATTATTCTTGACATTGCTAAATTCTTATCTCTTGCGCTCACTGGTCTTTATTAAGCTTTTTGACAAAACATTTCCTCTAAAATAATAAATGTTTCAGAATGAAGAAATATTATGGTTCTTTTTTTTGTTTGTTTTTCAGGTGAAGAAAATGTAAGTAAATATTTTATTATTTTTTTTTTAAAAAAGCACTTAAGGATTGTTGAAGACCAAAGGCAATATAATTATAGGAAACAAAGAATTTATAAGCATAAAGATTCTTCTTTGTTCTTTTTTCTTTTTTTTTAATTTATTTAATTGTTAATGCAGCAGATTATACAGAGAAATAGAGGGATGAAGACACCTAGCCAAGGTAGATTGCAAAACCCTGTTTCTGTGCTAACTAATGCTTTATCTTTTTTCCTTCAAAAATTATTTCATCTTTTAATAACCATTACCTAAGCATTGCAATTTGAGCCTCTTCTTACAAAATTTTAATTAAATTGAATTAATATTTAATTATATATTGAACAACTTTTTTTTTTTATTAACCTGTAATTAGTTGTTATACTGGTTTATAATTTGGTTATTGGGTCTGGCTGTAAAGGAAACTGAGGCGCTGATTCACTCACTAGAAACAAAAAACAGCACAGAGCAATTTTTAGTATAATATTGGTAGTAAGTAGTAATCTTATTACTTTAATTATAGTAGTAATTTTATTTCAGGAAGTTCTCTAGAAGCTGTTTTAGCACAGTGCCATTACTGTTGATGTGAGTCGATAGATATTTTTAGAGAATGGAGAATAGATTCTTTGCAGAAATTGAAGAGTATCTAATGGTTTCTCCTTTAAAGAGCAAATATCTTCATATGGGACAACTGAAATGAAAGTATAGCTTTCATGTGGAAATTAATCCAAATAATTCAGATGGTATGATTTAGATTTTGAAAGTACATATAGACACGCCACAGCTACATTGCTTATGCACAAGCAGGTTAAGTCTTTGTATAGTGAATATATTTGTTAGGTGTAATAGGAAGGCAACAAGCAAACTAAAAATGCCTAAATGAAATACAAGTTTCATTATTTGCAGAAGTTAATTAAAATCTTGGCAAGTTTTTTTCTTTGATGTTTTATACCTAATTGTTTTTAAAAATAGATACTTTTGATAAACTTCCTAGAATTGTGTCTGGCAACTTTCAAGATGCAGTTAGTTTAGTCAGTACCTTGTTCTCTGTTCTAAAAGTTAACATTGTCTTTGTTATTTAAACACAAAGCATGTACCTATTGTCACTTCCAATTTCAATTTTAGCTAGTCTGAGAATTAAAACGTTTTGAATTTTAGGACAAGTAGGATGTTCATGTCTGACTCCATTGAAGGCTACTATCTTTACCATATATTTTATCCATCTCTACGCACCTCTGTTCATGTATATCATTATTAGATTGCAAAGGAATGCTCTTAAAATTTAGGAAATACCAGAAATGAATTGGCATCTGCATTATTATGCCAGCCCCCTTGTGTACTTTTCAGGATTAGTTATATTTTTAACCTTTACAAACATTTCTTTACACTTTTCATAATCACTCAGGCCTAAAATGATGGAGCTGAAACAGGAGGTATAATAGAAAGTGTAATTGACTGAATTATAATTTGTTTGGGATGTTTAAGTTAACTCACACACTTATTTCATGCTGCAACATATATGTTAACTATTCCTCTAGAACATTATTCTGTTTCTAAAGACCTTGAGGCAAAACAAGGACTAATTCAAGAAAGAAAACCTTGGTTTTCTTGAGTTATTCTCTTGAGTAAAATCTTTTCTTCTAGTGAAGCATAAGCCGGTTATATAGAAATACATATGTATGCATATTTATGTGTGTGTCTTTGGGAACTTCAAAAGTGGATATAGCAACTTTTTTTAAGAACAAAGAGGGGAGTAGTTTATATGAATCATGGGACACTAAGAACGAACTTCAACATCAGCACTAGTTTTATTCAAAGTTATAAGATGGCCAACAGATCTTTGCTAACCAATTGAAAAGAAAAAAGCAGATTTATTTTTCACTATCATATGTCTTGAAATACTTCCTGAGTTCACAAAGTTTCTGTTAACTCAGGCAGAAGTGACTAACGTGTTTGAATACGATTGGTGAATAACAAATTTAAAGTGATATATTGTAATGCTGCTGTTACTGGACTGGCCATGCACCAAGATTTGTGCTATTGTCAGGAGGATATCCTCATTGAGGTTTCAGAGGTCTAGAACAATTAAACAATTAAGCAGTTTAAAAATGTCTCCCAGAGAACAGAGAAATCCTTTAATAGAGAACAAAGGCAAGCTGGAAGAAACTAACGCAGGACATGTATATATAGATCACAGCATAGCTGAGATGACCGCCAAGGTGTCTGTCCAAATTGTAGAGGAGAGTGTATGTGGGAATCACAGATTATACTCAAAAAATTTTATTCAGTTTTGTTGCTTAACCCATCATTTTGTGAATGTTGTTGATCAGAGTTTCTCTGTGGATGTGCAATGCAGCTAAAGACTCAGAAAAGGAAAGCTTACAGAAGTTTAAATTCTCAGTCAGACTGAAGTACAAAATTTAATTCTCCACAGGTACTTCCTGGGAGGGATCGCAGAATCACCATATGGTAGAGGTTGGAAGCGACCTCTGGAGATCATCTCGTCCAACCACCCTGCTAAATCAGGTTCACCTAGAGCAGGTTTCAGAGGACTGCATCCAGGTGGGTTTTGAATATCTCTAGAGAAGTAGACTCCACCACCTCTCTGGGCAGCCTGTTCCATATAGGGTACAGGATACAGTTCTATTCTAAAGAATAAGATCAAATTTAGAGATTTAGGTCTTTTTAAGACAGTAATGAAAATTGTAAGTATTCATCCCAAGATATTTATTCTTGTAATTTGAAACCTGCACTGAAAATGGCTGTATCTATGTTGGACAACCTGGTCTGTGATAAAAAAGGAGAATGGGCCTGATTGATCTGCTTTACTTTTTACTTCTTAGGATATGTCTATTTGATTTGGTCCTATACTGTTTCAGAAGCTCCGAATACATCGAGACCTGTATAATCAGTCTGAACAGATAATTTGATGCATGTTTCTTGATGCAAGAAAGTTTCGTATCTTTAATTAAGACCGGATGAAACTGGTTATAAACCACTTGCTGCAGTTCTTTAAAATGGCCTAGAAACCTCTTAATTTACTTTATAAGAGTTTCTTTTTTTTTTTTGTCCATTATGAATGTAGGTTGTAGACACAGTACTTAGAAAATTTACAAAAAATGTAATTAAGCAAAATACAAAGTTAATTTTTACAGCAGCATGTTTTAACCCAAAACAATCAAAGAATATACCCAGTATCAGATGAAATAAGACATTAACTGCCCAGTCTGCTGTTCAATTTAAGATACTCTGGAGAATGACTGAAACTACCAGAACAAGTTGAATATAATGGCATGCTTCCAGCACATAACACGAAATAATCACAGAATAACAGAATGGCTGAGGTTGGAAAGATGATCTTGAGATCATCTAGTACACCCACACTTGTTCAAAGAACGGTCAGCTAAAGTAAATTGCTCAGGTCTGTGTCCAGTTGGGTTTTTAACATTTCCAAGGATGGAGACTGCGCAGCTTGCCTGGGTAAGTGGACAAGTGTTTGATCACCCTTTCCATGGGAAAAAAAATCTTCTGTTGAAGTGGAAATTCCAGTATGTCACTCTGTGCTCTTCAAACGAGCACCATGGCTAAAACTATGACTTCATCGTCCCCTCACCATCATCAGATATATCTGTACACATTGGGCACACACTGAGCCTTCTCCTCACCAGGCTGAACAGTTGCAGCTCTCTCTTTGTATGTCAGATGCTCCAATCCCTTAATTACTTTCATGGCCCTGCACACGACTCACTGCAAGAAGTTCATGTCTCTTTTACTGGGGAACCCAGAACTGGACACAACAGTCCAGGTATGGCTTCACCAATGCTGTGTAGAGGGGAAGGATCACGTCCCTTGACCTGCTGGCCATACTTTGCCTAACGCAGCCCAAGAGACTTTTGGCATCATTTCCTGCAAGGTTGCATTGCTGCATCATGTTAAATTTCTTGTCCATCAGAACTCCCCATCTTTCTCTGCAAAGCTACTTTCTAGCTAGTTGGTTCCCAGTTTGTACCAGTGTCTGAGATTATTCCTCCCCAGATGCAGGATTTGGCATTTTCTTTTATTGAACTTCATGAGGTTCCTGTTGTCCCATTTCTCCAGCCTTTCCAGGTGCCTCTGGATAGCAGCATAATATTTTGTATCAGCCACTGCTTCCAGTTTTGTATCATTAGCAAACTTGCTGAGGGTACACTCTGCCCCTTTTTCCAGGTCATTGATGAAGAGATTAAACAGAATTTGTTGCACTGTTGGCCCCTGGGGTGAACCACTGGTGACTTGCCTTCAGGTGTGCTTCCTGCTGCTGATCCCAAGGCTTTAAACCCAATAGTTCAACTAGTTTTCAGTCCACCTCACTTCATCAGTTTGTCATTAGTGATACTATAAGAGAGTGTCAAAAGTCTTACTGAAGTCATGATAAACAACATCTAGTGCTCTACTGACATCTACCAAGTAAGTCACCTACCTGGTAGCCTTGTACGATGAGATAAGGCGTGATTTCCGCTTCATATATCTATACTGAATACTCCTCATCCTCTTCTTGTCCTTCATATGCCTGGACGTGGTTTCCAGGAGGATTTACCTCCACCGTGCTCCTGGGCAGGGCTTGAAGTGAGGCTGACCAGCTTGCAGTTCCCTGAGTCTCCCTACTTGCCCTTCCTGAAGTAACATTTGCTTTCTTCTATTCAGGAACTTCTCCCGGTTGCCATGATTTTTCAAAAATAATCAAGAGGGGCATCTACCTGTTTCCATGTGACTCATAGGTGCATCTCATCAGGCCATATTGACTCAATTTTGTGCAGTTTTTTTAAGGGCTCCCTAAACTATTGTTCCTCCACCAAGGGTAAGTCATCTTTGCTCCTGATTTTCTCCCTTGTCTCAGGGAGCTAAAAGTATTGAAGGCTGGTCTAAGCAGTAAAGACTGTGCCAAAGAAGACATAATATACTTCACCCTTTTCTATGTCCTTTGTCACTGCGTCTCCCACCACTTTCAGCTGTGGGCCTGTTTTCCCTTGTCTCATTTTTGCTGCTTATCTATCTGTTCAAGCATTTTGCATTGCCCTTCACGTCCCTTATCAGATTCAACTCCTGGTGGGCATTTCCCAACAATGTCCATGCACCATTAAACAGTGTCTTTATATTCCTTCTGTGTGCCCTGATCTTGCTTCCACTTCTATGTTTCCTTGTTAAGTTTGGATTTTTTCAGGAGCTCCTTGCTTATCTATGAAGGCCTCCTGCCAACCTTGCTTGATTTTGTACTTAGCAGGATGGACCATTCTTGTGCTTGTAGGAGGTGATCACCTTGCTCTTCTGGAACCCTCTTCTCTGCAAACCATATACCTTAGGAGTTTTCCAAGCAGACCCCTGTGCAAGCTAGAAGAATCCAAATGTTCTCTGGAGTGGTTTGCTTGACAGCCTCCAGATAGCAATCTCTAAGTTATTTGACAAAAACTGGCCTTTTTTTGCACCCCAGTTAATACCATACAGCACTAAGCATTCTTTGATGGAGGTGGAGAGAGGTTGCAAGCTTGTGTAGTCTCTCTGCATTCCATGTTCCTATTTCTATCCCACTCACCCCCAGTAATATATTCATCCCTAAAAATAGCAATATTGAGGAAACTTTGTGTTTTATTTATATACCAAACTGTGAGTAAATAAAGCAAATATGAATGAACAGGTTTGCATTCAGCATCAAAATTACTCATTTACATTACATTATTTTCATTCTATTGGATAAACAGCAGATAATATGTATCAGTTCTGAGTTTTTTTCCAGCCACATATATTCACAGGGGTCTATTTGTCAAGAGATTTAGGCAGTAAATGGATTTAATGCATATGGATTTAGATATGTAACCGTTAGTCCTTATAAGCCAGTGACATAGGCTGGTGGAAAAATAATAATCAGCCTAATAAAATGCATACTGAAAAAGAATGCAGTCAGACACTGATCCATATTTAGCTTGGTTGCTATGGAATAGCATAGATTAACATGCTATCAAACAGTGCCATGTTATTCAGTAGAACTTCTTCTATTCCAGTTAAAAAAATAGAAATGGACAGATAAGACTTAAAACCCCACTTATGTAAGTATTGCATTTCAGAAGAACGGTGCAGGTGGTAGTAGTTGATGGTTGCCAGACACTGTGAAACATTAAAGGAGTTGTTATACATCCACCCTAGTTGGACACTAAAGAGTGGCTGCCATGTTTTGTATGTTCAATTGGTGAGGATAAGGAACATTTATTCTGGACTTTCTCCTGGGAAGAAACATCAGTTTAAGACACGTAAGTCCCAGGATGTGGTACTGTTAGAACAAATGACCTTGCAGTCTCTCAGCAATACTCATAACCAAAGCAGTTTTCCAAGTCCAAGTCGCAGAATAAAGTATCTCAGAGGCTAACTGAACAATTCTAGAAGTATTTAAAGCTCTGTATTACATAAGTACTCACTGTTGGTGCTACACTAGCCAGGCAAGCAAAGATGTACTATTAGAAAGAAACTATCTTTAAAGCAGTTTATCTTTGGAGACAGGATATCTGGGACAGGGGTGCAGAAATTGGTGTTTTGTTAAAAAGTTGCAATTATCAGAGAGTAAATTAAGTGGAATTTTGTCAAATTTAACTAAGACAGACAGCTTCTCCCTCTCATGTGATAGATCTTTGGGCTTGATTGCAGGTATTTCACAATGGGTCAGCCTGGCCATTCAAACAATTGCTGGTCCAAGCACTGTGAGAACCTTCTCAGCAATCTCTTTTTGTGGATAAAAATGTGCTTCCATATCGTCTGTGTTAAAACTGAATTCCTGCTATGAAATATTAATGATGTATGCTGTATTATTCATTAGAAAAAAGATTTGCCTGACAATTGTATCTTTTTAAGTAGGTGATCCATAATGTAAAGAAAATGTCGCAAGAATATGGTGACTGCACAATCTGAGCACACATCCTTGGTCATATGTTGCTTTTTGGTCATATGTTGCCCATTACTTGAAAAGTTCAAATAAGCTGTATTTTACATGGTTATTTGGAGGAAAGAGGCCAGCTTTTATGCTGTTAGTTTTTTATGTGATATTCTTTTATCTTTTGGCTTAAATTATGTATATAGATCATGCATAAACCAGAAACATTTAAACTCCTTGGACATTTTAGGCATATCACTAGGGCTTACACATTAAAAGTAACACATCCCTCCCTAAAACTGTTTACATGGTCACCTAAATTTGTCTCTCATTAATCTGTAGAAAAAGCATTCTATCAAAAAGACTGTAATTATGTAATTTTGCAAAGGAGAGCAGAGGAATGCTTTTCATTGCAAAGTGGTTTTGGTAGGATGCTGCTTCTCTTATCTCTTCACTTACATAGAAGCAGGAAAAGACTTCTGGTGCATTCACATCAGGAAACAATGGATAAAGGAAGTGTTCACTAACAGGTTTATTTTAGGTCAAAGAAGTCAGTCATAACAGTAAGATACGCATGTATATAACACCCCAGAAAGTATTTCTAACTGCATAATATTTTTCTTTCATTGTATGCCCTCAGGGATCATCTGTCAGAGTGACTACTCACTGGCTTACTTTTTAGGCAGACCTATTTTCATTTCCTATAATGATACCTTCTGTCCACATGAGCTCTTCTCCTGCTGTGTTAGAGATCATACAGATAAACTGTAGACTGGGAATCTGAAATATCAAAAGGAATGAGTAGTTACTTTGAAATAACAGATGCTAAAATTTAGTTAGCAAAACTTATGAAAAGCATTTTTAAGTAGTAAATAGAAAACATATTCCAAAGACAGAGGATATATTAATTCTAATAGTGGAATATTATTTCATTGCTTCTGTCTTAAACTTATACTTTTGATATTCACTTTGAATTTGTTTGCATTTCTTTGAAATACTTGTAAATTTTGTTGAATAAACACTTATTTGAGTGTAAGTGTAAACGTTATAATGACAACACAGTTTTCAGTCAAAAAACTGAAACTGTGATTGTTTAGGTTTACCTAAGCAACCTCTTGTCAAGCTTGGCATCTCACAGTGGTTTTAAAAGACTTTTGTAGTGTGAGATTTTAAAAAACATTAGCGTTAATAAGCTTTTCCATACTAATTCTAGATTATGAAAGGAGTTTGTTGTCCCCCATCCACCCTAAGTTGTTTTTGGAATTAAACTAATAAATCTGAAAGTTAGAACCATTCATTTCTGGCAGGAAAACAAGTCAGTGCTAAATAAATGCTACTAGTTTTTATTTAGCTTGAGAGTTTGCAGACTAACTAGTCCTTCAGCTAGGAATATTAGTACTTTTCAATAAATCAAGGGAACCTTGTGGCAGAAAAGGTAGATGATTTTATTTGCAACATTCCTGACAAATTAAAAAAGGGAAGTCAATGCATTACAGACGTTCAATGTATGTATTTAATAAATGAATTTTTTCTATGTGTATATATTTTGTCTATGAGTGTATTTATAGTAATACTACCTACACACATAAATATATATAGGCAAGACCCATAATGTATATTGACTATATAAGTATCAAAGTATACATACATGCATACATAAAAATTAATATATCTAAAATGGATTCTTTTGAAATAAATCCAAAACCATTTCTCCTTTCGGCTAAAAATTAAGATCTTATTATTTGAAAACAATTGGATGTGTGCAGAGCCACAGAAGCTCATTAAGTTCTAGTTCCCTTAGGAGGTGTGGAGTGTAAGGGAAATGAAACCAACAGGTTGCTTCCCCAGTACAGCAGATCCACTAGCAAGGCCAGACTATGGAGTTCCTTCCTCTCCCTATCTTAGGCAATTTATTTCTGCTCCTGCAGCATAGTTCAATTCTTCCACCTCCTAAGCCTCTAATCTACTTTGTGCTTACCTGAGGAAAAGCCATGGTCACAAGAAATGAGGTAAATCTGTAGTATCAATGTGCTACTTGTCCCTGGGTACCTTTCCATACGTGTTAGGGAGACTGACGTCTCCAGAAATCTCAGGGTTTCATATCACTGTTGATTCCTGACCACGTAAGCAAGAATAAAGACTAATGAAAACATAGCTATTGCCTATGTTTCAGACTCTTGGAAAAGTCCACTGATGCACACTCTAATATCTTGTGTAGTTTGCAGTTCAACACTTTGTATTTCAGTGTGTCTCTCTGAGTGTAAATGATGGTAGGCAGGTACCTTATGCAGCGTGTGGCAGTGTAGTTGGTTCTATACTGTGTCAGCACTTTACCTGACAGTGTACTCTGCCTGTTTTTTCTGCAAGTCTTTTATCTCGTCTCCTGTCCGTACTCCATGTTGTTATCTTTGGAAAGGAGTAACTGAGGCGTGTCTGACTGTGGCCAGCATACTGAATGCTTCTTTAGTCTAGGGAGCTAGGACTCCCTAGAGTCTTACTAGAAAGGCAAGAGAACATATTTAGAGAAATACCAGATTAGCTAATAGACTTGGCTGAACAGTAGAGAAAACATAGTGACAAGCTGTTTTAACTGCCAGGCTTTACAAACACAGTAAGTCATCTGTAGGCATTTAACTACATGGCCATTTAAACCTTGCCTAGAAATGGGAGGAGTCACAGACTACATTTGCAACAAAGGCTATACGTGCCCGAGAGCTCCTTTAGTTCATAACAAATTATTATAGCAATTCTGTTCTGTTCTGGTGCCAAAAATAAAAAGAATGTAATGCTTACATGCCATGGTCACTATAAGCTAGGACAAATATATTCAACAATTTGCATTAAAAAAAAAAAGAGCAAGAAAGGAGAAAGGACAGAAGCCATAAAAAGTATGTTCATTTCCCTCAGATTTGTTGCACCTTTACTTCTCAACCCAAGGGGGCAGGCTGTATTTTGAGATTCTCAGTTCCAAGGAAATGAGCACCTCACACCCATCTACACTTACCCTCACATTTCTCAGTTGTATTGTCGTTTGGCTTATCATCATCTGTGTTTGATCCATACATCCAGTTTGCTGTCCTCCTCTGCCACTTCAAATGATAAACCCCCAACTTTTCTTCAGTTCCTTAATCAATGAGATTGCACTGCATACTGTCTACAATTTGCTACGAATTGTTTAAGCCCATTGATATGATGCCTCAAAATAGATTCACACACAGGCTGCATTTTCAATGAATATCAAGGCACACTTTCTGAAACAATATTTTCTTCCTGTCTTTAACACATTTCTTCAAGTAATAATATTCCTGAATATATTTTTTTCTGTTGTGAATGAGATGCTAATTAAAAATGAGAGCCTCTTCTGGTGTTGTTTCACATTTAGACTGCATAACATTTCGAAGTCCATTTTTCTCCCCATATTAAAACATTGTCATTGCGGACAGCTTCTAAATTTTTCAAAGTTTTTCTACTCTCCTTAAAGTAATATAATTTTCTCTAGTTTTATAAAGATGGTGTCACAGAGAGAATGCTGTCTAAAAATATCCTTATGAAAGATTCTTTTTTGTTTTTTCTAAAGTATCTTTTCTAGCAGAGAGGAAAAAAATCTCATATTCTGTTTTTACAGATATTATTTCAGCTGTTGAATTTACAAATCACAAAGGTCAGATGTCAAAAGCATCTGAACACTGAACAGAAGTTTTGTTTCATTCTGATGTAGTTTTTTTCTATTTACATATTGATCAGACACCTACACTTGAGTGTATCTTTTTCATTTGATCTTAAAATCTGTTTTCGCAAAAGGAAAAGTCTTTCCTTTACCATTTAATGTTATTTACTCTTCTCTAAGTTGATGGTGTAAAAAAAGGGAAAAATCAGTGCTGTTTTAAATGCAAATTATTAAATGACAAATCTCTTGTGAAATATCCAGGGTGTATTCATCTCACTTCATGTTACACTCCGACATTGTAGACTTCTGCCTTTGTGCTAGTTATCCCAGTTGTCTGTTATAGTCAATGTAGGGAAGCAACATTTCTTGTCTGATCTATCTCCATTAGGATGACATAAATCAGCACCAAGAAAAAGAACTATTTTCCTTCAATGTTTATCTGTCTTCTCTGATCTGCTTTTCTTTACTACTTTAGCTCCCTGATTATTGCATTTCCTAGATATTTTTTTTAAGTTACAGTGATTCTGAATCAGGAGATCCAGGCCATTTAAATTCGACACAAAGTAAGTGATTGCCATCACTAATATTCTCCACCAAGAGCCAGTGAAGAGCTACATGGCTTAACACTAACCACATGTTTGTGTGAAGGGTATTCTTCATATTAGGTGGTCAAATAAATAAGTTTCAATGGATGGAAGCATTTTATACTGGACTGTAGATGGTTATAGACTAAAGGGCAAAGTTTTACACACAATTAGAGGAATTGTTACTAGGTGAGTTAAGTGCAAAGACAATGGACTTTTCATACAGGTAACACTGGCCCTTGTTTAGCAAAAAGATACTGTGAGAATGACCTCCAGGGAAAGTTAAAGTTGATAAAGTTTGGGGAGAAGGAATTGAATGTGAATACAATCACTAGAGGAAAAGGAGATTATTCCTAGAAAGCTACCATGTTTTACCAGAGAAAAACTTTTTGCTGGATAGCATCTGAGAGCTGCATCAGTTAAATGCACAGCTGTGTTTAATTGGAGGTAAAGCAACAATGAACATTTGGTTTTTTTGAGAGTAGACAGAGTATGACATTACTTTTTATATTCACATGGGTCTTTTATAACATCTGTAACTGCCAGCTTTATTTCATCTATTATAAAAAAAAAAAACAAAAAAAAACCCCCAAAAAATCCCAATACATGCTAGTGTCAATGGATAACTAACGAAGAAAACTACCTTGTTGTGAGGCAAGAGCGTGCCTCATGCTCAGCAAAGGTACTGAGGGCCTACAGAGTTTGTCCTAACATACTAACCCTACTGCTTCCTTAACAAGCCTAACAAGCTCTAAATAGTGTTTTAGATATGTGAACTGGTGACAGTGCCTCAAAGGAAGAAGTCAGAACCCTTGGAGATCCCAAAACAATACACAAAGGTGAGGAACTGCTTCAAAAGAATATTTCTTTTTATGTGTGCATGTAATTAGTGGTTATAGATATTCATTATTTTGTTCCATCAAAGCCTTGAAGTGTGCCAGCACAGCACATTGCCAGATACTGGCAATTTGATCACCAAAGAAGACAGAAGAAGTACAGCATGTGAAGTAGAAAGGTTGGTGTGTTAGAGGTCTTTACAGTAGGTTGTGGAGAGGTGTGTTAGAAGGTAAGCATTAGTGGCTTTGAAACCACTATTAGATTTTAGGGGAGAGGAACTGAGAAGAAGCACTTCCATTGCATCTTTTTTCAGTAAATATGATTCTTTTTTGTTATTTGAGAAACTCTGATTATGATATACATTGCATTCACATTCAAGAGTTGGACACGTCAAGCTACCATAATTCCAGTGAAAATAAAAAGGTCTCATTCTCTCACTCCATGGGGTAACTAATCTTTATTGTTTTCTGATCTGTTTGGTTTTCAGTGAAGTCAAGCTTTCTTCCACTGAATTTTTGTGTTTTTATCCATTGTCTATCCGATGAATGAGGTAAACTGACAGGAGATATTACTTTTAGATGTAATAATCATAGGCCCAAAATGTTTGTTAAGGAATTAAAAATTTGTAGATGGTAGATGTAAATATTGTTCACAATTGCAGACAATGACTCAAATGCCTGTACTTGTACAATACTTTAAGAATGGAAAAGTTCAGCAAGGGTATAATATGATGAAGCACTGGAAAATAGCAATGGTCTCTCTGTCCTTGGCTGCATGTTCCCTTTTCTGCTCTTGTGTTGGCTCAAGCCACTGTGCAGCCACATGGCGTTCCCCTTTCCTGGTGATTGGTGGTGGAGCTCTCCTGATATGGAGGTTTTCTTAATTCGGAGTGAATAGAAAGGAGATAACTATTATTAATGCATGCATTTGGAATCTGTGTGCACAGTGTAACACTCCAAATCTTATTGCCAGAAAGAAACTCATTCTGTATATGTGGAGCTATGTTTTTTTTGTAAGTCCAAGTTGATAGTCTAGTCAAAATAAAGCAAAGAGTTATAACAATACTAATACAATTCTACCATTCAAAAATGTATTTAGTACTACCATTCACAGCCAAAATTAATATGATAAAGTCTTTTTAATACAACTACTTACATAGAAAAAAAATTCTTAGTATATACTTATTTTCTTTGGTGCTACGCTCACTTTCCAGTGTCCCTCCAGGTTCTTAAGGTTGTTGGCCAGTCTTTCTCAAGGAAAAGGTAGGCAGGAAAGGGTATTAGCGACTTGTCTGTGTCCCTGCTTCTATACCGGTGGTAGTTTGATGCCTCTGGGAAAAAGGAAAGAGGTTCTTTCCTCCTTGTGTTGAGTCCACTTGTTTATCCATTTTCTTAATGTATACCTGAGCATTCTCCTATTTGTTATCAGTTATTTTCATATGATTGCAATTTCCAAGTTTTTTTCTTCTCTTTGTATATCTAAACTGGTTCAATAAGATTGTATTCCTGTAGGGACTACTGACTGACCATTGCAACTTCTGTTTAGTTCAGGATCTCTGTTTACACTCTTGCAAGCCATATTTTATTTTATGATATAGAATCCCACTAGAGCAGGTTGCTCAAAGCCCCATCCAGCCTGGCCTTGAACATCTCCAGGCATGAGGCATCCACAACTTCTCTGGGCGATGATGATAGATTTATGATGATAGATAGTTCAATATACAAAGACTAATTACTTTTTTCTCACTAAAAACTAAAGCTAACTTAAATCTGGCTGCTAGGTAATAATTTTTGTAGCTAAAACAAGCTAAGATCAACTTAAGCTGTAGGCTAGCCCAGGCAGGTCTGAGGCTCCTACACTGCCAGTTTAACACCTAGCCAGCGGACTTTTAGTCAAAATGGTAAAGTACTATGCTTACTGGACTAAAGCAGCTCTATCCTGCTCACAGCTTCTTCCCCCAGGTCTGTCCAGCTTAGGAAGCTCCTGATCATTCTGGGCTCTGCATAGCATACAGCACATCTTCAGATCCTCATACCTGACAAAATCTTGTTCATGACCTCATGGGCACTGGAAGATTGGCTGCCACCCTGAAACATATCTCCTGAAGCACCTATAGCACTTGTCTGAAACAGTGCTTAGAGAGCACCAACAGAAGCCATGTCAGGACTTAGATGAGTACGGTGGGACTGAAGATTCCATGAGCAAGTGTCATGCCTACAATTAACTTTCTGCCTGAAATCTCTAGAGCTTTATCGCTGCCAGTGCAATTCTACCTATCATGTGTTTTTACAATTAGAGATAGCCATGCCTTCCAACAGCAGTAAGTGTTATCAATCCTGTTGGAACACTCATAAAATTCTTGGCTCATGGGGATAAACAGAGCTCTGAATTCTGCTGTGGATATAAAAAATAAAAAACAATAATTACTTTCTCTAATTCATGCTTTTTCTTTCCTAAGTTACTTTTTTTTTTTTTTTTTTTTTTGTAGAGATTAACTGTCTCAGGCCTCTTGGCCCAGGGGAAGTTCCTTGCTTCTTTCCACTTTCTTTGTAGATACAGCATATTGGCACACTTACAGCCAGCCATATCTTATATCCACAGTGGTCACCTTCCTTTGAGTCTATGGTTTATTTTTGGAAAGAACACATGGCAGGTACTTCTGCTTAAGTTAGGAATAATCATCTACCATGTACTCATAAAATACAGCAAAAACTTGAACACTTCTGTTTTTTCTTGTGGTATTTACCCAACATAGAAAGAACTATCTTTTTTAATGTGTTTTAAAATGATGTTTCAAGCCCACATCTGTAGTTACATCTGTTAGGGACAGCAACCCATATAAAAATGTAGTGATTTCAAGGGATTAGCATATGACATCTGCAAATCAAAAAGTAAGCCTGTTTTCATTGGCTATTCAATCTTATAACTGTTTGCATTTCAGTTTAGGAAAAGTAAGAAAAAAACCAGAGGAAACCCTACTGAGTTTTGAGGACACACTAAGTCCATGTAAAGCTCAGAACTTGTGAGAATTTAGAACTTGCAACAGCCTCTGTATTTCATCTTGGGCAGTTAATTATCCGTTTTATGAGGAAAATACTAATGACTAATAGAGGAAGCATCACTTTGAGTGATGAGTGGAAAGTGATTATCTACTATGAAGTAATTTGACATACCTTGTTCAGGTTGTAAGCGAAAGGCATTTTAATGTGAGAAAAATAATAATTGCCAGCAGTTACTCATATGATGTCTCCTCCCTTTACTGAAAGAGAAACAAAGTGCAAGCTGTAATGAGTCTTCTCTATACTTTCAATGTGGGGGGATCTGCAAAAAAATCCTGTGAAAATCAGTATGATGCATGACTTGAAGACATGGCTCATGCCATTTAAGGGAATAATTTAATTTTGAGAAGGATGTTGAGAAGTAACATTCAAAGAAAGTTTTGACTTTTTTGTCTGTAGTGCCATCAGTATCCAGCTCTGATGGATTTCGAAGAGAATTTCAGATGATAGTCAGAAAGCAGAAAAGGATACTATTGTGGCATCCTGGGGACATCTAAGAACAGAGCTCCACTGTGCTAAGCAGTATAGAAATGGAGTAACTGACATCATCTGCCCTGACAGGGATGCCAGGAATTCCTCAGAGATGGGAATTCAGAGGGGCATAGCTAAAACTGTACAGGGCTCAACAGAGCACAAGATCAGGTCTAAGAGTTACTTAAAGCTGTAGGGTATGTCTTCCTGATAAAGGAGTGCACTATGGAGTACTACTGGCTCAAGCCCCCAGAGTGGTAGAGCTGCATCTATAGATAGAAGGATCACCTATGGCAAAAATCTGAATCTTGATCTACAGCTCAGTAAATGTTTCAACCCATTGTTGGGGCAGGGTTAAAAATGGTAAGTTGTATGGTTTTAACAGCAGAGCATGAAGTAGAGATTTTGGTTTATGTAATAATACTAAGATTAAATATTTAAAAGAAGATGCAGGAAAAACTATTATAAATCCCACTGAATTGCTTTTTCATATGAGAGCAAGAAAACAAAGTCAATCCATGACAATAAACTTCCCTGAGCTAATGAGAGAATTTCATTTTCTCAGGAGTCTATGAAGACCAGTTTATATGAATCACAATACTTTGTTCTTGCCAAGTTCTGCCCCCTGTGATCTTCAGTTCTAGGATATGGTTAAGAGCCATTTCAGCTATCTTAAAGTAAGAAACATCTGCTGTAGCAGTGTGCCAGAGTTGTCAGGGATTGGCTCTCAAACTGAATTTTTATTAGGCACTACCTTAGCAAACATGCTGTGCTCGTCAGCATTATGTAAAAAGTGAATCGTGTCAGATCTTTCTGTAATAGATAAATCTTTTATTTTGGGAAAAATTAAAAAAACATTCTCCTAAGTGAAAATTCTCGCAAAAACAATGATACGGTTTTTACAGGCATTTCTAACAGTATGTGGTAAATAGAAAAAAGGTCTACTGCCCATTACTTATTCTATGAGAAGCCTACTTGGTCTTTCATCTCTTTTAATCTTGCTTTGATTGATTAATTATTTCCTAGTACAATTTTTTTTAAACTGAAAAGTGATTCACTGATTTCTTTTCCCCAATACAGCCTATTTTTCTCCAAAATATTCAATTGGAAGATATACTTTCAATGAATATTCATGCAATCAAAATAATTTAAAAAAAAGGCCAAAAAAAGCCCTCAGAACATTGGACTAAAAATGATGGAGATGGCATATTTATCTCTTAGTAATACTTTCTCAGTAGTTCTTGAGCTTGCTGTCTAGTTGCAACCAAATTTGTCAAAGGGGCAGACCAGGTTCCTGTAAGCTTTGAAGAAATGTAAAGCTGGTTAGATGAGAGATTTATTTTTCTTTCCTTTTTTAGGAAAGATTTCTGAAGGAGAGCCAAGGAAGGGTTTTACTGTGCTCTGATGTGCTCTGGCACATGAGACAAAAGAGATCACTGCGGCACAGCAGTGTTCATACAGCAACCAGCCTAACTGGATGTGTGCCGCTAGTGACCGCATGCAGTAACTGAAAGCGTAAGAGGGAAACACAGCGAAGGAGTTGGGTGTCCTGCAGAATGGCTCATGTGCAGAGTTGGTTACTTGTAGTGGCGGGAACATTGACGTACACATTGTAAATCATACAGGAATAAGGCTTTGTAGATCACTAATAGACCCACCGGAGCAGAGTTCAGTTTACAAATTCTTCTTTCCTACTTCAGTTCCTCATTTCTATATTTGTTAATGTAAGATAACTGGAAAAAGGAGAATTTACTTCAACTACTACTGCTACTACAAAAATAAGTGATTAAAGAAATAAAAACTGTAGAGTTCCCACAGAAAGCAGTATAACAAATCTAATGGTTCTTTATTTCTGAAGTGGTAATACTAGTTAACTGCAATATGATCTAAAGCTCTGCTACTACTGCAACAAGTAGGTCCTACTCTTTGAATTGCCTGAATGCACTACACTGCTTATCATTAAAACTACAAGATCAATCCATATTGGAAGCAGTGGTTAGTTACCATCTGTAACTGTCAAATCCTTATGTTTAAAGCAGAAATCTTACATTTCAATGATATCCACTTTACTTTTTAAGTTAAGTCAAAGCCAGTAACTTGTAACAATGAGAGCAAGAGAAAAAAAAAGTCTAAGAACCTTCTTGAGTCCGGGATAAGGATTGACCTTTAACTTTTGTATTTTAATTGGCATTGGTTTTTGGCTGCATAGCACTGAACCAAAAATGTTATGATCTCAGTTCAATCTGAGTTGAACTCAGTTCAACCAAGGGATCTTCTTCAGAAGTTGATTTGCTTCATTTTTACGAACAAACAATTTAGAGTAATTTCCTCTAAAATTGTCTCCTAGAATTTCTCATGATGCATTTCATAGCATATCTGTCTTTTTCTCATTTTTCCTTCTGACTTGGAATTATTTAAAATAAATAGTTTATATGGAGATATATCACTTAGTTCTGTGATTTTTGGATGCATGCTTTTCATTAAAGGTTCTGTGTGTTGTTACTATACTTTTTTTCTTCTGCAGCAAAAAACCATTCTGTTGTAGTTTAAAAGCATTTGCTGCAAGCTAAAGGTGCAGAGTTTTCTCACATTATCATGTTCGTTTTCTTGGAGTTTTAAAATCAACACATGTTGTGAAAGACCAGATAGTTAATATCAAACCAACATCTTTTTAGATAAATAAGATAAAAACATTCTTGAAGATCCTTACAAAAGTATCAATTTACAGCAGTCAGATGTCAGTACTTTCATTTTTATTTTTTTCAGCGTAAGGTAGGAGAAATCTTACCCTTTAATTTAAAGGCCTTATCTTAAAACATTGCTAAAAATGTTTTCAAAGATCTTTTATTTGCAGAACCCATTTTGAAAAAAATCTGTCACAACAGGATTGCACAAAGAAAGTGGAAAGTGTATCTCAGATTTTTTTTGTTTTTGTTAAAATGACTAGACTAGTTTTTGTCTTTGTACATTTTCAGTTGCCAGTTTATATGGGGTTTTGCTTATGATACAGTATGGTTTGCATTATTAGTTACAGTCAGTGTTTCTCAACTGCAGCTTTTTGGCAAACAGGCTTATAAATATTACAGGCAATTCTCTCCCATCAAAGCATCTTCTAGTTCTCCAAACTCAAAGATAACATTTAGATTTAATTTCTATTATATAATGATCTATTGGATCCACCTGGATGATAATGAAGAAGCAATGGCATTCATAAATGTTGTATTTGAGATGGAACAATTTAACTGTGTGGAGTCTCCTTCCGTGACATTTGCATAAAATGATGGCATTAAGCTCCCAGTGGTGCTCTTCCCATCATACACAAGATCAAAGAGCTATTATGCTCTGAGCCTGTCTGCAGCTGTTAAATGCTTTCAAGGACTGTTTTCACTCTCTCAATTTTTCAAGAGTATTTGTCATAAGGGAGTATCAAGATTTTCTGCTGTACTTGAGCTGTAATTCCCCCAAACAATGTTGTGTTCAGGCGACTACCATGTTGTTTAATTTCTTAGAATTCAGCAGCTGAGTTATGTAACACTTAGAACATCACAGTCATGGAAAATGTGGTCTCTTGTTCCCAGACACTGGAGCTCCCTGAGGAGCTGCCAGCTGCCTCCTGCTGGCTCATTGGGGAAGAAGTGGCTGCTACCACCTTCCTCAATGTGCTGCATGTGGGAATAACAATCTGGGTGGCTGGAACAGGGAGGAAACAGGACACAAGGATGTGCATGTGTGTGTGTGTGAATTTAAAGGAGAGGCACAAAGATGAGGAAGAGGCACAAAGATGAGACTTAAATTTAAGTCTTCTTCAGTCTTATTGTTATGGTCCCAGAAACTGAACTCTCAGTTCAAAAGTCGCTGTGCATTAAAACACCATACTAAAGTTATAGAGCTCTGCCAGAGTATGGTGAAGACTTTGGTGGCTTAAAGCAGGCCCTAGTGGGAATTGGTTCTACAAAATGCTCTTAGAGCGTTACTTAGGTGCTCATCTTTGCCAACCCTCATACATTGTTTAGATTTGGAAATCACAGAATGGTTGAGGTTGGAAAGGACCTCTGGAGTTCATCAAGTCTAACCCCCATGCTAAAGTAGGGTCAGCTAGAGCAGGTTGCCCAGGACCATGTCCAGTCCACTTTTGAGTATCTCTGAGGATGGAGACTCCATAACCTCTGTGGGACAGTTGCTCCAGCGTTTGACCACCTGCAAAGTAAAAAAGCTGTTTTCCTGTCTTCAGATGGAATTTCATGTATTTTAATCTGTGTCCATTGCCCTGTCAGTGACCACCACTAAAAGAAGTCAGCAGCTTCCTCTTCATTCCCTCCTAACTTCTGCACACATGGATAAGGTCTCTTCTCTTCACCGGGCTGAATAGTCCCAGCAATCTCAGCCTCTCCTCATATGTCAGATGCTCCAGTCCCTTAGTTATCTTCGTGGTCCTGCACAAGACTCACTCCAGTAAGTCCATATCTTTCTCATACTGGCCCAGAGCTGGATGCAGAACTTACTTTGTACCTTTCATTAACACCTTCTAATAGGGTTTTGCAACAGTATTTTATGAACACAAATACCATAGTGGCTAAATACGCCGTGACTAATGGAATAAAAAAGAAGGAGGCATGAGATGCTAACATGTCCTGGCTAGTATTTATGTTGTAACAAACTATTTTTTTCTCATTTCTTAATATTTACAATACTGGAATTTATCTAAGGTGTCTCTCTATTTTGCATAATTACATCTCATCATATAAAAAATAATTTCTTCTATTTTCCAGAAGATAAACACTTTATTTTTTTGCCTCCACAAGAGAAGTATAAAAAAACGCAAATATGCTTGTCAGATTTTTTGTAACATTTTTGTAACATTCACCAGAAATTAAACTAGCACTATCTACTCAAAGAAAGGAAGATAAATTGCTTTGTCATTACTTAGTTATAAAACAATGGACCTCTAATTTACTGTGGCTTTCTGCAGGTGTCTCAGCACTAGTTTCCAACTTTTTCAAAACATCTTAGTGTTTAAATATATTATTGGGCTGTAGGAGGTATGCAAACAAAGTAACTTGTAATCCCTTCTTTGAAGAATTTGCAACCTAAGGCTATGTCTACAATATTTTTTATTTGCTTGCAAGAAAAGCTGTTATGGAGAGTATTTTCTTGTATTTTTATACTAACCAAGGCTCAAAACAAACATTTATGTGGCCATTCAGTAATCCAAATGGAACTACTCGTTGAGTAGAAAATAGCATGATGTATAAGTTAGTGCTGGGTACTAAAACTCTAGGCAAAAAGTGGTCTTAATAAACCTAGTGTGGAGGAGAAATGAGAGGTAAAAAAATGGACACAAAGCTCCATTTACCCTCTGCAGCAAGAAACTGAGGCTTACTACTTGAATCTTGTTAATTTGTTTCAACATGTTCCTTGGCCAGTACACAGCTGACTTCCTAAAATACCCTTAAACCACTTATATTATGCACATTTACAGTTGGTTTCATTAAGAATCTCAACATTGGAACAAAAGCCAATAATTTAGAAGATACTTCTCTAAAATCACCACTGTTAATACCATCAGAACTGTTTTCATTTATACTACCCTAAAAAATAGTTATACTCCTTGACCTCGAGGGTGTGAGCACTATGGAAAAAAAATCGATTTTCACACTGGAGAGCAAGTCTAGTAAGAAATGCCACCCTCTTTCTGCATTCTTAGTTAAGAGAGTGAAATGAAGATAATTAAGTATCCAAATGCCAGAGGTGTACAGGCTTACCAAATAAAAGCCCTTCTTAGTGACAAAAGAGGACGCGACTGTTTTGAAGATAGTAATGGGTTTCCTACTCGTATTAATACTTCTTGGGCTTTAATTTCATCATGGAAGGCCCCTTGCCAGACTTTGTATCATAGGAACAAGGGCTAGGTTCAAATTTGAAGGTCACTAATAAACAATCTCAAGTCGTATCTAGTCATCAGGGAACAAGAAAGGAGGTGGCCTAACACCCATTGAATGTCTTGCTCAGGACTACAAATTGCCTTAAAAGACAGCATTTTGTTTAAAGGAAATAGAACAACAGAACATAAATAGACTAACCCATACTGGCTTCCCCACAGCATAATGATTTGCAATCCTCTGGTTTCCTGGAGAGACAATTGTTCATCTTACAGGCACCAGACACTAAGTTTGCAATTTTCACAATTTGCCACGCAAAGTCAGGCTGCTTAAATCCACAAATAACAATCTCCAGTAAAATCCATCACTTTGCAAACAGCCAATTACACCGAAGGTTTACAGATGAATTATCAAAGAAGTTTTTTGCTTATAAATTGCAAAAGTATTTACTAGAACAGAGTACCTTAAATGATACAAAATCTTGCTTGGTATTTTAGGATGTGGTTAATGCTGAAGTCTTTAGTGTAATTACCAAGTAATCCCAGAGGGCTTGTCACGGACCACTCTTGAAACTGATTCCTATTATACAATGAGAAATTTTGTCTGGGCTAATCTGCAAGTGATATATTATAGGGTTACATAATAGAGATAAATTAACTCTGCATATTCATGCCAACACTTGCATTTTTAAGCTTATTTTTTTAATACAACTCTCAAGCAAACAAAATTCTGCTGTCTTACAGAAATGTAATAGAAAATCACCTGTTAAAGTTTTAGTCAAACATAGTGACACTTTCTCCTGGCTTGAGGTAAAACAGAACTAACTTTCTATTCAGTAATTTTACTTTCCAGCTAAGCCTCTTCTAACTAACTGAACTCTCTGAAATTAATGGTGTATTTTTCAAACAATAATCCACTCCCAGAGTGATAAGACCTAATGTTTATAGTTAATACCAAGGGATGGTATGCAGGAAGGCTCTTGCTTATACTTATTGCTATAACAACTAAGGTCAGCTAATTTAGTTATATGCCCCGTTGGAGAGTCGGAAGTGGAAAAGCGTAGAGGGATCACACGTGTGGGGAGGAGCAGACAGCATAGGTGAACCAAGATTGACTGACAGGGTATTCCATCCCATCTGCTTCATGCTCAGTATAAAAGCTGACAGATCAAATGGTCAACCCTCTTTCTTTAATGGCTGGTGTCCAAGGAGAATTGTGTTCATCTGCCCTTTATCCTGCTCTGTGCATTCCTGAAACCAATTCCTGTCTGTTGGACAGTCCCGGTCTGGGACTTTCCCAGTGCCTGCAGGTGATGTGGTCATCATCCTGAGAGCTCAATATTGTTTTTTTATATAAAATATCTATTTGATTATTCCCTTTTTGTAATTTTATTATTAATATTTAAAGTGGTTTAATTTCTTTTAAACTCACCTTTCTCACTCATCCTTCCCTCCCTGAAGGGAAAGGTGTGGGAAAGCATCTGTTATTTCAGTGGCCAGTCCTGCACAAACCATGGCACAGTGGCTGAGAGCATATGTTTATATGTATTGCAAGCTCTAGCTGATGCCTCTATACTACAGAGTATCTTTTTTCCCGATATTGCTGCTTATGACACAGAAGTATTTTCTTAAATGTGACTACAGGAATACCAGCAGGTGTACTAAACCCTTGCAGCACTGACAGTCAAAAACAATCTGCTCAAGGGAAGACTGCATATCCAGCCTTGATGTCGTCCAGATTTGTCAGAACTGTCATGAGCTCTCTTTTTTTAAACTTAGTTTTGATCCAAACAGATTGACAAAAGTCTTCACAAATGCTTAGTGTCAAAACCCAATAATTGGTGAAACTATTTTTGAGAACACTTTTCTCAAATTTTTAGTGGGCCCAGAATCTGGAATCAGTGATGTGCCCATCTGGTTTAATGGCACAGCAGAGGAACTCCACAAGGATCTCTCCTCAGAGAACACTCCCATGGGAACCACTCTGAACACCGGTACTGGAGCTGGGCATCTAATAATATGACAGCACAGGCACTACAGACCTGAACTCACACTGGTAAATAATATATGCCTGGGTTGTCAGGGAACAACATAGGCCAGCTGCTTCCTCAGAGATGAGGGCTGGGAGCAACAGGGCCTCCTGTGGGGCAGCTAGGGAGCAGGTCAGACTCATAGGTGGCAGCCAGGTTCAACCATCAGTCCAAATCTATACCACAGTGATGAGGAAGTTCCAAAATCAAGCCTGGAGGCAACCTGCAGATCAGAATCAGGTCCAGCAATCACTTGGCAGACCCATGGTGATGAGGCAGGGCCAAAGTAAAACCAGGGAGTCAACCTGCAGGTTGTTGTCTGGATTAACAAGGTCCACCACCAACCATAACTGCCTGAACTAGAAACCAGCTTTCCTCCAACTCAGGTCTGAGCTTAAATACCACTTCTGGGACCATAGCTGTGGGTGAAGCTTCCAGATGAGGTTGGTCAGGGTCATTAGTGCCCTCAGGATCCTCATAAGGGTGTTTTCTTTTTTCTGGAGACCAAGTATCATGAAAGGGTTCATATCCATCTCCTCCTGCAAAACAGTTTGCCCTCATCTGTGCTGCCAACTGAGAACAGTACCTCAACCACAGAGTGCCAGTTAGCATGGAGTAAAGTATGCTGGGAGATGTGCTGCACAGGTGATTTCCATCTGGGCTAGAGCCCATGACTTGGTGCTGCTTAATGTTGTGGTACAGATGTAGCCTAAAAGCTTCTGCTCTGTTAGAGCTAATGCACAGATTCTTTGCTCGCTAACAGCAACTTTGAACTGAATCATCTTGGAGTAGTTACAGAAAGTTGGTCTCAAGTTTTTCTCCCCTGATGACAGCTCTTTTACTTATAAGCATACTAGAATTGTTTGCCCTGATATACATTGTCTCAGACCTGCTACTTGTGAGAGCGTCATTGGTGATGCTGACATATGGAGTGCCAGAGAATGTAAATATCCCCATTATAATCTCCTTTGAGGAAGATTTCTATATTGGTGTAGTTATTTTCATAGTGGGATCATCTTCAACAATGATACAGAGATTTTTAAGCTTTCAAGTCACTGTGAGATCTCTTTTTCTGTCTAAAAGAAGATTGCTTCCTCTCTGCCTCATATTAGATCTGGAGAAAAATTATGAAAGCCCCTATGTATTGAATCTGACCATAGTTCTCTGAACTTTACTATACGAAAACCTAAACACAGTTTAAAAATAGTAGACACGGTGAACAGGAGATGACATTGTTTACCTACCTGTCATAAACTTTCCTTATTGGCCACCATTCCACCAGGTTTTTTGATCCTTTTCTCTTAGAGACATTCTAACCTATCTCATGTGAAAAAATATGGTATTTGGTCCATTCAGAGCAACAGGAGCTTCAACAGGGATGGGCTATAACAGCAACTTCTCTGTACAGAAAGCATGTAGTTATAAATACCAGAAGTTCAGTACTTCTGATTTCTGCTCTGTGTATAAATCTTCATACTAGATGAATCTATTTAATCATTGCCATTGAATGAAGGCAGAAACCTATCAGGCCATCTTGTAGGATGCTGTGCAGGATAGCTCAGTAGTTTGTTGGGATTGTGGAATTTCCTTAGAAAATGCCTATTTTGCCTCTAACAGTTTTGGAAGTTCATCTAGGTTCTACCCACACTTAAGAGACCTACACATCCAGTTGTGCAGTACTCTTCTAAATTCCAGATGCAGACTGGAGATCTTGGCCTACAGCCAGTGAGGCTTACACAGTGAAACAGCTGCTAGTTGTTTCATGTTTCCTTTGGGGTGAGTAGGTCTCCACTGCAAGAAAAGCTCAGAGCAGTAGAATCCTAAGTCATCTACATAAATGTAGATGTCTTAGATTTTGCACTGAACCCTACTCTCCAGCCAATGAGATCGCCAAGTGTGATCCCTAGATCCAGAGGATACAGTGATGCCTGTGTTCCAGGGTCTGCATTGAAGATTTTACTCCATTTGAGCTTTCCTGATGGGTTAGCCATATACCTTGCACAGATCCAGTAGCTCCCAAGTCAGCAGTGGGGAAGCCCAGCCTAGCTCAGTTCAAATACAACTCATCCAATGACTTAGGGACACAGGTCAACTTATGGCTTTCTCTTGTTAGAGTGCTGGCATCATGAAGATTTTTAGGGCAGCTTCAGCATTCTGGCTTGTCTGAGCAGAATGGAGGCCAGACCTGCACCAGAAAGATGGTTTGCTGGGGAAAGAGACAGGAAGAACCAGGGGACAAGCATAACTTTCCCTAAAACCTCATAAGTTCAGGCCTACCCCACTGAGAAGTGAGTTTGTTTTCTAACCAGCCATGCCCTCACAGGTTGTTTTACTCTGTTATTATTGCTGCAGGCTGACATGTTTCCTTCTGCCTTGGTACCAGTTGAACTCATGGCAAATCTCTAGAGACATGAAGATTGAGGTAGTAGGTGCAGGTTGTTCTAGCCCCACCACGTCTGTCAGGGTGGGAGTCACAGTGTGCTCCAGGAGGAGCCACTTGCATGAGCACTAATTGTGCACCATAAGTCACAGGGGTCCACAGTGCAGGTGATCTTCATACCTACAGACTGAGAACACCCTTTGGACTCTCCGGAAATAACCTACTTCCATAGAACAATAGTTCCCTTGTTGGTGTATAGCACTCCCTAAAACACAAGAATAATTTAAAATATCACCTGTCCTTCATGAATGTATAGTTGGGATGATCAAGTGCAAATGAATCAGTTCACCTGGACACAGTAGTCAGTGTCTTTGCCCCATCAGCATTTCTCTCAGAGTGATTGTAGGCAATTATGTTCATAGCATTCATTACCTTACCCCCAAACCTCCGCAAAGATAAAGATGGGTTTTAAAAGAAGCAAGACTTCTGATTTGAATTGTTCCTATATGGGGTGTTTGTGCTAAGCTGTCTGCTTTCTTTTAAAGGATACCAGAAATACACTTTTCACACCTACACTTTTAGAATACATCTGTTGCATAAAGCAGTCTGTAGGAACTTTGGTTGTTGAAAGCTTTAGCCCTTATTCCCAGCTCCATCTCAGATAACTGCCTTTCAGGAGAAGAATTACTATCTTTATTTAGTTGTGTTATACTTAACCTTGAAGGCCAGTGTACCTGAGTTTAGCCTACCTGTGGGCACTGCCCAGAAAAATTACTACATTTGCCAAACTCAGAGTAATGGAGTTAATTTGATATAAACTGAACAGTCTCTTCTTTTTATTTATTTATTTATTTATTTATGCCTTCTTTTTGTGTGTGGAGGTATTTCTGAAAGTTACTGTAAGATGTTAATGCTAGATGCATCTACTGGCAGCCAAGTACAACAAAAGGTACTTACAGATGTAGTTTAGGTGAAGATTAGGTGCCTGAGGACTCCTATAAAATCTACTAGATTGCTATCTGCATTGGCTGCATGAAAACACTTCCATAAAATAGGTCCTAAATTACCACTGGCATTAGAAGTATATTTTTTAATTCAGCAGAGCAAGGTTAGTTTTACCTGATGTAGTCAGAAGTTACCCAATTTCAGGATTACAACAATTTGCCTCAAGCTAGGCAAAGATAATGATAACTGTCTTATTCCTCTTTATTTCACAGTTAACTATGAAAAATTAAACAGATTAACATTGTGAATGCTTGCTATCTATTTCCCTTCTGTTCTAATTAGAAACAAAAAATCTTGGATAAGTCCAATTTATATCTGACATGAACTGAAGCAATTTCCTCCTAAAGTCCTAGTCTAGTCTTTTCATATTCCAGTAAGTTTTAATGGACTCTACCATTATCTGAGAAATTCAGTCTCTAGAGAGAATTTTTGGTCACATGATGAATACAAAACTACTGTTTGGTTCCCGGACACTACAAAGTCATTGGAACTCCTGCAATCCACCTTAAGTCTTAGCTCTTCTGTGCCAGTTCTAGAAATATTTTGCATTTTTTTTTTTTTTTTTTATTCTCAGGTAGATGACAGCTTTGGGCAATTTACAGGTAGAGCTGGTAGATGAAAACAAAACTGTTTCAAATTATGGTATATGTAGTGCTCTACAGTTTCTCTCTCTGAAGAACTGCTACAAATATATTTTTATCCACTTCCCTTTAGATTACACAATAATGCAATATGTTTTGGAATCTCTGTAGTGCCTTTCTACCATTGTTGCTACCAAAAAATGTTATTCAAGAAAAACAAAATTTCCTCTCCCTTGTCTGTTACTCCACTGTGTCTGCATATCAGTCTTGTTTCTGGAGACAAGTCATATGGATGTTGTTTTGTAGTTGTGGCTGCTCTTACTCTTTGCCTTTCAGTGATTAATTTATCTTCTCAGTACACTGAATTACTAACTATGATAAAAAGAATAGTAAGTAATTTTTCCTTTGGATTAGCATTGCAAAGCCCATAAAATTGTAGACTGAAACTAGTTTATCAATAAACTCTAGTATTCCAGTGTATCTCCTTATCATAACTGAAGCAATTCAAGTTTTACTGGTGTATCTATTGCCAAAATTTCAGAATTACAGATTAGAGGAGAAAGCAATCACAACTTTTTCTTGAGATTTTTTTGATTTATTCTGAAATTAAATCTAAAAAATAGGACTTTGACAATAAAAATGATAGAGATGTTTATTGATTTTTCCATATTGACTAATATGGAAAATTATGACTAATAATGGAATATGGAAATTAGTCCTATGGAAATATGACTAATATGACTAATTACGGTAATGTGCAGTTAACTCAGAACTTCTACGGAGCAAAAATAATACACCAATTCTTCCAAATCAGGAATAGTTCTTATAGGAAAATTCAGGTTGGATGGAGCCTCAAGAGGTCCTTCTCAAAGCAGGGTCAGACCACATTTTTCAGGGCTTTATCCAGTCTCAGTTGAAAATCTCTAAACTACAGAAACTTCCCTGTGAAACCTGTTCCAATGCTTCACTCTCCTCATGGTGAAAAGATTTGACCTTATACCCATTTGAAGCTGTTTTGTGTTTCAAGATTTGATTGAACACTGATTTTAGGCTTCGGATAGATGGCAGCATTACTATCACACTGATATTTATTCATACTGAGGGACTTAAGGTACTACCTCAACATAAGTAATCAAGCTGTGACAGATGTCATCAAGTTTTATTATAAAATGTAGGTTTCCAGTTCTAAACTGAATAACTTAGCAGAAACAGCAGCTTCCAAAAATCTGTAAGTAGCTATAAGCATACCCTACAGTTCTACTGAGCACATCTGCCATAACAAACCTGCCAAAAATTCAGAAAATCAATGGATCTGTCAAGAATGGAGAACTGCTTTTTGAATCCTTTATTTATAACCAAATTAAGCATTTGACTATAGCTTCCTTCCTGCTGGGATCATCTTCTGTCAGTAGAAAAAGACATGCAGCAGACCTTTAATAAGCATCTGTCTGATAAGAAGACTATATTATAATGGCTTAGTGATGTATTAACAGAGCAGCCCAGTGAAAAATGCTTGAGCTGAAGGAATTCTATGTTTTTTGAGATCTACCATAGAATAAAATGAGGAATCTTCATCTGAGATACAGACTTGTTATGCTGTTCAGTCAAACATTTTTTCCCACTTAACAATATGGATAGACACTGTCAAATACAGAATATTTTGTAGAACTATTGCCTGCGAGTTCCCTAAATCATAATGCAGCCAGGCTGAAACAAAAAAATAAAATAAAAAAGGAAACTTGAAGACTTACAAGTTTTCCTATATTCTGAAATACAACGTTTTGGGATCTATACAACGAAAGGACAAACTGCTGTATTTGATCTCAGTACAAATGTTACTTGCAGCAAAGATCAGCCTTACTAATCCCTACTTATTTTTGTAAATTCATTTATCTTGAGAGAAACTGTGTGAATATCTATGAAAACATGCTATTTCTTATTCTATCAAAGTAGGGATAAAAGGATGTGGTACAGAATTCACATTTAGAACATCCTTCAGCTAGCCATAAAATAAGATGAAATCTGCCTGTGTTTTGGTGGGAAATACAGAAAGCATAAGAGATCTACCTGAAGATGAAATGAGGACATAGTTAAACAGTAAGTCTAAATGAATAACATACAAATAAAATAAAATGAAAGGGAAGTCATCCAGATATTAGTTTCTAACTTGACTAGCAAGCCTGGAAAATGGCCAGAGACAGGATACATATCCATGGCCCTTGGTGGTTAGTTTGTTCCTTGTAAAAATTACTGTATAAAGACCTTATTGACACCCTTGAAAAATCTTCTATGGACTGTCTTTTTAAGGATTGCATCTAAGGCAGAAAACTTCTGGCTGATGAAGCAGCACTATTTAGATCCAGTAAAGTTTATAAAAACAAGCATTTACTATTCATGCTTTATATAAAAGATGGTCAAAATCACAGAAGGCTAAAATAGACAGGGATTAGCTAGAGTCTCATATTATGACAAAATCCTTTTTATTTGTAGCCTAGAAGACCTCACAAGAACCTGCAGAAAAAAGAAACTGATGGGATGGAATTTGCATAGGGAGAGCCAAAAGAAATAGTGATATATATACTTTGAGGTATGGAATGTCTTGGGTTATTGCAACAAGATGTGGAGGACTTGAGGAAGAACAGCAGGAAAACCAAACAAGTTAGGTCTAAAGCCACACAATACCAAAAGTTGTTCCTGATATCTAAAATACTGGAGTATTTTCTTGCCATTTCTGTCCTAGCCCAAAGAGACAACTTAGAATTCAGATCAGTGAGTAAAACGTTACACAGAATAATTTAATTTACATTCAACTTAACAACTTAATAAACAGTTCTGAATAGTGTAAAAAACTAATCTGTTTTAGTTTCATGTGAAATGTTTTATTATTCATATGTGAAACCTGAATGTTGAAAAAAACCAAGACATTAAGAAGTAATTGTTTTCACATTGAAACACTGAGAGACTACCACATTACCCATGTCTTAGATGTGACTAATGAGAAGAAAATTGCCCACATTTGTCATAACAGGAGTTAAGCCTGATAAAATTAGAGCAGACAAAGAAAACCTGAGTTTGCTGAACTTGTGGATCAGATGGGTCAGATTGTGAAGGAAAGATGTGCAGGGAACGATGCGCACTGAGGTGAGGTCCAGGAACGTGGTGTCTGTGATTTGATAATGGCTGATGGATGTGGTATTGTGCCTTTTACCAGGCTATGCAACAACGTTTAAAAATGCAAGAAGGTTTGTAGCATGCAGTGTCCTTGAGTTGTATTCACCATCCATTGTCATGTAATTCTAGAGTACTTTTCCAATCCAATGCAAATGTTCAGTAGTTTAAGATAGCTTATATAATACAATGTAGGTTTTGGGTTATATGTATATATGTACATTATTTTGCAATGAGACACTGAGTGTGTTCATCAACATTTTCATTTGTTTTCTATGGCAGGATATACATGACTCTTCCAGAAGCCTGAAATCTGACCTACCTTTTAAGCATTTCATTATACATCTGCCTTTTGTGTTTTTTTCAGACAGATGGATATTTCCTAAAACCATATTAGGAAAAGTAAAATTAGGTAGCTTGTTGCCTGTGTAACTGGTCCAGCTTTGGGATGATAAGCTTTTGTAGATATACTCAAACTTGTATATATGTATGCATAGTTATATACATACATGTAACGTATACATGTTTAATAGCTTGTCTATGTGGGTAATATGCAGTGAAGCACCATAGACATGGCATGCATTAAATTACACAGGTTTTATATGCTAATAGGCTTCCCTAAGCATTCACAGTTTGAAAAACTTGAGAATTTATTTTACTGGGATTGCCAGCAAGAAAGGATACATGTATTTTATGCCCAGCCCTTTTAAGAATTATGGAAGAGATTAATCCACTGTTGTCCCCTAGTCCTCCAACAGGATGATGATTTCAGACCCGTGTTCCAGCTGTTAGGACTAGAGGAAATGCTTTTCTTTTGGGGATTATAGGGTCCTCTTGAAGGCTGGGTGTTGAGCTGGGAATAGCAACTGCGACAGACTCATGCAGATTTATTGAAACATTTTGCATCTGAGAATATGTTGATGTCCCTTAGTCTTAAAAAATATATAATAAAAAGTGAATGCTGAAATAGTAGCTGAAACTAAAAATTTACCTAATCTAGGGAAGAAAGAACTGACATTTTGCGTGTGGTGATATTATGATACATTTTTCATCTGAACATAGTTGCAGGTATATGTATTGGTTCTCATGTATGGAAATTAGCTTTTATAGCCCTTTAATCAGAGATCTGTTGCAAAACACAGTAAATTTGAACCATGTCGGATTTGATTTTACATTAGGACAAACAATGCTCAAATAAATATTTCTCAGAGCTAGGACCACCCACCCCTACCCCCCAACAGAAGACAGTGTCATGTTGCTTCCTTCAGTTTTAAGGGTTTATGGCTAAGATTGTCTTCTGGAAGTAATTTTGAATGTCCTTCAAATTACGTATTGGTTCTGGCATGGATGGAGTTAGCTTTCCCCATAGCAACCTTCATAGTGCTGTGCTTTGTATTTGTAGCTAGAAAGGTGTTGATAACACACCACTGTTTAGGCTACTGGTGAGCACTGCTTGCAAAGCATCAGGGCTGTCTCTCCAAACCAAACCCCTGCTCCAAAGGCCAGTAGGCTGCGAGTGGGTAGGAGGCTGGGAAGCAACATAGCCAGAACAGCTGACCCAAACTGACTAAAGGGATATTCCATACCATATGATGTCATGCTCAGCAATAAAAGCTGCATTTGTCTTCTGGAGCAACAACTACATGTACTGAAGCCCTACTTCCCAGAAAGTGGCTGGACATCACCTGCTGATGACAAGAAAAGAATAAAATCTTTTTGTTTTCCTTTGCTTCCTAGCACAGCCTTTGCATTTTCTTTATTAATCTGCCTTCATCTTGACCTACAAGTTCTTTTTCATCTTATTTTCTCCCATCCCTGTCCTGCTGAAGATGGGGAATGATAGAGCAGCTTGGTGGGCACCTGGTGGCCAGCCAAGGTGAACTCACCACAAGTAAGTGCAGGCTGAAAAGACAGAAAATTACATTCCCAATATTGTATCTTATCACAATCAGGATAGTAGAGTAAGTGAACTGAAAGAAGACACTCTTCCTTTTTTGGCCCCCCGAAATTCCTTATTTTGTTTGGGGAATCACAGAAAGCAGAACCTTATATTTTTCAAGTTACCTACTAGTCTAAACTATTTTCTAGAACATAACAACTTCTCCTCCCCACCCCAGGGCAGAATCCCAGGCCAAAACACGTTTTCTCTTTTAGCAGCTTGGTTAGATAGGATTAATGAACTTCTCCCTAGTCCTAGATTTTCTTGTGGGATCCTTTTTATCCACACCTCAATCTTTACAGTTCTTTAGGGCTTCTACTTACCTGGTGCATGTTTAAGTCCTTTAAATTACTGCTAAGAGGAAATGTATCTAAGCCGTATCTCTACATGAACTTGGGGTTTTAAAGCTGTTATAAATTATTTCTCTTATCTGATTTTGCACTCTCATACTTTCAGTTAAGAAAGAAAACTGTGATCATTCTTAAAGCATACCATAAACCTCATAAAAAAAATGACTCTTGCAGTCATTCTAGGATGATTTTCACCCTCCCTAGATATTTGAGTAGTTCAGTACGCATCCTTTAGAGGAGGAGAACCCTTATGTAAAACAAATCCACGATAAATCAACTGGTTAAGCTTACCATTTGCCATGTGCCTTTGAATTGTGTAAGCACCTAATTTCTCCTCTGTTCAAAGGCAGCTAGACCAATTAAAGGAAAAAACCATTTTGTTCAGCTTTTCAGCTTGCCACATTAATTCCTTTCCATCTCTTAATCCCATGATAGAGGCTCTAAAATTCATCTGCACAGTTCTATTTATCTTCTCATACATACATAAATCTAATATTCATCATATACTCAAGGTTTTTTGGAAAGAACTCCAAAAATGTTGCCAAAAAAAACCCTCTGGCATTCTCATCCTCTATGGCCTTAGGGCTGTCAAGTTCAACTCTTTCAGAGTTGTATAATTAGAATCCTTGCTAGTTCATGTAAGAGCTGTGAATCATCATGGCCATTGAAAATTTGAACAGTGGACCAAACCTCCAAAATTCATCTTATGTGTCAGTCTACACAGTAAAGTGGAACATTATGGAGATATTCAGGGTAGCACAGAGCAGTCCCATTCAGCTGGTGCTACAGGGCTGTGCACACCTCTAGGGAACTGCATCCAAGGAAATTAGTTTGGCTGAGAAATGACGTGCCATGGCCAAGGCAGGGTATCACATTAGTATGACTATGCCATTTCCTCTTTGTGACAATGTGTTTTTAGAGATAGATAGCTAACATGTCTTCATATAGTTTTGTCTTGTGGAACTTAAACACAACCTCTAATAAACAACTTCACAAATAATATCTTTGCTTTGTGTAACTATTTTTCAGATGCTAACGTATGTCATCTTGAAATATCCACATTTTAGCAGTAGCATCTGCAAAGCCCTGAAGGCAAGTGAGATTATGAATGTAAATATTAATACTTGTGATGATTCAGGTGTTAGATTTCTTAAAGCTTTCATGCAAGTGGTAGCCTGTGTCAAGCTACTTTGTACAGTAAGGCACAGATGATGGATTGGCTAAAAATATCTCTGTATTATAAAATGTAGACATCTGTGGGGTTTGCATAAGTATACAGGGAACATGCTATAGTAAGGTTTTCATGAGGAGAAAAAACCTGCAACAGCTTTCTTGATATTCTTCTGATTTTCAGTTATTCCTTTGAAAATAGTGCCTTTAGTACTATTAGTAATAATAGTACCTTTGAAAAGTAGAGCCCTGAATTCTCCCTGTCACTTTGAAAATATAGGTTTAGATTTTAAAGGAATCTCACCGAAATTAGTCCTCTAGGCAAGAATGATAGTGTCGCTTTTAGAGCTTGTATTTACGCGTTGCACAACAGCTGCATATTTGTGGTATCTTAGAATCCACTAGCTATTTTGTAGTGAATTGCACTGCATAGTAAAAAAAGAATTAAATAATTAATATAGGTACAAATACCATTAAAATAAATGAAATCTCAATACTTGCTGTATGTATTATTTTACTGTAGTCATATATGTGTTTTGAGCAAAATCTAATACAAAAATATTTCACCTTTATTTTGGATATCATGGAGCTCTTGGCAACATGGACTGTATGTTCAGGAAACAAGAAAACACATACAGCTGACAGGACGAAAATTCCACACAAGAAAACAGAATCTCTTTGACTCCATTATAGTGTGTACTTAAAAAGTTAAAACACTTTATTGGTTTTTATTTCTACCGTGTCCTTTTTCCTCACCCCTGAATGCTACTCCAGCTTTAAATCTTTACAGGGCTTGTTCTGAAGATGAGTTTTGTCATTGTCTTTGTGCACATCCTACTAACAAAGAAATGCTTTGATCCACACAGACGACAACAGACCTTATTCTTCTCTTCCGTAAATCCAATAAATTCTAAGGCTGCAAGAAATCATAAATTAAATGCACATTTTAGTGTTTATATAAGGAAGCTGTTTAGAGAATGAGATTAACTAGAGCAGTCACAGAAAACTTTGAATAACAAATCCCATGCTCCCATTAAAGGCCTAGATCTTTATGACATGAAAATAGTGGTCTGCCCAAAGCAGGGCTGTATTTCTCAGAAGATAAGGAATAATATTGCCCTTTTTTTTGTAAAGTATCAGATATCTATCAACTGTAAATTACCCTAGTGAGCTATTTAGTAGATTCTCCCTCTAGAAGTTTTCATTTTCCTCTGTACACAGTACTCAAAATTTATAAATGCAAAAAGGTAGTCCGAAATATTTTATTGCAAAAAAGAAAGCACATGTCAATGCTGGGTTCTACTAAATGGATCTAATTAGTAAAGTAGACCTGTATTTATATACAAAGACAACATTTAAAAAGACGAAACTTCCCTGTAAAAGTGAGAATACCTTAAAAGGAAACTTGTGGTTTATATTGTTAGGATTTCATTCTTAGTAATTAGATATGAAACAAGATTTACAGGACCCCTACTTTACTGAAAGAAAAAGAATCGTAGAATCATGGAATCATGGAATTGTCTGAGTTGGAAGGGACCACTAGAGATCATCTAGTCCAACTGCCCTGCTAAAGCACATCACTCAGGACTGCATCCAGGCGGGTCTTGAAGATCTCCAGAGAAGGGGACTCCACGACCTCCCTGGGCAGCCTGTTCCAGTGCTCTGTCACCTTCACTGTAAAGAAGTTTTTCCTCATATTTGAATGGAACTTCCCATGTTCCAGCTTGAGCCCATTGCCCCTTGTCCTATCACTGGAAACCATTGAAAAGAGTCTGGCTCCAACATCCTTTAACCCACCCTTTAGAGACTTATAAACATAAATAAGGTCTCCTCTCAGCCTTCACTTGTCCAGGCTAAAGGGTCCCAGCTCCTTGAGCCTTTCCTCGTAAGGGAGGGGCCAATCCCTTAATCATCTTTGTTGCCCTACACTGGACTCTCTCCAGTAGTTCCCTGTCCCCTTGAACTGGAGGGCCCAGAACTGGGTGCAGTATTCGAGTTGTGGACTCACCAGTGCAGAGCAGAGGGGGAGAATGACCTCCCCTGACCTGCTTGGCCACACTTCTTCCTATGCAGCCCAGGATCCCATTGGCCCTCTTGGCAATAAGGGCACATTGCTGGCTCATGGAGAGCCTGCCATCCACCAGGAGTCCCAGATCCTTTTCCTCAGAAGCACTTCCCAGAAGACTCACCCCTAACCTATATTGGTGCCCAGGGTTCTTCCTCCCCAGGTGCAGGACCTTACATTTGCCCTGTTGAACCTCATTAGGTTCTTCTGTGCCCAGCTCTCCAGCCTGTCCAGGTCATGATGGATGGAGGCACAGCCCTCTGGAGTGTCAGCCAGCCCTCCCAGTTTGGTATCATCAGTGAACTTGCTGAGGATATACTCTGTCCCCTCGTACAGGTCATTGATGAATAAGTTGAACAGGACTGGGCTGGGTATAGACTCTTGGGGGATGCCGCTGGTTACAGGCCTCCTTGAAAAGTTGAACAGGCAACTTGACTCTGCTCCCTTAATGATAGCCTCAGAGTTCTGTCACACAGCCAGGACTCAGTCCACCTCACTACCCCTCATCTAGCCCACACTTCTTCAGAAGAGAATCGTCCAGGATGGAAAGGAGCTCCAAAGATCATCTAGTCCAACCTCCCAGCAGTCAGCAGGGTCACCCCCAACTAGACCAGGTTGCCCAGGGCCTCGTTGAGCCTGACCTTGAATATCTCCAGGGAAGGGGCCTCAACCACCTCCCTAGGCAACCTGTTCCAGTGCTCCACCACCCTCACAGTAAAGAACTTTCTCCTAATCTCCAATCTAAATCTGCTCCCCTCCCGTTTAAAGCCATTGCCCCTCATCCTGTCCCTACGGGACTTTGTAAACAGGCTCTCCCCAGCCTTTCTGTAGGCCCCTTTCAGGTACTGGAAGGCTGCTATTATGTCTCCCGGAGCCTCCTCTTCTCCAGGCTGAACAACAAGCCCAGCCAACTCAAATGCCAGTATCTTTCTCTCCCTCTGAGATAGGTGTACTCCATCTATTGCTAACAGACCTGGTGCCATATAAAGTTCCCTGAGATCAAAAAACCCAAAATTTCTTTGGTGGCACGAGTTTCTGAGCCACTTGTTAATTGTGCATGTCTTTTTATTTCTCTCAGTATTCCTACCTGCAGCTAAAGGTATTGACGAAAACATTATCTGTGCCCCTGATCCCTCAACCAGTTTCCCCAGTGTCTTAAAGTCCTTTTTGATTGTTTTTAAATTTTGGGTATTGACCTCGTCACTTTTCACCTGCATAACTACTAAGGGATAGTAGTCAGAGGGCTGTACCAGACCAAGCAGCCTTCTGGTTACATTTGTGACCCAGGCCCCAGGGAGGCAGCAGACTTCCCTGGGGGAAAGATCCAGCAGACATATGGGGCCCCCTCTTCCCTTCAGAAGGGAATCACCAGTAACAATTACCCTCTTCTTTTTTTGTAGGGTAGAGGTTTTGATGTGAGGAGGGGACTAATTTGCTTCAGGCAACCCCCCAGGTGGTGTTTCTTCTGCCCTCTCATTTGCCTCACCCTCAACCTCCAGTGCCCCACACTTGTTGTGCAAGGGCAAATGGAAAGATGAGGGGGGCTGTGAAGGGTTTCCCTTGCCTCTTCCAACAGGCACCTCTATCCACGCCTCCCTGTTCCTTGGGTCACCTCCCTCTGCTACAGGGGTCTGCAGAGCCTGGTACCACACATCTAACTCCCTTTCACACTCCCTTATGGACCTTAGTCTATCCACTTCTTCCCTCAGTTTGGTCACCATGTTAAGCAGATCATTGATCTGCTCACACCTAACACAGGTGTTGTCTCTACCATCCTTCATTGCCAGGTCCCAGCACTCACTGCAGCCAATTGCCTGGGTGCTGGCATGTTTGTGTGGGGCCTCTGTTTGGGTACCCACAGTTTTTTTTAATAGCCTTTGGCAGAGTTCCAACCATGATTTGATCTGATCTCTTCAGTCAAGTGACTTGGTTTGTGTTCTGTGGTTTTGATGCTGTTTTGGAGTTTTGTTCTTGGTTTATTTTTTTAATTATTATTTTAGCATGCCCAACCCGTTACACTGCGCTCGCTTCTCACTTCCCCAATGTTTTCTTTCCACTCAGAGCAGCCATGTTCTCTCCCCTTACACTCCCCTGTCACGTGCCACTCAACAGACCAACTGCTGCCAGCACCGCCACCTCGCGACCTCTGCCCCCTCCACGCCTGATTGGCTGTCGTGGATTTCTGGGTTCCGGCAGGGGCTGGGGCTGTGAGTGGGGGGTCTCTGAGCGAGAAACCCCTCCGCACAGCGCACGAGCTTACCTCAGTTCTCATTGCCAGTGCTGCCGCACTTCCTTAATTTTCTAATGAGGATGTTGTGGGAGACAGTGTCAAAAGCCTTGCTGAAGTCAAGGTAGATGACATCTGCTGCTCTCCGCTCATCCAACCATCCGGTTATAACGTCATAGTAGGCTATCAGATTGGTCAAGCATGATTTACCCTTAGTAAACCCATGTTGACCACTTCTAATAACTTCTTTATCTTCAATGTGCTTGGAGATAACATCGAGAACAAGTCGCTCCATTATTTTCCCTGGTACAGAGGTGAGACTAATTGGCCTGTAGTTCCCTGGGTCCTCCTTGCCCTTTTTGTAGACTGTTGTGATATTTGCCTTCCTGCAGTCCCCTGGCACTTCTCTTGTTCTCCAGGACCTCTCATAAATGATGGAGAGTGGCTCAGTGATAACATCTGCCAGTTCTCTCAGCACTCGTGGGTGTATCCCATCAGGGCGCATGGACTTATGGATGTCTAGTTTGGCCAAGTGGTCCCTAACCCAATCCTCCCCAACATAGGGAAAGTCTTCTTCTCTCCAGACCATTCCCCTTGTCTCCAGGTTCTGGGATTCATGAAGGGCAGCTTTGGCAGTGAAGACCAAAGCAAAGAAGACATTCAGCAGCTCCGCCTTCTCTGTGTCTTCTGCCACCAAGGCACCCATGTCATTCATCAATGGGCCTACAATTAAGTATCTCCTATTTGATAATCACCTGTAATAGTGTTATTAAGCCTAAAAGAAGGTTCTTTTCAATAGAAAAGGAATTAATTAGGAAAAAAACATATTTCAGTGCTGGGTTAACCTGATCACAGACGAATAGTGCGTGAAAAATGTGTAAAATTGCATAGTGCTGAGCCACAGGAGAAATCAAGCAAAGGTGATATTAATCTGAGTTTGGTTTTAGTTTTTCAAACAAACATGATAGACACACCCCAAAAGAAGTAATACTGACTCGTTTCTAGCATATGTGTTCTACTTTTCTTAGCAATTAGATAAAATCTGCTGCTTAGAGTATCTTAAAGAATCAACACTGGTTCCTGATTCCACAGTTAACTTGATCACTTTTCTGGCAACCTGACATGGTCAAATGCAAACAGATGTTCCACAGTGGTGGGATGCAGTTCAAAACTGATTGGACACATCAGCATGGGGTTCTGCCCAACCTAATTAGCTGTGATGAGAAAAAAAAAAAAATCAGTATTTTGTTAAAGTCACATGTTGTTCATCAATATTTCAAGATTTTGTCTTTGAAAGAATAAATGGATCACCATCACAAGCAAACAAGGTATAGAAAATATTTATGAAAAGCTGATCTATATGATTTCACTACTTGAAATGAAAAATGCTGTGGGTCAGATAAGTAGCCATAGCTAAATACTCTTTGTATTAAGTGTACTTTTTTATGTTTAGCTTCTGAGCTGTCACTTAAGATAAAACTTGTCTGAAGCATAATATAAGGATGTTCCCAGCAACCATTACATCATAAATTGACCTGTAAAGAAGTTGCTGTCATTTCTTTCCATTTACTTCTGTTTTTTAGTAATTAAGAAATAAACCAATTCTAAAAGTGCATATGAAAGGGACTTTTTGATTGCATGAACATAATTAGTTTCCTTTTTTGGTATATTTTAACTATAAGTAACTCAGATATTTGATGTTAATGGGACTGCTTGTATGCAGCCCTATTTCTGGGTAGAAATCTTGGTTAAATTCTGTCCCTTACTGTCTTCGATAATAGTACTCAGATATAACAGAAATAATAGTCTAGAAGGAAATAAGTCTCTTGTAGCAATTTCTGATTGTCACCAACCTCTTCAGAAGTACTTGCTCTTCCCTCCTCTGGATGCTGTAACACATCAAGTTTAGGTGGTCTTCTCTCAGACAAGAACCATCAGTCTGTTCAAGTCCTCAGATCCTGTCAAATGCTGATCTTTCTCCAGACTTCTGGAACTAGGCTAACAAAGTTATTACTGATGATTTCCATAGCATATGGCTGAGGAACACTAGTGACAGATCAGTACTGACTGTTTAAATCCTGTATAAATACAGAAAAAATATTGGCAACTTCTGATGACAGTGCCTATAAACACAAGAGTAGAGATATGAGACCAACACTAGCAAATGAGTATATCAAATATTTTATTTTGTCATCAAGCATTACAGAGGCATCTCTTCAGATTAGTCACTGATTTCACTTTTTCCATAACTCCGTCACTTAGCCTTCCTGTCTTACTAACAAAGCTTCCTGTTGTGAATAGAAGTCAATGGGTTTGGAGTTTTATTTTGTTCCATGGGGAAGACTTCCTAAAAAAAAATAGAATGTCATGTGGGACACCTTCAGCAAACCATTTTCTGAACCATATTTTTGAGTTTGAATGTTAAGAGTATTAAATCTCTCAGATATAGTAAAAGTCAAATTCTCTACCCACTAAAAGTATCAAAATTCTTGATAGCCTGTATTTCACTGGGTAATTTCCTAGCCAGCAGAAGTTACAGATTGAAGCAATATTATGCCTTCTGTCAAGAGATGTGCTGTGTGTGACTTGAAGTAATCCACTGAATTTCCTCAAACAGTATTTCACATGCTGAGATGGGAAAAAGAAACTTCAGTTTCAATTTGATTGGTTCTTCTGCAAAGTTACCTTCCCACAGTCATACTTTTCCATACCTAGCTAAATAGATTGAGATGCATCTTGTAAATTACGTCCAGCTCTACTTTGAAAAAGGACTAAAAGAAAACTCAACATCACCTCGTAATTTTAACTGCAGGGTAGGAATGGCTAAGGCATAAACACAGTCATGATTGGCATTGCTATTAAAAACCCCCAATCATCAATAGATTAGCTCATCTGAAGAACTGTTTGTATTGGCATATACAATACAAATACATCCTCCTTGATGACAGGAGCCAGTATTGATGATTGCTTGAAGTAATAAATCTCATATTTATCCAAACTAGTTCTGTTCACAAGAGAACTTACATTACTTGTTCTTGATGCTAGAAAGTCCACTCTTTAATCTGATCCACAGGTGTCTGGATTTCTCCACAATTGATTTACAACCTTCTAAATACTTGTAGCCTCTTCTGGCATCAATGGAGTTGTAAACCAGCTTTAATGTATTTTCCATTCATTGTCTATTTGCTCTTTTCATTTTCTGAAAAGGGAATGTTGCTGGTACAACTTATGTGGACCTACTGCAACAAATATATGCATTTGACAAGGTCAAATGTCACCACAGGGATATTAAAAGACATACATAAATCTGGTTCACATAATTATCATTCTTTAAGGCATTTCAAAAGGACAAAATCTAACAATCATGTGATTTACTTTTGGTATTAGGTCCCGCTGCAGAGAAAGATCACTAATTCTTAATTTTGTGTTTCCACCATTTTCTTGTTGCTCTGCTATTCTATACTGTGTTCTACCATTTCTACCCTTTCAGAAAGAAACATGCAGATAAAAATGATATTCAAAGACACGCAATATCAAGTCTTTTCAAGATACTAGATATTCTAATGCTCGGTTCTTAAGCAATTACTATGATGAGACTCTGTGTTAATGAGGCTCATTTGACAGATTAATTAAAAAATGTATTTCTTTGTTATATAATCCCCATTTCATCAGAGCTTGAATGCCGACAGAAATTTAACCCTGCAAAGTACTATGAAGAATGAATATGAAAAAGAATTACTGGTAAATATTAAATTTTGGTAAGGATAATAATTTTGTTGAAATCTGTGTGCAAATTTCAATTACCATGTCTTTTCTTGTATACTGATATGAAATTGAAAGCCTTTTTGCAAATTTTTCCACACACACTTAAAGCAAAAAAGGGAAACTCCCAGAAGAGAGTCACTGTTAGCTGCCACAATGGCCAAGCTTAAGTACTTTTCTGCCAATTTTTCCTTAATGTTTTTCGGCTGAAAACAATAGTTTAATTCACTTAATCAGCAGTTAATCAATGTTTGTTTGTTTCATATAGACTCTGTCATTTCACCTTTAGCTAAGTTGAACACAATGAAGGTGTGATTTTGTAAAATTCAGGATTAAAATAGCCGAATTTAACCAAATTCTAAGGTTTTGAGACTGAGATCTTGGTATAATGAGCCAAGTTTCATTGTTCTAAAGTTGTTCTAAACAAATCATAGCCTTAGTGTCTGCATTAAGGAGAGCATAGAAGTTTTTATGTACTTAAGGTATACAGTGTAAGAATTTTATATGTACTTCAGAAATACAGAAGATAAAAAGAGTTAAAAGTGGGGAGAATGCTGTTACATGGACCTGCTGCTACATGGACCCACTGCTACATGGGGGAGGGAACCTGGTGGCAAAAGACATGGAAAAATCTGATGCACACAATGTCTTCTTTGCCTCGGTCTTCACTGATTAGACTTGTCTGTATCTTTAGTGTTTAAAACCTAATTATGTAGTCCTAATAGATGTATTTTAACCACTTTTTCCAGTATTCCTACAGGGACACCATAGTCAAAGGAAATCTTAGTAAATTTTTGCCATCTAAACACACCAAATTGCAGTTCATTTTGTCTCCTAAGATAGAAATTATAGAGAAAGGGAGAAAATAAACAAAGTACTAGCTAGTATAAACAAGCAAATGAAGGCTGCTATCAGAACAACATTTTTTCTGTTTTAAACTTCCTCCCACACCAGTCATAATGCCAGCAGACATTTTTCAAAGAATTTTAAACACTGTTGAAAATAACTCAAAGATTAAGATGGTTTTGACAGAAAGAATCAGAGCGCACCCACTGCTACATGGGGGCAGGGAACCTGGTGGCAAAAGACGTGGAAAAAGCTGATGTACACAATGTCTTCTTTGCCTCAGTCTTCACTGGCTGGGGCAAGGGGATTCTCAAAAGTAAGGGATTTTTCTGACTGCCAACAGACTTGAAACCACCATTGAAAACAAAAAATCTTGAAAATGAGATTCACAAGTTTGCAGGAAACTACATTTTCAAGAAGGAACAGATGCAACTGAGACTAGCAGGAGGCTGGGTCACTTAGAAAAAACTCTGCTTAATCTTAAGCTTATAGTTGGAAAAATAACTGTGATACTTGGGCTGATTTTTTTTACCAAAGATTCAATAGTTATTTGAATCAGTTTTTCCAGGCAACAGAAAAGATTGCTGTAATATATAACTTCTTCTAAGTCCAAACCTGGCAAGAACTCACCCACCACCCTATCCCCAAACATACCATCCCACAGAATACGGCTGAGTGTTTTACCTAACAGGAAATTTTCTCATCAATCATGATACTGAGGGGTCATCTCCAGTGTTTTTTTCTTTTTTATGTTTCAGCTGGTAGAGAGAGTAGGGGAAATCCAGAAAAAAAATTATTGACTTTTTCTATGAAGTTGTCCTTTATACTGGGATAATTTGATATAGACTTTATTCTAATCTAAGTCATCATTAATGGAGACAAGCCAAAGGATTTCATAATGATGTCTAATCTAGCCTTCTCCTGTTTGTTCCAGAGAAACACAACCTAACGCAGAGTCACAGTCAATGAATGGAAGAACTTTCTTGGTAGCCAATCCTGCCCCTACAGTTCTTTGTTCCATAGCTTGAGAGATTATTGTCTTGGCAGTTTATTGATTCAGAGACACTTATGATTGTACTTCATCTGTGGGAACTAAGGGACTGACTCAGCAGCACTTCGACTCCAATGTTGTTTTGTGGCTGTCTGACTCTTTAGTTGTACCTGGCAGTTTTCTAATTTTCTTTTAGTGTAAATGGAGTACCAAAACATGTTTCAAGTCTTTGATGATTCCTCCCTTTCCTTCCCTCTTTGCTGCTTGTTTTAGAGAACTTACTGTGTTGCAGCTTTAGTCAGCTCTATGAGTCTTCAAGAAGTCAGGTGACGAATCCTTATGTGTTTGATTTTATTTATTTTTTTTATTTTGTCTCCACATGTGGTATGAGAAAATACTAAATTTGCCAAAACTTTGAGGTAGAATTGTCTAGCCCTTTTCCTTACATGAGAGCAGAAAAAAAACCCAACCCAAAAGTAGTGTCTTAAGTTTGGTTTTACTATAACACAAATGAAACCTCCACAAGGTAGTTATTTATGATGGAAAATCTCAAATCTCCTGGGAAAAGAGACTGAAATTAAAAGTCTGAAAGAAATCGGAACCTGCCAGTCGTGCCTTTGCAATAACACATCCTTTTCTTCAGCCTTGCGATCCATTCAGCAACTTCTAGTAGCTTCCTGGGTTTCGGCAAACTCTACACAGTTTCTTCTGGGTTTTCTACCTTCTTTTACTTCTGAATCTTAAATTTGGAGCTACTTGTTGCTTCAGAGAGGTCCTTTGCTCCTTTCAGGAGCAAAAGTCCTGTTTATCTCAATGCTTCATGCTCCCATTCTACTATCTGTCCTTGGCTGCTTGCCCTATCCTGCTGTCCAAAGGCTTCTCTGCCCTTAATATGCTCAGCTACTCTCAGGGGAAGAATAAACTATTCTTCCCTCTTGCTTTCTAGAAGAGGTGGCACCAAAAGCATGGCAGTCAGGTCAGGCAGCCTCTTTCTCGGTTGTCCAGCCACAATCTTGTTACAGAACACACGATTTGCATTTATGTGGTACAGGATTGCATCAGTTGTCACACACAGGCTGAAAAACCGTCACTGTTGGATTAGGTTTTGGTCACCCTGAAAACAAGAAGGGAGAGCACAGAAAGATTCTAACTGATATTTCTAAAGAGGAATATAATCTGTTGCACAAACTTAAAGGGACACAGTCAAAAAGTCCAAGGTGCAAAACGAACAAGAGAAATAAAGGTTAATATTGACTCAGAGAAGAAACTTTGTTCCTGTGGCAGGACAGAGATCTATTATCTTGTTTTGACCATGTACTTCACGTTCATTTTTTTTCACTTAAAAAGTGAAGTGTAGTCAGCCAATTAGTACAGGTGCAGCAGAGAAAAAAGTGTTTACACTGCTTCAGTAAGGGAAGAATGGGTTATGGAATAGTTCGATAAATTGCGAATACTTTTAGGGCCCTACAGGGTAATTCAATTGTGTCTAATAAAAGCAAGATGCTAGTAATTTCTAGGCTAGTCCACTCAGTTTCAGTTCCAAACCAAACAAACTTGCTGAAATAAAAAAATGCAAATATCTTCTAAGCAAATAGAACCTAACAAGGAGATAAATACCAATCAAGATGGACTTATATAAACATGCTACTTTAAAAAAAAATATAAAATCACTCCTCTGTTTTGACTAGGTGGCAAACTTTTTTGGAAGGGGGGAAAATTGGCAGATATTATCTGTCTTGTCTGGTATTACTTAAAAGGAACTCTCATGAGCAAGCTGGGAAAATGACGACTGGATCAAGCAGTTCCACAACTGATTTGAAACGTATATCCAGAGTAACAGTCATACATGTTTCACTGTCAGACTAATAGCTAAATAAAGTAGGTTTCTATGCGAATCTTTCATGCACCTATGAGTGTTCAATACTTATGTTAGTGACTTAGATGAATGGCTACATGCAGTTTTGCAGCAAAATTTAGAATTCAAGATCATCTTGACAACTCAAAGAAATGGTCTGATAAAAACATGCTGCAATTCAGTAAGATAAATAGAAAAATCTATCTTTACAGAGAAATATTTGGCTGTACAAATATAGCTTGAGGGAGGATGCACAAATACTTCAGAACAGAATGTAAATCACATACTGGAAAAGGCAAATCACTCATATTGTTACAGAAAGGACAAAAGCCATACATTAATAAAGAAGTCAAAGTATTTTCTGCAAAATGCATGAAGTAGGTCTGTTGGTGCTATATGATCGAAGTTTAAAAAAATGATCCACAGTGAATTCTTGAAAGAAAATGGAATCTATAATTCAGAAAAACATATGTAAAAAATAAAATGATTTTTTTAAAAACAAATGTAAACTACAATAGGAGTAGATACTAAGAAAAAGTATCCAATGACAAAAAAAAAGAGAGGGAGGTGCAGGAAAGTTCACCTCAGGTGGTTCATTTTCCATAGCTGCAAGATATTAAAGAAAAATTGGGCAAGTGTTTGGCACAGATGATTTTATCTTTGGCCAGGGAAGAAGACTTACATGAAGGTGAGGAATAATTAGAGAACTACACTGCTTTCTTTTGCCATGCATTCCATCAATAGAAGGTTGGGTTGGAAAAAAATGTGTGTAAATATTGGCACTTTTCACTAATTGAATCCATTTTGTGCAATAATATTGCAGGTCTTGCCTCCTCGAGAGCTTATTTTGAAAGACTCTGCAACTATTAATTTGAAGATGAAATAGTGAAGCACTTCTATAAGTAGAGTATCACCTACTCTCTGGAAGGATTTATAACCACAATAGACTGTAATGTCTAATTACAAATTTGTGATTATTAGTACTTGATCTCAGCATTCTGATTTGGCTACTTAAAGGATGTTTCTAGATCAACATGGAATAAATGGGAAGTCATTATCGAAGGAGTCTTTCTGAAGTCATGAGGCTTCAGCTAAGCACACTAGCAAATAGTAATGCTGAAAAAGCAAGCCTTTTTATAATAACTTTAACTCCAAGATAGTTTTCTGAATATCAAAATTTTTTGGCTGCTACAATCCCAGTTGCCTTTAACATAAATAAGGTGCAATTAATTCAATTAACTTGATAAGTAGAGAATAGCTAGGTCAGCTGGAACTCATTGCAACCATTTCTGATTTGATTCAAAATCTCATATGCTGTAAGTCAGCTAAAGATGAACAAAACAAAATCTAGCAATGAAAAAGATATAATAATTTTATGGGAGGAAAATAATGAACATATGAAAAAGACTGAATTTTGGAAAACAAGGTTTTTAACATAACGGGGAATCTGTGAGGTACTGTTATTGGTCATACCTTCAGGCTCGGTTCTGTTGTGTTCCATTTATGAGTTTTGGCCATTCTAATAAATCCCTCTGTAATACAAAATGCTTTCTGTTGAACAGTGACTCATATTCCAGAGAGTTTTCCTTTTTATAATATCCCATTGAAGCCCTTCACAACCTATTAATTTGTGATTGATATTTATTTTTGTAAATAATTTTACTGGAGTATATAATTAATTAAGACAATATGACATAAGCGTCATTGCTAATTATATCATATATGCCTCTAGTGAATATCTTTTGATCTCATCTTTCCCTAAAAACAAGATTCAGTTTTATTCCAAAAAGTCTCCTGTGTATTAATGATTAAACTTTAACTTCTCTAGGGTGCAATAAGAACTGAAAAAGTGATATTTAGCATAAATTCTATAGAACAGCTTTTTGTAACATCAGGAAAGCAATAAAAGAACACTGCTTACAGCGCAATCTATATCGCATTCTTCTATTTAAAAGCACACATGGGGATTGTTAAATAATAATGCATCATTAAGCATTCATCATACTGGATTCCCAGTAGAAACAATTACCCTTTGCTTTCCATCAGAAAGCAAATTATTCATTGTGGTGGTGAGTCTTATGCCTTAGTTATGTTCCCATGTCTGAGACAATTTTGGAATAATTCAGTTTGCAGAAGAAGTTAGGAAGAGTACGAGTGGCTTTGGCATGACACTATAGTCACCGATTGGGAAACAAAAGCTTCCTGACCTGCTTCACTGACAGTAGTCAAAATTACTACACAAGCAGCTTTATAACATCTCATACCTTCTTTTTTGTTCTTTTCTACCTCTTAATCTTGTTTTCCATAATAATATTTTTGATCATTCCCTATGTTCTCTTTCTAGGAAAGAAAAATAGTCTGGGATTTTATTTGACAGAATTGTCAAAACCCAGGATATCCTGCAATCAAGATACCTTGGAAACCAAAGGTGAGATACAAATTTTTCTGACCTACTGTCTGTTGCCTTAGCACCTGAAGCTATGCATAGTCTCTTTTACTGTTACATGGGTTTTGGCTTTGTTTTATGTGCAGTCACAGAAGGGAAGAGGAGTAGGACAACAGAAACAACTGTCTGTTTCCTACATAAGAGGTGACCTGGCACACTTTGGCTGAATGTCCCTCAAAAACATCCAAGGGAACCGTTCAGCTTTGCAGGGAAATATTCATTGAACCAGGGAAAAAATAAGATAAAAAATGAATTAATTGGAGCAGACTTTGGAGTCCAGTTCTTTTCCTTCCCAGGTGAATACCCTCAGGATCTCACTCTTTCTTCCATTCTCTTGTCTCATGAATATTTAATTCTACTATGTAAAGTGGAACCACTTAAATGTTTTATAATGAGAAACCTAATTCCTGAACATATAGTAACCACAATTTTCACCAAAGATGGTAAACACAATCCAAGAAAATGAGTTCTCTCGGAAATGGGTGTTCTGAAAGTGCAGAAGATGAAAATTTGAATTTTAATACTTAAATCTACAGAGCAGTGAGGATGCAGCCTTGGATAGGGTACACTAAAGTGACACTCCGGGATTACAGCGGACAAAGCACGGAGCAACGTAGAATAGTTTTCTCATGTGATAGTTAGCTACAAAAGAATTCAGAATTGCTTGGTTGGTGATCTTGCTAGGAGATAGGGATTCACATATAAGAGAAAGGAGCAGACCTTTAATCCCTTGCATCCCAAGGAACTCTAAAGTTCCTGGGTGTACTTTCTCCCACTGGATCTATTGGCATGCAGTAAGACTGACTGTAGGATGCACAAGGGAGAAAACAAATTTCCCATCTCTGAATTAGGACTTGGCTTAGGCATGAGACAGAAGTCTAGATGAAGCTGAGATACGTCACTCCTGATCATATCCAGAGGCTGAGCTTCACATTTCTTATTTGACAAAACTAAGTGTGCCAATGACTTGAGGATTGGGCAAAAAGTGCAAAGTGATTTAGAGAGTTTTGACCTTGATGTTTACTTCCAATTTTTCCATTTGCATCTTTTGTGGATATCATCCTGGGCCTACACTGTAAGTGTGTTTTCCTTTGCTCCAGCTCATGAGACCCAACAGCTCTGTCTGCATGCCTGTAATACATTTTGAAGAGGAGCACCAAATGCGAACTGTTTTGAAACTCCCTGCTCATGAGAGTTTTTGATAAATGGCACTTAATTAAATCATTTGAAAGGCAAAATTACAATGAAAACAAGAAACCTATCTGGTTTGTTATATGATTATTTTGGTATTATATTTATAGGGTAGAAAAATCAGAAACTTGAAAAATCTTTCCAAAAATATTATTGTTATCCCAAAAAGGGACACACCACTCGCTTTGACACAGATGTTCTGATATGTGCTGATCATACTGAATATCATTAGTAACCATAATATTTTGCATGATAAGTCAGACACCATTACTCCATAAAGAAACTCTTTTTTTCCTCAAGAAAGCTTCTCTTATAAACTGAAAGTACAAGGAAAGAAATATAAAGACACAAAAGTTTCTTACTAACTTGGGGGCCAGTTTGTAACAATTTTCACTTATAACAATTTAGAAATATGAGTAATGTGAAATAATTTGCCCAAATGTCTTTCCTTCTGGGCCTGCCTCTCATCACGTAGTTTGGGAAAAGTGCCAGTAAGGACTGGAAGCACATTTCATCCTTGTTTTGCATAAAAGAAAATGCAGTAGGGGCTTTGGAGCATCAGAGCATACAATTTCATGTTGCTTGGTGAAAGTCAGGCTGTGTCATGTTTAAATGTGACCTAAGGGAATTTGGTTGTGTTCTGTATAGCTGAAACTATGTTTCTGAGATTTCTCACACCTCCGCAAGAAGGAAAACCACTGAATAGCCAAACCATTCATATAAACGCTATTATGGTCAATTTTAATTCCCATCTCTCTCTAATTTAGAGGTAGAACTTGAAGCAGGGCCTCCCACAGACTGAAGGAGTGGCCTTGACATTAGTTAATGAAACTTTTTATTTTGTGTATATGAAACAGTCAGTCATGAAAATGGAGCAGATCTAATTATGAGTTTAATTTGTAGAAAATGCTGATAGAACAAATTACTAAATGTCAGAGCTGCTAGAATCCATATAGGTTCATAGCTGTATGCTGAGCTGCTATAGTTCCTATGGGGCTGCTATAGGCCTGACCCATTCTAGTTGGATTAGTTGTCATCAGCTATCTCACCCCATAACTGAGTAACTTCATAAAAATTTTGGCTTCAGTCAATCAGCATCTTTCAACAGCAGTTATTTCACAGGAAAATTCCTGTATCAATTTTAATTATGACAGATTAAGTCTGCTAAAATGTGATACTTGTTTGGTTGACTAAGTGAAATAAGTCAGTATGTTTTGTACAGTTTCAAATTCTGCCCCTTATTATCTGTAGGATAATAAGCTACAGGATGCTTATGCAAGTTTGGGCAAAGTTAGATGACAGTCCAAAGCAAGGAAGAAAAGGAACAAGAAGGAAAGAGGCAAAGAAAGAGACAAGGAAGGAAGGAGGGAAAACAAAGCGAGAGAGAAAAAAAAAAAAAAGAGAGAAAGAGAGAGAGAGAAAGAAGGAAGGAAGGAAGGAAGGAAGGAAGGAAGGAAGGAAGGAAGGAAGGAAGGAAGGAAGAAAAAGAACAAGAAAGAGAGAAAGAGAAAAAGAAAAGAAAGAGAGAGAGAGAAAGGAAGAAAGAGAAAGAGAGAGAGAGAGAAAGAAAGAAAGAAAGAAAGAAAGAAAGAAAGACAGAAAGAGAGAGAGAAAGAAAGAGAGAAAGAGAGAAAGAGAGAAAGAAAGAAAGAGAGAAAGAGAGAGAGAGAAAGAAAGAAAGAAAGAAAGAAAGAAAGAGAGAGAGAAAAAAGAAAGAAAGAAAGAGAGAAAGAAAGAGAAAGAAAGAAAGAAAGAAAGAAAGAAAAAGAAAGAAAGAAAGAAAGAAAGAAAGAAAGAAAGAAAGAAAGAAAGA